>CM051354.1:6788832-7988832 GCA_028015215.1 Gynostemma pentaphyllum
TGTGCAGGGTGTAATTTACGGAAATCCAAAAGTACATGAGCGTAGAATACAATTAACTCAAGTGTTTATATATTTTCAACCTAAAAAGATTTTAATTAATTTTATACTTATTGATAAGACTTGGAATTTCCTCAATATTATTCAACATCATGAATCAATGTGTCTATACAAGTTTATTGAGTTCAATAATATATAACTACCATCTAACTTACTTACTTACGTCTCAACCATATTATAACAATATAACTTCTCTTACGCTTATTTCTTAATTTGAGCATAGAAGTTTAATCAAATTTATATATTTCGGTGCTCCCTCCAAAATAAATTTTTGAATTTGTCACTGCTAATTCCCTTTCCCTTTTTTTTTTATAAATCTTTGGAACTATAACTCTACATATCATTGCTAAATCGATTAACTATGGAATTAATTCGTAAAAAAACTTTCTATGGAATCTTTTTCTTAGAAGAACCCATCTTGAAATTTTCACAAAAGTAGCCATCATTTTTAAAAGTAAGACTTGAAATATTCCACGAGTTAAAACCGATTGAGATTCGACCTCTAAATGTAAGAACAAAAGAACCTTGTATTCAAGATTTTGAGAACCCTAATAATTATTTTTTCTATTTTATTTTTAAATAAACATGCAAATTTAGAGCTATATTTGAATTTACGCTTTCAATCACACCATAAATTCACTATAAAAAAAATCAACTTGGGGTTTGATTTAAAAAATAAAAAATAAATCCTAGCTAGCTCAAGAACTAATTTCTCATGTGGCTTGAATATATACTCTTGTTGAAGATAGAAAGGGAACTTTAACCCAAAACCTCACATCTTAGAAGGGAATCTTCTTTCTTACAAGTGTGAGGCTGTGGATGTGGATTTGTCATCCATTTCCTCTACATTATGGAACAAAGAAAGAGTTAAGGAGAAGGTTGATTCCTTTGCATATGAAGAGCAATCCCATTCAATGTGGAAAATTTTCAAAATTGATTTGAGAGTAAAATGTAAATCATATATACACATATAATTTCCGGTATTTATAAATCATATTCATACACTGTTGTTTAATATCAAACATCCTAAACTTGATATTTATAAATCATACTTTAGCACCCTTTTTAGCACCAAAACATCCCTACACAACAAAATCGGTAAAAGAGGCACATAAGTGTTAACCACGTCACTAAGGGGCAGGGGCAGAGCCACCTTATAGGTTTGAGGGCTAAAAAATATATTTTTTATATATAATTAGTAATATTTTAGGTAATAAATTGAATTTTTACTGTAATTTATTTATTTTGCCCCCCTTTAATTTTTTAAAATTAGCTTTATATAATTTTTCTCCTCTACAAATTTTTTTTGGCTCCGCCCCTGGTAAGGGGACGTTTGTTTCCGGGTTTGCACATGGGAATGAGATGTCTGGGAATAAGATATACGGGGACGAGATCACTGTGTTTAGTTTTGGATGTAGATATGAATAATAAAATTGTAAGGGGACGTCTTTTTTTGGCTTTTTATAATACAAATTTTTTTTGGCTCCGCCCCTGGTAAGGGGACGTTTGTTTCCGGGTTTGCACATGGGAATGAGATGTCTAGGAATAAGATACACGGGGAGGAGATCACTGTGTTTGGTTTTGGATGGGAATGTGAATAATAAAATTGGATCCCCTTCCCTACATTTTTTTTTTTGGCGAAACAAACAAGGGGAGTGGATGAGATCACTATGGGGTTTGGATCCTCATCCTCAATCACTAGAAAACTAAGGTTAAAAAAATTGCTAAATTTGCAACTGTCCCGGAATGTTATGTCATTTAAATCATACCGATTTAATTAGGAGGATTAAACTCACCTTAATCAGAATCCAATGAACACTCATATATTTCAAAGATTGCGAAAATCATTGGATTCCATGGCTTTCTCATTCTGCGAAATCAAAATTCAATGGCAAATCGAAGGAAAGGATTCAGTTCCAAAAGCAAACAAAATCATAAAGAGAGAAAATTATTGTTTAGTTCTACATAAAAGAAGAATCCTAGAAAAGAAAACCCATCCTATGATAGATGTATACAATGGAATTTGTTTGGATTGTATACTGAATGTTTCATTAATTCAAAGTTTATTTTTGCTTTGAAAAAAAAAATCCAAAGTGTTTTTGAGACTATATATATATGATATGCACTCTAATATTATATATACTTATTTTTCAATCTAATTTTTTTTTTATCACCTTTCAAGATTAATTATTCACATTACCTGAAAAATAAAAAATCAAGGTTTAACCATGTCGTATAAAAAAACATAAAACAAAATGAGTTCATGTATAAAATTGACCTTACTTGTGAAACTCATAAAGTCATTTTTTTAAAAACTCCTCAACTCTCTTTTAATAAAAGAAAAAATAAAATACTAGTCAGGAGGAGCTCCTCCTTGACTTCCTACGTGTCTCAATTCTATTAGATCAAATATATTAATGAATAAAAACATATATGATTTTTTAATAGGTATATGGGATCTACTAATATATTTTATCCAATTAAAAATTTAGAATGAGACGTATAGGAAAGTTAAGAGGACCTCCTATTAACCGGTGAGGAGACAAATATCATACAAAGAAAAATCAATATTGTTAGAGATGTGAGTGACATATCAAATGACTCTTTTAAAACTCATGTTAGGAATTTATTAAAAGAAATATTACACAGGGATTTGATTAAAAAATATTGATACTTTAAGAAAAAAATTGAAAATTTTAAAATAATTTAAGAACCAAATGATATATTTAACCTATTTTTATCAATCATGAGATCAAATATTTGAAAACATCAAAATATTGATTTAACTATTAGGAAATTAATAAAACATTAGGTTAGAAATTGCTCTATAAACATTGTTATAAGATTAACCACAAGATCTAAGGAACACAAATCACAAAGTTCACACAGAGAAGAAATTGACACGTGAATTTTATATTGGTTCGACCAAATGGCCTACGTCCAGTTGCTGGAGATGGCTTCTCCAAGCTCATGCACTATCAAGCTTGCAATCAATCCTTTACCAAGGGAGTTACAGACTTCTATCTCTCAGAGGTACATCAAGAACAAACGATCAACATGCAGGATCATTACAGAATACTCTCACAAACAGAAATCAGAAAGGAACAAGAAGAAGAAGAAAACAAGAACAGATTCTTCTTTCTCTCTCTCTCTCTCTCTCTCTCTCTCTCTCTCTCACAACGTATTTCTTTTTCTAACAAAACTCAGTCTAACAAGAAGTGAACTGAATTAACAAAAAATTCAAAGATAAAAACTTCAGCCAGCACATGTGAACCTCCAGCTGCCTCGTAGACAAGTTGTTAGAGATCAAGACAGCTGTAAAGGACTTCAGGAGGGTATTCAGCAAGTGACAGTCCAGTTGGGCTGATTCAGGCCTAACAGAGGATACTCTTGGGCTTTAAGAGCTAGCAGCTAATTAAACACCCATTTAACAATTCTCCACCTTGTTTAAGAGGCTGCATACTTCAACCTTGACAAATGACTTGATCTTGCTTTAGTGCATTAGCTTGTAGATACCTCCATCCAGCATAGCAGGTTTCTTTCAACCTGGATCAAAACAAGTCACACTTAAATAGTCTAGACATTTACTAAACTTAACAGTGGTGACTGGTTTTGTAATCATATCAGCAGGATTTTCTTCAGTATGTATTTTGCAAATAGAAATCTTACCTTGACTAATCACATCTCTAATAAAATGAAATTTAACTTCTATGTGTTTAGTCCTATCATGGAATACCTGATTTTTGGTAAGATGGATGGCACTTTGGCTATCACTATATACCTGTATTTGCTGCTGATCAAGGCCAAATTCTGATACTATACCTTTGAGCCAAAGTGCTTCCTTGACAGCATCATTAATGGCTACATACTCAGTCTCAATGGTAGACAGGGCTATCACTGGTTGCAGGGAAGCTTTCCAGTTGATGGTGTTTCCAAACAGAGTGAAAACAATTCCAGAAAGTGATCTTCTTTTGTCTAAGTCTCCTGCAAAATCAGAATCGCAAATGCCTACAATGGCATTGTTAGAGTTATCACTTTTAGTGTACTTCAGCCCATGGTTTATGGTTCCTTTCATATATCTCAAGACCCATTTGGCAGCTTCCCAATGCCCTTTTCCAGGGTTTGCCATATACCTACTAATTAAGCTAGATGCATATGCTAGATCAGGCCTAGTACAGACCATGCAATACATTATACTGCCAACTACACTAGCATAGGGAACATTTCTCATTTCATATTCTTCTTGGACAGAAACAGGACTCATGGATGCAGACAGTTTAAAGTGTGAAGCAATAGGTAAGTTTACAGCCTTAGAGTCAATCATTTTGAATTTCTCTAATATCTTGTGTGTGTACTTATGTTGGGTGAGGAACAAATTTCCTTTTTTTTCTATCTCTATTTATGTGGATGCCTAAAATAGTTTGAGCCTTGCCTAAATCTTTCATTTCAAATTCTTTGTTCAAGCAGAATTTTAGTTTATCAATTTCTGTCTTCCTAGAGCAAGCTACAAGCATATCATCTACATATAATAGAAGATATATAGGACAAGACTTGTCTATCCACCTAATGTACACACAACTATCATAATTGCTCCTAATAAATCCGGATTTGGTCATGAAATTGTCAAATTTAAGATACCATTGTCTAGGAGATTGCTTAAGGCCATAAAGGGACTTTCTTAACAGGCACACTTTGTGTTCACTGTTTTTTAGAGCAAAACCTTCAGGTTGGGTCATATAAATAGACTCAACTAAATCACCATGTAAAAAAGCAGTTTTTACATGTAATTGCTCTAATTCTAAATCATACTCAACTACAAAAGATAAGAGGATTCTAATTGATACATGTCTAACAACAGGTGAAAAGATTTCATTATAATCTATCCCCTCCTTTTGAGTGAATCCCTTAGCCACTAGTCTAGCCTTAAATCTTTCTCTCTCAACTTCAGGTATCTCATCTTTTCTTTTGTATATCCACTTACAACCTACCAATTTCTGATTTTTAGGTCTATCAACTAACATCCAGGTTTTATTCTTCTTTAAACTGTCCATTTCTTCTTTCATAGCTTGAATCCATTTTTCTTTGTTTTTATCTGTTAAAGCTTCTTTATAAGACAATGGTTCATTGCATATTGTTTGGTTTTCTATATTAAGAGCATAAGCTACATAATCAGAACTAGTAAACCTGATTGGGGCCTTGATTTCCCTTCTGTTTCTGTCCCTTGCTAGCTGGTAGGAGCTCAGATCTTCAACAGGCTGAGGATGTATTTCATCTTCTAAGTCTTCTGCTTGAGTGTCCTCATTTGCATCCTGTTGAATTGTTGTCTGTTCAATCATTTGATCTTCCTTGTCAGCTAGCTCCACCTCAACTGTAGCTTCCTGAACCTGTTCTTTTTCTGCACTTTTCTCACTAGAAGCATTAGTAGGTTTCAAAAACATTTCATTTTCTTTGAAGGTCACATCTCTACTTATGAATGTTTTATAGTGACCATTTTCTAAAGGTTGCCATACTTTGTATCCTTTGACACCATCCGGGTAGCCTATGAACATGCATTTGGTGGCCCTAGAATCAAGTTTTCCCTCCTTTGTGTGTACATAGGCTATACAGCCATAGGTTCTTAGGTGACCTAGATTCGGAATACTTCCAGTCCACATTTCTTGAGGGGTTTTAAAGTTTATGGCTGAGGAGGGAGACCTATTGATTAGGTAGCAAACAGTTTTAACAGCCTCAGCTCAAAACTTCTTAGGTTGGTTTGAATAGTTCATTATACACCTAACTCTTTGTAAGATAGTCCTATTCATTCTCTCAGCTACCCCATTTTGCTGAGGGGTTAGTCTAACATTCCTATGCCCAGTAAGACCCTCTTGTCTACAAAAGTTATTGAACTCTTCACTCAAGTATTCTAGGCCATTGTCAGTTCTTAGAACTCTCACTTTCCTATTGGTTTGCACTTCTACCTTTTTCTTCCAATCTTTAAAACAGCTAAAGGCTTCTGATTTGTTCTTTAGAAAGTAAACCCACAACTTTCTAGAGAAGTCATCAATTATGGTCATAAAATACTTACTGTTTCCCATTGAAGGTTGTTTGGTAGGTTCCCAAAGGTCTGAGTGGACATAGTTAAGAATTCCAGTGGTTGTGTGCTTTGAGCTGGAGAAGCTGACTCTTTTAGATTTCCCTAACACACAACTCTCACAAAAATCTAACTTAGTGATTCTTGTCTTGTCTAAGATCCCTTGTTTAGCTAATTCAACTAGCCCCCTCTCACTTATATGCCCTAGTCTAAGGTGCCATAGATGGGTTTGATTCTCAGGTTCTTTGGTTAAAGTAGCTGCAGTTCCTGTTATGGCATGCCCTTGTAGTACATATAACCCACTCTCTTTGATTCCTTTCATGACTACTAAAGATCCACTATAGATTTTAAGAGTCCTGGACTTTGAGTTGTAGGTCAGTCCTTCATCATCTAGGGTCCCTAGGGAGATTAGGTTTCTACTTAGTTCAGGAACAAATCTAACATTATTTAGAGTTCTAATGAGGCCCTCACTAGTTTTGATTTTTATTTCACCTATTCCCTCAATCTTGCAAGGACTGTTATCTCCTAATAACACATTTCCTCCATCAATTTCTTTGAAATTGATGAACCAGTCTTTATTGGGACACAAGTGGAAGGTGCAGCCAGAATAAAAAATCCATTCCTCTTTGGATGTTTTAAAGGCAATCATGGCTGCACTAGATACTACTATGAGTACATCACCATTTTCTTCCCCAACAACTAGATTTCCAGAATTATTAGGGTTTTGATTATTATTGTTTTGATTAGGATTGTAATTGTCTTTTCCATTTGGCTTCCTCTTGGGGCAGAACTTCCTAATATGTCCAAACTCACTACAGTGATGACATTTGACATTCTTAAAGTTCCCTCTAGACTTAGATTTAGACTTTCCCCTCCACTTTTTATTTCTATCAGTGGACCTTCCTCTAACGTATAGGCTTTCACTTTGGCTATTATTTCCATTACTATTCATATCTTTCTTGAATTCTAAATCCCAAGATCTAAGGGCAGAGATTACCTCATCCAGTGTAATGGTGGTTCTGCCAAACTTGATAGCTGCTTTCAGTTCTCTGTAGCTTTCTGGAAGAGCATTCACCAAGATGATAGCCTTGCTTTCATCACCTATCTTCTCTTCATCTATGGAGGCCAGAGTAATGGTGATTTTCTTGTAGTCATCCAGATTCTGTTCCAGGCTCTTTGAATTATCCATACGAAATCCAAAGAACCTTTCCTTCAAAAGGATTCTGTTGGTTACAGATTTGGTGAGGAAAATATCTTGAAGCTTGTTCCACACTTCGTATCCCGTATCTAATTCATCAACTTTTTTCAGTACGTTGTCTGCCAGGTATAAGATAATGATGGAGTATGCATTTAGTTGGAGTTCAGATCTTTCCAACGCTGTCATTGTGGCTGGTAAATCCTTTGGATCTTCAATAGCCTTATGGAGTTTCTGATGTACAAGAAGAGCCTTCATCTTCTTCCTCCAAGATTCAAAATCCCCAGATCCATCAAACGGATGAACTTCAAACTTCATTGACATAAGATCTTCAGATCTTTAATCTTCCAAGATTCTTGAATTCTAGAACTTCAAGAACTCTTCCACAGCCTTCAGGATGATCAATCCAGGCTCTGATACCACTTGTTATAAGATTAACCACAAGATCTAAGGAACACAAATCATAAAGTTCACACAGAGAAGAAATTGACACGTGAATTTTATACTAGTTCTACCAAATGGCCTACGTCCAGTTGCTGGAGATGGCTTCTCCAAGCTCATGCACTATCAAGCTTGCAATCAATCCTTTACCAAGGGAGTTACAGACTTCTATCTCTCATAGGTACATCAAGAACAAACGATCAACATGCAGGATCATTACAGAATACTCTCACAAACAGAAATCAGAAAGGAACAAGAAGAAGAAGAAAACAAGAACATATTCTTCTTTCTCTCTCTCTCTCTCTCCACAACGTATTTCTTCCTCTAACAAAACTCAGTCTAACAAGAAGTGAACTGAATTAACAAAAAATTCAAAGATAAAAACTTCAGCCAGCACATGTGAACCTCCAGCTGCCACGTAGACAAGTTGTTAGAGATCAAGACAGCTGTAAAGGACTTCAGAAGGGTATTCAGCAAGTGACAGTCCAGTTGGGCTGATTCAGGCCCAGCAGAGGATACTCTTGGGTTTTAAGAGCTAGCAGCTAATTAAACACCCATTTAACAAACATAGTAATTATGACATTAATAGTTATAACATTTATATCTGGATGAAAAAATGCATAATAACAAAACAACTATCGCTTAATTATTTTTAAAAAAAAATGAGAAACAAAAATAAAAAATAATTACCAATAGAAAAAAATAAGAAATAGAAATGAGAAATAAGAAACAGAAACTATAAATATTATCAAATGGGGTCTAAATTGATTATTCTAAACTCTTTTTTATTTTTTGATAGAGTAACGAAGAAACACATGATATCTTGCAAGATCATGCTTTCTTATTGATGCCTATTTTAGCTTTATAGAAGGGGAAAAAAATCAATCTCTCATTTAATTTCTAAACCCATATGGTAGAATTCAATTAATTTACTAGTGACAGACAATCTCTCTCTCACTCACAAATTTTCCTTTTTGCATTAACTTTCTTAAACTCTCCTACCATACCTTGTGTGATCTTTTTTTTTTTTTTTTTAGTCTTTGCCAAAACAGACCAATATCCCATCTGTTTCTTTTTAAGACTATTCCAAAATTCATTTACTACAATGCACAAAAGTCCAATAGAAATGCAAAAACGTTCTTCAATTTTTTTTATTTGGTCAAAGTTATGTGATTAAATTTGAAATTATACACATAGTCAACTCTTTTGGGTAATCATTAAGATATCTTTGACAACAATAGATTAAATATGCATTCTTTTAATTCTATCTTTAATTGGGGTGTGAAATGGTATATAATGTAAAAATTTAAGATGGTGATATCCAAAATTAAAATTTCAATATAAGATCTATTTAAAAAAAGTAATATTTTAGAGAGTAGTAAGAGACAATCCCGTCATGAGTATACCTCAATTAATTAGGTATATACTCTTTTCTCGTAAAGTCGAAGATTTCCCCTTCTTCAATTTAGTATAATATCTATAAAAGAAAAAAATTTGACGCCCCATCATAAATTCATGTAAATTATAAATTACATTTATATATACTTTAGGAAGGGAAACATTTGGTTGATTTGAAAATATTTTGATTCCTATATTTTATCAATTTCTATTTTGATTCGTAAATTTTTAAAAAACACATTTAGTTCTAGAACGTTAATCTTATTTTTATTTTGAACCTTTATTTTTTAAACTCTCAATTTTATTCCTTTATTTATTTATTTTCTTTTTCTTTTCCTTTAAAATTAGATACAACGTTATTAATTTTTTTTAATTAACTAATAATAAGATTGAATTCAACCCAAAACATAAAGTTGGTTTATTTTCAATACTCTTTCAAGTCATATTTTGAAAGAAACGTCACCTCATTAAAAAGTTTTTAAAACTTTACATAAATTGAATTCATTTAAATGGTATATAATATAAAAATTTAAGATGGTGATATCCAAAATTAAAATTTCAATACAAGATAATATTTAACTTCCATATCTATTATTAAATTTTACAAAATATAAAATATAAATTATATTTTATATTTTATATTTAAGATGGTATAATATTTATTTATTTTTTTAATTAAATTTCCATATCTACTCCTCTAACTCTTATTAAATTTTACAAAATATAAAATATAAATTATAAACGACCAACCATATATTTTAACTTCTTTTTTTTTTTCCTCTTAAAAAGGTTTTTAATTTAATAATGACTTTAATCTCGCACACGATCAAAACCTGTAACCTTTTTGCATCATCTCCAGCTAGAAAGAGAAAGTTAGAGAGAGAAAAAACACGTCTGCATTTTCTAGAGAGAGAAACTCGTCAAGAAAAAAAATAAAATTGAAAAGCTCAGCTTTTCACTGCCGTTTTTTATTTTCTGCATTACCGGCGGCCAAATCATCTTTTCCAGACTCTACATTTCCCGCGCCGGATAGTCCTTTACTCACCGTCACCGGTGACCACAATTTCCGGCCACCGGCGACAGAGCAAGCAGCTTTTTTTGGAGCTTTCATTGTCTGAAAATCAAAACTCTTTTTTTTTTTTTTTTCCTTCCTTATTCTTACTTTCCGGCTGAGCAGTTAGTAAGAGGGTCGCCGAGAAGAGAGAGATATTGATAGTCCACTTTCGTATTTGACTAACTAATCTCTCTTTCTCTCTCTCTAAAATTATTATAATATTGATATTTCTTGGATTGATTAGGATTTTTTTAAGGTAATTTATTTGTTATTTTATTTATTTATTTATTTATTTTTGTCAATCGAGACCAGTCAAAAAAAAAAAAAAACTGAGGATTGCAGAGAGATAGAGAGAGAGTGAGAGTGGAAGAAATTAGAAGAGATGAATGAAGATTGAATGAAGAAAAGTGAAGAAGCTTCCAGTTGAAGAAAAGGGTAAAAGTTCCTTTTTTAATTTGTTTCCTTTAGAGATGTAAAGTTTGGATTTTTACTTTCTGGGAATGATCATCATGCATTTTTGTGTATTGGGTATGTTCAATTTTGAGCAATTTGATTGTTGTTTGATTAAACAAGGCAGCCATGTGAATAGAAGATTGTGAGAGAAAGATGGGAAGTTTTTCAGGTTTTTAGCTTTGTGTTAATGAATCATGGTTTATAGGCAACTTGTAGTGTACAGTTTGTTCTTGTTGATCTTACTATTTGAACCCACATTTCAACAATTAGAGTCATTGAGTTCACTGGCTGAACGAGTTGCTTTACTCGAGCTTAGATCGTCGTTGGGTTTGAGAACCAAGGAGTGGCCTATAAAGGCTGACCCTTGCATAGGATGGCGAGGTGTCAAGTGTCTGAATGGTAGAGTGATTGGGATTGATATAGGTGGATTTAGAAGAACACGAATTGGTAGACAGAACCCTCAATTTTCGGTTGAAACCTTGGCCAATTTGACGTTTCTGCAGTCTTTTAATGCTTCAAATTTCTTTCTTCCGGGAATGATTCCCGACTGGTTTGGACTGCGTTTAGCATCGCTGCAAGTGCTTGATCTGCGTTCTTGTTCCATAATTGGTTCTATTCCATTGACTCTTGGAAATTTGAACAATCTGACTGATCTTTATATGGCTAATAATAAACTTACTGGGATGATACCTTCCAACTTGGGCCAATTGTCGAGCCTTAAGTTACTTGATTTGTCTCATAATAGACTCACAGGAATGATTCCACCCTCGCTTGCATCCCTTCAGAATCTCTCTCTGCTTGACCTTTCATCTAATTACTTAGCTGGGTCGATTCCTCCAGGCATTGGGAACCTATTCAAGCTTCAATATCTAAATCTTTCGAGAAATAGTTTATCTTCATCAATACCTGGTGAACTTGGAAAGCTTGGTAGCTTGATTGACTTTGATCTGAGTTTGAATTCTTTGTCTGGACCATTGCCTTTGGGTTTAAGAGAGCTAAAGAACTTGAAAAGCATGGTAATTGGGAACAATTTAATTGTTGGTTCTTTGCCTCATAATTTGTTTCTCACTTTAACACGGTTGCAATCCTTAGTTCTGAAAAACAATAATTTCACTGGCTCAGTCCCTGATTTATTGTGGTCAATGCCCGGATTACATCTTCTTGATGTATCTGGTAATAATTTCACTGGAGTGCTACCTAATTCTAGCTCAAGTTCAAACACTACTGCTGGTATTCTAAATGTATCTCAGAATATGTTTTATGGGAGTCTTACGCCAGTATTGAATAGATTCAGTGCCATTGATCTGTCAGAAAATTATTTCGAGGGAAAAGTTCCGGACTACTTACCTTCCAATGTATCATTTGTGAGTAATTGCCTCCAAAATATATCTAATCAGAAAACTTCGGCTGTATGCGCATCATTCTATTCTGCAAGGGGCCTCACTTTTGATAATTTTGGCTTCCCGAAACCTGAACAACCCCCACCGGTAGAAAGATCAAGAAAGAGCAATAGAAATGCAATTATCTTGGGCAGTGTTATTGGTGGGATTGGTCTTATTTTGCTACTTACACTGCTGATATTGTGCTTCCTATGGAGGCGAAAGAGAAGTAATAGTAATACTAATCAAAGTGGGGTTGTTGCGGGACCAGTTCTTTCTGGGGACACTGAACCACCTCCTGGATTGTCAATTAACTTTGCAAGTTTAGGTGAAGCATTCAAGTATCAACTGTTGCTTCAAGCAACAAATGATTTTAGTGATTCAAACCTTATCAAACGTGGCCGTTCAGGGGATCTCTTTGATGGTGTATTGCAAAATGGGATCCGTGTTGTCATCAAAAGGGTTGATTTGCAGACAATTAAAAATGAAGCTTACTTAGTTGAATTGGACTTCTTTAGTAAGGCTTCACACATAAGATTGGTTCCCCTTATAGGACACTGCTTGGAGAATGAACATGAGAAGTTCCTGGTGTACAAATATCTGCCAAATGGTGACTTGTCAACTTCCTTGTTCAGGAAAATTAAAACAGGTGATGACAATTTGCAGTCTTTGGATTGGATTACAAGATTAAAGATTGCATTGGGAGCTGCAGAGGGTCTTTCCTTCCTGCATCATGAATGCACCCCACCCCTTGTTCACAGGTACTTCAAAATTATTTTGGGTTCTTTTGCCTTTACCTTCTCATAGCTGGAACGAGACATAAAAAACTTACAACCTCTTTTTCGAATAACGACTGCAAACAAAATTGTCTTGCATCTGATTGTGAGCATTAATCTACTTCCCCATCATCATATTGTGGATGCCTCAAATGTGCAATTTTTTTTTAATCCTGCACTTGCACAGTAATATAATATCTGCTCAGCGATTAAAATATTAACATTGATTTCTTTTGGTAATCGAAGAGATGTTCAAGCAAGTAGCATTCTTCTTGATGATAAATTTGAAGTGCGATTAGGAAGCTTCAGTGAGGTCTGTGCCCAAGAAGGGGATAGTCAACAGAGTAGAATTACCAGGTTGCTGAGATTGCCACAGTAAGTAATTTCTGAACAGCTGTCTCTGGTTTTATTATTTTTGCTCTGAATTTGTTAGTATTACACAAATCTATCTTTTATTCAGAGAAAAACGGTATGCACATGAGACCGGCTATTGTTTTTAATCAAGCACTTTTCTAAAAAATTGCAATGCAATCAGTCTAGTAGCTGTAGTCTGTATAGTTTTGGATATGTTAATTTCTCATATGTTCTACTGAAACCAACTGTTCTGATTGGTTTCTTTCTGTTATTTCTTGCCGTCTCGAGTCAATCTTCTAGTTTTCTGAATCCTGATAGTAGGTTTCCTGTGGCCTTTTCTTCATTACTATTCTATTGAAAATATATATCTTGTTTATATTTCTACTCAGTTCTTTTGCAGCCTCACCCCTATCTTGATCTTTGTGATTTCCCTTTGGCTAAGTGTCAGACTCTCTTTATGACTATACTTAATTCTGTGGCTGCATAGTTTCCATCTGTCTATCATGTTACATTACAACTTCTCATATATATTCCTCATTTACAAAACTATGATTTACAATATTTTGTCTATTTTGTCATAATGATTTTCTCTTTATGATATGCAGGCCATCTGAGCAAGGCTCTTCTGGTATGTGAAAAAACTAGTAGATTGTTCTTTTATATTCCTTCTCTTTTTGGCTGCTGGATCATTTATCAAGTTACTGGGTGGAGTAATAAAATTAACAATTCATATCGCAGTCTTGCATAAGCATATAACAGCAAGAATTATTCACAAGCAAATTTTGATCCATTTGCATTTGGCTGCAATTATAAATCCTTGGCTGAATGTATGCTTAGTCGTTTATTTCCCATAACTAACTCGAGTATCAGTACCTGTTTCTTAAACCTGCAGTAAAGTATCAACTTAAAGAATTAACATCGAAAAGTTGAAAGTTAATAATGTCATTCATATGAACACTGCTGGTTTTGGCCCTTAGAAGGCGGTTGTAGTTATGAGCTTTTTCCTTTCATAGTCCAGCATTAGTTTGTGATATCTTTGTCATTTGCTTCTCCCTGTGTTTAATCATGGTTTAGTGATCAAACTATTGAGAGGTTACAAACCTATTTGAGAATGAGTCATTAAGAAAAAAGAAATGAAGAGAAAAGTAAAGCAAGAATGAGAATTTTTCGACTAAAATAGTAGCTATTTTGAAACGTATATCAGAAAACATGCATGAAAATGTCTTATTGTTCAGCTCTTCTTTATCTAATCAAAACACTCAAGCTGCAGACAAATCCTCATTTTTTTAAATGTTACTGTATTAGTACTTCGGCTTTACTTTTCCGTCACTCTCTGAAAGCATAGAACGATTCGAAATTTTATTCTAACTCATCACTTGAACAACCAGGTTTGCTGACAGCAGTATGTACCTATGATGTTTACTGCTTTGGTAAGGTGTTGCTTGAGCTGGTAACAGGAAAGCTGGGGATCAGTGCTTCCCCTGATGCCCAAATTAGAGAATGGTTAGATCAGACCTTACCATTCATCAGCATAGATGACAAGGGACCTGTGATCAAGATTGTGGATCCATCTTTGATTGTGGATGAGGATCTCTTGGAAGAAGTATGGGCTGTGGCTGTTGTTGCCAAGTCCTGCCTCAATCCGAAACCTTCGAGGCGGCCCCTAATGAGATACATCCTCAAGGCTTTGGAAAACCCATTGAAGGTGGTGAGGGAAGACAATTCAAGCTCGGCGAGGCTTAGAGCGACTTCCACCGGAAGCTCTTGGAATGCCGCTTTGTTCGGTAGCTGGCGTCAAAGTATATCGGATTTAACGGTCATTCCATCTGCCTCCTTGACAAAAGCTGGTGCTAGTAGTTTCAAACGATCCGGAACAATGGGTTCCCAAGGTAGTGGTAATAATAATGGTGGTGAACATTCATCGTCTCGTCGACACTATTCCAAGGAGATATTCCCAGAACCATCTGATGTGCAAGACATCGAAAGACCTGACAATTACTAGCGGGAGAACGTTTTCTTTTGATTCTTTGTTGATAACACAGCAGGCTGCCAAATCGGCGCCTTTTAGCTTGTTGACTACTTCATTCTTGCTGTATCAAGAGCCCCAGAGCTGCTTTGGAAGAAAATTTCTTGCTAAATTACCATGGAAGATGTTCTCTGGTTGGTTTATACAGTATGCTGACAGTTTGCTGAAAAATCATAGAAAGAGAGATGGTTCTTTTTTTTAGGGCTTGTTTTTTATGAGAACAAGCTGCATTTTTTTATGTAATTGATCATTTATTGATGGTAGTTTTTGGAGTGTAAATTGTAAGTTGTCAAGGTTTTTTTTTTTTTTTTTAATCTTAATTGAAGTTAGTTCTATTTTATAGGAAAAGGAAAATGTAGTCCATGAGCAAATCATGATTCTATTTTTGCACTTGAACTAAAATTCCATTTTATCATTTATTTTTAATAAAAACCATATATTTGTTTTTCAATCTCTTATTCAAAGCTGTTTGTTTAGTCTATGAGCAAATCATGCCCATTATTTGATCCTTTTGTACCAAAAAAAAAAAATTTATTGTTAGTTTGATTTATAATAAATTGGTAAAAACTAAAAAGGTTGAGATCATGCCATTCTTGATTCTTTTTACCGAAAGAGTATCTCCATATATATATAAAGTTTTAGTATTATATCTTAAGCTTTTTAGATTCAATTGATTTTTTTTAAATATTTATCTCCTCTTCTGTCAAGGGAGTTTTATTTCTTTTCCTACGTGTCTCATTCTAATTGGTTAAAACATATAAGTAGGTCCCATATGTTTATTAAAAAAATATATATTTAATGTTTGTTAATATAATATATCTAATAAAAATAAAACATATAGAAAAATTAGGAGTGAGAAGGTGAGTATTTATTTTTCTTATATTTACATCTTATACATATTAATTTAAAATTATAAACAATAATATCAAGTGGAAAAAGTTAGCTAATATTATTTTTATTGGGTAAATTATAAAATCTCTCTCTAAACTATGAAAAATTTGTAAGGCAATGGTTTTATTTTGATGAAATATACCATTAAACTTCTAAAAGTATTGCAATATTACCCATCTGTTGAGTCTATTTCCCTTTCCTCGTAAACTCACAATATCATTGGCCTTTCAATTTTTTCATCCTCCGATTCCAAGAGCTTTCATCTTCTTTACTAAAATAAAAAACATACTTATACATGTAAATATGAGTTTGTAATATATCATTTTTTTACTAAATAAAATGTAGTAGTTGTAATAAATATGAGTTTTTTTTAATAAATACATGAGTCTAGTATGTTTTATTCAATAACAATGTAATACGTGGGAACTCACTAATGAGTACTAAATACTTTTTTTAAACTAATTTTATCTGAGTATAGTTCAACTGGTCAACTAACTACTCCCGACTTCTGACTGTTATAGTCTTTTCTCTCCTAGTTTGATATAATATAAAAAAAAAAGTGGTTAAAACAAGAAAATTGAGAGATGGAGAAGACAGCAAATATCATCCAAACTCACAAATCAAGCTCCTCTATAAACTTCCCATTTTTTCCAATTTTTCAGAGCAAAACTAACTAAAAAATGCTATCTTTTTCGTATTTACATTCATACCCATATCACCATTTCTCTCCTTTTCATCTCCATTCTCTCACCCTCAAATTCAACTCTACTTCTACCTTCGCCGTCTCCGATCACCGTCACAAAATCCCGACAGAAAACCAGACCATTTCCGCCATTTCCGACCACACCGACCTCGAACCTCGCAAGCATAATTCCAAATCCACCGCTCTTCTTCTCCAACACTTGTCTAATGGTGAATTTCAAAACCCAGAAAACCCAGAAACCCCTTTATCTGAAGAGGAGAAAATGAGCATTCTTGAACTTTCTCTCGTCAGGAAACGCACCCCTCAATTTCCTGGCTCGATTTACGTTCAATCCCCGAGTGATTCTGATGTGGGTTCTTCTCTTCCTCAGCTAAAAACTCTGTTTCGTAATCGAGGGAGTGAGTTTTATGATGAGAATGATCGTGAGATGATTATGCGTGCTTTGGAGATTCGTCGAAAAGTTACGTCGGAGATTTTTAAGGAGGCGATGAGAAAGGGAAAGTTTGGTATTACTTATACTACTAATTTGCTTGCTTGGTTGCCAGATTTTATTGATTTCGTGATGATTCAAGCTGCGTCAATGAAGGAGTTGTCGGAATTTTCGCATGTTTCGTTCAATGTTCGAGCTAAGAATGTCATTGAGAATTCAAATGTTGTGCCAATTATTAGGTGATGGTGGAGAATTTGATTGTTGATATAGTTTTTATGTTCTTTATTTCTTGTGGAGAGACTCGAAAGAAGTGATGATTATGGTCTTGTTTGATAACTGCTTTTTGGTTTTGGTTTTCTTTTTTTGAAAATGAAGCTTGTTTATTAACAATTTATTTGGTTTTGTAATCCACTATTCAAAACCTTTTTTTTAAATCCTTGCTAAATTATAAAAATTGTCAAAGAGCAGTTTTCAAATTTTGGTTTTTGTTTTTGAAATTTGACTAAGATTTCAAGTGAGTTTAAGCTAAAAATCAAAATCGTTATCAAATAAAGTATAAATAACTCAATAACATGTTTGAAACTTGTTCTAAATTTAAATTTTGTCCTTCGCAATATATATATATATATATATATATATATATTAATTTTTAGTTTTTAATGAATTTCTTCAATATAATGCTCTTCTTGCATGAACAATAACTTTAGATAAACAATCTCTTACTTTTCATTACAAATTGGCATTGTAGATTGAACATGTTCAATAGGAGTAAAAGGAAAGTTTAAAATGTTTTTCCTGAATGCATTTAACAGGTGGTTGAAGCATAATTCATTGTCATATCCACAGATTGGAAAGCTTATTTGCATGTCTAAGGGAAAACTCGAATCCATAAGACGTCTTGTGGAATGGTTGAAGACTATTAATGTTAAAAGTGAATATCTAGGACTTACACTCACAAAAGCTGGAAGGAATATATTGGAACGCAGCAATGAGGAATTGGATGAAATTGTGGATTACTTAGAGAGTAATGGAGTTAGAATGGTTTGGATGGGCTACGTCATGAGTCGATGTCCTTACTTGTTATCTTACAACATGGAAGAACTCAAAACTCGTGTAGAGATCTTCTTGAATATGGGTATGAATGAAGAGGACTTCGGCACAATGGTCTTTGATTATCCCAAGGTGCTTGGTCAGTATCCTGTTGAAGAGATGAATCAAAAGGTAGGAATGCAAAGTTTTAGGGTTTGTTTGGAACTTTTCAAATGGTTTGTAAAGATTTAGGTTTTTATGCATTTGAAATCTCTATTCACAATCGTATGACTTTGCCAAGAACAACAACTTTAGTTGTTATTTGAAAAACAGATCAGGAAAAATAACTTTTGGAAAATAATGATCCAAACATTTTTATTGAATTTTTGTTCTAAAAAGCCGAAGGCTACTTTTCAGAACAACTTCCGAACAGCCCTATAAGAGTCTCATTTTGCTACTGAAAAGAGGCAAGTAGTAGTATCTTAATTTCTGGACCAGCTCATTTTTCTCAATTTTTTCTTCGTTTATATCCTTTCAAGACGACACACACTGCAAGAATGTATCTTAGAGTTTGCATTGCTAATAAACGCTATGACTATGATAATCACTCATCTGTTTGGATGTTGGCTAACACGAGGTGCGGCTCCTATTCATCCAGGTCAATTATATAAAGGAGTTTGGGCTCGAGATTGAGGACGTGGGAAAATTGTTAGCTTATAGACCACAATTGATGAATTGTAGCATTGAGGACAAATGGAAGCCACTTGTTAAGTATTTTTACTACCTTGGAATTTCAAAAGATGGTTTGAGGAGAATGCTTATAGTCAAGCCAATGATTTTCTGCCTTGATCTGGAGGAGATCATTGTGCCCAAGGTATTTCTTTTAATTTTTATTGTGGTCTTGTTTCAAACTTTCATATCAATATTTTTCAATTAAAAAAACCCAACAATTACACATGAAGGGGATAATAGAGTTTATAAAACAAGAAATGGATATGATTCTACCAATCCTTAGAATGATAAAATCGACTCAATGAATATCGATGATGAAGGTGCAATTCTTTAAAGACATCGGTGTTCGAGATGATGGCATAAGTAACATGCTTGTGAAATTTCCACCAATATTGACGTACAGCCTCTACAAGAAAATCCGTCCAGTTGTGAGTTCCTTTTCCTATCTATCTTATCTTTGTATCACGATTCAGATTATGTTATTTGTTGAACAACCAGCAGAATTGATTCCATATCTTTGCTAACATTTAGGATTTTTGTTTTTATAAAGAGATTGTCTCAATTAGCAGATTTTACGTATGTATTTCCATTTTATGTCATTACCTTTGATTTTTTTTCTGAAATAACAGATTTATTCTTTCAATAATTTATTGAAACCAAAGCAATAAATTATCGAAAATAAATTATCAAAAATTAAATTAACAATTAACTCATAAAAAATTAGAGTTTTAGTTTCAAAAAACTCGTTTAGATGACCATTATAATAGCAAATGTTAAAAGCCAGTTGTTCGATAAATTATTGAAATACAAGTAATTTGCTATTTTTTTCCTGCTATTTTGGTAATTCCCCCCTTTTTTATGGGTCTGACAGTTGAGCTTCATAATGTGCACAATGGTTTTATTTTTTGTAGCATCATCACTTTCTTCTTTTTCCTCTTTTAATTTTAAAAAAAAAGCCATGCATTTTGCTTTCTTTTTCAGAAAATCAGAATAAAATAACATGTAAGTGAAGAGTAGAGTAAGGAGGACTTGATGCCCGTTTGGGATAACTTTTGGAATTGTTTAAAAGTGTTTTTGATAACCATTAAAAAACAGTTTTAAACACTTTCAAAAACTATTCCAAACAGGCCTTAAAATGTTATGTAAAGATGTTGCTCTTATTTTCTCATCTTGATTTTCCTTGAATATATTGGGAGGATGACATGTTAAGGAATTTTTTTATTTACTTCTCTCCTGTTTTTCAAATTTTGTTTCACAGATAAATTCCCCATATCAAATTGAATTTGTGAATTCATTTTCCGAGAAATTATCAAATTGAATTTGTGGAAAACCACGCAGGTCATATTCTTGATGACTAAAGCCTGGGTTAAAGAGAGAGACATTGGGAAAGCTATAGCTTTGGGACCAGAACTATTGGGTTGCAGCATAGTACATAAACTTGAGATTAATCTTAAATATTTTCTGTCACTTGGCATAAGTCCCTGGAAACTAGGCAAAATGATTACTGATTTTCCTATGCTGCTCCGATACAATATAGACATTCTTCGACCGAAGTATCAGTATTTGCGGAGAACCATGGTCCGCCCTTTGCAAGATCTCATTGACTTCCCAAGGTGAGAATCTCTATATGTAAACTTCTACTAAGGATGGTTATTAAACATGTAACAAGCTACAAAATAAAGCCCTCATTTGGCTCATGGCTCTTAAGAAATGATGATCATGTAAATGCTCACTTCTTTGTTTTTCCAGATTTATCATGTTCGCTTAACATGCTTACAATTGAGCCTAAAATTTTACTGACTGAGATCTCATGATATCTCTGCAGATTTTTTAGCTATTCTCTTGATGGACGTATCATCCCCAGGCATCAGGTTCTGGTCGAGAAGCGAATAAATTTCAATCTGCGTTCGATGTTGGCTTGCACTGACGAAGAGTTTGAGAACAAGGTTGCAGCTAGAGTGGAAAGACGTCAAAGATTTGAATCTGGTGATGTGGATAATTCTCTCTCTATCACTGATGACTTCTCTGATGAAAATGCAGAATAGTAATTTCACTGTTGGAATTCAAACAAATTTCCCACTTAAACCATATGTTGATAATTGGTATCGGGCGGTGGACATTTAAGGACGAAAGACTTTGTCAATCCAACAAAAAGCAGTAAGAACATATGTCAATTACTATATATTCCCCCTTCTTTTTTACCATCTCCTTTTTGTTTCATCATTTAATCCGATGTATTTGTTTTTCTACAGGAGATAACCATGATTCAATATGTTCTTTGTCACTAATGACCTACATTCACGCATTTCTGAAAGGTATCTCTTCGAATTATCTCGACTCTGATCTTGTAATCTATGGTAAACTTTAAAAGAAATTAGCGCTGCAAAGATTTTAATTCTACAGCCTAGCTGCAAGTTCCAAATACCAACAGAAAGGTGTGATTATGAAATGATGATAATTGCCCGAGTCTGCCATTCCTTGGCTCATACCCCTACCCTGGGTTCCGATTGAATTGTACAAAGTTATGCTTTCTGAAGATGGTTATAGGCAGTAAAAACAACATTGGGTTCCTGAAAAGGCAGTCTGAGTTTTTTTATATATTGAGGTAGACACTTTCAAATGACAAGCTGAGGAATTCCATGTTGAAAAGGGTAAATTATGTATGATGTTGCTACTATTTTCGAACGATTTCTTCCGGTATATTATCAAACAAGCAAAGGCTTTGAGTTTCAGTGATTTGATCTTCATCAATCTTGAATAATGAATAGTCTTTAGCTTCTCACGTTTCTCATGTTAAGCAACTTCAACTCTAATACAACAAAGTTTGTGACATGATTAATTTTAATTTTTGTTACAAGAAAGATAACGTGTAAGATCAATATATTTGAGGTATGAAAAGGCAGGGTCGAATGGACCTGGTTGATAGGCTGTTTACAAAAGTGCATTAATTAAAAACTAAACTTGCAAACACACTTGAATAATGAATATATCGACCTTATTTACAGTTTATCCTTGATTAATGAAATTTCCAGAGGTTTAAATCTCACCCTCTCATGTACTTCTCAATTGTAAATATCAAAATTCAAAGAATAATTTATTAATATTTCAACAATTTACCGAAAATATATTGTGATGGCTTTTTTTTTCTTTTAGTAATTTAGTGATAACCAGTCAAAGCCACTCGAAAGAGAATTTGAGTAATGGAATATGAAATGAAGTTAGTAAAAACATTGAAGAAACAAAGATGATATTGTTAACATTTCACCTAAATTACAACTGTTTGAGAGAAACCAATCCAAGATCAAGCATAACATAACATTCCCATTTTTTATTGGGAAGGAAAAGAAAACATAGATATAGAAAAATCCCAGCCTTCAGCCTAAGAACATGAATGTGACCGCATCGAGAATAATGTTCTCAACTCATTTATACCAAAATAATTTCGACAGCATGTATGAGTTTATCTTATTTTAAACGCATAAGAAAAGCCAGATGGAGTGAAGTGAACCCTCGAAATATATCAGCGATAGAGGCTTTCAGATCTGAGATTTTCGGCAATCTCGGTCTCCCAGCGGTCTCCATTATCGAGCAATCTTTCTTTGTCATAGAGAAGCTCCTACAACATCACATAACTATGAGACTCGCATTCATTAGCAAAACTAGCAGCTTATTGTAACATTTGAATTAAAAAAAGGTCAACCTCGTGAGTCTCTGTTGAAAATTCAAAATTGGGTCCTTCAACAATGGCATCAACAGGGCATGCCTCTTGACAGAATCCACAGTAGATGCACTTGGTCATGTCAATGTCATACCTGGAAAATTAAGATAATTAGGGACACACAGAGAGATGAAGGAATGGGAAGGGCGGATCAATTGATCACCTTGTAGTTCTACGACTACCATCTTCCCGTTCCTCAGCTTCAATTGTGATTGCTTGTGCAGGGCAGATCTATTGAGAAAAATAAATTAAAAACATAAATAAGTTAAAAGCCATTAAATCTGAGTAAATATCAGCTAAATTAAAACGTGCACATGGCAAAGGTCTCAAAATTCCATTTCTATCTCCAGAGCTATTTAAGAAATAAACCGGAGAAACAGATCAATATCAAGGTTCACAATAGTAAAATACAACAATCAAAACCTCAATCCACAGGTAGTGCACACAGAGATTCAATATTTAGAGAATGGCTGTAAAAAATGTCATTATCTCTTAAATTACAAAGTTACAGAGCAAAACAACACAGATGCAGAAACATGAAGTAAATCAATGAGGAATGATCTAAGTTGCACAAATTGTTATTGAGGTTAGATCTCTTATAAAACTCGTAATACTTGTCTAAGGCCAGCTACCCCTCTTCAAATCCCCAACCCCATTGCTTGATATTGGATTCTCAGCTCCTTGGGCAGCATTATTATTTATTTTGGAGAAAGCTCCTTGAGCAGCATCATGTCATCAAGGGCTATGCACATATTATAATTTCAATATACCTCTTAAAATTATAATAAATTGATCACATTTAAAGTGAATTATTCTCGGAATCTATATCATGTAACAAGGATATCACCAATTCATAAACACAATGACATCAAAATATTTCCAAACTTCACTTACACAATGTACAAGGACAGTTAGAGTGATCAAATAGAAAGTGTTTTCCTTCAATCTCCAAATGACAAAAGATGTGTAACACCAAGTCTGTTGCATCTCTCTATCTCCCAGTTTGTTATCAGCATGAAAGAAGAGATAGAAGATAGCTACTAAAAAAGACCCCATTTCTATATTACCTAGTCAACTTGGGAATCATGAGCACATTGGTAAAAAGAACATGGAGTAGAGGCTCAGTACTCCTAAACTCATGAAAATCCTTTTTCCACACATACAACTAGACACTTTTAAATCTGAAATTTAGTGAACACGAGAAGAACAGTCGTCTGCACACTCTTCACTACAAGGAAAGAGAGTCCCTCTTATCCCAGATTATCTCAGTTACATTCATCCTAGTCAAGTGTCTCAATTTTGACCAAAAATATCATATAAGCTTTAAGACTTTAAGAGAGTGTAACAGTCAGAGAGTAAAAATCTTGTAAAAGCGACAATTATTTATTCCCGACTTCAACTATGAAGTCAGTAATTATACTAGACATACTATAAAAATAATGTACGCAGGAAATATACAGACTTCTCTGACATTTCCTTAGAGAATTATATTGTCTAAACCAAAATGACTAAGATAAAAAATGTAAATCTCAATGCTTACAGCTTCACAAAGTTTGCATGCAATGCACCGTTCCTCTCCAGTTGGATATCTTCGAAGAGCATGCTCGCCCCGAAAACGAGGGCTAAGTGGGCCTTTTTCAAATGGGTAATTGATCTGCACGAGAGATGTACAATAATCAATCAGGATGAACCAAAGTTTTACCACCGTGCTAGAGATGGTAATTGGAAGACACTTACAGTGACTTTTTTCTCAAAGAAGTATTTAAGGGTCAGCATAAGACCTCGAACCATTTCAGTGAGAAAGAGTGTGTTTATGCTACGCTCAAAAACTACAGATGGCCAATAAATTAAAGTTTGTAAGAACCAAAATCATTAAACAACAGAGAAATATTAAAAAGGAAATTGAGAAAAAATCATTGAAGGGAACATAAAATTACTAGAACTCCAATCCTTTGAGATCTCCTTAGCAAGCTGCTCTCTTTCTTCATCCTCTGCAGGAGCAATGAGTTAAAAAAGAATTTTAAGTAACAAAAAAAAAAACATTACCATCGTATCGATAGAAATAAAACTGACGAGTTTATATCACTAAGATTACATCTTCACAACCTATCATCAGTAATTCATAGAATCTATTATCTCAGGTAATTGATATTTTTCTCCCCTTTCGGAGCACTGCCTTAGGTCGAGGTTTGGGAGGGGTCCATTATTCATACATAGTACATACAGAAAATAAGAAAAAGAAATGAAACCTATTTTGGTACTGTACAAGTGCGCAGTTGACCGCAGCCCATGATAGGAAGAACCTTGAAGTGCTTGTCCAGAGACAGCCTAACAACAATAGATTACACAAAAATGAATTACAGAATGAGAAGAGAAAATTCCAACAGCTACCAGAAATGAGGACTTTGATTTCTGCTGCCTAGTTCCTATATCAGATATTTCAAGCAATGCAATCGTCTCCCACCAAGATCAGAGCTAAGGAGGTAATACTTCTACCAAATAAACACACTGAAGATTTGAAGCACAGCAAATAACAAACCAATCACAAGTAGAAAATCCTAAAGTCTAAAGGTTCTCGACAGGTGCACATTGAAGAACCACCACCCCAACATAATGATAAAACAACAACAACAACAATAATAATTCAAGAACAAATAACTGGGAATCTAATTACAGGAAAAATGGATCATCTTAAAGCTGATCTATTTTTTTCACAACTTTGGTGTCCAAAGATTTTTTATTTTTTTACTAAGAAACAATTTCACTGAACATACGAAATTTACAAAGGGAGGAGCACCTCACAGTTCACAGAAAATTAATCCAGATGAGGGCTATGAGGGAGGTATTATAATTACAACAATCCCTAAGAAGCAAACACCAAAGAGAGGCAAAACGAACAACCAAGACCCAAATGGTTTGAATATCTCTACTTTCATCCCTAAAGGTCCTGTTGTTTCTCTCCCACCAACAAAGCCAAACAATAGCTCTAATCGTGTTGCACCAAATGAGCCGAGACTTCCCAAATAAGTTGTTTCCACACAGAAAATCACAGGTGGCATTAGAAGCATGAAGAGGTAGAGGGCCTTGGATCTCAAAAATGTTCATCAGTCTGAACAACAAAGTCGAAATAAACGGACAGCGAAGGAAGAGATTGATCAGTAGATTCACTATTCACCTCGCATAACAAACAAATATTGGGAGAAAGAGCTGTCTTAGGAAACTTAGCTTGTATTCTCTCATTAGTATTCAGACCATTGATTAAAAGGATCCACAAGAACACCTTCACTTTTTTGGGATAGGGATCTTTCCAAAGAGAGCAAATTTAATCATTTATATATTCTCAACACTCCCCTTCACGTGTGGGTTCGGATATTTTCACAAGGACAAATCACATGGAATAGTAATAAATGGAGAGGAAATGTCATCATAGGGGTTTGAACTCCGGACTTCCTACTCTGATACCATGTTAATCACCATTAGACCTAAAAGCTTAAGCTATTGGGCTAAGAAAAAAATAATCTTTTATATAATCTCAACACTCCCCACTTGTGTGTGGGCCAAATATTTGCACAAGACCCAATCACATGTAATATTTATAAATTGGGAGGAAATGTCATTACAAGGGTTCGAACTCAAGGACCTCTTGCTCTGATATCATATTAAATCACCAATAGACCCAAAAGCTTAAGCTATTGGGGTAAGGAAAATTTAATCATTTATATAGTCTCAATAATCTCTCTCCAAATGGGACACTAAAACAACAAATTATCAAAAAATGAAGCTCGATTAACATACCAAGATAAATATCATAGTAGAATTAACCACAAAAAAAATCAACTAAAACAAACAAATTATACAAAACAAAGTAATTCATAAGAACCACAATAGATAATTATCGATTTAGCTTGATTGTGCTACAAACAATTACGCATAAAGTCATGATTTATTCTTCAGCTGGATTTCTCAATTCAGAATGAAAACAGCTTAAAAGCAAAACAAAACACACACACACACATAGTCTTCAGTAATCCAAGCAATTAGCACTTGCAAAACCAAAAGAGAGGAAAGTGGAGTAGAAAATTAGGGCAAAAAAAAAAAAAGATGCTTACAATATGACGAGCGCGAAGAGCAAGAAGAGATTTGCGGGCTAAGATCGCAGCCATCGCAAATGGTGAATCAAGCTCCGATACTTGATGTGTTAGATTTCTGAAATGTCAGTTAACAACGGTGAATCCCAGAATTGAAAATCGTTTCATTCTTCTGCCTTCCTTCCGGTCGATTAAACGCCGCGTCTTGGGCTTTTTCAACAAGAAGTCCAAACAGAGCGAGATAATGGCCCATAACGATGTTACGGACCATGGTAGCGGGAAAATTAAATTATCTCAAATAACAGATTTTATGTAGCTTTTTTAATTTTTATATTAGTCAACGTGAATATAGTTCAACAGGTTAGACATTTATTCATTGAAGTTGAAGTTGAAAATTCGAACATCTTCTCTCCCAATTTGATGTAATATATAAATATGAAGAAGAAAACAGTTTTATTATATTTTTAGCTTATTGAAATTAAATAATTATATAGTTAAATTAATAATTAACTAATTATAAAATGGGATACTTTACATAAAGGGCTATCCATCTTCTAATTTATTATAAACATGCTCATTTCATCTAAATATGTTATAACTATTTACATAATTACGTTTTAACAACACACCTAAATCCCTTTAGGATTTGAGATTTTAAAAATTCATTAAGATAATAAATTATTTATCATAAAATAAAAAATGTATTATTATTTAATAATTAATAAAATTAAAGATTTTTAAAGTGGTTAGACATTTGTTATCTTCAAGTTGAATGTTAGAGACTTATCTCCCCAGTTAAGAAAAATTATCAAATATACCCATTATTAGGAGGCGATTATCAAAACTACCCTAATAAAAACACCGGTTTCTTTTCTACCCTTGTAATTGGTAGTTTTTATATAGTTTGTTATAGTATCTAACCAATCAATTGTAGCCACTTGTTAATTTTAGGGTAGTTTTAAAAAGTCTAATGATATTAAGGTATTTTTAACACCTTAAATTATAAAGGGGTAGTTATGAAAATGGAATTTTATCATATCTACCCTAAAATTAAGGTGTGTTATCAAAAATACCCCCTCTTCTATGATACCTTCATTATTTTGTGGAACATCCCACTAACTTAATTGTCTAGCCTAGTTTGTAAAATTAGGGGTAATTTTGATAAAACTTCTACATACGATAAATTTGAAAATGAGTTTTTCCAACGGGGTAGTTATGAAAATTTCCCTATGAAAATTACCCTAAATTAATGTAATATATGATGAAAAAAAACATCAGGCCGGTGTCGGCCCAATCTAAGCCCACTTTCTCTGCAGCAGGGTTTAAGCAAAACCTGCATTCTCTACCTCATCGTCTCCGATCCGCTTATCTCTCTTTCTCTCTGAAAATCGGAAATGGCTTCAGTTTCCCGATCGGTTCTGACGGCCGGTTCAAGGTCAATTGCAGGCCGAACCAGAACCCTAACCCACAAAACCCTTAATTCAACGCCTATTTTTTTCTTCTTCTTCTTCTTCTTCGTCCAGACGCGTCCCTTCCGTTTTCAGGTACTTTTTTTTTATTTCAAAATCGAAATTTTATTTCAAACTATCTTCCTCCAATTTTTTCTTCAATGTTTGTTAATTTACTGTGTTTTTTTTTTTTAAATATTTTTCTTCCATTTCAAGAAATTAACTTCTTTATTTGCAGAAATATTTCGTCTTTGGGTGCCCTAGAGTCCATGATTCCACTCCACAGTGCCGTCGCCTCAGCTCGGCTTAAGTCCAGAATCGCCATTGATTCACATTGCTGGAGCTTGCTTTCTGAAGGTTTTTCTTTTTTCTTCATAGGTTTTTTAATTTGAATATTGTTTTGTTTGATTCTTGATGCACTGCATAGTTTCTAGTAGGATTTAGATTTACAGTATTCACTAGCAATTGGTCTGGTTTTTCTTTTTTTTTTTATGGTCTATGAGGGTTTTGAATTTTTGTTTTTGGGTTTCTATCTCCCAGAGCAGATTTTTCTTGGATCTTTTGTATTATTTATTTTCCTTCCATCATTGACATTGAAAAAGGCCTCCTTTAAAGAAATTGTTTGGCTAAGCAAGTTTAAAATTACTAGTTTGATATAGTGATAATTGCGAATTGTTTATGATGCCGAGTATTGTAGGGTCGTGTGGTTGTCCCATGAGATTAGTCGAGATATGTGCAAGCTCTCACATAATAAAAAATAAAATTGCACATTTCATCCTTTGCAAATAATACCCATATATTTTAAAATCTAGGAACCTATTAATTTTTATTTTTATTTTTCATTTTTCATTTTCCGTGAGTGTCCGGGCTAGCTTACGCACACCTCGACTATTAATCATATATCCTTGTGGCCCAAATGCTTTACCTGCTTTGAATTCTAATGCTCTTTGTTTTTGCTTCCTTTCTTACCTAAGTATCGGGCTATTGTCTTACATTGCATCCTGTATTATCATTCATCTCGGTTCATGATTTGCATCTGATAATTGATAATTCATTATTTTCGATTTTCGAGGCTTATACATTTTATTGCATCATAACATAATGTTAGGAATGGGCTAAGGGTATATTAATAAATAAATGAGAGATGTTGTTTGGAGGGATATGTTTATAAATAGAGTAAGTGTGATGGGTGAGGTTATGCATATTATGTGATTTGTAGTCTTTAGACTATTGAAGGCCGGGAGTGCTAAGTCTCTTAAAATTGTTATTTTTCCTTTTTAATACTAAATCAGTTTTGTTCATTTCAAATATCTTGTATCATATTCTTGTTGAGCTCTTGAGCTTTTGCTTATCTTTTTACCTTACCTTTTAGGGTTTGCAACACCTTTGTGACAGGCTTGCTGACGGGACCGGTATAAGGCTTGCGAGGATTTTTTTTCATCTTTCATATCTGTTTTTGTAAGATACTATCACAAGGGAAAATCATGTAGGTAAAACTACTTTGGAAATTTGAATCATAGTATTATGCAATGTGGGCTTAGTTTATCTACAATCTTTGAGAGATTAGATTTAATGGGCACCTTCTCTATTGCTCTTGACTTTGTTCAATAATATGGCAGTAATTTTCTTTTATGTTCTTGATGGGATCTTGAGGTCTCTTGCTATACTTTTGAAAACATTTTGCTGAGTTGAAACTTCAGAGTTACCATTCTTTTGGGGATTTTTCATCCATTTAATGCAGCTAGATAGCATGCATAAGATTAGAATGATCTTATTCATGGACTCGAACCGAAGCCGGGCCACTGATATGACTGATTTGTTCTTGTGGTGAATGTCTATTAAAGTTACCATATCTGTTTCATGCCTCTGTTTGAGGTCTATAATATGGATCAGCAGTATTGATTCCTGTCTGGAAAGAATGATAAATTTTAGCACCCTGCGAATTTATATTGAGATTAAATAAGAAATTCCTTTGGGTTTTGTTTTTTTATGTCAGAATTCATGTAGATATCAGGTTACAAACTCACATTAGTGAATAGATTCAAATCAATGCCTGAACTTCGGATCAAAGTTCCCCACAATTTAGATTCAAATCACCCGCATAGGTTAATAGAGAATATTTCTATTGTTATTATTATTATTATTTTATTTTTAATAGAAATCCAATTTTGCCTTCCCAAAAAAAAAAATGCCTTGTTGGATCCCAACCTCAATTACATCACAAGCCAAAAAAATAAAATAAAAATATAGAACTAAATATATAATCGCCCTATTAAGGCAGACAATTTTTTAACTCAATTGAGTTCTTTCTATCATTGGTGGTTTTATTGTCCATAAAAAAAACTTGATCAAATCGAATATGATCGTTTTAGAAATTTGCTTTTTTTTCCTTCAATAATATGCAAGTCTTTGGATAGTTACCATGGTATTAAATCAAAATATACTACCTTTATAATATAATGTGTTGTTGGAAATGGCCATTTTCAATCTCAATATTAAGAAAATAACACTCATTTATTAAAATACAAAAATGGTTGAATTTACAAATAAAAAAAATGATATACTTATAAACATAATTATTTACTTATTATCTAATTCAGAATAGATTATCCATTACAATTTACTCATATATAGTTATGATATTTTCTGCTTTTATTACATTTTATTTTACAACACTTTCAGTAAAAAGAGCTCTAATTACAAGTTACCGAATCAGCTAAACCTTACTCACCCTATCTCTATAACCATATGAAAGTTCCATCATTTTTTCCAAGGCAAAAAAATGCCATAAATGATATCAATCAAGGATTCAAGAACCCAAACAAAAAATTTGAAAGCAACATGATTTTAAAAAATATATATTATATTTAAAATTCAAGAGCCGAGAAATCAATTGAATTGTAAACAAATCTATTTTTTGAAATTAAAAACCAAAAACTAAAAACAAACTTCACAATCCTCCCACAAGAACAAATCGTAGTTCTATTTTTAGCTGGTAACCTTAACCATATGCATCCACTACTTCTAAATAATTGAAGAAAAAAGAAGAATAAAAGAAAATTTGCCAAAAGATTTGACAATCATCAGCTTCTTATTTAATTACAACTGCACTCATCGAAAGTCATGGCCAAGTAAAGAAAGCATTAGTGGACATTTTCTGTTGCAGAAGGAACCCTTAGTTTTATATACAAATAAAGTTCCCACTTCCTAATATACTGGTTTATATACAAAATACTTAAAAGGGAAGCGAAAGATACCACGAGTGCCATTACGAGGCCGCCTCTTTCCTATCAAAGCTTGTCTAGCTGTGGGGGTTGTGTTGCACGTCTGAACCATGTATTAAATGCTCTGAGTAGGTGAGAGCAGTCTTCAACATTTCTCGTGGAGAAGTTAAGACACTGTTGTAACAGTTCTTGGGCATCAGACATGGGAAGGGTGGAGATGATTCTTAGAAATGTTTCCTCCAGCTCCATATGCATATTCTTGTTGCTGGGCAACAAAGGTGAAAGACAGTTGTCTTTGCAGACAATCAGAACAGGAAGCCAATTTTTAACAAGCTTCTTTCTAACCTGAGAACCATATACAACGATGTAAAATATGAGTTTTTTTCCTTGAAAATTTATTAAATGTATGATATCAAATCAATGCTATTATTTGATCAATGGGGGGGGAAAAAAAAAGGTTTTTTTGGTTTTTTTTTTTTTTTTTGTTTTTTTTTTGGGGATTGGTGGTTAGGTTTAGCTCCTTGTGGGCTGCTAAAGTTTTGGAATTCACATAATCCCCCAAATACCTTGGGATTGTTCTTCTTTCATATATAAAAAAGTCCTATAAAAACAAAAAAAAAAATTCTACTTTCGCGATCAAATATATTAAGATCAGACATCTTAGAAGATTATTAAATAGCACTATCACATCTTTAAAAGACACCTCATTTTGACACCAAATGACTGGTTAGCAAGCAAGACTTCAATTTATCTATCTAACCATTTCTTTTATTCTGGATCAGCTATCTGACATCTAACATCTTAAATAATCTATCTACAAGTTAAAGAGCCAAGAACCGATTTCATATTAAACCATAGACGCAATAGAATAGATCAACAGTTGGTTCAAGGAGGAACATGCATCTGCTCGAAACTACCTCAAGACTTCCTCCAGACTCTATTCCTTCCAATCCAATTGTAAACAGACGAGAAATTTCATTGGAATTGAATAGACCAATATTTTATTCAAATCCAAGTATACTAAACTAGAAGCCTATATCGTTTAGTCAGAACAAACTTCAAGATCATACCACATTCTCAAACATAAAATGAAGATGTCATATCTATAAACAAACCATGTACCTCAATTTTAAAATTAGATTAAGACAAAAATGTATAAAAAAATAAATCGCTATGTTGTTATTCATTAGCTAATAAAATAAAAAACGAAATCATATTTTACAATATTATTATTGCATACCAAACACGCTGTTATTCATTAGCTAGCACACCAAAAAATAAAAAAAGTATTCAATTTGTATTAAATAAAGAATGGTATATAGCTACTTCAACTGCGTTTTGAAAAATACAATCATAATACTAGATCAATTACTATGGATAGTCAAAATGAATTGAGGCAAGGCAGTTAGATTAGATTATCTTTTACTTGTGTGATGTGTCAACACCAAAAGAGAAGAACAACAATGATTTGCAGGCAGTAGTTTAAAATCACACATTTAACTGGAAACAAAAGTCTTCTATTAGTGAGAAGTTGCAAAGACCAAAGATCATGAAGCATAATCAATACCTGCTTCGTAGCCAAAATGCTACCAGAAGCAACTGCATTGGCAAGCTTGTGAGTGCATCGCAAAACAACTGTAGGAAACCCGGGCACAATGCCCCTCCACGCATCATCTCGAAATGCTCGCTGTAAATCGGCAGTGAACGAAGCCTGATCACTCCATTCATTTACAGCAGCATCTGCTACCTTCAATTCAATCATCCTCTCAACCAACCAGAGCAAATGCCTCCCATTTGTCATAGCTGTATGCAAATTAAGCCTCTGAATAGCCTCTGTCTCGTTATGATCCCCTCTAAAATCCGGGCTCGAATACTCCTCCAAAGATTCCTTCACAACCTTCAAACTCGTCTCGAATGCCCTCTTCAAAACCCTCTTCACAGACTCTCTAGAAGAGAAATCCTTCAAAAGCTTCGCTACAAAAGCCTTCACGAAAGCCATATTCGGATGGTTATGAATAGCAGCTATAATCAATCCGTGCAACATTTCATCACTAGATTCATTTTCCCCCAACGAAACCCTAGCTAAAAGCTCCTCCGATTCTTCCTCCTTCAAAAACGGAATCAAACTCAAAACCCTCTTCTCCTCCTCCTCAGTCCACGGAACCGCCTCGAGAAACCGAACACAGGACGAAACACAATCCTCAAACAGGAATTCAAGCGCAACAGGAAGAAGATCCAACGCCTTCTTAACACTAACAATAGAATCAGACATATCATCAACATAAAGAAGTTCAAGCACAGTAAGATGATTATCCAAACTGATCGCACCCTGCGATGCCGGAACACCGAACTTCAACCGCAACGGACCGGAATCATCAGTTTGAGGCTGCCACCGGTCCGATAAAAGTGCGGCAAAGTACTTGGACCGGCGAAGAACATGAGAATGTAGATAAATCTGAACATCTTCAGAAGAGGTTAAGGAATCAGAATCGGACGAATCGAAAGGCGAAACCTCGACGAAAAGACGGAGGACAACATCGGCGGTGGAGGAGTCGTTAAATGCCGCCGATGACGGAAACGTTGAAGCACGACGGGATTTAATAGAGACTTCAGTTAACGTTTTATCGGGAAAAGTGGATCCATCAATAACAGCGGCGACGGAAGAGTGACGGCTGGTGGAGGCGGAGTGGTGAATTCGCTGCCTTTTCTTAGAGGTTCCGATTGTCATTTTTTCTAGTGATTCTTTTGAAGCATGACCTAATTTTCTGCAAATTGATGGGGCAGAAGATGAAGAAGAAGAATACGTATTTTCAGAAGAGAGAAAACGCCATCGATCTGAATTTGGGATGGGATCACGAGAAACTAGGGTTCTTCGTAGTGTGAGCTGTGTTTCAGAATTTGGGGATTTTTTGAATCGAGTCATCTAGATCTAGATAAGGTTCATCCAAAAATTATTGCAGAATATTTTTTAATCAATCCCCACATTTGGATAATTATAAATCACGCCCGCCATTGTGATTTATTTAATTAATTAATCACATCTCTCTAGGCCTCGGGATAAAGCCCGTGAGCTGGCCCGAGCTCGGCCCGGCCCTGCCCGTAAGTCAACGATTGACGGGCCTGGCCCGGGCCGGTCTATAAATCAATGGGCTGGATATGGATCATGCATTTGAGCCCAAGCCCGGCCTGTGGGCTTTATCCATAGGGCCCCCCATCAGGCCCGGCCCGAGGCCCGGCCCTAAGCCCGGTTCAAAACTCATTCAAAAGTTATTTCAAATATATATAAATATATTTTATATTTGAGAAAAATGCACATGATTTATGCATACAAGTAGGTGTCAACCTAGTTGAGATGTATTTACATTGCAATGATGCAAATTATTTCTCGAAAAAACAATTATGTAAATCTTATTTGATGAAATCATTATACTTCATTATTATTATTTATCCATTTTAGTTTGTTTCTTTTTAAGTTAAATTCAAAAAATATATATAGTCAAATTAAGTTAAAAGAATGATACATAAATTTAATTTAAAAAATTTAATTCCATATAAAATAAAGTATAAATAAAAAAAATATATAATAACAAAATAATAAATTAACTTCATCATTTTATAGTTAAATTTAAGATTAATTAACATATAGGAACAAATATAAATAAATAATTTAATAGTAAAAATTTAAATGAACTTTTTTTTCATCATTTTAAAGTTAAGTTTAAGTTTAAAAAGTTAAAAGATAATTTTTTTAAAATACAACTAATAATTTAATGGAAATTTAATTAAATGCATAAAAATTTGAACGGGCTGGGCCAAGCCCGCAAAAACGGGCCAGGCCGTATTTTATCTCATGGGTCCAAGCCCGTGGGCTGGGCTTGGGCTTACCCTTTTAAGTCAGGCCCGGGCCAGGCCCGACCCATTTATAGAGCAGGTCTGCCAGGCCCTGCCGGGGCCCATTCATTTAAGGGCCGGCCCAGCCCAGCCTAGCCCATTGATGAGGCTTACATCTCTCTCGTTTTAGAATGATTTGGAATACTTTTATAATTTATAAAACTATAACTTATACCATTTTATATATTAATTTTAAGGGTTATAGGTAGAAAACACATCTGCACTTTAAGTAATTGTTAAATTATATTTCTGTATTTTTTTTGTTTTAAAATATTCATGTACTTTGATAAAATTACAAGTCACACCCTTCTATCGGTTAGTTTTAACGAAATTGAGACATATCCTTTAATTTTTTTTCTTTCTTTCTTTTTTCTCTGTTTTCTTGAACATTTTAATTTTAGACATTATAATTTTTAAATTACAATGCAAAATTCAAATTCCGGGGCACATTTCGGGGCAACCTATAATTTTTTTTTTCCTTTCTTTCTTTTTTTTTTTTTTTTTTTTTGAGCATTTTAATTTTAGGCATTATAATTTTTAAATTTCGGTGCAACCCTTTTTTTAACCTTATAATAAGAATCAAAAGCTTGAATATTACTTGACTATGTGAAGAGACTGGAGAGGGTGTTGAGGTTTTGGGAGAGATAAAAAATACAAATAAAAAATCCAAAAAACTCAAAGTCATACATACCCAAATCAAGAGAAGAAGGGGTTTTCAAATCTTTTCCACCAACAACCGCCACTCTCCGCCGTCGCCGCCGTGAGTGAGGAAGATAGAAGAGATATTATTGAAAGATAAGAAAAGAGTTTCATGGAAAAATATAAGAAAATACTTTAATGGAAGAAGATAAGAAAAATGGGTTTTTTAGACATTTCACAGCAAACTGACATCATCAAAAGGTAAAATGGTTAAAATGAGAATATAAGGTCTATAACCCTTTAAGTACCTATTTTGAAGGTCACAAATTCCCAAATTTCCATCTTTATTCTAGCCACATATTCTAATTGTATTAAAAAAAATCTAAAAAATTTTACACAGTATATATACTGTGAATTTTACACCTTGTTAATAATATGGATTATTCTAAATATTATGTCTATCTTTTGCATTTCTCAATTATTGTTAATAGAATTTGAACAAGCGACAGATGTAAAATAAGCATGATGTCTCAACTTTAATATAAAAATAATTAATAAAGGGGCATGTTTCGCAATTTTACAAACCACAAAAATACTTAACATGTCTCAATTTTGTTAAAACTAACCGATAGAATGATTATAAGGGTGTGATTCAACAATAATATAAAGTACATGGATGTATTCTACATTTAAATCTTTAATTATTAGTTTGTCATTTTAAAATAAATATATTTTCTTTATTTCCTTCATTATTCTCCCATTAAAATTATTTATTCATTATTAATATTGTGTACATATTCTATTTATGTACTTAGAATAAAATTTTATTTAATTGGGTCGTTTTATATATTAAAGCTTAGGGGTGTAAACAGGGTCCGCTCCGTTTGCACCTGTAACAACCCGAATTTTCACTCAAGGGCATTTTAGCCATTTCACCAATTTTGGTCCAATCAACGCCATTTTTAGTTCATTTTAATCGTCAGGTCGATACAAATCCAATGCAATTGACTATGCTCAATTCTGAGTTCCGAGTAAAAAGTTATGACCTGAATACTGTTATGTTCTTAACTTCTATCATGTATTTCAGGGTGTTTTTGTAATTTCTCAGCCAATCTTTTGACACTAAAACCTAGGTTACATATTTTTTCATGTATTCTCCCTAGCGTAGCGCCGTTTTCATTGATGCAAGCCGTGAATGTCTTCGTTTGGTTTTGATTTTCTCACAAGGTAACTGATCAATCACTATTAACCGGTTGTTTCACCATTGAATTTGTATCAATTTCTAACCTCTTGGCTTCCATTTAAGATCAGTTTTAAGCTACCGTTTGTCACCGGAAAATCAAGGCCAAACTTCATTCAATCTCTTTATTCCTTAGGTAAGTTCATTTGGTTGTGTTAAAGATCGTTCCTTTGATGTTTTCGATTTAGTTCCGTGATTAATTGAGTGCCTTTTTCGTGTGTTTAAAAGCTCGCTGGACCCTCGCCAGAATCTGGGAATTCTTCCGTCACCGTTCATTACACTTTGAGTCAAGTTTGAGGTCGTTTAATTCAGGTTCTTCGTTACCTTTCATCTGGGGCGAGATCGTTGAGGTAAGCTGCTGATATTTGTTTTTTTTTTTAAAAAAAAATAGAGAAAACGCAAACCTGCGTTTTCTCCAACAGCTGCACGCGTTCATGAAAGTGATGAGCCGGCCAGGTCCAATTTGACTGGTTCAGCTGGTCCAGACAGGTTCAGGACCCATTTTTAGCCAATTCGAGCCGGTTTTCATCCTGATAGCTTGGTTCTCGTTAAATTGACTTTAAATTAATGTCAATACAGGTTTTGGACATTATTATGAGCCATTTTGGATTTATTTCGAGGTCGATTGCTCGTTTAATTTGTTATTAAGGTAGGTTAATTCCTACTTAGAAGTTAAATTAAATATTTTGTGCTTGCTTGTTTATTATGTGACTATTGTGATATTTTCGGGAGATGATTTATTGATTTTTATTATCATTCTTATTCTTATTATTATGGGAAAAAGACACTTTTGGTCCCTGAGTTTTGAGTTTGTTTACCATTTGGTCCCTGAGTTTTTAAAACCGACATTTTTACCCCTGAGTTTTCATTTTGTTTACTATTTAGTCCCTGTAGTAAAAAATCTGTCAAATACTTAACAGAATGCTGATGTGTCATTATTTAATTAATTTTAAATCAATATAATATTATGTTTTTAATTTTATATTCATTATATTGCTTATGTGGCATAAAATATATTATTTTATATTTACTTTATTATCTTTCCTTCTTTTCTAACTCTCCTCATTGACCTTTTCTCTCACCTCTCTCTCATCAAATCACACAACCCTCATCCGCCATTGAAGCCGAACACCAAACTTCACCCATCGTCGAAAGTCTCAAGTTCTTCTTAGAACTTCCTTATAAACTAAAATCAAGATTGTTTGTTTACCCAGAAAACTAGAAAACATAAATTCAATGCATAAACCATTCGATCCAAAAAAAATAGATCTGTAAGTTCTCCATGAAAGAAGAGAAAACAAAGCCAATTTAAAACTCTGTCTTGAAGTATTGATGGGGAAGTATGATATTTGTTTTAATATTGAGATTTGTTAAAACTCATATATGGGTTCAAGATTTGCAGATCTGGGTAACAAAAAAGTTTCAGATTTTCTATTTGAGTTTTGGATCTAAGTAGTGCATGTGGGTTTCAAAGATGAAGATTCATTGCTTCATTTTCCAAATGCGAAACGAAACTGATTTGAATTTACCGAATCTTTAACTTGACCATCATCGGAAGACGACGATTCATTGCTTCTTTCTTCTTCTTCGAGCCCAAAATCAAAGGTCAAGGACGGCGTCAATGGCAAATTCGAAGCCTCAAAACTAGTGAATTAGTTATTGAGTTTGTGAAATTAGAAATGAGAGGAGAAAGAAAATTAGAAAAAACAAAAAAAAAATCTCTCTTTGTTCTTACTCATATAAGAAAAATCAATAAATTCCCTTCTTCTTACAGTAATAACAAATCTCTGTTCTTGTGCCAAGTAACCTCCAATGGTTTATTACTTTGCTTTTCTGGGTTGCAAATTAGAAAAAACAAAAAAAATCTCTCTTTGTTCTTACTTTGCTTTTCTGGGTTGCAAAGTAACCTCCAATGGTTTATTGAAGCTTCCAAATGAAATTTTGTAAACCAAATCGATCATGGCTTATTGGAGCTTGATTCTCAAAAAGACATTTTTTTTTATCTAAGTTGATTTTTATCTGGGTTTGGGTTCTCTTACCGGCGGTGGGGAAAGTTTTTTGGTCTTGTTAGAGTTTTCAGATCATGGGGATATCAGGAAGATGGGTACAAACCTTGAAAGAAGATGAAGATGAAGATAGAGGAGGAGAGAGAACAAGCTCATAAAAATAACTATAAAATAAATATTTTATTTCATTCAAATGCCACCTCATTTAAAATATGTCCATGTCAATAATAAAATTAATTTTAAATGTCATGCCAGCATCTTGTTAAGTATTTGACAGATTTTTTACGGCAAGGACTAAATAGTAAACAAAATAAAAACTCAGGGGTAAAAATGTCGGTTTAAAAACTCAGGGACCAAATGGTAAACAAACTCAAAACTCTGAGACCAAAAGTGTCTTTTTCCCTAGTATTATTATTATTATTATTATTATTATTATGTGCTTGTTTGATTTGCAAATATTGTATTTGTATGTGGTTTTTATACTATTTATTTATTATGTACGTTAATTCGATAAGTGGTTTAATTAGAGCCTTTAGGTTTTACAACTTGAGTTGAACCTAATAATTAACATATATTAAATTTGTAGAGCTATGACACGTATCATGAGTGACCTTATACCCTCACTATGATCATATTTTCAAGCGTATAGTATGACACGTATCATGAGTGGCCTTATACCCTAATGTGATACATATATGCAAATTTAATAGAAATTTAATAATGGATGTTATGGCACGTATCATGGTGGGTTATAAGGCAGCGCGTAGCATGCCATGCAAGTTTAATAATAACAAAAGAGATGACGTAGGCTAAGTACCTACACCGTGGTTATGATCTTTGTAGGCTAAGTACCTACTAGTTATTGATGAATGGTGGAAATGGACGAGTATCCATAAGTTATTATAATTATATGATTATGTGTTGAATTTAATTTGCTTATTTGAGTTTGGATTTAATCTACTGAGTTAAAAACTCACGGTATTCGAATGCCCTGCAAACTTTTATTTTGCAAGTAACACTGATAATAATGAAAACCATGGCGATTGACGAGGATGGCGCTACACTGAGAGCCCTTAGGACTTGTCATTTATTTATTTAATTTCCTTTTGATTATTTCATTTTATTGACTATTTTGTTAGTCTTTATTTTTATGGAATTTCATTTTCACTTATTTTATTTGTTTTAATTATTTAAATTGGCGCCATAAATAAATGTTTTGTTTTTATGATTGTTAAATGAAACACTTCTGCTACTATTTGGTTTAACTCTGATTTAATTATATTTTTCAAATGAATTATGTATTTACTTGTTTATCCGGTTACTTTGGGTCGGGTCGTCACAATTGGTATCAGAGCTCTAGGTTTAAGGGTTCCGTAGACTGTATGTGTCACATACATTTAATGTTGTCTTTATGGCCAGTGTAGCACCTCGTCAGCGCCAGGTATGCCTTGAACTTAATAAATCAAATTATATTCAAATAATATTGTTACGTTTATAAGTTGGAAATTGTATAAAGAAAGATAAAAACCCTAAGAGGTTTGTTCTTATTTGTGAATTCAGAATGCCTCCTCGTAGGGCACTGGTGAATCAAGTACCTTTGGATCAACAAGAAGATGAGGAAAATCAGCATATTCCTGTTGTGCCAGTTCCTGTTGCACCAGCTCCTATTATGACCTTTTCATATGAGCAGTTTACTATGCTTATGCAGGCAATGAGTAGAGCACCAACACATGCACCTGAGCCAGTAGTGGATCGATCCGGGATGACTGTGGAGGCGAGGTTTCTGGAAATGCTTCGCAAGAGTTTAATCAAGACTTTTGATGGGAAGTCTATGGTAATAACTAAATATAAATTTGATAATATTTAGTCGGGAGAAAATATTAATATTATTAATTGTTTAAATAAAATATTTTATTTAAATGGTAATTAATAAATAAATTAATTAAGTTGGACTTATTAATTTAAAAGAGAGTTTCAAGCCCAATTGGATTAATGAACCCAATTGAGATTGGCCCAAAATAATTAATTAAATAAATTGGAATTATTTATTAATTATACATGTAATTTTTGGCCATCATGTATTTTTAGGAGAGATAATTGCTTGAATTATATTCTAAAATAATTACATAGATTTATTTATCCAAGATAAATTAATAGAAAATAAAAACAATATCTTATTTATCTATGTATTTTCGAAAATAAAAGATAATGGAAAGATAATATATTTTTCCTTTTTGTATTTATCTCTATGGAATATTTCAATTAGAATATTTCAATTAGATTATATTTTCCATAAGCCTATAAATAGGAGGCTTGAGTTATTCATAAATCACACAATTCAATTCCTTAGAAATTCGAATTCTCTCTTCCTTCTCCCTTCCATCATTGCCGATTTTCCCTTAGTTTTATTGGGAAGAAATTTTTTTTTTCTTCTTACCAATTTCTTCTTAAGTTCAATCCCACAATCGGGTTTCGTTGATCGATCGAGATATAGTGTAGAAGATTCGGTGTTGCTAAGGATTTGATGTTGTAAAGAAACATCCAACCGATTCTCCATTAATTACTCAATGTAAGTAAATCAGTTTTAATTTTTGAAAATTAAGTATGAATCCACATGTTCTTCGTGTTTTTATCACAATTTGCATGATGTTAATAGATCAGTAATTAAATGTTAATTAGTTTACTAAATAAAATTCCGTTATTTTAGTAAATCATCCCTTCAATTGGTATCAGAGCTAATTTTGATTATCATGCAAAATTGTGAGTTTTTGAAAATTTTCGTGGGTTGCATAAAAATTGTTTTATGTATGTTTATATAAATTTGCAATTATGATGCGTCACTTTTAAATAAATTAAATGAGATAATCTTTTATTTTAAGAAAATTTGGCCTGGTTATGTTTGAAAATTTGCCCAAAACCCTTTACATCTTAATTTCAAAATCTAAAATACACAAGGAACATTAAGTTCCTATCCCGAATTCAAAATGATTAAAATCATAAATCAACGACAATAAGCTCTTATGAGCTAATTACAAAATACAAATCATCAAAATGATATAAAGTTCACAAAACCATGTACATGGATTTTACATAACACATAGTCCATCTCCATCATCATCATCTCTGACAAGGCACCTTCCAGGATTATTAAACATTATTAGTAGAAAAAACGATTAAAGCCATTTAAACGATTAAAAGGATTTATTTACTAAATTAACTACTAAAATCGAAATTACAAAAAATAATTAAACTAAATACTTACATTGAAATAAATAAATAATAAATAACATTAAATAAATAAATAAATAAAATAAAAAAAAAATCACTTCAAAATAACGGACGTTACATATATAAATTGTGGAGGTTTGCTAGTTATGTTTAGGTATTCTTAGGCACTTAGGATTTTAAATTTTAGTAGAAAAATTGTAAACCCAATTTTAGGGTATAGGAAAGGAAATTTGTAATTTTCTGCATACCACTCAAACGGGGGGGGGGAGAAAGGAAATTTTTCTCCATCAACAATGATGTCCACACCCAAAGGAAGAGAAAAGGTAAATATATAGTAAGATATTTTATCATAATTATCTTGTTATCTCAATTTAAAATTTTAAATATTTAAGATAAGGATAAAATCTTTTTAAGATTATATCCCTATCTTAAATTATGAATTTAGAAATTGATATAAGATTACATGGAAAATATTTTCTTTATTTTTTCAATATAATTAAAAGATAATTATTTTAAAACAAGTATTTATGAAAATATTAAGGAGATAATATTTGCCCCATAAATACCCATTCCCACGCTTACACTATGGAGGAGAGAGAAAGTTGAAGCCTCAAGTTCTACAATGGAAGATTTAAATTAAGTTGTAATTTAATTTTTCTGTTTTAGAAATAGTGCCAAGAATACCGGTCAATTTAGCTATTTATTATTCAAATAGTTTATATGTATGATATAATTGTTTTAAATAATATTCATGCATAAAAGTATGTCATGTAGAAAATCCCACCATAGGTTGTATGATTTTAATTAATTATACATACATGCATCATGATATAATATGTGTTATTATATGCTAGTGTATGTGAAGCATGCTATAATTTTGTTTTATAAATGTTATTATCGAAAAATTATGTATTTTATTCTAATTGTTTTTTAGAATTAAAAGCATGCTTATTTAGTTAAAATTCAAAAGTTAAATTTAGTTTAAAAGTTGAATAGAAACTAAATGAATTATTTGTAATATGGAATTATTGTTTAAACAATTGGGCAAAAATCCATATAAGTAAACAAATAGAAACTTTTAATTAAGGGTTAATTAAAAATTAATAATTGAGATTAATTAAATTGAACGGATCTTTGGCAAGAAAGCCCTACCCAAGCGATGAGGTTTCACAAAGTTCCCCTAACACGGAGCGCCTCTAATTGGGAGCGATCTGGGAGAAAAGTTCAAATTAATAAATCAAAATTATTAAGACGACTCATAATGTGATTAGTTTTAATTAGAAAAACTTGAACAATCACTTTTATAAAATTAATCTAACCAAATTAAGAGTTAAAGTTGATTAGGTTAATTAAAACTTCGATTAATGAATTAGCCTGAATTAGTCTAAGTTGTGAAATCCTAACTTGAAATATTAAGTGGGAGAAGGAAACATGTCAATGTATCCTATGGTCTCCACTAATGGGCTCAAAATGTGGGATTTATACAAGGCCTCTGTAACACTACTGCAGGTGTTCATTCCCATAGAAAGGTTCTTTTTGTATAAATCAATATCAAGGTGAGTCTCCCGAAAGGGATAAAGAATTTTAAATGCGATTGAAGACTGCATCTACACTTCGTAGACACTCTTCAATTTTTATTTAAAAGACTAAATTAGTGGGTTACACTTAAAAAGAAATTTGATAAAGTCCGTTATCAAAATTCTGGACCAAACACACGGTAAACAATGACATAGAAATATGAGTTATTTTGGAGTTGTCAATTGTTCGAGTGGCATCTCGTTTTAATGATGGTAACTGACCTATCATTCGACGCCGCTTCATTGGTATCATTAAAATATCGTGACATAGTAACATGTTTTAGGGCTTTTCTGTTCATTAATATGTTCCCATTCATGCGTCATATTTAATTATATGTCAAAATTTTATATTTGAATGTTGAAAGCATGTTAAATAACTAAGATAAGGTTTATTTAAATTTTCAGTAATATGGCATCTGCTTTAGTCACAATCCTTAGAAAGAACAAACTAAATGGAGATAACTACACCTCCTGGAAAAATGAAATGAACACCATTCTCGTGGTAGAAGACCTGAAATTTGTTCTTTGTGAACTTAAACCTGATACACCTGCTACCAATGATCCTAAAGCTGTAAAGGATGCATATGAGAGCTGGGTCTGGGCCAATGATAAGGCCAGTGTTTATTTGATGGCTGGGATGAGTGACGTCTTAGCCAAGAAACATGAATTAATGGAAACGGCCTTGGAAATAGCTGATTCTGTGCAGGGCATGTTTGGCCAACCATCAAAACAAGCACGTCATGAGGCTATAAAGTCAGTTTATAACACTCAAATGAAACAAGGCACATCTATTCCTGATCATGTTTTGACAATGATGAACTACTTTAACGTAGCTGAAACGAACGGGGCCATGATGACGAGTCCCAGATAAGATTTATATTAGAATCTCTCCCACCGAGTTTTTTCAATTTTAAAAGCAATTTGGTCATGAACAAACTGAGCTACTCCCTTACTCAATTGCTAAACGAACTTCAAACCTTCGAAGCAATGAAAAAGGAAAACAAGAAGTTGGGAGAAGCAAATGTTGTCTTCAATGCTTCTAAGAAGAAAAAGGGCTCTACTACTAAAAAGACCAAGCTCAATGCTAAGAAGAAAACATTTAAGGCTGAGACCAAAGAGCCTAAGGGGAAATGTTTTCATTGCAACATAGATGGACATTGGAAGAGAAATTGCCCCAAATATCTCAAAGAAAAGAAAAAGGGGAAAGAAGGTGCAGCTTGATTCTTTAACACTGCTGGTTTGAAGATGACTCAAGACAAAGTAGATTGGATTTACTGTTTTCAGTCTTTAATTTTTCATTTAAATTTCTAGTTTAGTTTAATTTTTTAAATTTTGTTTTAAATTTTGAATTATGTAATAAATATTGATTCTCACCTTATATGAATCAATTAGGAATATATTTTAATAAAAGTCATTTAGTTAAATATTCCTTTGCAATTTTATTACAATATTCTAAAATATGATTGGATAAATATTCAAAATACATCATAAAACAAATAGTTCCAAAACCAAATTCTAAACTCCGAAATATCTAAATAAATTATAAAGGTTTAAAAATGTTTAAAATGTTTTAAGTCTAAAATTACTTAAATAAGTTAAAAGGATTAATCTCTTAAAGATGGTTCTCAAATGTTTTGAGATGATAATCATATTAATCCACAAGCTTATAGAAATAAGTAAAATCATGCATCTTTGATTTATCAAAGATAATTAGAATTAAAAAATCACTAAAGTTAGACATTTAGATGTTAGAACTTAAGTGATTAGCAAACATTAAATCGATTTCTTTATATTCCAAATATTCAGTTATTTAGGATGTTTTAAAGGAGTATTAACTGATATGGAATAAACAAAACAGAAATTGAAAAATAATAATTAGTGGATAATTGAATTCACAAATTATTAAAGATAAGTTTAGTAGATCAATGATGCTGAAAACTTTAAACCTTGCTTAAGATATAAAAGAATTACAATGACTTTATTTCATAAGAAAACAAGTAGTTATTTAAAAGTTTAAATAACTAAACTACTTGTAGAACTTTATTTGAGTGGGAGCGTTATAGTACGAACCAAAGAGACTTTTGGAACTCCAAATAAAACTCATTGACTTCAAATTCAATGAATAAAGTTCAAAATAAATGAAATAAAACTGACACGAATTTTCAATAGTGGAGTTGAAAAGGGTCATTTATACTTATACATTATTTTTGAAATAATAACAAGTATAGAATTGTAATCATTAAACAAATGAAAGTAATGGAGAATTACTTTGTAGTGGGAGCTTAATAATTTCAAGAATCCTAGAACCAATGTGACTAAAATAAAATTTAAAAATAGTATGTTAGTGCACATAGATAAAATGGGAGATTTTATGAGTTGCACGGGATCAAATTTAAACATGGATTTACTTCCATGTAAGAATTTGACAAAAGACCTTTGCGAATTAAACATCGAATGAGTTAAGTATAAGTAAAATGAGCTTTTACTAACTAAACTTCATATTCGTGTAATTACTAAAGTTGTTAGTAAATGAAAGGTGGTTAAACATGATGGTTTCAAATTATTAGTTAATAGAGTTTATTTTATGGCGATAAAATATGTAATCTATTACACTTAATGAAACTAACATCAGAGAAAAGAAATACATACTAAACAGATGAAAACGTTAATGATAAAGTGTTAAAATGACTATTATGACTAAATAGTTGATAGTCATCCAGTTTGACTGGAATTACAAGTCAAATCTCCAAAGATCTAGGACAAGTAGGAGATTGTTAGGAATGGTGTCCTAGAACTTGTAATTATTTAATAATAATAATTTATTTAGAATAAATTAAATAAATAAACATAAGTTCTTTATATTATCTAGATTGATTCAAATGACGATATTAGGAACATATGGAAATATAATAATATCAAACATTCAAATAGTAAACCATAAGTTACTTTTATGAAATCACGACTTAGTATATGAGTCATACAAGAGGATTAAAGTCGAGATGAGTAACTTAAATATGTCTACAGTAAACGGATAACGTTTGGGAACTTTATCCTGGTAACACTGTTGATAGCCTCGCATTTTGTTTATAGACAAATGATCAAATCCTGATCATTCATGTGGGAGACATGAAATGGAAGTATCATATGCAATGTTGATTGTATAAGAAAAGACCACGATGTTCGATCAAAATTCTCATTAGTACCGTTTACGAGAAATGATCGAATATCAAACTAAGTTTATCAACCGTGATAGATCTCAATCCTGAGTGAAATGCGGACTCCTATTTGTGGAGTTATGTTCTTTGATTCACATAATTGAGAGCGATCTGTAAGAACGCTCAATATACTCCTGTTTTGGGAACATGGCTAGATAAGTAGCTGGGAACACATTTTCACGAGATGGAATTCACTTTCCTATAAATTAACGGTATCAGTGCGATACCTAAACATTTTAGGAACTTTAGAAAACTCTCTTGATGTACTGATTCGAGACATGAACAAGTGACGTCACGACTTCTATTGATCACAGAAGTACCTTATCTTTAGTTCGTTAAAGATAAAGTTCATTGGAGAATTAGTGGGAACACAAGGATAAAGCGGTAATTACAGAGGCAAAACGGTAAATTTAATCCGCCTGTAATTATGAAGGTTCCTTGTGAAGGATAATATCACAAATATAAATAATGATAAACTAAATGGACAATAACTCATCTATAGTGAGGGGAATTCAGGTATGAATCTATAGTGGAATTATTCATAGTTAGATAAAAAGTAATTAACTAATTATGTGTTAATCACTTAATTGACTAATTATTAAGCCCATGATCTATAGGTCCATCGAGTCCCTATGCTAGCCCAGATATCGTAGTCGCGAAATCAAGTAGAAGAAATAGAAAGTTTAAGTAAAGCGAATTACTTAAATAGGCAATATTAATTGTTTAAATATTTAGTATATTTAAACAGTAATTAATATAAATATTATTAATTGTTTGAATAATTAGTTTATTTAAACATGAAATTAATAATGAAATATTATTAATTAGATATTATTAAATATTTAAATATTGAGTATATTTAAATGGTAATTAATAATTTGATATTAATTAACAATTATTAATTGTTTAAATAATTAAATTTATTTGAACGGAAATTAATAATTAAAATTAATTAATTAATAATAAAACATTATCGATAAAATTATTAATTAAATAATGAGTTTATTTAATGGAAATTAATAATTAAAATATTTATTATTAATTATTTAAATAATGAAAATTATTTAAATGGAAATTAATAACTAAATATAAATTTGATAATATTTAGTCGGGAGAAAATATTAATATTATTAATTGTTTAAATAAAATATTTTATTTAAATGGTAATTAATAAATAAATTAATTAAGTTGGATTTATTAATTTAAGAGAAAGTTTCAAGCCTAATTGGATTAATGAACCCAATTGAGATTGACCCAAAATAATTAATTAAATAAATTGGAATTATTTATTAATTATACATGTAATTTTCGACCATCATGTATTTTTAGGAGAGATAATTGCTTGAATTATATCCTAAAATAATTACATAGATTTATTTATCCAAGATAAATTAATAGAAAATAAAAACAATATCTTATTTATCTATGTATTTTCAAAAATATAAGATAATGGAAAGATAATATATTTTCCCTTTTGTATTTATCTCTATGGAATATTTTAATTAGATTATATTTTCCATAAGCGTATAAATAGGAGGCTTGAGTTATTCATAAATCACACAATTCAATTCCTTAGAAATTCGGAATTCTCTCTTCCTTCTCCCTTCCCTCATTGCCGATTTTCCTTAGTTTTATTGGGAAGAAAATATTTTTTTTCTTCTTCCCAATTTCTTCTTAAGTTCGATCCCACAATCGGGTTTCGTTTGATTGATCGGGATATAGTGTAGAAGATTCGGTGTTGCTGATGATTTGATGCTGTAAAGAAACCTCCAACCTATTCTCCATTAATTACTCAATGTAAGTAAATCGGTTTTAATTTTTGAAAATTAAGCATGAATCTACATGTTCTTCGTGTTTTTATCACAATTTGCGTGATGTTAATAGATCCGTAATTAAATGTTAATTAGTTTACTAAATAAAATTCCGCTATTTTAGTAAATCATCCCTTCATATGGATTCTGCAGCTGTTGATGCATGGGTTTATCAGTTAGAGGTTGGCTTTGAAGAGATTAATGTTCTTGAGAGGCTGAAAGCCTATTGTGGGGCTGCTATGCTGAAAGAAGAAGCTCGTTATTGGTGGGATTCTACTGCGAGATCCATTGTTCGTGTTGAGGGCATTATACCTTGGGAAACTTTCAAAATGAGATTCTTTGACAAGTATTATCCTAAGTCGTATAAGTATCAGATGAAGAAAGAATTGTTGACTTTGACTCAGGGGTCAAGATCTGTAGCTGAAAATGAGAGGGACTTCGATAGATTGTCTCGTTTTGCTCCTGAGCATGTTGATACTGAAGCTAACAAAATGGAAGCTTTCATTATGGGCCTTAGAGAGGACATCCAGGAGGTGTGGAAGCTCATTTTCCCACTACTTATGTTATGGCTCTCAGTATCGCATTATTTCTGGATAAGGGCAGTTTTGCTAAGTTTCAGCAACCGGCATCCCAGGGACAGACGCTTGGGCAGAAAATGAAGTTTAATCAGTCAGAGAATCAACACAATCAGGATTCACCCCCAAGGCAGATTCAAGACAATCGACAACATCAAAATAGGTCAGCTTAGACTCCCAAGTACACTTATCCACAGTGTCGCCATTGTTTGAAGCATCATACAGGACAGTGCATGAAGGTAAAGTGTTTTACTTGCAATCAATTGGGACACATTGTTGCTGAGTGCCCTACTAAAGCAACTCAACCTAATCAGAGGCCGGCTCCCAGAGCTCTTTCCTCTCCGCCACAACAGAACCATTAGAAAGGTAAGATGTTATTACGATTAATGAGTAACCTTTGATTCTAGCGCTAAGGTGGATGTTTTATCATTCCTTAACTGTTTAGCTTTTGTGTTGCATTTCTTTCTAGTTATTATTTTATATCTTGTTTATTTGTGAGACATGTTGTTATTGAAGTGGAACCTTTAAACTCTGAATGTCATTGTTTACACCAGTGGGTGTTTATGTTAGCCAGTTAGAAAGTTAGGTCTGGCCCAATTTTTATGGTTTGGTCCTAACTAAGTGTAACTTTGATAGTCATTCGTATAAGTTATTTTGTTGATATGTTTGGCATAGATTGATTGATTTACAATCATGTCGTTATAGTTGTCGATAGTAAGGCTTGAAACGTGAAGTTTTGGATGGTTAAAGTTTCATAGTGAAACCAAAAATTCGAAGAGACAACTTGAGAACACAAAGGTGTGATGTTAGCTAGTACCTTGTTGGTTCTTGCAGTATGGACACTTTTCGAAGACGAAAAGTTTTTAAGGAGGGAAGATTGTAACAACCTGAATTTTCACGCAAGGGCATTTTAACCATTTCACCAAATTTGGTCCAATCAATGTCATTTTTAGTTCATTTTAATCGTCACGTCGATACAAATCCAACGCAATTGACTACGCTCAATTCTGAGTTCCGAGTAAAAAGTTATGACCTGAATACCATTTATGTCATTGACTTCTATCATGTATTTCAGGGGTGTTTTTGTAATTTTCCAGCCAATCTTTTGACACTAAAACCTAGGTTACATATTTTTTCACGTATTCTCCCTCACGTAGCGTAGTTTTCATTGATGCAAGCCATGAACGTCTTTGTTTCGTTTTTTGATTTTCTCGCAAGGTAATCGATCAATAACTATTAACCGTTTGTTTCACCATTGAATTCGAATCAATTCCTAACCTTTTGGCTGTCATTTAAGATCAGTTTCAAGCTACCGTTCTTCACCGGAAATCAAGGCCAAAGTTCATTCAATCTCTTTATACCTTAGGTAAGTTCATTTGGTTGTGTTAGAGATTGTTCTTTTGATGTTTTCGATTTAATTTCATGATTAATTGAGTGTCATTTTCGTGTGTTTAAAAGCTAGCCGGACCCTCGCCGGAATCTGGGAATTTTTCTATCGCCGTTCATTACATTTTGAGTCAAGTTTGAGGTTGTTTAATTCGGGTTCTTTGTTACGTTTCATCTGGGGCGAGATCGTTGAGGTAAGCTGCTTATATTTTTTTTTTAAAAAGAGAAAACGCAAACCTGCGTTTTCTCCAACTGCTGCACGCGTTGGACCGGCTGGACAGGTCCAAAATTCGAGTCGATTTTCATCCCGATAGCTTGGTTCTCGTTAAATTGACTTTAAATTAATGTCAATACAGGTTTTGGACATTATTAGGAGCCATTTTGGATTTATTTCGAGGTCGATTGCTCGTTCAATTTGTTATTAAGGTAGGTTAATTCCTACTTAGAAGTTAAATTAAATAGTTTGTGCTTGCTTGTTTATTGTGTGATTATTATGATATTTTCGGGAGATGATTTATTGATTTTTATTATTATTATTATTATTATTATTATTATTATTATTATTATGTGCTTGTTTGATTTGCAAATATTGTATTTGTATGTGGTTTTTATACTATTTATTTTATTATCTACGTTAATTCGATAAGTAGTTTAGTTAGAGCCTTTAGGTTTTACAACTTGAGTTGAACCTAATAATTAACATATATTAAATTTGTAGAACGTATACTATGGTACGTATCATGAGTGGCCTTATACCCCACTATGATTATATTTTCAAGCGTATAGTATGGCACGTATCATGAGTGGCCCTATACCCTACTATGATACATATATGCAAATTTAATAGAAATTTAATAATGGATGCTATCGCACGTATCATGGTGGGTTATAAGGCACCATGATCATATTTTCAAGCGCATAACATGTCATGCAAGTTTAATAATAACAAAGAGATGACGTAAGCTAAGTACCTACACTGTGGTTATGATCTTTGTAGGCTAAGTACCTACTAGTTATTGATGAATGGTGGAAATGGACGAGTATCCATAAGTTATTATAATTATATGATTATGTGTTGAATTTAATTTGCTTATTTGAGTTTGGATTTAATCTACTGAGTTAAAAACTCACGGTATTCGAATGCCCTGCAAACTTTTATTTTGCAAGTAACACTGATAATAATGGAAACCATGGCGATTGACGAGGATGACGCTAGACTGAGAGCCCTTAGGACTTGTCATTTATTTATTTCATTTCCTTTTGAGTATTTCATTTTATTGACTATTTTGTTAGTCTTTATTTTTATGGAATTTCATTTTCACTTATTTTATTTGTTTTAATTATTTAAATTGGCACCACAAATAAATGTTTTGTTTTTATGATTGTTAAATGAAACGCTTCCGCTACTATTTGGTTTAACAGTGATTTAATTATATTTTTTAAATGAGTTATGTATTTACTTGTTTATCCGGTTACTTTGGGTCGGGTCGTCACTACACCACACCCTGTTTAAGCTATTTTTCCCACCCTGTCCCGTCCCAATTAACTCAATCCCCCTCTTCGTATTCAGCCCCATTTATTAAACGAGGGCGTGCGGGGGATAAACGGGGTGGGGAATAATGTGAAAAATGCTTGATTTAATATATATTTTTAAATGAAAAATCATTTTTTTCAATGATAATAGTACCTAATAGACCATAAAAGTAAACAAGTAAAAGTATCCATCATAATCCATATACATATAAATCAAGGGAAACTAAATTACAAAAAAAAAAAAATAAAATAAAATAGATAAACGGGGCGGGGTGTAAATGGGGAAAAAATTCCCCCGCCCCGTTTATTAAGCGAGTTTGACGGAATCAGGGCGGGAAAGCGGGGTTAGAGTTATAGCTTTCACACATATTAAAGCCTATGGACTTTCTAATTCATGTGGACAGTTGAGTAAAAATGGACTTGCTAATCTTAAGGGATTATGGGTTAACATTATAAATACAAGGTTATGGTCCTCCTTATGTTAATCAACCTCTACAATCTCTGATTCCCATCAAGTAAAGAATTGTCATCCAATGTGCGTAGGATTAATTGAAGAAGACTAACTCATCATTTAATGGTTGAATTTGGGAAAGAAAGAAACTATTCAATATATCGAAGTAAATCTCTATTGTCGTTCTTGATTTTGAATTTTGTGTTATGAGATCTTTATATTATTTAAATCAAACATTTTTATAAAGACTAAATTCTTGTGTTATTTATTAATAAATTCGTTTTATATTAATTTACTTGCAAAAATTACGAACGAAACATTTAGTAAATAAAATTGTTAAGAGATGCAAAGTTGCAATAGTACGTGAAAGTTGTAACTGTCGGCAGAATATAAAATGAATAAAACTCAATACTTTAAAAATCAATGGGAAGGGAATGACACATAAAAATGATTAACGTGGGAAACCAATTGGTGAAAACACACGGGGCCACACCTAAAGAAAAATACACTGAAAAGATTAATGTCAAATTTAAAACCAATTTAAAGCAAAATCAAATATGAACAAGAAAAACTCTCTTTTTCTTGAGTTGAGTTTGCTTGTTGTTGATGATGATCTTCAAGTCGGATTATCTACAAGCTCCCCTTGTAGATCTCGATTTAAGGAACTCCTTTCCTTTGGTAAAGTAACAACTGGACTCCTTTCGATATATTTTAAGTATAGTCATTTCTCAATAATCACTAACTTACAAGTATGATAATATAAAAGCAATTATACTCACAAAGAACTCTCTACAATGAAATTTCATAAGGGAATAAATAAAACGAGAGCAAAATATAAAACACTCTAATAATATGTTTGAAGGCTTGAGTGCAATAGGAGAGGTGTCTTAAAAGGCTTGCTCCCACCTCTTTTTATAGGTGAAGAAGGCTTCAATACAAAAGGCAATGGTCAATGAAATAAAGCCAAAATCAATTTGCCAACCATTTTATCAACTACTAGCATCATAGTTGTCAATTAAAATAAATCATTCCATAAACCACAAATTTACAAGCTAAGAAATGAGTTGGCTACACAATTTAAATTTAATAATCAAATAATGTGACAAAATAATTAAAGAGTTTTTAATAAAATAAATTACATTTTAAAAAAAATATTCTTACAATTTTCTTCTATTCTAGTTTCTCTCAGGTATAAAAAAAACATTTTAGATAGAATTAAAAACAAAAATTATCTAAGCTTTAATCCTAAAATAAAATTGTCAATACTCAAATTTCCCGGCTTTTTTTCTTTTTTCATTACATTTTCTTTGGGGAGATAGTTAGAAAAATATCCTTTCCACTTTCTAGGTAGGGATCCTTTGCAATGAAGGATTGTGGGAAGATTTGGAAAATGAAGTGTCATTCATGTTATGGTAAATAAATATTTGAATTCCAAAGGAAAAATATTTGGTCGTGTCATATAATAATAATTTAAATAATTTGTCTCAAATAGCATAAATCTGCATACTAATTACTAAAATATCATAACTTTTTTAAAAATTACTCCGCATAATTGTAGTTCAATATATTTATTGAATTATTTTTCATGGCATTTTTAATGAATTTGTTTGTTTTTTGTTTTTTTAAGTTCAAGTTCAATAATTTATCAAACTATTTGATTATTTTTCATTATTATTTTGGGTTAATTTCAGTAATAACCATTTAATAAATGGAAATTTCAAGAAAACCGTATCTTTTATATATATATATATATATCAAAACTACCCAAAAACCACCGCCGGCCAAATTAAATTACATTGTGAAAAGACAAAACATACCCCGATTTAATTTCTCTTTAATTTGTGCAAAATTTAAGGAAAATTTTAAAATCCCTTAAATTTTACAAAGTTAATGGAAAAATCAAATCTAAATAGAAATAAAACTATAACAAAAAGTAAAAGAAAAATTAAATCTAAAAAATATAAAAATACAAGAAAACAAAATCTTCAAGCTTCAAACTTTCTTCCAGAAAATATCGAATTGCTTTCTTCTTCGATCATCTTCTAACCGTCACTATGTATAATTGATAAACAAAAAAAAAGTAATAAGTATTTGTTTTCTTTAAAAAAAGTAGAACAAAAGTAAACCAAATACAAATGTTAAAATTGAAAAAAAGAACATAAAAAAACATTTTTGAAAAACAAAATCATAAATCGTTAAACACGTTTATATTTGATAAACATTGTATAATTGAAAAAAAAATCAGTAAAACCGCCATGGAAACTGTATATATTTAACAAATGGTTTATTATTGATAAAGAAACCTGTAGCAGCAACTATTAACATTTGTAACATAGCAGCAACCATGTATAAAAATGTTTGTATTAAATAAACAGTGTATTATAGATAAACAAACCTGTAGCAGAAGCCAAAAAAAATCTAGAATCGGCGTTGCTTTTCTTCTCCGGAAAACCGTCGATAAAGCTGATCAAGTCGGTTATACTCACGACTCAAGTCGGCAAAATCGCAACTGTCGTAAACGTGAGCTTCGTTCCAACAACCATCATAAATAATGTCAATTGATGTAGATCTCATTTTTCCAGAAACGTAAAAGATGAAAATCGATAAAGAAAAGAAGTGAATAGGAAACAGAGAAGATGAAAAAGACAGCTTGGACAAACAATGCGATCTCATTTTTCCAGAAACGTAAAAGATTAAATGTTGTTACAAATCCCTTAATTAAAGGCATAATTAATCAATAAATCAAAAAGGAAAAAAGCATTTATGATTTGATTGGATCACAAATAGATGAGAATATCTAAAAGGGTAGAATCATAAACTTTGATTTTGGAACCAACCGTTTACTCCTCTAAGTATGGTGGTTATTGGGTAAATCTGAAATAAAAAACAAACAACCTTAAAAAGTGGATTTAAGTGATTTAATGTGGTCATGGTGCAATTATTTCTATTATTTTCAATGAATTTGTTAGTTTTTTTTTTTTACTTTTTTAGTTCAATAAATTTATTGAAATATAATTATGTTATTTGAGTAATTTTTTAAAGTTTTAACATTTCAGTAATTAGTGTGTAAAAATATGTTATTTCAGTAATTACCTTTAGCCTCATAACGAAAAAAAAAATCTTTAATGTAGATAAATATATAGAATAAAAAAGAGAGAGATTAATATGACCACCTCTAATTGAAAGAAAATAGATTTAATTGCTGTCATAACAACAATCAAGTCTCTCGCCATTGCAAATCCTACAACACAAAGCAAAAATTAGAGGCTAAGTATGTGAATATCATTTGGTGTAGCAAAATCTCATCTAGAACTTTGGAAAATTTTACCTTTGATGTATCTTTTGCAACACTCAGTCACACACGTTGAATGGGGGAGAGAATGAAGATGAAAGAGGATGGGAAGAAAGAGATTGAAGATGATGTATTGATTTTAAAATATCATGTCAACCAACAATGATAATAGAATAATAATATTTTAATGATCACAACGATAATTGATAGTCATATAATGATTTTGGATCTTAAACATAAAATTTTTAATATGAGTAATTGACCTTTAAAATAAATTTTGTAAAGTGTTAAAACTAGTAGACACGTTATATTCTTAAATTATTAAAGTAGATTCCAAAAAAATAATACTTATTTAATGTCATGTCAACATGGCGAGAATATATGGGAATAGGGGAAAAAATCATATCTCCGTCACCACGAGGGGTTTTGGTGGTCGGGGTCAAGGATGGGGTGGAGGTGAGACAGGGCCTTTGGAGACTCGATCTCATTTAGATTTCATAAAAATAATTAGTAAATTAATAATTTAAAGGAGATAATTTATCAAATTGACATTTTTTTTCTAATTTGTGTATTATCTTTTTTCCAATTTTAAAAGGAAAAACAACATAATTATCTACCAATTTGTTTTTTTTTTAATTTTTATTTAAAAAAAACATAATGCACTACAAGAAACTGTCGTAATAGCGACGAATCGATAGCGACGAAAAAGTAAATACGTCCCACCCTAACGACGGAATGCATCGCTCCTGTGAAAAGTTGACTTTCAGCGATCCATTCCGTCGCCTAGTTAATCGAATATATTTAATGGAAAAAATAATTTGGTATTAACGATGATTGGCGTCGGTAATAATGGCGCCAAAATTTCCCGCGTTAATAAGGAACGATGCACTGCGTCGTATACCATGGCGCGAAACATTCCCGCGCTAATGGACGACCGATTGCGTCGCCCAACGTTATGGAGGGAATGTTTCCCGCCATTACAACGACGAAAACGATCGTTATATTAGATATTAACGACGGATTGCGTTGTTATATCACAGTATATATATGCCTCAAGAATGGAAAGAACTCATCATCAGAAACATTTTGTTTTTTCTTTTCGTTTTTTTTTCTACTGTAAAAAAAATGCGTGAATAGATGTATGTTCGTCTCTTAGAAGGCTATTTGAACGATGAGTTCGTAGCAGGGGTTGAAGAATTCGTTGAGTTTTGTGAAAGTACAGAGGATTTTGATCGTAATGGAAAAATGATACGATGTTCGTGCAGAAAATGTAAAAATAAGAAATTATATTCTTCATTTGATGTGAAGAAACACCTGTATAGTCGTGGGTTTTTGGAGAATTATTTCAAGTGGGTTTATCAAGGGGAATCTGACGATCAAGGAATCAGCTCAAATGCTATACCGAATTTGGAAGAAGATCGTGATGAAAGACAGCAAGAGTATGGACAAATGCAACATATGATATACGAAGGTACGTTTAATCATACTCAAGACGATAATCAAACTATTCTAGAGGAGGAAATGAATCCGGAAGCGCAACGAATGTACCATATGCTCAAATCAGCAAGTATGTCGTTATACCCGGGTTGTGATGTTAGTCAACTAGTTGCAGCGACGGAGCTTCTAAATATAAAATTGGCATATCATGGTCCAGAGAGAGGTTTTAATTCGATTGCACAATGGTTTCAACACGCTACCAGAAAGTTTATACGACACGAAAAAATTAGTGGAGGGTCTCGGGTTGCTTGTTGAGAAGATTGATTGTTGCTCGAACGGATGCATGATATTCTGGGGTGATGGAGATTCGAGTCTCTATAATTGTAAATTCTGTTTCCATCCAAGATATAAACAAGGTAAACACACTCTCATTCCACATACTCGTATGTTTTATTTACCGATCACTCCTCGACTTCAACGATTGTATGCATCGAAAGTCACGACATCTCATATGAGATGGCATTACGAGCATTCGCAAGAGGATGGTCATATGAAACATCCATCTGATGCTGACGCGTGGAAGCATTTGGATCGTTGTCATCCGGAATTTGCAAGTGAGATTAGAAATGTGAGATTGGGGTTATGTCCTGATGGTTTTAACCCGTCCGGCGCTTCGGTGCACAATACTGTGTGGCCTGGTTATGTTGACACCTTATAATCTCCCTCCATCGATGTGTATGAAAGATCCTGTGATATTCTTAACGGTTATCGTACCGGGTCCAAAGAGTCCAAAACAAAGGTTAGATATCTACCTCCAACCTCTTATTGTTGAGCTGACTAATTTGTGGAATAATGGAGCGTTGACGTACGATGTATCGAGAAAACAAAATTTCTGTATGAAAGCCGCAGTAATTTGGATGATAAGTGACTTCTCGGCATATTCAATGTTATCTGGTAAGCACGATAGCTTATTAATTATAAATTATTTTCATTGCATAATACTATGTATAATTAATTTAAACTTATCGTAGTTTGGAGCATATCCGGAAAGTTTGCTTGTCCTCATTGCATGATTGACACTGGAGCTTTCTCTTTGAAACATGGACGGAAAACGTGTTGGTTTGATTGTCATAGAAGATTTTTACCGAGCAACCATTTGTTTCGATCAAACAAGACAGATTGGTATAAGGGTCGTAATGCACGCAACCAAGGGCCGCCTCGAGTTTATAGTGGAATCGAAATATTACACGGGTTAGATTCTATTGGCATGAAAAAAATTATTGAAATAGGTGCTGAGGTTGCAAACAAGCCCGCTGGTAAGAACAGTGGATGGAAGAAACGAAGTATATTTTGGGATTTGCCGTATTGGGGAGATTTATTAATCAGGCACAACTTGGACGTAATGCACATCGAAAAGAACGTATTCGACAATGTCTTCAATACAGTTTTAAATGTGCCAAATAAGACGAAAGACAACCTGAAGGCATGGTATGACATCCAAGAAATATGTCGTCGCCCCGAGTTAGAGCCGGATGAAGATGGGCACTACGCCAAGGCCAAATACATGTTAAGTACAGAAGAGAATAAATTACTATTTGAATGGATGCGATCGATTAAGTTCCCCGATGGTTATGTTTCTAATCTCTCGAGATGCATTGACGTGCAGAGTCATACTGTTTTCGGAATGAAAAGTCACGATGGTCACATTTTTATGCAACGATTGATGCCTGTTGCTTTCAGACCGTTCCTCGAACAGAAACATTGGGAACTGTTGGCGCAGTTAAGTGTGTTCTTCAGAGATTTGACATGTGCAGATTTAACAAGAGAGACAATCGAATCATTAAACCGAGAGATTCCAGTTATAATATGCAAACTGGAGCGAATGTTTCCACCCGGATTTTTCGATTCGATGGAGCATCTTCCTGTTCATCTACCGTATGAGGCACTACTTGGGGGCCCTGTTCAATACAGATGGATGTACCCGTTTGAAAGGTAAAATATTGTTATGTTAATTGCCTTTTTTAGTATATTTAAATACACATCATGATGCTAAATTTTAGATTTATTTTACTGCACGAATTCTAGATATTTGCATAGATTGAAGAAAACTGTTGGAAATAAAGCACGAGTGGAAGGATTGATTTGTAATGCGTACCTGGTACACGAGACAACTACGTTCTGTTCGTATTACTTCGACCAGCATATCTCTGACCACTTTCGTCCAGTGAACCGAAACGTGGTTGACACTCTTCCAAAAGGTGTAGACTTGAACGACTTGGATATGTTTATCGTACCAGGCAAAGGTTTAGGCAAATCTATGCGGAGAAACTTAAGTGATGAGGAGTACCATGTCGTCCAGACTTACTTATTATGCAACTGTGCGGAAGTAGAGCCATATATTGAGTAAGTTTTTCTAATTCATGGAGTTTTGTTTTATTTAACATGAATAATTTTGTTTAAATTTTTATTAATTAATAAATTTTATGTAGATTATTTGTGAATTCATGTGTACGACCATCGCATCCCGGTATTACTGAATCAGAAGAAGGGAACATCATCGATAAATATTTTCGTTCCTGGTTTTACAATTACGTTGACAATCCCACAAATCCGATATGTGATCAACATATAATATGGATCGCAAAAGGTCCATCCAGAATTGTAAGATCTTACACCGGTTATCTGGTGCAAGGTTACAGATTTCAAACAAAAGCTCATTCAGTGAACCGGGCAACAAACAACAGTGGCGTATGTATAAAGGGTCAAGTATTCGGGAACAATGCAGAAGATTTCTATGGAATCATTGATGAGATTATTGAGCTTCAATTTGCAGGTCCGAGTCTTAAACATACAATCGTTTTTAACTGCACATGGTTTGAAACAACACGACGAGGTGGAGTTCGCAATAATAGCAATCTTAAAATTGTTGAGGTGAACCGGAGAAAACAAATGCACACCTAAGATCGTTTTGTTTTGGCACAACAAGCAATTCAGGTATACTACTTAAACTATCCCGCTCAGCGTCGAGATTTATCTGATTGGTTAGTTATTTGTAAAGTAAGACCGATGATAATAGATGACAGCCTCCCTGATAAAAATAGTGAGAACTACGTTGCATTCCAGGAGGATGAAGTGCAAGATCGTGAAATCGATGAAGGTATTAATTCTGACACTGCGCGTCCGTTGAATGACGCATCAGCGATACTTTTTGATGAAGGGTATGTCTATGTTCCACCTGAAAATGACAAAGATTCTTCTCCAGATGAAACAAACGAAAAAGACACTGAAGAAGACAACATTGATTCAAAAAAGATGAATGATTCTGATTACGATGATTGAAGTATTTATGTGTAACAGGAGAAATAATTCAAAAAAAAAAACATACAAATAACGATGGAAGGCATCGTTATATAACGATGCCATGGGTCGTTAATGTTCACAGAACACAATGATGGGATGATTTTTTCTAAGTATGGGAATGATATTAACGACGGACGACATCGTTATATTCAATGTACATCTAGATATAACGATGTCATGGGTCGTTAATGTTCACAGAACACAATGATGAGATGATTTTTTTTAAGTATGGGAATGATATTAATGACGGACGGCATCGTTATATTCAATGTATATCTGAATATAACGATGTCATGGGTCGTTAGTGGTCAATGTATATCTGACCTTTAACGACGGAAGACATCATAAGTAACTCAAAAGGATAGTTTATGGGAAACTGTTCAAATTCCAAGCCGACCTATTGCGTCGTTACATGTAATTAATAGGGCGCGAAGATCAAAAATTTCACGAAAATTGTGGCGCGAATGGGCGATGCAATTCGTCGTCCATGAATACGAACAGTCACATTGGCTTTGTTTGAAAATTGGATTGAACGACGCAATACGTCGTGTATATAACTATCAGCGATGAATTGCGTCGTGTTGTTCATCGTCATAAGAACGTGAGCGACGAACGATAGCTAGAACGAGGTATTCCGTCGTTCGGAAAACACGCACGATGAGTATTTAAGTGATTAACGACGGAAGACGTCGTTAAATCTCTTTTAAAACAGAACCGTTTCTTCCATTTTCACCATCCTTCCTCCGTTTTTCTTCTTTTCCTCTCAAACAAAATTCTTCCTCCTTCGATTCTCTCAGCCAATTCCTTCCCATTTCTCTGAAAACCCTTTCCCTTTCTCAAAAACCTCAATCATTGGAATGAATCCGAGTAAGTTTCTTCAAATTTAATATTTTTTTTATGTAATTAGTTTAAAATTTCTAATTAGCATGTTATTAGTTAATTTAGTTTAAAATTAGTTGATTTTAATTTAATTTTGTGTAATTTAGATAATGTATGTAATATGTATTTAGTTTTATGTAATTAGTTATGTTTTAATTAATTATATGTTAATTAGTTATTTTAGTTTGAAATTATTATGTACATTTTCATTTAATTATATGTATTTAGTTAGTTTTAATTCATTATATGTTAATTAGTTAATTTAGTTTGAAATGCGTATGTATGTTTTAATTAATTATATGTTAATTAGTTAATTTAGTTTCAAATTAGTATGTATGTTTTCATTTAATTTTATGTATTTAGTTAGTTTTAATTAAGTATATGTTAATTAGTTAATTTAGTTTGAAATGCGTATGTATGTTTTCATTTAATTATATGTTAATTAGTTAATTTAGTTTTGAAATTATAATATAGTTTATAGGTTAGAATTTTAATTACTTAATTATTGTATTGTAGGTCATGCCTACCCGTAGACGCCCTCCAGCACCTTCTGGCACACCTGGTGCCAGCAGTTCAGGGAGTCAGCCTCCCAGTGAGGAGGATGATGTCCGTCTTGGGGATACCCCTGACACGATCATTCAGGACAAGGCTATCGACCCGGCGCAGAAACCCGTGCAGATGTCTATTTCCAGGAGGGTTCGCCTGTCGATTGAGGGCGGCCACTAAGTTTTGTTTAGTTTGTATTCTTATTTCATTAATTATTTATTATTTACAAATTCTAACTTTTCAATGTTTCCTTTTCATTTCAATAGGTTACATCCATCACGAGAGGTTTCGAGGAGATTTACGGAGGTATTGAAGATGCTTCCTGTACGGGGACACCCTCGTTGGCAGAGCGTCTCTCTGCGCACAAGCCACTGGATGTTTGAGGCATGGAAGGTAAACATATTCAAAATATTATATTTAATTTTATATATATATATATATATATATATATATATATATATATATATATATATATATATAATATTTCGAAAACTGACAATTAATTTTTTTCAGCAATATTTTGATATTCCAAAGAAGCTGACCGACGAGGTCATATACGCTCCCTGGCATCATCAGGGCGGCATTCGGTACAGGGACACTGGCTACAATATTCGCCGCGCCCCTGCCGATAAACGGCAGGCCCACATTTATGTGGAGGACTTGGCAGAGATCTTGGCTCGTACTCAGACGCCGGATGCCCAGCGCATTTCGACGATCAATAGCGCCAACCGGAATGTCAACCCGTCGAAGCACACTGGAGGGTCACACTCCACATACGAGCACAAGAAACAACTCGTAAGTTATTTTTTGTATTAATTAACTTTTACTTTATTTTCGTAAGTTATTCATTATTCGTTAATTATTTTTAATATTCACAGGAGCAAAAATTGGGTCGTTCGGTTCATGCTGTTGAGCTGTTTATCCGTCTCCACACCAAAGGTGGAGATACACAGACTTTTTTAGACAATAGGGCGAGAGAGAAAGCGGTAAGTGTTAATTATTGTTTATTCTTTTTCAAATTTATTCATTATTAGTATATTAGTTAATGAAATGATTTGTTTTTTTTTTCAGGCTCGTTACGAAGCGATTCTCGCTGATCGCTTACCGAGCTCCGACACCCTACCGACACAGGAGGATATCGAGTCGGTTTTTCTCGAGGCAGCAGGAGGGAGACGTCCAGACGGTATTGTTCCTGGACTCGGCAACCTCGGCCCTGTCATTTACGCCGATCAGCCTCAGTCTTCCCAGGCAGCTCGTTCGATCGAGGCTGCCGAGCTTCGCACGAGCAACAATACTTTGAGGGCTAAGACTGCAGAGCTTCGAGAGAGCAACGAACGGCTCAAGGCGAAGGTGACAGGGATTATGGCTCGTCTCGATGAGTCCGAGCGGTCCAGGCAAGAGTTCGAGAGGTCGTTGAAGGCAACGATGGACATGTTCATGGCGCAGATGCGCGGCGAGGGTTCTTCGACTTCCGTTTTTTGTTTCCCTCCTCCCGATCCTCCATCTGATCCTCATCTCGATTAGGCTTTAGGAAAAAAAACATTATTTTGTATTATTTTGGGATTTTTAATATTATTTTTTCCTAAATTTAATTTAATTTTTATTTTGTAATTAAAACCTTAAACCCTAATTAAATTAAAAATTAATTGACCGACTCATTCCGTCGTTAATGTCAAATAAAACAAAGACTTATATAACGACGTATTCTATCGTTATAGTGAAAATTACTTTGACTTACATAACGACGAAATGAGTCGTTAAAGTCAACATGAGTCTTTGACTATTAACGACGTATTCTATCGTTATAGTGAAACCTGACTTTGACTTAAATAACGACTAATTGAGTCGTTAAGGTCAACTTGTGTCTTTGACTATCCTAACGACAAACACCATCGCTCTATTCTAGTCAACGAAACACAGCGATGTAATAGTTTTCCCTCGTTAAGGAACGAGGCATTCCGTCGTTAGATTCGTCTAACGATGGAAAATATAACGTCAAGCCATATCGTCATTAATTGCGTCGTTAATCCCTTGTAACGACGCACTATTGCCTCAATTCGTCGCTAATTTCCGTCGTTAAATCGCATTTTTCTTGTAGTGATGTTTAAAAAAATTAAATTCAAAAACTAAAAAAATTATTGGTTATCAAATAATTATGTTATTAAAAAATTCAAAACAAAAAACAAGATATAAAATGGCCAATCATACTTGACCTAAAGTGTTGGGTGAATGTTGTTATTAACCTTTGTTTTTCTAATATAAGAGGGTGATTTGGAAACCCATTCCAATAATGGGTTGCAATTTTTTTTAATTAAACTTCTATTCTCGTGTTTATTATTAGGATTGACATTATATTCTTAAACACTCACATTATTTTCACTATTCAAATTTATTCTCAAATGTTTAAACTCGAAGGCTCAGATTTAAATGAGTAAAAGAGCCTCAAATTGGGTTCTTGATTGAGGGGTTTTATCATAACCATACAACATCATTACCAAATAGATCATATGTTAAATTTTAAGATTTCACCTAAACATTTTATATCACTTAATTGGAGGACAACCAATCATAAATAATGTTTTAACGGGGGGGGGGGGGGGGGGGGGGGGGCCCCCCCAACCAAAAACCCCCCCCCCCCCCATAAAATTTTTAGGGGGGGGGGGGGGGGGGAATTTTCCTGTGGTATTTTTTTTCAATCATAAATTTAAAAGTTATAAATAGTATTGATTTTATTTTTTTTATATTTTTAATTTAAAAAAATTTTTTTATCACAACCTTTAATTAGAAATGGTTCACTTTGGCGCTCTTTCAAAATATTTGAAATGGGCATTCAATTACATTTTGATGCTGTTCCAAAAAAAATAAAAATAAAACATATGGAGGAGAAAATATATATCTATTCATTTTCATGTCATAAATTAATTGTTCGTGATTCTCATTCAATTTACGCGTAGTGCCCATTCCCTTGCCATTTCTTGCCACTTCAAATCTCTCCAATTTTACCAATTACATGCCTCTCTCTTTATCGTGTGTTTCCATTTTAAATTTTAAATTATTTACTTTTTTGTTCCTTTCAAAATTTATAGTTTTGAAATTGATTGTTAAAGAAAATCATATAGTTATTGATTCATACGAGCAAAGAAATGGGTTTGCCCTACGTTGAATAAAAAGTTAAAAAAAAAATGTTTTATATCCGTTTAAAATAACTTTTATGTGATCTTAAAAATATTTTTTAAATAATTTGTCTCTAATAACATAAATCTGCATACTAATACTAAAATGTCAAAACTTTATAAAAATTACTCAAATAGTATAATTATAATTCACTAAATTAATGAACTATAGTTCAATAAATTATTGAACTATTTTTTATGGGTATTTAATGAATTTGAATGTTTTTTTTTTTTTTTTAGTTGAAGTTCAATAATTTATTGAGTTATTTGATTATTTATCATTATTATTTTCAATGAATTTATTAATTTTATTTTTTATTTTTTTAGTTCAATAGATTAATGAATTAGAATTCATTAAATTATTGAACTATAATTATGTTATGTTAGTAATTTTTAAAAAGCTTTAATATTTTAATAATTAGTATATAAAAATATGTTATTTCAATAATTGTTCCTATTTTTTAAGTAAAAATAAAAGTTAAGATTTTCTACCAAAAATACTTTTGGGCCTCCTAATTCCAAATGGGCACGGGAAAATGGTGTGTTTACTAAATTGTGAAATAATTATTATTTAAAAAGTTGCTTTATAAAATGAATCATTTTCTGTTTTGTTCTTATTAATTTAAACATAACTTAATTAGTGAAATATTAGTGCTTCATTCTATATGACCAGAGATTTGAACCCCTCCCCATTTTATATAATAACTAAAATAAATAATTGTTTCTTTTGTGTCAAAATCGAATCCATCTCATTCATAAACTTATATATTATTTTAAAATAAAATAAAAAATTTCATGCACGTTTAAATCTAAAACTCAAACCATTAAAATAAATGATTGGATTGAATGTTATTTTATTAATTGTAATTTAAAATCATTTATTTATTGTTCCCTACTAGTGAGAAATAAATACTAAATACTTATCAAGTTAAACAAAATTTGAATGGTTAAGTATTACCTAGTAGTAGATATTCTCTCTTTATTACTTGTAAGTTGAAAAGTAATATTTGAAAAACTAAATACTTAAAAAATATCTAATTAAAAAGGGGGGGGGGGGGGGGGGGGGGGGGGGGGGGGGGGGGGTTTTGGGGGGGGGGTGTTTTTTTTTTTTGGGGGGGTTTTTTTTGGGGGGGAAAAGTTTTTTAAATATTTTTTATATTTTTTTTTTTATTTAAATTTTTTATTTTTTTAATTTTTTTTATTTTAAAAAAAATAAAAGTACAAGGCTGATATTATGTACAATAGAAGTTTATCACTTTTTAAAAATGAAAATTAAAATGTTACGTTACAATTTCATTTGATAACTTTTTATAATTAAAATATTTGTTTAGAGATAATTTCTTCTTTTCATCGGACAATTTTTGCGAGTGTTTTGAAATCTTAGTAAAACTCAAGGGATATAGAAGGATTTTTTCAAAAAACCATTTTTTTTAATGTATAACCACAATTTTTTTTAAGCTTGGTTAATAATATTCATTTTCAATTTGTTTTAAAGCAAACTGAATTCATTTCCAAATAAAAATAATAACTTAATTATTTTGCAAAAATTTAGGTTTAGATTTTGAAAAACATCGCTAGAAGAAGAAAATTCGGCAAATTACAAATTACCACATAATAATTTAAACCAATGATAAAATTACATGTATTAAATGAAGAGCATCACAATTTGACATGTGTCTTTAAATTAAATTAAAAGATATTAAATTGGCGAATCAAATAATGTCACATGTCTTTTTCATGGTCATTGAATGATATAAATTAATCCCATGAAAATATGTCATGTGGCGATTGGATCCAAATCAAATGAAACTCAAGCTCACTAAAGGTCCACAGAAAACTCTATAAATAAAGTAGATTATTCACCATTTAAAGGGGTCAACAACAGAGAATATTTAGAGAGAAGACCAAAGATTTTGAAGATCGAAGATCTCGAGATCGAGATTGAAGACTTCTCGAAGACCAACTACTCTTCAAAGATCAAAGAGCTCTTGAAGACCGAAGATCGAAGACTCTAAACGTTGACGACTTTGAATATTGAAGACTTTAAAGACTGTCTGAACACCATCTTGAAGATAAATTGTTGAAGACTAAAATCTCACAAGTTTCGACAAGTTTAGTGTTGAAGCTTCAAACCGCAAATCGATTGATTCTAAATAAACTCTAAAGTTGAAGATTCAGTTAATTGATTCGAGAAATATGTCAACTGACTCGTGCATCAAAGTTTAAATTTTAGAAAAAGAATCAGAAACTCAATTCATTAGAGATTGTAAAAAATTAAACAAGATGATAGAAAAAGCGAACTTTTTAAACGAGAGAATTACTAACATTAATAAATATAATACGTAATTTTCTATAAAGCACAATTCTCAATAAATTACTAAAATAACATATTATTAAATATAATTTCACTTTTAATAGTTATCATTTTAACTTTTATTTTAAACTAAATAACTGTCATTTATAAACAATTTTTTAGAACTAAAAATCTCATGTTATGACAAGTTAATTGTTGATTTAATTTTGATGATTTATTTTTAAGTTTAATAATTTATTATTTGATTTAAATTATATATATATATATTGACAATTTCTATTTTAAAAATATTTATTCTATATATAAATTTATATATATATACGACAATTCTAAAAAATATTTTTTCTATAAATTACGATTTCTAAAAATTGGGCAAAAAGAAGGGGGCAAAAGAAGTTGAATATGAATAAACTAATTTTTTTTCCCTAAAAAAATATTAGGTAAATTGTTAGAACATAAATATGAAATTATTACTAAAATGGGCTCTCACATAATTTTATAAATAAATTACTATAATCTTGGTGAAACAATGCACAAACGGAAGCCGTTAACGTTAACGTTACCGTCACAATTAATTGCTTGCGGTGGTAAGACGACGTTAGAGAATCACCGTCAAGACAAATAACTACTTGGCTTTTCATTTTCAATAAACTACCTTTTAACAAATGAGTTTATTGTATAAAAAAAACAATTAAATAATAATTTTGTAATTAATTATTAAAAAAATGCGGTAGTTGAAATTTCCAACTCAATCCAATCCCCTTCTAATTATTGTATTATTCCACTATTCATTTTACATAAAAAAATATATATATATCTACTATAGGCAATATTTTTATTTTCGCATTTTAAATTTTTCTCATAGTTGTGGTCAATTTGCACGCAGTTCGATTTTATGATCTTGAAATTAAGGTTGATTTTATTTACCTCTTATAGATAACGTTTATTTAAAAAAATAACACTTTGTAAAATTGATTTGTTGAAAATAATTAGATTGTCAAAATTAAATTAAAAATTAACTTATAATAAAATGATAGTTTTAGTTTCTACAATCTCATTGAGATGATAATTATTAAGCCCAATATAAAAATTATAAATTATCGAAAGGTACATTTATCGATAATTAATTAAACTATAAGCAATATATTTTTGCACGTTTCAAGTCACACGTATGGTAAGTGAAACAAAAAATTTAAAAGGGTACAACAAAGGAGTTTGTTTTAACGCTTAAAAAAATTTAGGGGAGTGTATTCTTAAAAAAACAGTTGAAGAGGTATTTGTTACTATTTATTGTTGGAATAGACAATGTTACACCATAGTCTCTCTTTTATATTATGTTATTAATCTCTCCTATTATGTATGGATATGTGTCCTCCTTAAATTTATTTCAATTTCTTTAACCTTAAATGGCTACTCCATATTTCCACAAATTTCTTCTAGCTTCTTATTAGTTAAGCTGAACGACTCCAACTATCTTCTCTAGGAGAACCAACTTATCAACATTGCGATTACCAATGGTTTAGAGAATTTTATTGATGGTACATTACCCTGTCTTTCTCGATTCCAAGCCAGTCTTGAGTTCATCATTTAGCAGAAACTCAACTGTCTAGTAATGAGTTGGGTTTATTCCTCTCTCATCGAGGAACAATTAGGAGAAATTATCTCTTTTACAACAACCTTTGAATTTTGGGAATCCCTTCGTCAAGTTTATGAATCGTCATCTACCGCGATAATTATGGGCCTCCTTCGTTCTCAACTTCAGAGTATTCGTAAGGATGGTGTTTCAGCTTCACAATTTATGGCTCAGCTCAAGGTTATGGCTGACAAACTTGTGGCTATTGGGGAACCTATCTTATATCGAGATCACATGTCTTATTTATTTGATGGTTTGGAGGCTGAGTACAACGCTTTTGTTACTTCGATTCAGAATCACACGAATAATTCATCTTTTGAGGATGTTCGTAGTTTGATTTTTTGCTATGAATATCGATTGGAACGACAAACATCAGTTGAGAATTTAAATATAGTTCAAGTTCATCTTGCAAATATGTATTTCAACAGCAACAAGGCACCCTTTCGTTCCTCTTCAGAGTCTAGCTCGCCTTCTCAATCTGGTTCTTCGTTCAATCCCACTGCTGGTTTATTAGGAAATCCACAAGATAGTAATACTAATAAGAATTCGTAAATGGCAGCCTCAAAATAACTCTAGGAAGCTTTTGTGTCAAATTTGTTCCAAATATGGCCATATAACTCCCAATTGGTTCAAACGTACTGATCCAACCTTTAATCCAGTAGTAATAATCCTCCCACTTAGGCTCATTACACAAATTTTCTACAATCCCAATCTTTCTCCTCTGTCTATTCCCCTATTTCTCAACCACCTGGTTCATCTATTTCTCACCCTGATGCACAATGGTTCATGGATTCGGGTGCAACTCACCATATGATCTCAGATTTTAACAATCTAACAAATCCTTCGTCATATTTTGGCATTGATCAGGTTCAAGTTGGTAATGGTAAGTTTATTCCCATTTATCATATTGGTTCTATCTCTTTTATCTACCATTGGTTCACCACTTAAACTTCATAATATTTTGTTTTCTCCTCATATTTCTAAGAAACTGATCAATATTTCGAAACTTTACAATGATAATTTTGTCTTTGTTGAATTCCACTATTCTTTCTTTCTTATTATGGATATCTATACTAAGAAGGTTCTTCTTCGGGGTAAACCTATCAGGGTCTTTATACTCTTAGTTCCACTTCATCCTCTATCATTCGCCCTACTGCTCTAATTTCTGCTATTTTCGATCATGTTCTCTGGTATCATCGTTTAGTGTTGGGGTTTCTGCCCTGAATCTTATGTAATCCAATTAAACTATAAATAAATAAAGGAATTATTAATTAGTAATATTTACATTGTCATTTATTATTAGTTTAATAAATGTAATCCAGAGTTACTTATGATAACTTAAAGTGAGCATATGCTGCGGGAAGATTCACTTAAGTGTAACTCAAATAGTCTGTGGTACATGAATAAAGGTTGGGTGCCCTATTTCTGGCAACGCCACTAACATGGCCCACTTGTGAATTGGCACAAGTGATCTCATCTGGATCACTCATGTAGAGACATGTGAGTAGGGGTGTTGCTGTAATAGAGATTGTAGTAGACTGGACTAAGATAAACTTGTTGTCTTCTAGGAAAGCCGTTACAGAAAGACACTTCGTTTGTCAACCGGTTGATCGTGTACAATTGATCTTAATCCTGAGTGGATTACGAACTCCTGTTCGCAAGAGACAAGCCTTTGATTTGCATAGGTGAGAGTGACTGATACAGTTCGCTCAATATGCCTCCCACTTTGGGGATTACATCTTGCTTATAGCTGGGAACGTAATTACACAAGAATTGGTATTCACTCTTTTCCATATAGGAAAATAGATAAGTAGTTCCCTTATGGACTGATTCGGTCTTGAACAGCAGGGCCCCATATTCCTCTAATCAAGGAAAAGGTTAAAGACGCATAATGGAGATTATGTAAGGTTGTTCATTGGAGAATCAGTTGGGCTTAAGGAACAAGATGTATCATGGAGGTTAATACAGTGTAAATACCTAGCCATGGATACGAACTAACTTGTGAAGGATCAAAGTGTAGTTAATGATTATAGCCAATGGACATAACTATGTTTATAGTACTAAGAGTGCAACTCTAGATATTTAGTGGAGTTATCTAGGAGTTAATGAATGAGAATTAATTGATTAAAAGGAGTTTTAATCAAAGGTAATTCTGGATCATTGGAGCTTAGTCCTATAGGTCCATTAAGTCCTCCGAGCTAACGCATGTAATTGAGAACATAAATTAATATGATTAATTTCTTTAGAAAAATGGAATTAAATAGAGGAGTCTATTTGATTAATTAAGAGAAATTAAATAGATGAGTCTATTTAATTATTTAATTAATGGTGGAATTAAATAGATGAGTTTATTTAATTAATTATGAGAGATTAAATAGAAGAGTCTATTTAATTAAATTAATTTTGAGTTGTCCAAAATTAATGGGGATTTAAATAGAGGAGTCTATTTAAATATTTAATTTGAGATTGTCAAATTAAAGAGGAAATAAATAAAAGGAGTTTATTTATTGGAATAAATAAAAGGAGTTTATTTATTGGAATAAATAAAAGGAGTTTATTTATTGGAATAAATAAAAGGAGTTTTATTTATTTAATTATTTAACGGAATTGTTCCATTAAATAAATAGAAAAATAAAATGCCCAATATTGTCATGAGATGATGATATGGGCGTGTGACCCATGGTGGGGTCACACGCCACTTTGGTCAAAAGTTGACTAAGGGTTTTGCATTTTATTATTTAAAATATATGAATATTTTATTCTAAATTAATGAGATTAATTTAAATGGAAGATATGGAATAATATATTTAAATTAATATTGATTAATTTAAATAAAAGATATGAGATATTTTATTATGGAATAAAATATAATATCTTTATTATTCAAATATATTTTAGAATATCTTATTTAATAATTTATTAATTAAAAGATATTCAAAAGATTTTCTAAGGCCTTAGTTTTTCTATAAATAGGAACCTTGGGGTGACCCCAAAACATACAACTAAGAGAGCAAAAGAAAAGGCTCAAGAAATTCCTCTTCTCTCTCTCTTTAGCCACCCATAGAGTGATTGGGAAGAAAAATTTCTTCTTCCCACTTTTCCTTTTTCCAAAAGAAATAATGCCCACGCACCGATTCTCTTTTTTGCTTAGTGAGGAAGTACTTTTTGGTGGTCCCAGGATCATAACCAGCCAAGAATGAAGAAAGAGCCAGACACTTCTCTACAAGGGTTAATATTTCTTTTATGCATTTAGATTTTGATTATATTGTTAGGAATGGTGTCCTAGAACTTGTAATTATTTAATAATAATAATTTATTTTGAATAAATTAAATAAATAAACATAAGTTCTTTATATTATCTAGATTGTTTTAATTGATGATATTAGGAATATATGAAAATATATTAATATCAAACATTCAAATAGTAAAACCCTAAGTTACTCTTATGAAATCACGACTTAGTATGTGAGTCATACGAGAGGATTAAAGTCGAGATGAGTAACTTAAAAGTGTCTACAGTAAATGGATAACGTTTGGGAACCTTATCCTGGTAACACTGTTGATAGCTTCGCATTTTGGTTATAGACAAATGATCTAATCATGATCATTCATGTGGGAGACATGAAATGGAAGTATCATATGCAATGTTGATTGTATAAGACAGGACCATGATGTTTGATCAAATTTCTCATTAGTACCGTTTAAGAGAAATGATCGAACATCAAACTAAGTTTATCAACCGTGATAGGTCTCAATCCTGAGTAAAATGCGGACTCCTATTTGTGGAGTTATGTTCTTTGATTCACATGGTTGAGAGCGAACTGTAAGAACGCTCAATACACTTCTGTTTTGGGAACATAGCTAGATAAGTAACTGGGAACGCATCTTCACGAGATGAAATTCATGACTTTCCTAAAGAATTAACGGTATCAGTGTGATATCTAACCATTCTAGGAACTTTAGGAAACTCCCTTGATGTACTGATTCGAGACATGAACAAGTGGCGCCACGACCTCTATTGATCATAGAAGTACATTATCTCTAGTTTGACTAAAGATAAAGTTCATTGGAGAATCAGCGGGAACACAAGGATAAAGCGGTAATTACGGGGGCAAAATGGTAAATTTATCCGCTTGTAATTATGAGGGTTCCACGTGAAGGATATATCACAGATATAAATAAAGATAAACTAAATGGACATAACTCATCTATAGTGAGGGGAGTTCAGATATGAATCTATAGTGGAATTATTCATAGTTAAATAATAAGTAATTAACTGATTATGAGTTAATCACTTAATTGACTAATTATTAAGCCCATGATCTATAGGTCCATCGGGTCCCTATGCTAGCCCAAATATCGTTGTAGCAAAACTAAGTTATTAATTTAACTTAGGAAGAATAAATAATTTAAGTAATTGAATTTACTTAAAATTAGGCAATATTAATTATTTAAATGATGAGATTATTTAAATGATAATTAATATAAATATTATTAATATTGATACAATATTAATTGTTTAAATAAAGAGCTTATTTAAATGGAAATTAATATAACATATCAATTATAATATTATACGACAAAATTAATTGTTTAAATAAATAAATTATTTAAACGGGAATTAATGTTAATATTATTAATTATTTAAATAATGAGTTTATTTAAATGGAAATTAATAATTAATATTATTAATTAAATAATGAGTTTATTTAATTTAATAATAAATACTAGAGAGAATTAAATTCAATTGGTTTAAGAAACAAATTGGTATTGACCCAAAATAATTAATTAATTGAATATGATTCAATGGTAATTAATATATTAATTTTTGGCTAAATGTATTTAATTAGAAATTATTATTTGAATTTTTCTAATATTAAATATATAATAAAGAAAGTAATTATTAAAAAAAATGAAATGGCAAATGCTTCAGCGTCAGCGTGCAAGGAGACATTTGCATTATTTTATTTATTTTTATTTAATTTAATTACTTATCTTTTTTATTTAATTATTAGGAGATAAGCTTATCTAATTAGATTAGATATCATATTTTCCTATAAATATGACCATTGGGATTCATATTTTGTACACTTTTCACTTTAATTAGAAAAGTGAAAATTCTCTCTCAAGTTTTTGCCCAATTGCCGATTTTCCTTAGGGAAAAAGAATTTCCTTTTTGTTCTGATTCCCACAAGTCGATTTGCTTCGATCGGGATATAGCATAGAAGATCCGGTGTTTCTGAGGATTGATGCTGTAAAGAAACCTCCAACCGATTCTCCATTTATTACTCAATGTAAGTAAAAGGCTTTTAATTTTCGAAATTAAGCATGATGAATCTACATGTTTTTTCACAAATTGCATGATGTTAATAGATCCGTTATTAAATGTTAATAAGTTTACTAAATAAATTTCCGCTAGTTTAGTAAATCATCCCTTCATATATTATACTGCAAGAAAAGATTCTTGGGACTTCCGTTTGAGAACTCTTTTAGAGGCCTCAATCCCAACATTTAGGACATCAGTCCTTTTCAGTTGTGAAGCGAGTCTTGAGTCAATTTAATGTTTCTTGCTCTATTAAAGCTTTTGAGTTTGTCTGTTCTTCTTGTCAAAAGACTAAGAGCCATAAATTACCATTTTCATCTAACAGGAGCACTGTTCCATTTCAGTTAATCCATTCTGACCTTTGGGGTCCTTCCCCTGCACTAGCTGTAACTGGTGCCCGTTATTTTTTACTCTTTATCGATGATTTTAGTCGTTTTACTTGGTTTTATCTGTTGAAAAGAAAATATCAAACTTATAATTGTTTCATTCAATTTCATAATCTTGTTAAACCTCAATTTCAATATTCAATTCAAGCTTTCCAATCGGATTGGGGTGGTGAGTTTCACCCGCTTTCCAAAATTTTCACCACAAATGGCATCCATCATCGCATTTCATGCCCATACACCCCTGAACAGAATGGTACTATTAAATGTAAAAATTGACATGTTGTCGAAATGGGTTTATCCCTTCTTGCTTCACTCTTCCTTACCTCTCAAATTTTGAACTTTTGCTTTTCAAACCACGGCCTATTTAATAAATCGTCTACCTACACCCACTCTTGAGTCCAAAACTCTCTACTCTGTTTTATATCATTCCTTTTTCTAATTACCCTTTACTTCGTTCTTTCGGGTGTTCGTGCTTTCCTTTCTTACGTCCCTATAACCAACATAAATTTCAATTTCGGTCCTAGGAATGTATCTTTTTGGGTTACAGTTCAAATCATTGTGGTTATTTATATCTTGATCATTTGTCTGGTTGTATATTTTTATCTCGTCATGTGGTGTTTGATGAATATTCTTTTCTTTATTCAAAACTTTCATCTCCTCCAACCTCCATATAGCAACATCACACTGACCAATTTCAAGTTTTGGGGCTTCATATACTCCTTTATTTCCCTCTCTCTCTTTACCAAATACTTATGTTTCCTCTTTCCCCACATACAAATTCAATTCATACTCCTATTCCACCTATCTGATTATCTTCCCCATTACATACACCTCCAGTGTTTACTTTACAACCTTCTACTTCTCCTTCTCTATCTTTATCCCTACCACATAATCAAGCTATTTCTCCAATATCACCTTCTATTCCTCAAACAGTCTCCACTTCTCATTATGTTCACTCTCACTCTTCCCTCCTAGTTTACCCAGGTAGCTCACACAAATGAACACACATCCCATGATAACCCGTGCTAAGACCGATATTTTTAAACCTAAAGTCTTCTTCTCCGCGGCTCCTTTTTGGTTTATTCTCATCCTCTTAAACCCTCTACCTTCAAGGTTGATATTGGTGATTCCAATTGGGCTGCTACCATATCTTTGGAGTATGTTGCACTTATTAAAAATGGCACTTGAACCCTTGTTGCTCCTCCACCTGGCTGTAAAATTATCATCTGTATACAAACTTAAACTGAAACCAAATGGGGATATTGAACGATACAAAGCTCGCCTTGTTTCCCGTGGCTTTGATCAAATGTTTGGTGCCATTATTAAACCAGCCATAATTCGAATTGTATTCTCTCTTGTCGTTTCTTTTGGTTGGTCAATTAAACAACTTAGATGTGCATAATGCGTTTTTTAATAGGGATCTTGAAGTGAATGTTTATATGACCTATCATAAATGGTATGAATTCCTATTTTTTTTTCTAATATAATATGCACGTGGATATAAATTAGTGGTTGAATTGGAGCGATTGAAAAATAAACCCCTTAATTCCTCAAAATATTATGTGACCTTTACTACATGCCTCTTGCCCGCTCATGAGAGTGGTCCCATTTGTGGCCTGGTGGGATCTAAGAAGGGGGGAGGGGTAGTTTGTTTCTTTTATCTAAAAAACTAAAAAAATAATTATGTTTTTTTTTTATCAAAATTTTTAGTTTAGTTCTTATTCATAATTTTTTTTTTAGATATTACATTAAATTGAGGTGGGGAGACTCGAAATCTTCGATTTTTTTGAATGGTATAGATTTCTAACCATTTAAACTATACTCAAGTTAACTTATAGATTGTTTAATAAGAATTGATGATTAAAAACAACTCGTTTCTCAAATTTTTATGAATTGCATTAATCAAATATGACCATTAATATTATCGTAATTCTTTAAATCCTTACTTATAGTAGGTGTTTTTCTTAAATAATACGAAACAATCATATCTTTTCCTATTATATAACTACTTGCCATCTTTTAAGTAATTTAGAGTTGTATTTCAAATCACTCAAACCTGATTTTTCTTAATAAATTGACAATATTTAAAATCTTAGATCTAAATATTAAATCTTAGCTTATTAATTACATTAACGAATGGGGCAACATGAAAATGTCCTAAAATGGTTATAAATATCATGTTTTTCTAAAAATTATTTTTCTGAAGAAAATAATTAAAGGCACACTTATAATTTATTTTAAAAAAAGTTCGAAAATATGAATTCTACAAACAAATCATCAAGATTCAACGGTAAATTTTTAAATTAAAAAAATGTAATCATGGAAAAATTATAATATAAGGTTTTGTTCTTACATCTTATGCTCTATTTTTAAAATTAACAATGGGTGATATAATTAGTATATTTACTTTACCATAGAAGGGATATTTCTTTGATAGGTATTTTGGGAACAATAATCATTCTATAAAGTTGAAGTTGGGCAACTTTAAGTGTGGGATAAAACTTTATTTCTTTATTTAATATTTAATATTATTTTATTTTATGTTCCTTTATCTTCCTTTCCATAGCACCACATTTCACGACTAAACCCTTTAATTAAAAAAAAAATCTAAATCTAAGTCTATATCATTTAGCTTGGTTAAAAAAAGCACTTTTGACCATCAATTTTTAAGAAAGCTTTCATTTTTTTTAATTTAAAGATGAAATAAATTATTTAAATTAGTCCATTATAACGATTTTTCCATAATGATATGAACAAGAGTATATGACAATTTAAGTGTTTTTTTTAAGCATCTAATTTGACTTTTTTTCGCATAGAGGGGAATCTCGAAGAGGGTTTATAAAACTTGTCAATTCAATTAAAATTGACCATATAAATAAAATCACAAGATCATATAATATGTCCAATCAAATAATAACTTAAATTTCATAAATTCCAATTTTCCTATTGAAAAAATAATTAACAATGATTAACACTGATATTTAAAATAATTAGTATTGATTTCATTATTAATTACAGATTTATATTAAAAAATTATTATATTTATAAATATTTTTTAACCTTATTTGTTACTTTTAAATTTATTTAGTAACCACCAAAATCTATGCTCTACTACAACAAATTATTTTTAAAATTTTTCTTTATATTAAATATTTGACTAGGCTATTTCACATTTTAAAACAAAAAATAAAAAAAATCCTGCAGAAAAGTAAAGTTCCATCTCTGTCCCACCGTCTTTCTTAATGGCCGTTACCACCGTCACTATTCAGTGGCATTTTCGTAATAATGTCAAATTACAGACCCCAAAAAATTAAAATCGTTATTTCTCTTCTTTCCACCTTCCGCTTTGTCCTTTTTCAACTTTGTATCCGTTGAATCCTCTTTCTCTTTCGTCATTCCCCTTCCTTATTACCTCATTTTCATTTATTTTCCCGGAAAACTGCGATCGCGAGTGAGAAAATTCTTACAATTTTCCCATCAACCAAACACTCCTGAAACATCACTCTATCACACCTCTCTCTTCATCTAGCCGGGAACAATGGCGATGTCCGGCAATCACTCGACTGAGATTCAAGCTTCCGACGATTCTCCTTCCAAAACGACTTCATTATCGAGCTTTAAACTCTACGCTGCCATCGGAATTATCGCTGCGAGTTTAATCGCAGCTTTAGCTTTAATCTTCATCTGCGTTCGCAGAAACAGAAGCTCTAGAAACCACAAAATGCGAGTAAAGCATAGTTCAGGATTGATTCCATTGGTTTCTAAAGAAATCGCGGAAATCAAAGCTCCCGATCGGAGTGAGGATTGTGAGAAGGGAGAAATCATGATCGAGAATGTGAAACCTAGAAAAGAAATTGAGTTCGATTCTGGAGTAGGCAAGACGAGTCAAGAGAGTGATATTTCCGGCGGATGCCGGAGTGACGTGTCGGGCATGTCAGCGGAGGAGCAGAATTTAGGGTGGGGAAGGTGGTATAGTTTGAAGGAATTGGAAATGGCGACAAATGGATTTGTTAAAGAAAATGTGATCGGAGAAGGCGGTTATGGAATAGTGTATAAAGGAGATTCGCCGGACGGCACCGTCGTCGCCGTGAAGAATCTTCTAAACAACAAGTATGTGTCCCGTGTCCGAGCCAGTTTACGATCAAACTCGTTAAATTTCTTTAAAAAAAGAATTGTTTTTTTCGTAATAGTATATAAAACTTGTTTGTTTATTAATTAATTAGAACAATAATCTTGGGTGATGGATATAATCATGGTTGTCTATATTTTACTACTTTATTTAGAAGAGTGGTTAAGGGAAAGCTGCGTTTACTAATATTTTAAATATTATATGATTTTTAGGCTATATCCCTTTTACTTTATTATCCCCATGAAATTTCTAGTTTGACTAGTGAGATTTTGATCCGAATTTGGTGGTTTTGTGTCGGTAAATAGGCTGTCTTTGTTGGGTATGGTATGGGTAAAGAAAAATGGCCACTTTGTTCTTTTTTGGCTTTACTTCTTTGTTTCCATAGCATTATGAAGCAAATTTTCTTCTTTTATAAATCATAGGACTTTACCTTTATTCCTCGTCATTATAGGTTTTTTTTTTTTTTTCATTCTAAGTTAAATGATAGAACTTTTAACTTTTTTCCTTTTTAGGATAAATTATTTAAAAAGTATTACTTGAGTGATTACCATAATTGTGACATCTGTCCTTTATAATATCAAGTTTGATGTTCCCATTTTGAATTAATCTATGATTGGCAGTAATCGAGTGAGGTGAGGTGATTACTAAAATCGTGACATTTGTCCTTATAATATTAAGTTTGTTGTTCTCATTTGTGAATTAATTTATAATGACGGTAATTATAATTGTGACACCTGTTCTTTACGGTATGAAGTTTGATGTTCTCATTCTAGGCTCTTAGCGTACTTGGATAAGTAAATGGAAGGAAATGACTTAGATTGATTTTAATTTGAGATATTCTATATCATGTGACCTTCTATAGATACGTTTGGCATTCATGCCTAAAAGAAAATAGTTCATCTGTCTTACATAATTTTCTTACAGGGGTCAGGCAGAGAAAGAGTTCAAAGTTGAAGTAGAGGCCATTGGAAAAGTAAGGCATAAGAACTTGGTGGGTCTAATTGGTTTTTGTGCAGAAGGTGCACAGAGGTAATATTTTTAACTTTTCCCTACATTTGTGATCGCCTATTTGAATTTTATTATTGTAAGTTTAACTCAGGGATTTTATGGCAATATTAGGATGCTAGTGTATGAATTTGTTGACAATGGTAACCTGGAGCAGTGGTTACATGGTGATGTGGGGCCTGTTAGCCCTTTAACGTGGGATATTAGGATGAAGATAGCACTTGGGACAGCAAAAGGGTAAACTGTTTAATCTCTGTTCTATCCATGGGAATTAGTCATTGTACTTCAAAATCGGTTGTAAATGTGTTTTAACTGTACTTTGTTGCTCAGATTGGCCTACTTGCATGAAGGATTAGAACCTAAAGTTGTGCACCGGGATGTAAAATCTAGCAACATTCTTTTAGATAGGAAATGGAATGCAAAAGTTTCTGACTTTGGACTTGCAAAGCTCTTACAACCCGAAGCCACTTACGTAACTACTCGTGTTATGGGGACCTTCGGGTATGTTTCTACATTACTAATTCCATTTAATTTTTGAACTTCAATCATTTTGGTTTGCTAAGGTATTTGTCATGCTGTAGATATGTCTCCCCTGAGTATGCAAGTACAGGCATGCTAAATGAGGGAAGTGATGTATATAGTTTCGGGGTTCTTCTTATGGAGATTATAACTGGCAGAAGCCCAATTGACTATTCCAGACCCCCTGGCGAGGTAAGCCAATGTGAATTTTTAGCACTATGCCAAGTGCCTCATTGATTTTATTTATAATTTTGTTTTCTAATTTTTAATTTGTGTTTTAGATGAACTTGGTGGACTGGTTTAAAGGAATGGTGGCAAATCGACGTGGTGAGGAGGTTGTTGATCCTTTGATTGAGGTTCAGCCCTCTCCAAGAGCTTTAAAGCGAATATTACTTGTTTGTCTCCGCTGCATTGACTTGGATGCAAATAAGAGGCCAAAGATGGGGCAAATTGTTCATATGCTCGAGGCAGATGACTTCCCTTATCGTTCAGTAAGCACTGTTGTTCACCTGTGATCTTTAAACTATTTGATTCAATATTCACTGATAGTCGTCCTGGTTCATCTGCTTCAGCTCTGTTTACCTTCTGATATCCATAAGTTTTCAGTAAGCTCTTTAAGATGATGCTTGAAATATTGGAAAAAATTATTGGTTTTCATCTGCTCATTCCATGCAGAAACCAGTAGATTCAATAATGAATTATTTAGACCATTGTGTAATATAGTCTATTAGTTTATCTTCAGGAGCGGATAATGATTTTACATTCGAGAATTCTTTCTCATCTCTCCCAATATTTTTTTTTTACTTAATAGTCTTGGATTCTTTAGATTTCAGTTGTAAATATAGTCATTATTTGTTGCTCTTTGTGGTCAACCTGATTGGTAAATATCTTGAGGATTTCCATTTAAGCCAAGCTCTCTGTGTGAATGTCTATGTGCGTCTGTAAAATATGAGTGATTCTATTGCAGTATGACAAGTCTAATATACTCACACTGGTCACCATGACATGAGAAAGTTAATGGGTGAGTTTCAAACACGACACAATATTCTTTCTTTGCACTGCCTAACGTCTCTTTCCCGTCTTCTTTTCCAGGAGCTCCGATCTGCTCGAGATAAAGATGCTCATTCCACTCGTTTAGATGTGACCGGTAAATTTCCATTGCAGCATGCTGCTGTAGATGACATGGAATCAAGAAAGAGATAAATACCGTCGCTGTAAGTTGCCATTTCCTTGAGGTCAGATTATTTTGTACTATAATGGTTCCATCAGTTTGCAAAGATGTATACGAAGCATTACAGTATATATTATTTACTTCCCTTCTGTTTGTGTCCTTTCACAAGAATGAGTCTGTAAATAGTAAGTCCTCTTTTTTTATATGTGAATTTTGTAGTCATCTTGCAATAATTTAGTCTGTCTTTACTTTTGTTTCAGTAAAGTTGTAATGCTGTATCAGACTCTTTTAAGTTCTTTTATTCTTGACTAAATTGGCTGAAAATTTTATTCAAGATTCTTAGGTTGAATTGAATTTTCAATTTCAACTTGTCCCACAGTTTTTATTTCTCTTTCTTTTTCTGGTGTTGGGTTTTCCTTTTCCTTGTCAAATGGTTGTGACCTTCATCGCTTAACTTCATTAACCGAAATGTTAGAAATCTCTTAATGAATATTCTTCAATAGGGTACTGTTGGTTGGGCTTTCCTTTTCCCAGTCACATAACTGTGAACTTCATAGCGTAGCTTCATTTCCCAACGTCGTCAAGTATTATAGGATTTTGTGGTTGTCCCGTCACCCGTGAGATTAATAATTAAGGTGCACGCAAGCTAACCAGGATATTTACGGATAAAAAAACTTCAATAGAAAGCTTTCCACCAGCAAAATTCACTTACTTTATGTTGCTTTCCCTGAATTCATGTTTTGTTGCTTTCCCACGTTTCTTATCCACCACCAGCCAAATTTGGTTAAGACCTCAAATCCATAAGCTTCCCTCATTTGTCTTTTCTTGTGCTTGACGTCACTTCTCTTCAGTTGGTTGATAAACATCAGCTACTTTTTTTCTTTTTTTTTTACCTTTTTTTCTGAAATATGATTGCATTTAATGTTCATTTTTGTCCACGTTTAATAAGTCATGCTAGTTGGTGTCATGGTTCAATGGCAGGTGGAGATTCCATTTTTAAAAAAAAACTGTTTTTATGTTAAATTTATACCAGTTTTTAAGATCATTGATGATGTCATCATAAGATTTGATGGACTTCGTGAACCTCAATTCTTATGAAAAAATTGAGCTATATAAATTCAAATATTTACTAGTGAAATTTAGGTGGGTGACAATTTTTGTATCTTTATAAATATAACGGTTTTTTTTCGTGTCAATCCATGATTAATAGGTATGGCTGCTGACCAATTTTTATCATTCTATATATCCACAGACATTATATGTATAGAAATATAATGATTTCAAGCTCTTTGTAAATCATATTTCTACACTGTTTTTTTAACACTATAATATCTATTGTGTTTTCGTTCAAATATCCTTTTTTATAATCTCTGTGACTGTGGCTGAGTTTTATTTGATCCCTTTTGTTCTTTTTGACTAATGATAGTGTTCTCTCCTATCATAATGTCTCAATATCATTTAGAGGCGTGTATTAAATAAAATTAACCGATCTGACTAATATAAAATGATCGGTCAAGACAGTTTATCAAATATTTCAGTTTTTTTAGTTCTTAAAATCTTTAGACTAAATTTTTTGGTTTAGTTATATGTTTAGCAATATAAAAATTAAAAAACAAACGTTTTGAAATGAAATTATTATTATTATTATTTTAGTAAATTGAATTATATTGTTATTATAAAAAAAAGTAGGTGAGATAATTATAATTTGGGCTTTTAGTTAAAATTTATTGAGAAGTAAGTATTTTGAGTTTACATTTAATGGGAAATATACCATTTGATCAAATTTATATTTATTATATTGAAAAATCAATTTATCTCTTGATTGGTTTGGGTCATTTCCACTTTTTATAAATCATCTATTTTTGTAGGATTTTCTTTTAAAAGAAAGAAAACTATAAATTTAGTCCTATTGATTTTAAATTATTATTAATTAAAATAGTTCTAATTAAAGTAACATAATAGTAGAATAATTGCTTTCGTCTTATTTTCTAAGTATCATCTAAACAGGAAAAAAACAAATCAATGACATTCATTACATCATAAATGCATCTCTTTTCTTATCTCATTCAATCATGAATATTAAAAAACAAAAATCATTTTCAAATTCTGTTACTTCAAATTATTTTTGTAGATACCTTCTAGGAAAAATTTAATTGGGTGATAGATTTTTATGCAACATTTATAAAAATATCAACTCAAAAAAGTATTTATAAATATAGCAATTTTTATTATGTTTATTAGTGATTAACAATGATTTATGTGTTTATTAGTGATAAACATAGTGTAAAAATATGTAATTCAATGTTTATCACTGATAAACTGATCAAAATTTGCTATATTTATAAATATTTTTTTGAGCTTTTATTTTTATAAATATTATTAAAAAAATTGCTAAATTTGCAAATGCCCTACCTTCTAGACTCAAAAGTCCAAAAGGAGGGCCAAGCTTGTTTTTTTTTTAAACAACAAAAATAATCAACTCCATAAACAACGCGTTAACAACACATGGGAACCGCAGACTTAAAATAGGGATATGTATTATAATAGCCACTAAGAGGTGTCAAATAAGAGAAGATAGCCCTATACTCTTAATTTAGAGTAAATAGCCAGATTTTAAATTTTTTGAGAGATAAAAAACAATGAAATGACCTAAATAATCTTTTTTCTTATTCATAGGCATAAAATACGAAGTGAATGCTACCATTAATATCTGAGAAGCAATTATTACTTTTATTATAAAAAATAAAAATAAGAAATCTGGCTATCTACTTAATTATCCCCTATTAAAATTTAAACATTTAAATCATGTTGTAAACTATAAACTATCTTGATTATTTTTTAATTAATTTTCAAAAAATCATTTATAGAATCCATGATGTAACTTGTCTTTAGTCTATCTACTTAATGACTAGATGTCTACATAAACAATTGTTTCAAATCATATGTAAAATATTAATTGAAAAATTGATTTTTGTCATTTTTTTTAAGCACCGTCAATTTGAATATATTGATTAAACATCAATATTGCACTTAATAAAATAAAAGGTTCAAGTCTCCTCTCTATATAAAACCTGGTAAGAAAAAATGGCGGTTAAGATTAAGAGAAAATTAAGTAGATGGCCACATTTAACTACCCTCTATCACTAAATAGCCACATATCCCAATTTTTGAGGGGATGGCCACCTTCAGGATTCTCTTCTTTCTAAAATTCATATCTACCATTTTCCTTATTAATTATATTAGTTGGCATTTATGATTTTTTTTTTATCTTCTAAGATTTTTGTTAATTTCAAGAAAGACTTCCTATATTCTTTCTCTTTCTATTTAAACTTCTCACATTCTTCATAATTATTAATTTTTATTTAATTTAATTCTCATTTTTTTCGTTTTTTAAAATACCAAATTGTCACTTTCTTAACCGTTTTTAGTACATCATTTCCAAATTTTATAGTTTATATGGTATATTTTGTACATTATTTATAGTTATCTTTGAAATGTATCGAATATATTTTTTTCTCTTTCTTTTTTAAGAACACCAAAACGTTACTTTTTTCTCCGTTTTAAGTACATCATTTCCAGATTTTATAATACATATAGTACATTATGTACATTTTTTTATATTTACAATGTAATGCATATTTTTTTCCATGATTTCCTTCTTTTATACGTTATCTCATAATTTATGAAACTTTTGGTTGAATTTCCATGATAATCTCTTTTAGTTTTCTGATTTCAATTCAACTTATATTGCATTTTCATTCAATAGATACATTTGTACATTCTATACATTTGTTTTGTACATAATATAAACGACCTCGCTTTGTTATTGAATTTGAAAAAAATGGCACTTTATATACATAATGTACGGTAGTATAACTGCCTCTTAATCTGCATTGGAAAAAAAAGAAACTAACAAACTAAAATCAATAAATATATTTTTGTGGGATATGTTACAAGTGTGTACACAATATGTGTGTGTGTGTGTATGTGTGTATGTATTGTAAGAAATTACTATGACCCAAATGATAATTATTAGCGGTTTTATATTTAATTATTGATTAAATCTATTTAGTTATTGGTGGAAGGACACATCTCTTTAATGTGTCCATTGATTCCATAATGAAATGTTATGACTCATTAAATGGTTATGTCTTTTGATGGAAAAGACATAACCATACAAGGTGTCTATTGACTTCACACCTCTTGATCTTTATAAATATGAGTCTTGGTCCTCTCTCAACCCAACAACCATGATTAATATCAATAAAGTGTACATTATGCTCCATCGATGTTGTGCAATTAAAGTGGGTAATGAGAGAGAAACTCGGACTCATCTACACCAAATTCGTCTACTGCGTTTATCGAGTTTTTCTAAAGAACGGTATGTTCTATTATTGTTATAGTGAAAATCATGACTTCCAAACATCATGGGAATTAACGTTTCATGTTATTAAAAACTAAAGTCTTACATGTGGTATCAGAGCAAGGTTATGGATTTCATGATTTTCCGATTAAGAATATAATTTATAATAGTTTTTTCCACTGTAATATATTTAGATCATTTTGAAACGGGACCATATGAACCCATAATGAATTATGAAGAACGAACATTAGAATTGTTATGTTTAATTGTTTTTAAAGTTTTTTTTTTAAATGTTGAGAGTAATTCATGTTTTTTATATCTCATACATTATTATGGGAGAATTTGTTATAAGGAATGGGGCCTGAGTTCATGAGTATATATCAATTTTTCATCCTACACATTATGACAAAATTGTGTAAAATGATAATCCATTGATAATCCATCTTCATTATGTTATTTGGTATTGTCTGATAAAGATTAACGCCCCACTAACGAAATTGACCACCGCCACTGCTATGGATGTTATGAGTAATTTATGGCTTTTGGGTTAAATTTTTTTATTAAATTATGATTGAAATCCTTAAGAAGCAAAGTTCATGGTTATTTCCACAAAATATGAATCGTCATAATAGCAATTGGATAACAAAATATGAATCGTTATTTCTCTCTCTCAAACAATTGGATAAGAAAATTGTCAGATGGTTATGGTTTAGTTGCAGTAAAAAAAAAAAAACCTTATGTTGCGTCCATCTATATCTATTGTAACTGTTTTTAAGTCTTGCGACTGTTTTATTATAACCCTTCGATCCACTATGCGTCTGAAGCATAATTAATGATGACAGAGATGGATTTTATATAATTCCATGACAATGCATTATTAGTATATAATTAATTAATTATTTCATGAGGAAAATTGTCTAGAATATTTTTCCTTTGTGATATTTTGTTGGTATTATTTTGGATGCATTTAATGAAAAATTGATGATATATGTTTATATATTATATTATCAATTTTATGATAAATTTATGATTAGACAGTGCATGGTGATCTGCAACACATCAATTTGAAACTTTTGTATTTTCAAATTTATTAATTTTGTGGTCACTTACATTATCCACAATTTTATTTTTGGGAATTAGAATTTGAGTAATTGACCCAATTATTAAAATTATTTAAGTCTATTATGTATTTGACTTATAATTATGTGGGTATTTTATACATGAATTTTACTATTTTATAAAATGTTTGATATTATATTATTTTATGCAATTTATAATTTTTATAATATAGGATTTGTTAGTCACCGAATTGACCAAATCATAAAGTCTATAAATAATTTATTTGAATTGCATAAAATTTATTGCATTTTATGATAGAATTTGGTACTGGCATATCAAGGACTCAAATGTACTCATTTTTTATTTTCCGCTTTACGTATTTATTATGAGCACAAATATTTTGTGTATGAATAATTTATGTTTAAATGCCAGTTATCAAATTTGGCCATTTTAAGTCTTATATTTATATTTGGTCATTAGTTTGTATATGAAAAATTTATCGTAGATTTGTTAGTCACCAAAGTGGCCAGATCATAATGTTTATAAATAATGGTATAAATTTGATTTTCAGTTACCCATAAGATTATAATGCTTATAATGTAAGTTTTTTAATCATTTGATTATTATTGGCTTATGGGTTAATTAAAGTTTATTATTATGAGATTTTTAAATCACCCAAAGATTGTTGATTATTCTTATAATTAATAAACATAATTGGTTATTTATTTATGAGTTTATTGAAAATTAAATTTATGGATATAAAAGATTATTTTATGCAATTTATAATACTTATTACATAAAGGATTTGTTAGTCACCAAAGTGACCAAATCAAAAAGGTTATAGATGATTATATTGAAGTGCATAAATTAATTTTCAATTACCCATAAATTTGTGATGCTTATAATGTAATAATTTTATTTATGGTTGTTGATTTATGGGTTAATTGAAGTTTATTATTATAAGAAAATTTTAAATCGCCCAAAGGTGGATTCATTGTTCTTATAATAAATAAACATTATTGATGATAATTTAGTATTTTATCATATACATTTTGTATATCCAAAGATAATAAATGTATTTATTAAAATATATAAAATTGTCAAATTATGTTAAATTTAAATTAGCATCATAATTTATGTATGTATATCTTAGTATCACCCAAAGGAGAACTTAGATATACGTTGAGTGTTCATGATTATTCCAATCTTGATTTATGACTCAAAGCATTAAAACTTCCCAATGATGAAATCACCTCTTTTGATTTTAAAGAGAACACCATAAATTGGTGTATATATCTTAAGGTCAGTGGGAGCAAGTTTATACGTTTATGATATTCAATTTGCTAATAATTATTGTGGTTTATTACATCAAACCAGTTATAGTTCAACAAGTATAGTTCCAATTCGGAAGGGAGATTAATTGAGCCTTATGCAATGATTCAAGAATGAATTGGAACGATAAACAAATTAATAGTATTATTTATGCGTCTGTGGCGTGCTTTGAGGCCACAGTTCATGATATTTATGGTTGTGGAATTTTATTTCAGGACTTGAAGTTGTTGACACTATTATCAAGTCGCTGAAAATTAACTTTAATAATTCTGCAAAGTATTTAAAGGGTGCAAAATACATGAAGATAAAATAATGTGCTGTTAAGGAAAAGTTCAGAAACAAATAGTGTCAATAAAAACATTTTAGCACCATATAATGATTGTTGATCCATTAACGGAAGGATTGCTACCCAAAATGTATAATGAAACACATTTGAAAGGATGAGTATTATTGGACGTCATTAATGATCATAACCTTATTTTCTGCCACTCTGAGCTCATTTATGTTTAAAGTTTCTGACAAATCTTGTTAATTAATTGGTATATACATGAATGAAATAAAGTTAATGTTTAACAAGTGTTGTCTCCAATAAAGTCTTTTACAGCTAGACCATTATGCACTTTTCTTCACTGATCGTGTTGAATAAAACTGCTAGTATTGTAGTACATGGAAGGGACTACGTAAACTATATATCGTACGACCGCCATGACTCATATTAGTATTTTTACTTAATTACGATTTATGATATAGCTAATGAAATGTAGGATTTAATATACTTATGTGCGCATATCATGATTGTTTTATTTATCAAACCTTTAAGGAAATATCATATGGGTCAAGTGGGAGAATGTAAGAAATTACTATGACCCAAATGATAATTATTAGTGGTTTTATATTTAATTATTGATTAAATCTATTTAGTTATTGGTGGAAGGACACATCTCTCTAATGTGTCCATTGATTCCATAATGAAATGTTATGACTCATTAAATGGTTATGTCTTTTGATGGAAAAGACATAACCATACAAGGTGTCTATTGACTTCACACCTCTTGATCTTTATAAATATGAGTCTTGGTCCTCTCTCAACCCAACAACCATGATTAATATCAATAAAGTGTACATTATGCTCCATCGATGTTGTGCAATTAAAGTGGGTAATGAGAGAGAAACTCTGACTCATCTACACCAAATTCGTCTACTGCGTTTATCGAGTTTTCTGAAGAACGGTATGTTCTATTATTGTTATAGTGAAAATCATGACTTCCAAACATCATGGGAATTAACGTTTCATGTTATTAAATTAAAGTCTTACATGTATATGTATATGTGTGTGTGTATATGTATATGTATATGTGTGTGTATATATGTATATGTATATGTGTGTGTGTGTGTGTATATATATATATATATATATGTATATGTATTTTTTTTCCTACGTACATAATGTACAAAATATACTTAACATGGACACATCACATTACAATAAATGCCAGAAAAAACACCAAAAAAATATATGGGAGTAAATCAATATATAATTTGTATGGTACGTATAATATATCACATAAAAATTTTAAAAAATTATCCGTGACTATTTTGTATTACATACATAATGTACAAAATATACTTAATCAGGATATATCAAATTACAATAAATGCCAGGAAAAAGAACACCATAAAAATTTGTGGGAGTATAAAAACCCAAGGAAATATCAAATACAAATTCGTCTAAATAAATAAATAAAAAACCGAATTTTTAGAGCAAGAATGTAACAACCCGTTACCAAGTAAAAGGGTATTTTGGTAATTTCTCAAAAAAAATCTCCAAACTAAAACCACAAGTTTAATTTAATATTTTTAGATGATGTGGATTGTATCGTCATTATGATTCCAACGCAACTGACGGATCGTCGCTCGAGTCGGGGGAAGGAGCGATGAGGGGGGCCGTTTTTGCATAGTGACATTTTCGTAATTAACTGAAATCGGGATTAAACCCTAAATTCTTCTTCTTCCTCCTCCTTAATCCGAAATCAGCCCCCATTTATCACTTTTTCTCCCATTTTCGCCTAAATGACATCTCCTGGATTGAATTCTCCATAACTTCATCATCCTGGACTCCGATTTACGCAAGTAAATTCCGACCGCTTTCCGTTATCTTTCCATTAACGCTAATTTCATAGGAAGATACAGCCGTATAAAAATTATGACTTAAAAACCCTTCGGGTTTGATATGATTTTTCGACTCGATCGATCCGTATTTTCTAATTCATCGTTGTAGGTTGTTTTTGTATCGATGTTCTTGAAATTAGATAAGTTTCAAAAAGGTGGGGATTATTTCCATATTTTTAAAAAGAGAAGTAAGCTTCGAAAATACAATTCAAGGTGAGTAGAAATTTGTTAAACTTTAAATTGTGTATGTTTAAATTTTTCTTTTCTTTAATAGTTAAACCCCAATTATTTAAGCATGCTTGTTGGGTGATTATATGCATGTTAAGGGGGTTTTGGGGCTGTTTTATATTGGAAATAAAGTATGGGTTTTAGGAAGTGAAAAAGAGAGTTTTTGTATGTTTATAACATCAATCGATATCAGATTTTGCCCATACTACTTCGTTGTGTTTATTGAACTTGAAATTGGATATTGATACATGTTTTGGATGTTTAAAGATGTTTCTAAGTTGCTGTCCATGAATATCTTTTTTTGGAGATTAGGCCCTTAAGTCGAAAGAATAGCCTAGGTGGTTAATTGCTTTCACGAATATTGTGCTCTGGATCTTTGAATTGTTTTCTTTATGTTTAGGGGCTGTTTTGGGAGGCATATTATAGGCGTTATGCCGCTGAATTTTAGTTAGATTGTTAGTAGTTTTAGATTGTCCGAAAAGGAGCGAAACTACACTAGTTTAGACTAGTTTCGGTTCTAGACTTGTAAACCGTTGAGAGTTGTTGAAGTAACCCAAAAGTGATATTTGGGTGATTTTGGGACGTTTTAGAGTGGTTTAAAGGGGAATTTTCCAGAATTTAAGATTAAGGAATTTTCGGCCTAGAACGAGGGTATTTCGAGAAGTTTGAGTTTAGACTCGTTTGAACATCATAGTAGTGATGTGTAGGATCATATTACTAAATACCTCGAGTAATATGGTAGTAGGTTCGCTTTAAGCAAAGGCCTTGCTTAAAAGAAGAATATTTGTCGTTAAGGGAGATTATATGGTTGTGCACAACTATATAAGCACTTAACAGGCGGGGTTCATTCCATATGTTGAATGGAAAAGAATATTTTAAAACTTTTAAGGATTTAAATTTGTGAAAACAGCTTTTAAATGCCTTGTTGAGTATAGTCTCTTTTTGTTTGTGGACAAAAAGGAGATTAGAAGGTATTAGGAAAGTTTATAATCGAAAAGTTTTGAAATGAGAAAGGGAGTTTAGAAGCGGGTTGGGGTTTTTTTTTATTGGGGGGTTTTTTTTCTTTTAATTTGAGGATTAAAAGGTATTATGGGAGCATGTAATAGCTAAGAGAGCTTTGGGTGAAAGAGTATTTTCGGAAGTTGGTAAGGTCGTTTAAGGACTTAAAGTCTTAGAAAAATCTCTCATGGCGTGATTTTTAGTTTAACATTTTTCTACTCATGAGCGTAGCCTCAGCGCACATTTTTTTTCGTAAAGGGAAGAAGAAGCTCGGTGGGCGATGCGGTTCGATGTGGTGACCGGTAATACTTTTTACTTATTAAAAAATTCTCTTTTTTTTTTATTATGTTGGGGAAAACTTTTATGATTCATGTTTTGTTTTGAATAAAAACAATAGTTAAACTTTTGTTTGAGAATTCTTAGGCAATGGTTAAGTTTGCTTTTCATTGAATTGTTATTTGTTTTAAACAAACCGATCGGTTGAGAACTATTTGTGATTTGATTTCAATAAAGAGAACTAAATGTTGAAATTTATTTGCTTCTGCTGTGGTTATGTGTTTCAATGTATTTGGGAATTTTTCGGGTTGTTACAAAGAACTTTGAAAAATAGATACTTTCATAGATTTTAGGTTTTTTTATGCTTCAAATCTTCAAGATTCTTGAGTATTTGCTTCAAAAATCTCTCCAAAACCATTCATGGTAGAGAGAAAATTTGAGTGAGAAGATGAATCAAAGAGAGGAAAAAAAACTATAAAAGTAAAAATCGTAAAAATAGGTTGATGAAGGAGATTTTCTAGGAATTTAAAATAGAGAGAGAAATAAATGCATGCAATTGAAAATTGTGCCTAAATTTAGGTAATTAGCCTTACGAAGGTTTTTTTTTTAGTAATTTCATTAGATTCTCTGTTCAGATTTTAAAAAAGTGACTATTTACTATTATTTTTTATTATATAGTTATATACTCTTATTTGACCGCTATTCTCGTACATATCCCTAAGATTAAAATGTTTAGGATTAAAATAAAAAAATTAAGTAGTGGACACGTGTAACTTAAAATTCTCGAATCGTGCATCTAAACCAAATTAACGACCCCGCGCAAAATCACAGGATTGTTCAATCATATCATTGAAACCGCCAAAAAAAGCAAAGTCTGAAGCTAACGGTATAATTGCTTTCCTGCAAATAATCCGATCGAAATTCGCCATTTTACCCAAAAAAAATATTAATAATTTAAAAATTGTTTCATAGATCTGAGTTTGAATGCTGTGATTCACACGATATGGAGGAGAAATTGATGCAACGATTTGAATCCGCGGTTTCTCGCCTCGAGGCATTATCAGCCGGAGTCGTGATCGGAGTTGGAAATGATTCATCGGAAAGTTACGAAAATGCTGTGACGGATCCTTCGATATTGGCTTTTGAAGATCTGATGAACAATTTCATTGGAAAGGTCTTGATTGATGCGGAGAAGATTGGAGGACAGGTCCTCGAAGCTACGAGGATTGTTGAAGAAGCTTTTACTGTTCAAAAGGAGCTTCTCGTTAAGGTCAAGAAAACTCAGGTAATCGTTAAATGTGATTCGATGAAGTTATTGGTTAGTGAGATTGTTGTTTTATCCTGTTTTCTTCATTTTCATTTTTTGTGGATTCATTTGGTTGATTTTTAGTGCTTAATCTTAATCGGATAATATTCGAGAATCGTCGAAATATAATGTACTGCTGGACTGGAATTGGAGATGTTTCGTTGGAAAACTATTGAATGTGTAGTTTTAATAGGAGGGAAAAAAGCATTTACATAGATCAAATGATCATGAGTGGAAGAGTCCCGTTGGGGTGGTCGAATAATTTCTCCTTCCATTTTGATCTGAAATGATAACGGGTATTTTTTTTTTACTTGTTAATGTTTTGGGGGAAAATAGTGTCTTTTATCTTAAGTTTGCAATGTCTGTGTGAGTGGATTATTGTGTTGAATGAATGCTTGTCCTGTGATTTGCAGAAACCTGATCTTGCGGGGTTGGCCGATTTTCTCAAGCCATTGAATGAAGTGATTCTGAAAGCAAACACATTGACAGCAGGAAGAAGATCTGATTTTTTCAACCATTTGAAGACTACTGCTGATGCTCTTTCAGCTTTAGCCTGGATTGCATATACGGGCAAAGAGTGTGGTATCGATATATTATATAATCATTTTCTTCTATGTTAGAAATGTTTAGTTTTACTCTAGCCTTCTAATTTCCTATTATACTTTCAAGGTATGAGCATGCCCATAGCACATGTGGAGGAAAGTTGGCAATCGGCTGAATTTTACAGCAACAAGGTAGGTTAAATCTGCCAAAGTAGCTGATATATTTGTAACTCAAGCAAGATATTAACAAATACTTATATGGACAAGAAATTTAGAAACTTTTGAGCAGCGATATATTTTTTTTTAATGTGCCCTCTGATCAATGCTACTTCAATCCTAATTCGCAAATTTTTAATACGTTTCTGTTATTATTGTTTTGTGTTCTATGCACCCTGTACTCTTAGTCGATCCACGATTTAACATGGAGAAATAGATATGATATGAGAAGAGGAAAAACTTTGATATATTAGATGCTGATATTTCTACCTTGCTTATGGGTGCTGATTAGATGGATTGAGTAATCTTAAGACTGTCTTATTAATTCAGATTCTCGTAGAGTACAAGAACAAAGATCCAGATCATGTTGAGTGGGCCAAAGCTATGAAGGAACTGTACCTTCCAGGTTTGAGGGATTATGTTAGAAGTTTTTATCCTTTGGGACCTGTTTGGAGTCCTACTGGGAAAATGACTTCTTCAACTCCATCAAAAGCTCTTGATTTAAGTGCTCCTACTCCTCCGCCTTCTCCTTCGATTTCTTTGTTGAGCACTAAACCTTCTCAAGCATCAGCACTACCAAAAGAAGGGATGGCAGCAGTTTTTCCAGGAAATCGGTTTAGGGAAATCTGTAACTGAAGGTACATCTGATATTATCTTTCTAACTAAATTTTTGAACGAATGGTTAATTGCTCTGTATATTATTAGTCACGTTGCGTGATTTTCTTACATTTTTTGGGTGCTTTTTAGGTTTGAGAAAAGTTACTGATGATATGAAGACAAAAAACCGTGCAGAGAGAACTGGTATGGTCAATGCCATTGAACAATATCATAAAAGCTTGCCTCTTCTGTCGAAGTCACTTCCTCCCAAGTTAGAGCTTCAAATGGGTCGGAAGTATGTTTGCTTATTGCTGTCACTATTAAAGATAAGTCAGCCTGTAATTCTTACACTTTTCACATATACCATAAACTTACAGGTGGGCCGTTGAGAACCAATTTGGAAGAAAAGACTTGGTTATCGATGACTGTGATGCAAGACAGTCGGTGTACATATATGGATGCAAAGATTCTGTTTTGCAGGTTCAAGGTGATTTGGTTACTACAACATGTTCTCTAATTCCACTCATTTGATATAGCTAGTAGATATTGTGCAAGCATTTTGGCAACTTTTTATATGTTAAGAAAACACCCGTTTAGAAAGCTGTGAGGAATCAATTATCCTTTCAATTGTGTGCAGGAAAGGTAAATAACATAACAGTTGACAAATGCAGCAAGATGGGGGTTGTATTCAATGTAAGTGCAAAATAAGTGAGAAGAATAATCAATAATTATTTAAGTTCATTTAAGTTCAAGCAAAGGGAACTAAATTTAGCCTTATTTTGTTATATCCTTATGGCGAAATATTACAGGATGTTGTGGCTGCTTGTGAAGTTGTAAACTGCAATGGGGTTGAAATACAATGTCAGGTATCAATTTTTTTTTGCAGTTCCATTGATTGATTTCATGAACATATGCTTTCATTGGTCATTCCCTATGATGATGTATTATTGGATATGGAGAATATATTATAGAAGATAGAATTTTAATCTAATGTATTAACTTAGTTTCTCGTTAATTCTAGGGCTTGGCTCCAACTATTTCAGTGGATAATACGGCAGGATGTCAATTATATTTAGGCAATGATTCCTTGAATACATCAATAACGACGGCTAAATCAAGTGAAATCAATGTTTTGGTGCGAGGTGCTGATCCAGAGGGCGACTGGGTACGTCTCTATCTCCCTAATATTTTTTTATTGGATTTTCCAGACTTCTTTTGCTTCATTTTATAAGCTTCACTCTCTGAAGACGACTGGGAAATAATGGTTCATACTAAAGATAATCTTTTTTATAACTTAAATTTGTGTTGTCTTGTTTTGTTTAAACAAGAGTTCATATTATATATAACAAAAATTGTTGGTTGTGATGATCACCATAATTGAGTTTTGTTCACCTACAAGAAAGAAAAAAGATTAATGATTCAACTTGACACTAATGTGGTGCCTTGTCGAAGTCGTTCTAAATTGTCGAAAAGGCTTTAGATTTTAAGATAATGGTCATATTTATAGAGTTGTGTGCTGTTTAAATTTTTATATGAACTCGTAGCAAAAGAAAAATTTATTATGGGTTTCTTAAAATATCTTCAATGCTTATATCCCATAGGTGGAGCATGCTTTACCACAACAGTTCGTTCATATATTCAAGGATGGCCATTTTGAAACAACTTCAGTCTCTCACTCTGGTGCCTAATTTAGATTATTCTCTAGTAATTGACTGACATGTTTGAGCCAAGACAAGAGCTCTTTTTCCTTCATATTTATTATCGAATTACTTATGGTTGAGAGATGGGACTCTTTCATTTTCATCTTCTTCCATTAAATCGTGGTGTCAATATAAATTCGAGATGCTAATTCTGCATTTCTTTTGTAATAATATGTCTGCCTGAGTTTGACAGCTAGTTGGTTGGAGCTTATGTAGTTTATCTCAATGTATTGATGGTTAAAGATCCTACATCAGGATGAAAAAGAGACCTGGCAAGATTTATAAATTCATGAACTACTCATCTTATTATCAATTAATTTGAAATATGAATACTAAGATGATATCAGAATCCAACAAAACTCGAAGGAACATCTAATCTAAAATAGATCTGGTTCAAGTTGGGTGAGATAAAAATGCCACAATTTTGAGGGGATGGGATCTTATATTGGAAAGATGATGGGAGCTAAGAAGGTTTATAAAACCATGAGCTACTCTTAAGTTTTGAGATGAAACTCCATGAATAGTCTAATAACTCTTATCCAAAAAAATTCTTTCATTTTTTTTTTTTACATTATAGTATTTTGATTTTTTTTTTTAATAATATTGTATTTTGATATTTGAATCTTCAAAACGATTATATTTTATTGATTGAACTGTCACCAAGAGGAAGTATTATCAGATTTGAATCTTTAATGTTGTTCATATGAAAGTGATAGAAGGAGAAAAAAATAATATATAGGTCACCGTTAGATGATTATGTTATATTTTGTTTTTTATTTTAAAGTTAAAATTTGTTTTACCAGCTCTCTTTTTTTCCCACTTTTCAAAACAATTTTAAGCTCCCTAAAAAAATGAGTTTTTAAAAACTAATTTTCCATTTTCTTTTTAAATTTGCTAACATTTTAAAAAGAAAACAAAATAATTATCAAATGGATGTTTAATAATCAATTTTAATTGTTAATTCGAAAAGTATATGAGACGTGAAGTAAAAAAATCTCCAATCAACAAGATAAAAGGGAGATCTTGAAAAAACTACCATATTCTCCATTTAATATTTAAGTCACAGACAATTTTAAATCAAATCATTCTATAACATAACTTGATTTTGAAGATGGAAACTTTATAAAATTATTCTATAAATTATAAAATCTGAACACAATTAACAAAATCCGTTGTCGTCCAGCGGTTAGGATATCTGGCTTTCACCCAGGAGACCCGGGTTCGATTCCCGGCAACGGAACTTTTTGTTTTTATATTTTTCAAACAATTAATTTTAACCTTCTGTTTTTTTTTTTTATTTCCTTTTTAATTGCCCCTTTCCTTTCCTTTCCTTCCCTACTGATTTATTTACTTCTTGAAATCTAGGAAAACCTACTGTTTTCTATTTTTATCTGTTTACACAATTTTATTTATGATTTTTTTTTAGAAAATTAATTTAAGGTTACTTCAAAAGAAATTATTTACTTCAAGGAATAAATCATTTTGGAATCTTGTAATAAATTTGCTTACTTATTCAATCTTGTATTAAATTAGCTGACTTATTCAAGTCCATAGTTTGATTTGATTTGATGAAATTCAATTGCTTTTAAATTATTTATTTATTCAAAATCATAAATTTGTGAATTGTAATTTGAGTGTTTAACTCATATTTTTATATTAGAAAATTACTTTTAAGAGTTGATCTTCAAATAAAATCGAAACTTATTTTTTAATTTCTAAAACAATGGCTTATTCTCTCTAAAGTTATTAAAATTATATGTTATATACAGTATAAAATCACATTATTTCCTAATCATCGGGTTTCTATTTCTTAATTTTTTGGGTTTATCTATCCCTCTAAAAAATTATTTACCTGACGTCAATTTTCATTTATTTATAAGTATATGATCGGATCATAATTTTGTCACTTTCTTAACTTTCAACTTTTAGAAGTCCCGTTTCACTATTTTTTCCTTTCATCTTTTGATCTAGATAGTATAATTATTCTCCTTATTTATTCTTTGGTTCAAATATGTGTCACATAATGTTATCTAATTACACACCTATCCCACACTAAATTTTTTTCCTCATAAGAATATATTCAGCATTATATATCAAAAGTAAAAAGCTAGAAAAATAACATTAGAGACTGAAACAAAATATTATAAAAAATTTAGGGACTAAAACAATTTTTTTAATAGTTTAGAGACATAAATAGATTTTAAATTATAAAAAATACTCTATACTCATGTGTTTAATCATAAATTTAAGCTTTAATCATTCTATCAAATCTATTTTATTCATTTTACCCCTTCCAAGTTCATAAATTAGTGTTCAATAACATTATCATTTTTAAATGGAAAACAAAAATCACCTCTAGTTATTGTTGTTTTGAAAATATTTCCAAAAGAGGACACCATTCTCAACCGAATAATTAAAATTTAATAGTTGACAAATTATTTCTATAGTATCAAATTTAATCAAAATTTATTAACAACAAATTGATAAAGTCCATTTCCCAACCCCAATTCATGAGTAAAATCAATTATATTTCACACAATAATTTGGCAGCTAATTAAATTGGGGGAAATATGAATAGATGATATTTTTATGAATTATTTAAATGTTTCAAAATATTTTAGAAATGATATTTTTTATATTGAGACTATCAATCTATCTTCATCTGAATTTGATGAATCTCAGTATGAAAAATATTATTTTTGAAATTTTCTAAATTTTTTATCATTTTTGAAAATATAAATTCTTAAAATATTTTTTTTTTAATCCATTAATTAAATTAAGAAGATTTTTTAAGTAATAAAAGTACAATTATTACAACCTAAGTTGATAAGACACGGTGTCCTTCCTTATCATTAATACAAACTCTTTAATAACTCTCTCTCTCTCTCTCTCTCTCTCTTCTACTGAATCGGAAATGATCTTCATCTTCTTATCATTTTCTCTCGATCTTTTTTTTATTTAATCAAACCCTAGCTTTCTCCTCGATTTTACTTTGAATTTTCGTCCTTTTCAATGTCAAATCATCGAGTTAGAGCTTGATTACGGTATGAAGATGGCGTTTCTTGGTTGAAATTCGCAACGAAAAATGTCTGTTTCCAATTCCGAGCTCAAAGAGAGACATGTGACGGCTATTGAGACGTGAATTCTATTAGAGAACGTTTGAAGCAGAAGCGGATTTCGTTGCTTGATACTGACGGTGAGCTCTTGATCTTTAGAGATCTTCTTTTTGGTGTTTTTTTGTTTTTTGTTGCTTTTTGGTTAAGATCTCATTTTGTTTTTGATTGTTGCTTTTTTCAGTGGCTAGATATGTGAGGTCTTTGGGAAAGAATCCTGTTTGCTTTGGACCTACAGATCTTGTCTGTTGTAGAACTTTGCAAGGTCATACTGGAAAGGTATGTTTTTGTTGGAAATATTCCTACTAGTAGTAAATAAGATCTGAAATTTAGTAACCTGGCTTGAAGATTTAGTTTAAAAATCAAATTATTGTACGAGATCAGTTTGTTTAAATTGAGTTCGGGTTTTAATGTTGAGAACTTAAACCGATTATTGTATTAGTTACTCGTAGCTGCAAATCTTGATCATTCTTCCTCAACTTGATAAACGATAGAATGTCTCATAAATATGTTCTCTCATTAAATTGGTCATCTCATTTACTAGTAATCGTCTTCTTTATGAAACTGCTTGGGCGTGTTTGGCTCATAGTTGTAGCTGGGTAAGCTTGAGTTGTTTAGTCTATGTTTGGATTATGTAAAAGAATGAGTTTTTTAAGCTCAAGTGTTACTTGTATTTGAATTGTGCAAAAGGAGGAGTTTTTTTGGTAAGCATGATGTTGAACTGCAGATTTAGATAACCCACCAAGTAGGGTTGTAAAACTAGGAGTCAAAATTGGTTTCGGTTCGTGTTGCCCAAACCTCATTGTCCAAAACTGTGAGCCAAACAACCCCTTGAGTTGGAGCTAATGTAAGAAGTGGAGTAATAACCAGGGCTTCATCAAAAGGATGCTTTAAATGACTATTCTTCCACTATCAATCTCAATCAAGGATTTCTCGTTAGGGTTTTGTAATTTGTGTTTATGCCTCAACTCAAAATATACCAATTAAAAACCTTCTCATTTGGGTGTCAAGTTTTCTAATTCAATTGTCATTCTCACTAGGTAGTCATTTTCTCTCTATAGTTTTCCCGGATTCACAATTGGGATTGGGAAATATTCATTTAAATTTTTGCAGGTATATTCGTTGGATTGGACTTCAGAGAGAAATCGAATTGTGAGTGCATCTCAAGATGGGCGATTAATAGTTTGGAATGCTCTAACAAGCCAGAAGACTCATTTAATAAAGCTACCTTGTCCATGGGTCATGACTTGTGCTTTCTCACCTTCTGGTCAATCTGTGGCCTGTGGTGGGCTCGATAGTGTTTGTTCTATCTTCAACCTCAACGCTCCAACTGATAAGGATGTGCATCTACCCGTATCCAGAACGCTGAGTGGGCATAAAGGATATGTTTCCTCATGTCAGTATGTTCCAGATGAAGATACTCACCTTATTACTGGTTCTGGGGATCAGACGTGTGTCCTATGGGATATTACTACCGGACTTCGAACATCTGTTTTTGGAGGTGAATTTCAGTCAGGACATACAGCGGATGTGTTGAGGTAAGACTAATTCTCAAACTTGTTTTTGCTAGTTTCATTCTCATAATATCTCCAAGGAATTAATTAGAAATGAACAACCCAGATCTATGGAGTTCCCTTGTCGGATTTGCAAATGCTTATGGCTACATTATGATTTAAACTTTCATTAAGAATATTGTACCTGTTTCATTAACTCATTTTATTGTTTTTATCGCATTCCCTCTTTATAAACCTTTCTGACTGATGTGAAGATGGATAATTATAGTTGTTTTATGTAATGTGATGGTATTATTCATATTGCTTTTCTAGGACTTTAACTTTTTTGTTATTCTGCATGTTTCAGTATCTCAATTAGTGGATCCAATTCCAGAACTTTTATTTCTGGGTCCTGTGATGCAACTGTTCGATTGTGGGACACTCGTGTCGCTAGTCGGGCAGTGCGGACATTTCACGGGCATGAAGGAGATGTTAATGCAGTGAAGTTCTTTCCAGATGGTAATCGATTTGGAACTGGTTCAGATGATGGTTCTTGCAGATTATTTGACATCAGAACTGGGCATGAACTCCAAGTTTACCATCAGCAACACAGTGATAATTCCAACCCACCTGTAATCTCCATTGCATTCTCTATATCAGGAAGGCTTCTGTTTGCTGGATACAAAAATGGTGATTGCTATGTGTGGGACACTTTACTTGCAAAGGTATTGAGTGCTCTATAGTGAAAAAAATATGAGCACATCCACCTCAATCAAACTACGTTCCTCATGATTCATTTATACCGTTTTTCCCTTAAATCAATGAAAGTTTATCTTTCTATAAAAAAAATGAATCATTTATACCTATTGTCCAATAATATTTTATTTTTCCTGTGCCGACTCATCTGTTCAAGTTTCAACTGTAGTTAACACAACTCCTCACTTTTGAATAACCATTTTTTGGCTTTAAACATTAGGTCTCGTCATCCCCTCCCCCCGAACCAAACCTGACCTACCCTTTTTTAAGACAGAGAGAGAAGGGGGGTTGAGGCTGGGAGTTTCCTCTAGACATGGGCAGCACGTGTGTAACTATGTACATTTCCGTCTTTGAGATTTATCACAGTTATTTACTTCTGTGTGTAAACCTATGAGTTTTTTGCCGTGCCCAATTGGACTGTGAACCTTCTAGTTTATTGGAGCCAACTACATGTATTGATTTTATAAAATTAAATTAATAATTGTACTGACGAGAATGGCTAAACAGACATGCTTGCTAATCATTCTCTATAAAAAAAGAATTCTGGTAGGTTTTGTTCACTGTTGACTAGTTTATCTTTATCCTGCCCTTCATTTCATTTTAACCTACTTTTTTCTGCCCAAGTGAATAAATATTTCCATCTGTATTCTACTGGATCCTTTAGCAGTTCATCTATTTAGTTGAAATAACACCACTTACTCAATTTTATGATTGTAGACGGTTTTGGACTTGCGAACACTTTCAAACTCACATGAAGGCCTGATCAGTTGCTTGGGTTTGTCTGCTGATGGAAGTGCTTTGTGTACAGGAAGTTGGGATTCAAACCTGAAGGTTAGTGTGTTTTTTAACCTGGTGTGCCTGCTTCATATTTACCTTGCTCCTGCACCCGCACCCTCAAACGCATTTAAGATTTTTTGGAATATTGATTTATAACATAAGTATTGTAATAAATAGAGTGGTAGAGAAAATAAGATCGTCTTATGTTTATGTCTATGAACGTCATATTATTCTTGAAAACCAAAGCCAAAACTTTTGATATGAGGATAAGAAAATGTGCAGAGATGAACACTTGGTTTTTGGATCAATTCTTTTTTTGAAGCTTCGACTACATTGTTTTTCTGTGAGCTGTGGGGTATTGGAAGAGCAATGTAATTCTTTTTTGAAGCAAGATTCCAATGCCCTTCGTGCTATATTCCAAACACTTTCTTAGTTTTACTCCTTTTGTAATTAACACTTATTGGGGTCACCTTTTGTATTTTTGGTTTGGGGCGGCCCCTCTTTGGAGATTTTGTACTTTTCATTTGTATCAATGGAGAGTGTTTTCTTTTCTAAAAAAACGACGTTTTTGTGTACGCTGTGGTATTGGAATCATATTATGACATGATTGGAAGCCTTTAATTTTCCCGTTGATTGATTTTTTTTTTTATCATGTCATGGCTATGCATATCATACCCATCATTTAGGTTGGATAATCAGCTATGATTTTTTCCCCCAAGCTTATAAAATTTCACTTTTTATGTCAGATATGGGCTTTTGGAGGAATTCGGAAGGTAAATTGAGCATTCAAGTATTTCAAGGGAGTCTATTTTCTGTAATTTATGAGAGCTTTTAGAGGTGTAAATTTGTGAGCATTCGAGAATTTCAAGGTGGTCTAATTTCTGTAATGCCTTCATTATGAGTCCTGTATTTTCCATTGTACTTTAAGTATTGTTCTTGATTCAGAAAGTTCTTCACATTCTTAGTAAAAGCGTCCATGTCTATTACCATAAAAAGAAATGTAACTAGCTTGGAAAAGTATTGTCATTTGAAACACTCGAAAGGATTATTTACATCAATCTTAGATAAGCTCGTCCATTTCGAGTCTTTGCGTCAAAAAATTAATATTATACCCTTCGTTTGAAAATATAAATTTAAACACTCCTTTAAAGGATTAAATAATTAACGGCTAGATTGGCTTATAATTTAGTACCCTGCATATTTTTTGGCTAGGTCGGGAAAACATGGATCCAATGATTATATAATTGGGATATTTTAATGGAATCTTAATTTGAGAAATATTTTTTTAAAAAACTATAATATGAGGAGTCACATTACTGACAGTGTTAGTGAATAATGCTGTCAAGTTTAATATTAATGAAAACCACTTACTGATTCAAAAGTCTATTTTTACCAAATTTAACATAACGAAAATATAGTACGATAAAGGTGACATTTAAATCCCATGGCCCCGTTCAATAATCAAATGGCAACAAAATTCTCTGATTCACTTTGTATGGCTTCTAAAAAAATTGCACACGTAAAAGGTTGACACAGCAACAAACGCAACTATTGGCAATTACTCAGAATAAAAAATGTCTAATTACATATTTAATGAATCAAACTCAAATTATTTGCCTCAATGAAGAAAACTCATCCCATTCACATAATGATAGACAGTGTAATAAAGACAACATTTTTTGGCGGGGGTGTATTTGTGATGGCAGGGACGACGGGGAATCCAAGGAACCGTTATAACAGGGATGAGCGAACTGAGACTCAAACTAATGCAACAAACTCTCCCCAAGATGACCACATCCGCGGAATGAACTCGGTTCAAAATCCTTCCTACAAGATTTGACTCTGTAGCCTATCTACCTGGTATCTAATTTCGCTCACAAACAAAAATCACAAAAGTTAAAATCCCTTGCAATTCCAAATTAGCCGCTGGCAACTATCTCATGGATTGCATCACTGACGACTTCATCATCTGACCTAACGGCCAGCTTCATTGCAACCTCTCTTGAAGAATCGATTCCAAAAGATAATCGCACAAGTACCTTCACATTGCCAATGTATACACCAGATAATAGGCATGTGTGTGACCTTGAGTTGTTTGGGACAACCTCTGTACCCTGAAAGAGAATACAAAAATGATTCAGAAAAAGAGAGTAGGATGCATAAAAAGAGATTTTTGTAGATCATAGAAAAATATTATCCTTTTCTTCAAAAGGACAAAAAAGTTTGTTGATAAAGAAAGCCAGCCCTTGCTATTATATCAAATTGAGTTATATTTTGTTTTATATAGTGATACCTAACAATGAAAGCGGCCAAATGTTCCCGGTTGTGGTTTAAATTGAAGTGCCCTATTGGGATTATTTCACAACCATGCTATTCATAAGTTCGTAATGGGAAAAAAAAATCTATGTATGTAACCACATCCTTAAAACGGACTAACCTCACAGGGCTGCATGCCCAGAAGACTAGTGACAGCACCTACAGCTTCCGTCAAGCTCTCCCTTGGTCCAAGGCCATATTCATCAACTCGCTCACAATCTGGACCCATGCTTTCCCATGCATTTTTAAAATTAGAGACCCCTACTTTCAACATGTAATCAGCTGCAACAACTTCCAGATCCTCCAGCTGATATTCATCTTCCACACCATCTTCATCCGCTTCACCAGTGCTTGGGTCAACCTAATATAACCAACAAAATTGAGATATGAAATCAAAATCAGATATGTGCATGCTTGACCATGACGAACCAAAAGTAAATTAAAGAAGAAAATATCAGAAAAATAAGAGTAGTTCCCTCTAATGTAATTTACTACAAAACACTACACTAAAAAACTTCCAAATTAATTCTTCAACCTTGAGTTAACAAAGTCAAAATGTAAAGAATTTATACCAGTTACCAATCATCACTGGCTACTGGAGTTGTAGTGAAAACGAGCTTTTTAAGTCATGTTTTATATAAACTTGTCCCACCATATTATATTTATAGCTTATATGAGATACAATCATACAAGTAACAGACCAAGACCCTTCCTAAAATGATTTTTCTGGGAGGTAAAATTTCTCGAGAATTTCTGTAACAATTGGAATTAGAGTCATTACTAGAGAGAACTAATATTAAATATCATCCATTACGGACTCACACTAACCCATGTAAGCCTTCTTGTTCTATCAAAGTCTCTAATCCCAAGCTTTCTCACAAAATGATATGATGAAGCCGAGATACAATGATATCAAATTGTGCTACCTCACAAACCCAACTATTAGCACTCACAAACGAATCAAATCAAGAAGTTACTTTCTTTGCTCTATACAGTATCGCAAGGGTGAAGACCAAGGTTTTATTACCTCTTTAACAATGAACCTCAGCATGTTTGAAAATTTCCCAACGGCAGGGACTCCTTCAGGCTTTTCAAATGCCACAAAGGTTTGTCTAGGTGAATCATAGGGAAGTGAACTGAGAGGCCTGGCTACTACTTCTGAGAATTCCTCTGTTTCTGATGCATCAACAACAACAATAACCTGGAAGAAGGCAGAAATAATTATAAAATTTGGTGCAGTTCAGCAAACAAGAATGTTATTTTCCTTGAATTAGTCATTACATTTTCAAGTAATTGCTCGGGAATGGTATTCGTGCAGTTGTACTGAAATATAACATGGCTATCAAAAATATGCTTAACGACATTAACCGCATATTCTGTCTCTGCTTCTGTAAGCTCCACAGGTGCTGAAGACTGAGGATGAAGAATAATACCATCAAAGTTATAGCATTAGAGTATTGTTATTAAAAAAAGGTATGACAGACCATGTGTGATTAAAAAAGCGACCACAGAACCTTGAAAAGCTTCCCAAAGTCTGCAAATTCTGGAATTGAGGAAAGTAACTTTTCATAAGCGTCAACAGTGTTTGTGGGGGCATTTGGAGGAGCACCAAGCCCGGTTGGCTTTTTACCTGGAGCCTTCTTCTCAGCAAGTGGCTGAGACTTAATTTCCTTGGGCACAGTATCAATGTCAAAAGGTTCCTCAGATGGCTCCTACATCCAAATGCAAAACACATAAATGATGATCTTTAAGTTACTTAAACACACCAAAAAGAACTTACATAATGCTTCAAACTTGTTTCTAGGTTAATCAGCGGGACGTCCAGAGACCCAAAAAGGAAGTCCTGCGCGCCCCTCTCAGTTTCAATATCTGCATCATCGTCTCCAAGAGTTTTTAAATATAGGGTGGCCCTATCTCGAACCTGCAACATGAAATTCAGCATATAGTTTCTAACTGCAACCATATACAAAAAAATATCAAACTTAAATCTATTCAAGACTTCTCCAAAACAATCAAGTTATAGAAAGCTAAAAAATTATGTGACTTATAAGTTACCTCATCATCGTTGTCAAAAAGACACCGCCTTAACAGAACAAATATTCTGGGCTGTAACAGATAACAGTAATATTAACATCACAAGTTAGATTAAAAATTAACAAAAGATTTCATCCAACTTGCAATGCAAGAAAGGCAGAAAGGAATTGATACCTTCAATAATTCAACTGTGGCACCAAATTTTGCTAATGTGCTCACGGCACTAGCACGAACAGTTGCATTTTCAAGATGTACTCGGTTGTATATGTATCGTATGTATTTGCTAGGATCAGTGGTTTTGGGACCTTCAATACCCAGAAAATGAAGTATCTGACATTATGGAAATGAATCGACTAATTAAGGTTATATACAACACGAAACTGATGAGAAACTAAAGCACAATTTTTGTGAATAATTTAAGAAGGCATAAATAACCTGAGTCGAAAGATAGGTGAATTCACAGTCTTCAATGAACTCACACAAATGAAGCAACCCATTCTCTTTTGCATCAGGAATATCTCTTATAAGGATAACAATGGAATCCACAATAGCCTTTTTATAATCAAAACCCCCTTCTTCTCTGAGGATGTTGCTAAGGAAATTCATTCTGACAAAAGAGCACACTTTATATTATAGCATACATAAAAAAAATTGAGTAGTCACAAACATCCTGTAAGATATCTCACTCACAGAGATCTATATTTCAGCGGAAACTTCAAGCATAAAGATCTTATAGCTTCAACCACAACAATTTTAAACTCATCTGCAATATCTGACATGAAATTTGTTATCTGCTTCATTAAACGATCCACACTTGATTCATTTCCTGTTTTTAGAAGTGTGGTAATCGCAAGAGTTGCAATGCTTCTGTTTTGATCAGAAATTAAGCTCTCCATATCAATATTGCAGTTAGTGACAGCCATTGGATGAGTCATTGCCACCTGCATGATTTTCGATATATTTTCCAAATATCAGAAGACAAAATGAAGAGAGAGGAACATGGTTGAAAAATGATGAATTGAAGGTGTAACCTTATTCAAAGTGCGGACAGCAGCAAATCTCAGCACTGGTTTTGAAGAGCTTAAAAACAGCTGAAGAACAGTGATGGCTGGAGTCAATTCTCTACTTGTCACACCATTCAGCTCAGTTATTGCTCTAGCAGACTCAAAGATCACCATCTCTGCTTTGTGGCGTAGACAACCCTCGAGAAAATCATAAAAGGGGCGATCACCAGTTTGAGTGCTGGTGGCTGATTCGCGAATAACCTGCTCCCACAACTCTCCATAAGACAATGACCAAGTAAAGCCTGATCATGAATATGAATCAGCAAGTTACATACCTGACTAGTATAACGAATCAAGAGGCATTGTGCTAGAGGAGACCGGACAGTACCCCTTGTCAGGCTAGTGACTAACTTACTAACAGCGAGACGATCATTTTGACGTATCTGCAAGCACAAAACAAAACAGAAGAAAATAATGTCATCAGATTGCATTATCCAATTCTGAAATTATTCTAATGAAACTGCCCCGAAGATAAAGTATCAGGCAATATTCACAAGTGACAAACAATAGTCAGAATAATAAAGTGGTTTCAATTTGGTTAAAAAAACACAGGCTAAGTGAAGATCAGAAGATTCAGAGTGAAAGCAAACATGAATGTTTAAGAAGATAATACGCTTAGGCAACAATGGTAAACTATGTTGGAAAATGATGATACCACCATATATATCAATGATAGGATTATCAACAAATTATTGACATTTTTTTTAATAAAAAAAATATATTAACATTGATAAAATTGTGTATAAAATCTTGTGAACTTTTGAACATAATTATATGTTATATCACACAGATCATCTCCATTTTCTTGATATTTTCTCCCATGTATTACTATTACATAAAGAATACTTAAAAATAAGTAAATCATCAATCTTATACTATAAATTATTTAAAACTTCAACCAATATTAAAAATAAATATTTTGTCGATATCAACACCAAACATTGAAATTATGAATATCACCAAAGAAATGTTATAGATACTACGAATATTGTAACCAACTGTGACTTTTCCCACTCGCCAATGGGCCCTCCTTCAAACCATGAGGTCGTGAATACACACCATTTGTGGCTACCTACCTAGGATATTTCATACGGGATTGACGCCAAGTATTGTAGGGACGTGTGGTTGCCCTTTTATATTAGTTTAGGGGCATGTAAGCTGGCCGGGACACTCATGGATATATTAAAAAAATACTATGAATATTGTCATCCTTGCAGTAACATTGCAGGTGATATGGGTCAAAGTCAAATCTGAAACTAACTAAACCAAGACCAGTCAATCGGTGATAGTCGGTTGGGCGCTTTTCCCGGCCACATCTGACTCAAAATTCGTGTCGGGGTTGGTCCAGCCTCTACTTTAACCCCAACTGACTTCCACCCCTAGCAGGTGATGCTTGGAAAAAAGAACAGATGTGATTGATGTATGTATATGCCGTTAAAGTTGTATTCAAGCCAGAAAACTAGGTAGCTAATATTTAATTTTAAAAAAAAGGTGTGCCTTCAGCTTCTTTTTGGTGCAAAATTCTTAAAGAATTCAGTATTTAATTCAAATTCATTAAAAAATTATTACAGCTTACAAGCAGGCTACTTACAAGGAAGGCCTGGGAAAACAGTCAATACCAACAAAAACTAACAGTACCCCCAAACCTAAAATAATTATTATTAATAAGAGTTAGTAACTGGAAAATAACTAACACGAACATCAGTTATGCTACATCACCTTTCAATTAGAAAATAAAATCCACATTGTCAATTCCAGAGATGCCGGTCACGAAGTTTTTTTCTATAGCCAAGTTCATATCAATATTCACATGATCACAGCAATCTTTTTCTCAGCTCACAAATTAATTCAAATTCAATGGACCAAACATCTATTCTAACCTTTCAAATTGTTGTATAATGCAACCATTAAATGCGAGAGAGAGAGAGAGAGAGAGAGAGTGGATAGTTCAATTTAATAAACTTGGATCCTCATTCAACATTCAACTTAACACCATAAAAATAATACAGAAAGATAATCTAACATACTTGATGAAGCAAAGCCAAAGCATGAAATTGAACAAGAGCTGCTCTTGACTGAACAGCTTCCTGCACTTCATTACTCCACCGCTTAACAATTTCTGGATTTGTCTGTGATTGAAAGTAGCAAAAAAAGTAAAGGGGGCGATATTAGGAAATAAATTACTTAATGACACATGTGATCAAGTATAGATTATTAATACCTGGAGTAAATGAATCCCACTAACTAAGGCAGCACTAGCGACCACAGGATTCTTATCTACAATTGCTTGTTTCAGATACCTCTCAATCTGGGTGAGAAGGGTTCCATCCGTAATCCGACAAAGCACACGAATAGCATTTGCCCGATACATATCAGTCTTACTATTCATGTCCTTCATTAGGGAGCTAGTCACAATGATAACCTTTACAAATGGTAATTAGATATGTCAGTTCATCTTTTGAATATACAATTATACTAAAACAAGTTAACCTGTTTATGGTACTAACCTCATCAGCAGAGGGAGACAGCTCCTTTATTATCAAATAAACCATTCTCCTCAGCCCTATATCTCTTGACTGGAACAACTTTGTCACAGCAAAGAAAACTTCGGTGGCTTCAATCTATTAAATAATTATTGTACATTGTTAACATTTAAACAAATCATATAACATTATATTAGACAAGTCCCAATTTCTTTGTAAACCCATGTACAGAACTAGAAATAACACTGCCAATGGAAAAAAAAAAAAAAACTTTTAAAAGGAAAATGAAGAAAAGAGTGAAGAGTTAGAAGAAAGAGAACAAAACTAGACCTTTGTGAAGGATTCACCCTGGTTCAGAAGGTATAAAAGCTTCGTAATAACCTAAAAATAAGACATATACCAGGAAGAAATATCAATTATAGAACAGTAAAGTAGGAGGCAAATTGGGGCAGAGCTGTAACAAAGAAGTAGAAAGCCTCTATACCTGAGAGCATCTTCTTGAATCTAACTGAGGATCATTAAAAACTCTAGCTTCTTGAAGAACAGCACCCTTCTCAATCCCCAAAAATGGAGAATACTCAGCTGTAAGTTTCACAAACCCATAGTTAATCTCATAACTAACTCCATCAGCAACAACAAAAAAGCCACTGAATTTCAATTTTCAAACATGAACCAAAAGATCTAAATGACAACACTACCCTAACCAGTTAACCAATTAACAAAACTGGAAAAAAATCAACATAGAAATTAACCCACATTCAAATATCTCACGTAAAACAATGAAATCGAATCGAATCACCACAATTGAAGACCTAGATCTACGATCTAAATCACTGATCCAGAAATTTAAAAATGACCAAAATTCATGAAATTAACTAAAATTGAACCTAAAACGGAATGAATTTCCAAGCAGAATACCTTCGTCATCGTGGTCATCGTCTTTCTTAATGAGAGGTTGAGCCATTAGAAAACGATCTGAATCTCAGAGATCTAAGGATGATAAAGGAAATCGAGCTTTTACTCTCTGTGTTAATGAGAAAGAGAAAGCTCAAGTTTTTTTTTTATGTTTGTAAAAATGTCTTCTTTGGAGAAGAAAGAAACTGAGTGAAAGTGATCAGAATTTTCTGAATTTGGGCCGAACAGCCTTAATTGGAATATATGGGCCTTGACCCATGTTATGTAAATTAAATTGGATCTTTTCAAGTTAAGCAAATAAAGTTTAGAGAAATTTCATTAGGTAGAAGATTCTGATATTTATAAATATAGCATTTTTAAAAAATATTTGTAAATATAACAGATTTTTAAAAACTCTTATTCATGTGTATCAAAGATATCGGTGATAACTTGTAAGATAATCAGTGATTTATGCATAAAATATCAAGATATCAATAAAATCATTAGATATCAGTGATTACTTGCGAGGAAATCACTAATTACTCATACAAACCTAGTGATAATTTTTTATTATTTTAGGCGCGAATTTGAGTTTTTTGCTATTTTTACAAATAACTTTTTTTACTGCTATTTTAACAAATATTGGACCTGATTTTTCTGTATTTTTGCAAGAGCCCCTAAAGATTATTTATTATAATAGTTTTATAAGTATTTAAGTAATGATTCAAAATGAATAGAGGATGCATTGTTCGTTGTTAGAGTTCAGTGTTTTCTCGTATTTAATTATAAATTTGAGTTATCTACTTGCCTATTTTTATTACTGTGTGACAAATTAGATCTCAATCCAATGGGTAATTCAACTATTTTTGTAAATTAAATAAATATTTTCAATTTTGCGGTTGGGCCTACCATTTTCTTAGGGGGAAAATCACAATAGCCACTTAGAATGGGTATTTAGCCCAAATGACCATGTTTTGAAAAGGTGCAATATTTAACCACTTTTTATTATTCAATTTTTTAATATACTAAAATTATTCTTTTCGTATGTCAGGTATAGTCTGACACCTCTTACACGTATGTTACGTATAGTCTGACACTTCTGACATTTTTCTTTTTTAATACAATTTTTCTTTAAATTCCATGATTGGCCCTTGGATTTAGATAAATCTCTCAACATCTTATATTACTTTTGTTGTTGAGAGTGAATGAATTGAATGAAGATATGAGCTTATCGTCTATGGAGACCGTTTCGGGCTTTAGCAAAGCAGGAAATGCTTTTGAAATTTCGTGTTGGAAAATCCTCTTTTGATGGAAAAAAAAGTATACTTTAGTGCTTCATTTTGAATAATGACGTTAATTCAGTTTAATTTATAAAGTTCCAATTTTATGATTTCGTAATGTTTGCCATATTCATGTTGTGTTGCTTTCATTAGAGATGCGATAATTTTGGGTTGAAGTTTTGATAATTTAGGCTTTCTCTATTACATCAAAAGGCCGTGTATTGTGAGATGAGGGAGATAAACATTATCTAGGTTCATAAAAAATGCAAAGGTCTTCCATCATTTTAGATCAATATCAACAAAATAAGATAAACTTTGATGGCCCGACTCATAGGCTCAAGGGTCGATCATATATCCATACATATTATTTGGTGGGTCATTTTTAAAGATATCAAAATGGCTATAATATTTATAAATTTGTTAACACAAAAAAATATTTATATAAAAGTCAAAATCTAAAGTTACGTTTACTAGTATATCTTAGTACATCAATGATTTATTATCACTAATTTATCATAGTATATTATCATTATCAATGATTGATTATCACTGAAATTAGTATAACTCAGAGTTATTTAACAACAAAAAAAAACTTTAGATCCGATAACTACACCTATTTTTGGATTAGCATGAGACAAATATTTACAAGAAAAATCTCATAATTAATGTAATCTTGTATGTGGTAATATATATATATATATATATATATTTGTGTGTAAATCTATGCAATTCGATACACAAACCCAATCAAAATATTTACTAAAAAAACATACTTAATGGTGGTCTATGGAACAAAAGCATTATCCTCCAATGTCTCTATCTCAAAACATTTGGAATCCTAACCCCTTATTTTCACCTGTAAACTACTTTCACTAACACAATACTTGTTCTTGGAGGACAATTTTTAAGAAATATTTAAAGGAGTGATTTATTTATTTTTATTGAACTTATGTCCTAATTTTGACCTCAAAATAATCCAAAAATTTGTTGTTTGTACACTAGATTTTCAATATATAGGATTTTTTTAACCTTCCGAGGTATTATACTGGTTATTTCATTCTTGTTAATATATTCTTTTTCGGTAGGTTGGTTTCTGTTTCCATTCAAATAACTATGGTAATTTTTTTTTCAAGTTTTGAAAATCACATATATATGATTTAAAAAAGTTTTTGAGCTCGCTAAAAATATAAAAAATAAAAAATTAAGCATCGTGTAAAACTGTAAATCACATTCTTTTACTAGTTAATTTTAATGAAATTAGGACACTACTTAGTCTAAAATGTATATTAACACATTTTAATTTTATTGAAAACAACAAAAATCTTTTCATATGAGTGCAATTTGTTGCTTTTATATATTGTGAACTACCCGACTTATTCTATGTATATATTTGTTAAAATTTTCTATTATTTTTAGTGAAAGTGAAACACGTGAAAGACAAATAATAAACACGCTTCCCAATTTTATTGAAATTAACTTATAACGCGTTATGATTTGTAACTTTACACACTAAGTGTTTAAAAATGGTAGAATTGTGATTTACAAATGAAATGAAACATCGAGAGATAATGATTAAATTGAAAAAATTAAAAGAAAAAAAGAAAATGAGAGGGTGAAAAATAGATACATTTTAAAATAAAAGTTAAATGCAAAATACACTTCTACAGTTTAAATTATTGTTAAATCATACTCGACGCTTTATTTTTTTAAATACCTCTGTACTTTAGTAAACTTATAAATCACACTTCTATTTGTTAGATTTAACGAAATTGAGACACATACATATTCGACGCATGTCATGTATTCAATTTCATGAAAAGTAACAAAAAAAATTGACAGTTGAGTAGAAATTTCAAAATAATCTATAATGTTAGTAAGATGTAAAATCTATAAATCACATAATATTCAAAATTTCTGTTATTTCAACTCGGTATTGGAATAGCATGCGTAGAATATGTATGTGTATCAATTTTGTTAAATCTAACTAATAGATTATTAAAATTATTAAAATATAAGGATTTTTTTTTCAATAAAATACAAGGGTTGTTTAAAAAGATTAAAACAGAGAATATGATTTAGCAATAACAAGGTATATTTTTCCATTTAAATCTTAAAATAAAAGAAATAAGCAAATGAGTTGGAATTTCGAAATACTCTTGTGACCAGCTTGGCTTCCTTCGTCTGACCAGAGTGAGAGAGACTAGAAAGCTCTGTTCTTCAAGAAAATCTCTTCTCTCTCATTCAGATCGAAGATGCCTTCCCGAAGAAGAACGCTCTTGAAGGTTATAATTCTTGGAGATAGCGGGTAAGGATCACGTTTATTTCTTTAATTTCTTATATGCTTTTTTTTTTCCTGTGTGTGTTAGGATTTGTTTCGAGTATCTGACGGATCAGATCATTACTTGTGGGTAATTTGCAGAATTTTATCATGTAGCTACTTGATTTTGATAGCCTCTGATTTGATGGGGATTCAAAGTTAGTATTCTAGATTCTGAAAAGATGGATTTTTTTGTTAATTGTGAAAGAATATTAGTGGTGATTCTTTTCTTAGTCTTTGTTACATCACCAGTTGTTGGGTTGAAGGTAAATTTACATATTCTTGATACGGTCACTTACGTGTGAGTTCAGATATTAGTACGAGCCTAAATTATGTAGACAATTACAATGTATGTGATAACTATTAAATCCCAACTTGACCCAAAAGCTTAAACGGTTAGGTTACGATAAATTTAAGCATTTCAATAAATTCTGAACGGTTTTGGATAGTGGTTCTTATTTTGTTAAGGAGAATTTCCTTCCTGAGTTTTTAACTATTTGTGGGCTGAATTGGTTTACGGTTTGGAAAGTAAGTTTGTCGTCTTGAAAAAATAGGCATGAAGGAGTAGTCTGCTTCGATCTTTGCTACATTTACCGTTTGGAGTCTATTACACTGTTACACACAATTCAGTTAGGAAACTAAAAATATTTGGCTCAGTTTGTTAAATTTTGGTTTGTTTGTTCAATTTTTAATGTATAGTAATTAAAAACTTGTTTGTTAATTTGCAGGGTGGGGAAGACCTCTTTGATGAACCAGTATCCTGCTTGTATCGAACTAAAAATGTTAAATCATGCCATTTTTTGCTGAAGAAGAAGAAGATGCTTCATCTTTTTTGCTATATTTGCCATTTCATAAAATAACAGTTTTTGGATTTTCCATTTAACGTTGAAATATAGATATGTGAATAAAAAGTTTAGTAATCAATACAAGGCCACCATTGGAGCTGACTTTTTGACTAAAGAAGTGCAATTTGAGGATAGACTTTTCACTTTGCAGGTTGGTGATATGGAGACTTCAATCTGCTCCGCCTAAATTTTTTATGGGTATAGTTAGTTGAATTGCTTTGAATTGGAAGTGATGCAAACATGCACAAAAGTGTCATTTCGCTCTTACTCGAACTACATTGTGGTGTTTCTAACTTCATTATTTGAAAAACTGAAACTATATAGTTTTGTTGGACGATCTTTTGAAAATTATCATCATGTGTTAAATGTTGATAATCACCAAGACCTTGGCCATGGAATCTGCATATTTTCTTTCAAGGATCTTAGTTGAACCTCGGAAATTCAGGTCCCATTAGTGACATGTTGTTACTCAATGGCTAGAAATGCAATTTATTCTTGTATGCCTTGCAGATATGGGATACAGCAGGTCAGGAACGGTTCCAAAGTCTTGGTGTCGCTTTTTACAGAGGTGCTGATTGCTGCGTTCTGGTATATGATGTGAATTCAATGAAATCATTTGACAACCTTAACAATTGGCGGGAAGAATTCCTTATCCAGGTTTTGTGTTTATCAGTTGTAATATTGTCGTTAGAACAATTTACAAAACAAAGTAAATAGGTTAAAAAAATAAAAATCTCAATTTCCTAATCTTAACTTCCTTTGATGCTTTGGCAAAACCATCTGCAGGCAAGTCCTTCAGATCCCGAAAATTTCCCCTTTGTCGTTTTAGGAAACAAAGTTGATGTGGATGGCGGAAACAGTAGAGTGGTAAGTATTATCTGAACTTCTGTTTTAAATCCTTTCCTCTCTCTTTTTTCATGATCACCATTCAGTTTAGTTAAAATAAAAACTTCTCTTATAGTAACATTAGTTGGTGGTTTAATAATTTCTGTTTATCTGAGTGCTTCAGGTTTCAGAAAAAAAGGCACGAGCATGGTGTGCATCAAAAGGAAACATCCAGTACTTTGAAACTTCTGCCAAAGAAGGCATTAACGTAGAAGAAGCTTTCCAGTGCATAGCAAAAAATGCCCTCAAAACTGGGGAGGAGGAAGAGATGTAAGTTCATATGCCAAACCGTCTTTACTGAGAATTTATAATTAACTCTAAGAAAATTCTGGTTCTCTAGTATTTGTAGACATGCATGTAAAATATGAAGTACATATTAGCTACATTATTGTGCAGCAGTTCAATAAGATTTTTTTTTAAAAATTTTTGTAAACTGAACTTTTCATTGATAATTGAAAAGATCAAAAAGTTTGGAAAGCCAAACGAACCAAGGAGAAACTTGTAAATTTCTTTATATATGGTGATATTCATACTAGAACCTGGATATGGGTGTTGGTTGGGGAAACCTGTCCTAGTTTTATTGTTTCCTATGTTAGCATGTTGTAGAAGTTGAACATATGTCGGGAATGAGGATCCAATGTCATACTTTTGCTAGCATAGGATCCTGATAATCGAAGTAGTATATTTGGTTGTTTGAATAGTCGGGTTTCCCAACTAATCGCCATTCTTCGAAGCTCTCAAATTTCATTGTTTGAACTTTTAAGTATTAAAAAATTGGCTATTTACCTTCCCATTCCTTTACAATAAATCGTTGTTGATGGTTGCCATGATGTTACAGATACCTGCCGGACACCATCGATGTTTCGAGCAACAATCAAGCAAGATCAACTGGATGCGAGTGCTAAGCTTAATACTTGAATATATTCTTTTACCTTCTATTTTATTTAAGCACAAGTTGTCTATGAAGGTCCTATTAAAAACTCTTAGTCGCTGTTTATCTTGTTTGAATTTGTAAGTGGCTAAACTGTACATTTAAGTCTTTTTGCTGTGTTTTTTTTACTGTCTAAGGTATATTCTTTATCTGTTTAGTGGGACTCAGCTTGTTGCAAAAGTTTGCATGTGACTATTCTCTGTGAACGTTTAAATATCAGATTATTGTCTATTAAAAGTTTTTTTTTTCTCTTTTAATTAACTCGATCATTCATACTATTTAACTGTAAATCTGTCACTTAATAATGATAATAATAATAAACTTAAAAAAAGTCATCCCACAATTAACCTTTTGTCTAAATCATGATCCAATTTTAACCAATTATATTGGGTTAAAATCATAAGAAAAATACATTGAAACTGATGCAAATTCATTTTTGAGGCATGGTAGTAGTCACCATCATCATTCGGCTCGCGGTTTAAAGGCCGGCCCAAGCTCTACTCGGGTTCGGCTCGAAAGTCAACGTTTGACTGGCTGGCTCGACTCAGCTTGTTAAATATTTGGATTGGATATGAGCCTCCCTTTTTTTGAATGGGCCCGCTCGTTTGAGCCTCCATAGGGTCAATGCAATGAGTCGGCTTGAGCTCGGCCCAAATAAAACTCACAATATTTATTTATCATTTAAATAAAATTTTATATTATTGCCAATTTAAAAATTAAGTTGAGAAAAATGTATATAATTGACAAATAAGTGGGTGTCAATCTAGTTGGGATGTATTTATATTGTAGTGATGCACTTTATTCTCAAATATTCATGTATTAAATAATTAATAAAAATATTTATTTTTCAAAGTTGATACTTTTATGTAATTATTAAATAGGATAAAATAAAATAGTTAAATTATTTAACGGGTAATATTGAACAATTTTTGCTTTATTGCAGTTCAAAATAATAAGTTTAATATATTGATTTTTTTCACTCTTTTTGCTATTTAAAATAATAAGTTTAATATGTTAATTTTGTTAACACTTGATTTTTTTAAAAAGTGATTCGAAAGTTATGCACCATTAGTTTTTGATATAATGTAATACAAAAATATGCCCAAACTCGGCTCACGGCTTGATGAGCCTGCCCATGAGCCGAGCCGCGAGCCTTAAAAATTTAGATTGGGCCGAACCGGCTCTGCTCGACCAAAAGTATAGGTTCGTTGGGCTTGAGCCCGAGCCGAGCCTAAGCCGGCCCATTGATGATGGTGAGGTAGTAGTAGTATATAATAATCATTTCATATGGTTTCAGTGTAGTTTTTGTGAAAAATAAAAATCTAAATGTTGATGAAGCCTTAAAAAGATCTATGATTGATTCTTTCTTACGAGTTATTTCATTAATTAATATTTCTATCACTATTAGGAAAATTAGGTGGTAATTTGATTTTAGCCTTTTATTCGTTTACCCATTTTTAATATTCATAATTTAATGATATGTCATTAATGTAATTTTATAACAAAATTTATCGAATGTAAATTCTAGATTAAATTATATCAATAATATAAATGTACAAAAAAATATATCAATTATAATCAAATTTTCATAAAAAAATTAAGGGTTAATTATGTGTTGGATAATTTTGATATTTTTCAATGTTTGTGGTTTTTTTGAAAACTGAGACTCGATATTGGGTATATGTGATAATAGCCCAAAGGTATAAGGGAGGAACAAGTTTCAAATTTCAATTGAAAAAAAATTAGATTACCAAGCAGAGAAATTACCACCAGTACGACCTGTTCCGTATTCATATTTACCCATTAAGCAAGGCCACAGAAGCCATAAAATTTCCAAAAAAAAAAAAAAGGAAAAAAAAAACAGCAGCAGCAAAATTAGAATCTTTTTAATTTAGAAACCTTCCTAATTGAACATTATACTACAACATTAAAAACCAACAAGCTGACCACTAAAATGTAGTTAATTCTACTGTATTAAAATGGTTGTAATCTAATGATTTATTTGGTCCCTACAGAAGAAACTGTGTCCTGACCAGTAGGGTGAAATGAACTCCCAGAAATTGTGGTGCTGGTGGGAAATTGGGGGTTAGAGTCAGTAGCAGCCATACCCACAGGTCTAGACATTGGCGGCCTGTGGGAAGTCATGTTCAATGGAGGCCTTGGAACCGAGTTTGCTAAATTCATCGCCATTCTGTTGGCAGGTAATGATGGCGGCATAGCTCTTGATGATGATGCGGGTATGCCGAGTCGAGCAGCAATTATCTGTGCACGCTCCTGGAAAAGCCTCTGCTTTGACCGATCTAGTTGCTCTCGCACCCTCATCGTCACATTGTCCATCTCATTGAAAAAGGCCAATTTGCTTTCTAACTTATGCAACTGCAGTAAATGAGGAGAATATCTCTCAAAGGTCAACAGAAGGTGAAAGCAGACAATGATGGGGAATTCCAGCTTTGATCAAGATACCTGTTTTTCGATTAATATCACAGCAAGTTGACGGATTTGATCTTCTTCCTGATTAGCTAGAAGTTTTGCTTTAACAGCTGCTGCTGAGAGTGCAGTAACGGCAGCATGCTTCAGTTTGTCAATTTTATCATCTTTTTTGCTGGTACAATTGGAATTATCTTTATCTTCATCATCTTTGCTTTGATTATCACCTGTTAAAGAACACATTAGAATGACAGAAATACAGACACTCAGTTTATGAAGCTTTTAAACCTTCCTATTTTTTAGATTCCAACAACTTCTTGCTAAACCTGTCTCCAAATCATGCAAATGAATGGAAATTCATGGTCTTGCTGAGTGTGTTTTCTCACCCTAAAAAATTCAGCAAATTAAGATGGTTCGCACTGCTACAATATGAAAAGAGTGTTTCACATATTTAAAGATTCCGAAAATCAAGATCATGGCACACAATGAGAAAGCATTTAAAAATAAATAAATAGAAAGCAGTGATTATTTTAATAAGAGAAGTAATAAAAGAGAATGTTAGAAAAAAGAAAAAAAAAAGAAAAAGAAATTAGCGTATAAAGAGCAAACGTTATCCTAATATCACCAGAAAATACTAGTTTACGCAATCAAAAGCTTTCTCAAAATTAATTTTAAAAACAATCATTTTTTCCTTCTTTTTTTATCTTCAATAATCTGATTAGTGATTAAAAGTTTAAAAACTGGATAGTAAGGATTTGCTTTTCATGTGCAAAAGCAGATCAACTTTTTGAAATGGTGGCACTAAGCACTCTTTTTTTACAATCTGGTAGCAATTATTTTTGCAGTGATCTTATAAAAACTATAAATAAGACTAAAAGGCCTAAACTCTAATAATCTCGAAGCTTTATACTTTTAAGAAATTAAACAAATATGTGTAACATCAGTACCGGAGGACTTGTTGGAATCACAGACAAAAAGACCTAGAAGAATAAGGAATAAAGTTTTTGACAATGATTTCCTACCAAATCAGGCGTTCATAACCAAATTGCAATGTCAGAAAAAATTGAGGCCCGAACTCATCTCCCATTTAAAGAAGCTAGAAGAATTAACATTTTTTACCATGGTTATCTACCTCAATAATTTTTTCTTGAGATTCAAAATAAGATCCAAGATTCCTCATTAATTAAGAGCTATTTCAATTAATGATCCTAAGTGGAAGTTAGGAGTTATTTCCCAACCTAACCTTTGATTCTGGGAAATCTATTCTCAAAGTTTTGCTCTTAATTAAAGTCTCTCTGTGTTCTCAACGCCTCACTAAACCCTACATCATGTCTTCATCCACAATTATGTTCCCCAACAACAACAAAAAAAACTCTCCTTTCATAAAGGAATATCCACACCAACAGATTCAGAGCGAGCCAGCTGACTCACTAACAAATACCATAGCAAGAAAGGTGAGAAATCACATATTCTCAAATCTAAATGGAATGTAAATCCATTTAAGATTTGCAGAATCCAGGATAATTGGATAATGATCAGATGCAATTCAAGCCAAAAGCTCGTCTAACTGAAGAGAGAATCCTCACAATGGTGGATAAATAGAAATCTATTCAACCTACAACAAAGAAGATTCTCTTAGGTTAGACCAAGTAACTTCAACATTATGTCATGATGTCATCTGATAACTCCCAAGTACAAAAATCCTAACGAACTTATCAAAGTCCCTATTTCTTTTGAAGTTCTTGACGGTCCCCTCATCTACAAACATACCTCAAAATCTTTACCAAAAAAAAACTTCCAGAAATCAAATCAAAGTCAATAATATTAAAAAAGGAAATGATCATATAATGTGTATCCCTTGTCCCCTTGAAACATGCAACTTTTAGAAAAGGCTTAGGTACCAATTACTATTTATTGTAAAACTGCAAATCGTACCTGCATGACTTCATAAACTACATAATGTAACATAAAATGGGAAGTCCAAAAACTGCAATATTATCTAGAGACATAAAATAACACATCAACAGATATACCTGCTCCACTTCCGATCACCGAATTTGATTTAACTGGTTGGGACATTGCATTCTCTGCCAACGGAAGAGAATCAGAGGGAAGCCTGCTTGCTCTGTCGTCAACCATTAAATTGAATGTTTCAGTTTGTGGAGGTTCATTTGTTTCCTGAGAATCAGGCACTGCAGATACATCCCTTGGTGCTTCTTTTGTTGAAGTGGCAGCATTTGATGGCTGAGGCTCATTCTTTACTGAGGGTAAAGGATTTGATACATCATGTACATCTTTTAAAATCTCAGAAGAATTAGATGAATTTGGTTTCTGAATCTCAGTTCTTTCCATATGCTGGACATCTGACATATCTACATCCTCCAATGTCACCATTGGTTGTGATGGCTTTTCAACTTGAGTTCCTTCTCCCAACTTCTTGACAGAATTTGTGGTCAACTTTGATTCCGAATTTTCAGTGTCCACCACAATGCCTGCTCTTTCATCCTTCGACAAATCTGATTTTCTCAATTCTTTCAACTTACTTGTTCCATCTTCACCATGAGTGACAATGGTATCCTGTTCTCTAATAGCATCTGAGGAATTTGCATTAGTTGAAATTGCCAATGTTCTTTCTTCTGTCACAGATTCTCCATTTTTGTTGTTATTACAATTACTTGACAAAGCTCCATCATTTAAAACTAAAGTAGAATTGTCTTCTCTCTCTTTCGTACACTGTTGACTATCATTTTTCTCAGCTTCCACATTGACAATGCTGCAAAAGTCTTGGTGTTATCACAAAAAATAGAAACAAACTGAAACAAACATATCGATTTTCCATTCAAGGTCATATACCTCTCTGAATTAGCTTGTTCCTTCTTTTCATTTGGTGGATCTTCCAAAACGAAGCAATGCCTAGTAGCCAGTTCTAAGCTAGGAGATTTCCCAGATATGCTTTTCAAAGAATAACGGGCTGATGCACTTGCAACATCTGATCCAACTAAGCGTGCTAGGAATGCAGCCTGGAATTGAAATTATTTAAAAGTCGAACAATCAGGTGTGAAGTTTACAATTAAAATAAGTGCTTCATCATGTAAGGGTGTGGACTTCAGAGTTTGTGCTCTATAAACAGAAAACTATGACTGATGTCAACAGCAAATGGAGAAAAGTAAGAAAGATAATTGTCAAAGTCGAGCTGCATGCAAGTACAGATCACAGATCAAAATTCTAGAAGGCTAAGGCGGTCAGAGATATACATTATTATCTGAATTGCACAAATAAAGAACGTGGAGGGGGTGGGTGAGGAGTAGAGTGCTAAAATAATCAACAAATTTTTGATATACATCTCCAAGCAAGTATTAAAGTACAATTAAGTGAACTTCAAACTGCTCCTTTGCAGTGCAGAACTGTAGCATCTTATAGGCTAAGAAGAATTAAGATGCCTGCCAAGTCAGCCAAAAGATCCATTATGTATCAAGTATCAACTTCCATCTCAGAACTTAAGAACAGCATGATTCAAAATCTTGAGATCAAGTTCAGTAGACAAAAGAAATCCAACTTTAGTTATGATTAGTTCTAATGCACTACACATCCAAATACTGGTTCTAGATGATTTTTTTTTATATAAAACCAAGAATTTCTAGAGCCATGACCAAGTCCTCCTCCTAACCAGATTCAGATCAACAATGATATCACCTTTTAATAACCTAAACTAACGAATTGATTAACTAGCCGTCTTAAGATCTCTACCAAAGAGTAAAAATTATTTCAGATTGATTAAAAAAATAAGGAAAAATATCCTTTTCATTAACGCTTACATCCTAATTTTCGACTTACCAATGTCAGACAGGGGTTCCCCGCATCAGCAAATGAAAGTGGATGTTCAGGTGTTATTACATAACCAATGGCTTCAAATGCTTCCTTCAAAGCATTCAATGCAATGTCTTCAGCAATGGCCGGACCATCATCTTCTGGTTTAGAGCTAGCTAAACCATTTTTAACTTCAACAACCTCTGGTTTTAAATTATCCACTTTCATCTCTCCTGTATCCTCTTTGCTTCCAGTTTCTACATCTGGAGCCAGAGACCTACCCTCTTCGGTGGTAGTTTTTTTATCCATTGATTCACTGACACCAGTTGGGACTGGTGAATCATTTTCAATAGAAGGTGGATCAACAGTTTCTTTTGCACTGACCTCAACATCATCCTCAGATTCAAGAAAGGTATCCTCAATTGGCATTTGAATGAAGTGCAATATACATTGAGCTTTTGTTTTGGTGGCAACATGCTCAGCAATCTCATTCCAGTTTTCCTTATAAAGCTCCAAAGCTTCAAGAAGGAGGAGTGTCTCCTGGTCTGTCCACTTCCCGCCACTAATACCAGGAACCTCAGCAGGCTCCATGAGAATAAAATCTGATGAAGACATATCAGAATCAAATTTCCCATTGCTAAAGCACTCTGAACATAAATCGAAATCTGCCTGTCAAATATGAATATTGTCAGTCAATACATAATTGAAAAAAAAATCTTCTTTTTAATTTTTTTTTTTTTTTTGAATAAAAACACCTCAAAAGGCCATTTCATTGATATAATGAAAGAAAAACAAAACAAACAAGAAAAAAACGAAAAAGTGGCAAAAACAACCAAACCCCAAACCAAACGCTATACCGTATACCCCACAAAATAACCCACCCGCACCGCCACCTAATTACAAGTATGCGGGCCAACATTTATAATCAAACCTAAAGGGTAATACAAAAAACTTTAGACGTGACACCCAAAAGGAGCATTTACATGTGCCAACTCCCATATGTACTCCCACGATCTACTTCATCTCTAAATATCCTTCTATTTCTTCCAACCATATCCCCATGATATGGCACAAAAACCGGCTATCCAAAGGCATTTCCCTTTCTTTGAATGGTGGAGATAAAAGTAACTCCTCCAAAGTTTGACGAAAGGAGTCATTAGCCACCCAAGCTATCCCGAAAATTTGGAAAATTTTTGCCAAATTTGCTTTGAATAATCACACTTCCACATGATATGATTTAGGTTCTCCAATCATGATTACATAAACTACACCAATGTGGGTTAAGCGTGAAGGAGGAAGATCGGGTGAAGAAACTCAAGCGTATTAATTTTACCAAGAGCCACCGACCAAATGAAAAACCTAACTTTCTTGGGATCTTCACCTTCCACAATTTGGAAAAGAAAAGGGTGGATGGGCTCAATGTGGGTGATTGACCGGAACTCAAAGAAAGATCTAGAAGAAAAAGTGTTGGAAGAATTTAGAGTCCAAAGTCTATTGTCACATACACCCCCTCTCACTAACACCCCTCAAGACTTGAGATAATAGAGGATAATTCATCATTTCCCTATCCCTGATAAGTCTTGAAAAATGAAAATCTATATCACTCTGTCCCCTCATTGTGAATAAAAGATGATATTGGTGCATTTTTGGCAAGGGTTAACGAGTACAACAATGGATAGAGGTCTTGAAAAGCAACTTCCCCAACCAAGCATCCTCCCAAAAGCGTATCGAGCCATCTCCAACCTTCCATCTAACACCTAGGAAGAAGAGAGGGTAACATTTTGATATCGCCTCCATGGATTCCTAGCGGGCCTCATTCACTACGTTCGTGTCCCAACCATTTGACTGCAACCATATTTGCTCCCTATCACTCTATGCCAAAGACCGCAAGGTTCTCTAGGAAATCTCCATAACCATTTCACAAGTAGAGCCACTGTTTCTCTTGTCCAAATTTCCAATGCCTAATCCTCCCTCATTCATTGAGCATGAAACTTGTTTCCAATTGACAAGGTGTGATCCTTTCCCCTCACCGCACCCTTCCCTAGAAAGTTCCTCATAATCCGTTCCAACTCTTCCCTAATACTTGCTGGAATTGAAAAATAGATAAGAAGTATGTTGGAATTCCGAAAGTACTGATTGGATTAAAGTTAGTCTTCCCCTTTAGAAAAGTACCCCTTCTTCCAAGAAGCCAATCTTATTCACCTTTTCAACCACAAGTTCCCGTAAGGCCTTCTTTTTGGATTGTCTCCTAATGGCATTCCCAGATACTTAAACGGAAGGCTCTCAATCTTGCACCCCACTTTTCTAGCCATGGACCTTATTTTTTCTTCTTCCATATTCATCCCCACATGAACATTTTGCTCTATTTATTTTCAAACCAGAGCTCCACTCAAAAAAGTTGCAAAAGTCCAAGAAATTTTGGAAGGACTCCTCCTTACCGAACAAAAGATCAAGGTGTCATCAAAGAAGAGAGATGTGTTACCGGAATTTTGTCCTTACCTATGTGAAAGCCCCAATCACCCTCTCTCTAAACCACGCTCGAAAAGCCTACCGAGGCTATCAACCACCAAAGTAAATAAGAAAGGTGAAAGTGGGTCTCCTTGTCTAATTCCGATGACAGCAAACACTTCCCCTCGGCTCCGCTTATGATAAAAGAGTAATTGACCGATCTCGGCATGCCCACATCCAAGCTCTCCATTTGTATCCAAATCCCTTCCTCATAATCACTTGATCAAGGAAGCTCCAATCCACGTGGTCATATGCCTTCTCAAAATCAATTTTAAGCAAAATCCCTTCTTTTTTCCTCACTTTATAATCCTCGATGGCTTCATTAGCGATAAGGATTTCATCCAAGATTAATCTTCTTTTTAATTATGGACAACTCGTGACATTGAAAAGGGGTGGTCCAAAAGTTCTATTTAATTTACGAGACAGCTCATGAAATTGAAAAGGGATGGCATGACAAGTGAACGACTATTGTACTTCAAGGAAAACAATGACATCAAAACTTCAGCAACCACAACACATTCAGCAAAGATAAAACAACCTTCCTTTTTCCATTTAAATTACAACGCAACTAAACTAAAAATGAGCAATATCCAGCTGACACATGGATTTCTAAATTCTAAGCAGTGAGCATTGGCATTGCAACTATTATTCCAACGACATCGAATAATGCATGCATCAACCTTGCCATAACGAAAAGAGAATTTAGTTGCCATTTCATTCCAATCCTATACTTTTCTTTAATGGAAGAAAGCTCCATACAGTTCAGGCATGCATCAAAGAGGGGGATAAGAAGTTTTGCCCTCATGAAACAAGGCCATTAACACATCTAGATTCTAGATAACTCCACGTAGTAATTAATATCAATCCTCGACAAAGTTGACTGAAGATTTTTTTTTTACTGAAACCCACAAATTGTTTAGCAATATGTTCTGCAACTGCATGTAACAGGTATGGTGGGGAAAAAGCTACCGAGGAAACCTAGCAAAATGTAATCTGTTGCCTATTTACCCACCTCCTCATCTCTCTTCCCATGCATCCCTTCTTGTAGCATATGAGTAAAATAGAGAATCTAATATGCATATATGACCTAATTGAATGTTATGATTCAACATACATGTGAATTATGATTCCAATTTCCATCATACTGAGTTTGTAATATCCAACCAATATTCCAATAATGAACTGTTCAAGGGAATTCAAAACGGAAACCAACCTGCTTCTGGCAGTGGTAGCGTTTCCGAGAGCAATCAGCAGAGCAAGAGTTACAGTGGTACTCAACAGCAGGGCCCTCAGGCCTCACCATCTCTTCAGAAATTGCAGAGTCTGGAAGCAATCTAGGTGGGACAGCTGTAGTAGTAACATTGGTTTTTGGAATAATAGATGGGCAGGATTCTAATGTTTCAAAGTGAAACAACTTCTCAATCAAAGAGTCCTTCTGTTTTTCATCATCACCATCGTCTGCTGAAGAGGAATCTGTTGGAAGGAATGAATGGAAATTAATCAAACCCCAGTGGTCTAGAAACTCCATGACCTCCTGTCTTGCATCCAATTCTCCAACTTCCATCTCTGATAAATCCTTCAATTCAATCAGTGTACTTGGATCTGCATGAAATTTCTTCATAATCCAGTTACGTATCTCCATATACATATCAGAACTTCGAGTGCCAGACTTCCCATTGAAAAAAGAAGGCATACTGCGTTCCTCAATTGAGTGGACTTTTGTCCACGAAAACCAGCCTGAATACAAACAATAAGCAACAATCAATAACTTGACTTTTTAACTTCCAAATATTCTACCTTGATCTTTCTAAAATCAGAAGGAAAAGAGGGAGGGGGCGTTGTTTTGGGGCGGGGAGGAAGAGAGAGACGACATCGACAGAAGTCTGTGATACAGATGCCAAAATCTACATTGCAAAGGCCATTCAAAATATTTAAAATATTCAACTAACAAGTAATAAACCTTCCTTCTTCACAATTCACCCAATTAATATCCACTTTCTCAGTTTCTTGCATCCAATAACAAAATTCGAAAAGCAAACCAAGCTCATTATCGTTCACACTTTCCATATCTTAAACTACCATCACATTGCTAAGAAACTTTAAAAAAAAAAAAATTGCCTGTATTGAATTTCAAATGAATAGATTCCATAAGCCTAATGTGTATTTAAATTCATCTTTCGCTCACATTACGTCGTTAAGATACTAAATAAAATCACACTACAAACAAATTGAAGACCTTTTCTATCTAGAAACTTAAAAAAACCAAGCCCTAACTCCAAAATCCTCTAACACTAGATAAATCCCTATCATAATTAACATACATCAGGATCTTACAAAAACACACCAAAACTCACCACAATGATTCGGAACAACATGAACATTCGCACCACGAGATTTAACAGCTTCGAAATCAGCTTCAAACGATGCCTCCAAATTCGCTAATTTACTCACCTTATTCAATTCCTCAGCTGTAGCCAGAAACGCCTCTCCACGCTGAACTTCAGAATGAACTATCAACCCCTCCACCTTAACTGATCCCGCTAAAGCCACTCCTCCCGCCGCATTAGCCGATGCTGTTCCGGCGCCATTGTTAGGGCCAAGTCGAGCTCTAGTGAAGGGACCGTTGTGATTTGGAGGTTGAGAAAGTGCAGATTTTTCTCGAGTAACGCGTTTCGATGACGTAGATGAAGAATTTGAACCGCTGAGATTACTGGCTTTCCGTTTCTGACCACCGGCTCGACGGCGCGATGAAGCAGGCTCCGGCGACGTCAATTCGATGCTGATCGCCGGTGGATTTCCAGCGTCCCGGCGTTTCTCCTCCATCTCGGGTGGATTTGTTGGAGGAATGATTCAGTGTGAAATGGAGACACAGTTTGTTTTTGAGAAATACACCATTGCTGATTGCAATGATGCATTAAAAGTTATAATTCTTTTTTTTTTTTTTTTAACTTTTATACAAGCTAGATTTTAAATCCTATCCTATAACTGTTTTTTTTCCTGTTTAGTTCCATAAACTATCCAAAAAAAATAAATTAAAATTAACAATTGAATGGTAGATTAAGAAGGTGTCAATCTACACAAAGTACCATTAGTGGAGAAACACTCTAATACTTTGCAATTTTATTAAAATTAAGTGATAAAATTGTGTGATTTGCAATACTTAACCCATATTGATGCTTAAAACTAGGGGTGAGAATCGAAATCGCAAAACCGACTGAACCGAAATTGACGGTTTCGGTTCTGAAATTTTACGAGACCGATTAGAATCGGTTCGATTCGGTTTCGGTCCAGGAGTGGTGAAACGAAACCAAACCGAACCGAAATTTTTTAAAAATAAATTAATCCCCCCCATCCAAGCCCAATGCCCCTTTTGTTTTATATGTATATATTAAACTAATTCAACATATTTTTTTACAATGTTATATATATCATTAATTTAATTATATTGGTTAACTACCACCTATGTTATAAATTATATTTTATTAAAATATTCTATTAATACAATTATACTTTTATTATTTTTAGATTAACATCAATTATAAATTAAATATTAGAGTTATTTGAAAGCCAAAATTCAATATAGAGTTATTTAAACATCAAATTTGACATAAATCTCATAGTTTTGAAAATAATAACAATTTTATAAAAATAAAATTGTAATGTATATAATAGAATGCCTAATTAGTGCAAGAGGGAAAAAAAACCGAAACTAAAACCGAATCCTTGTTGGTTCGGTTTTAGTTCGGTCCAAACCCTTATCGGTTCGGTTCAAGACAAAACTATAAACCGAAAATCGGTTTTGGTTTTAGTTTTGGTCCGAAACCGAAATTGAAACCGATTTCTCACCCCTAGTTAAAACAGTTTTAAAATCACATGTTTGTGATTTGTAATTGTTCTTAAAAAAATATTTTAGTTGTAGAGGGCAAATTCCCTCTAAAAGGCTTTGCCTAAAAGAGGCCAAGCCCAAGACGCTTTGGGGCCGAACTAATGGGAAAGCCCGAATACCTCAAAGGTTCAAGACATCGTTTGTTTAGGGAAATACGAACCAATGTAGCCCAATCGTCGAACGAAAACTTCTGACATTTGATTTCAGAGGTGAATTCGTTCATAAATGACAATTAGTAATTATATTTAATTCCTGAAAAAGAATAACTAAATATAAATACCAAAACTCATCCAAAAATTTTCCAATAAATATTAAAAGGAAATAATATTTATTTATTTAACTTACCGGAAAAAAAATACGGGACGTTACATAAACATGTTAAAAGAAATAATAATTAAGTGTTTCATCTAAAAACAGTTGAGTATACTAAAAGGTGTTTTTGAAAGAATCACAAATCAAATATTTTCTCCAAAAATACATTTTAGTATACTCAAGTGTTTTTACATGAAACACTTAATTAATATTTATTCTAAAATGTATCACTCAAAACATTTTTAGGAGAAATTGTACCAAACGGACCTTTAATCAATTATGCTATTTTACTACCTAAAAAAGAAGAAGCTATTTTACCATTTGTATTAAAAAAATTAAACAATTACAAAAATTAAAGGTTCTAAATAGCCATACTAAATTGACAACTAAACAAATGATCTCTTTCCAAAAAAAATAAAACTAACATTAAATTAGCTTAGATACCCAAATAAATTATTAAATATAAATAGAGAAAACGAAGGAAATATTATTAATTAAATTAGATATCTATTACTAAAAAAAAAAATAGATATCACAATTAATAAATAACCGAACTTCAATTAACTTGTAGTTGGAATAAAAGACCACCCTGAAGAGAGAAAACTAGCTATAAAATCAAATGAAAATAAGATGGAGAGTAAATTAAAAATAGGGGAAATTATATATGTAGCCACTTTCCTTATAGTCATAAAGGATTTTAACCTTCATTAAAAGAATAAAGGTTTTCAGCCTTTTTTTTTTTTTTTTTTTTTAACGTTTTTGTTATTAATTTTTTTTCCTTTTTAACCCATTTTCATTTAATTGTTGATTGCTGACGCATTTATTATTTGTTATTTATTTTTCATTTTTTTTAGCTGCATGATTGGCTGGCTTCATTAATATTATTTTTCTCTCTCAATTTACGGTTGCATGCTTAGGGGATTTTTGGCTGTCGCCTCTTCGTATTTCTTTTTCTCTCTCTCTATTAGATTTTGTTTTTGTTGCTTTATTCTTAAAGTTTGTAACCACTATCCCATCTCCATTTTTGCTTTTATTCTTCAAGTTATGCTCTCAATTTTATTTTTGTTTTTTGTTCGTTTATTTTTTTTTTCTTGTCATTGATAGAGTTATTTGTCATAAATATTAAGTACGACCGCGTATACAACATATTTTTCATATACATCAAATCAAAGATAATAGAGAAGACCACACTTTAGATTATCCAGAAGTTCATTTGAAGATTTACGATGATGTGTATGTTCCTGAGGGTATCCGTTTCATTGATAGGATTAACATTTGTTAGGGATTACTATCAAAATTTTGGTCATTAAGAAGAACTTTCAATTTTCTGTTATTCGATTGTTTCGAGGATTTTTCATATTTATGGAATGGGTTATTAAATTTTTGTTGATTTTTTGATATCGTATGACCTCATATACTAAAAAAAAAAACTCCGGCTTATAATGGTTTTTTTTTGATATCGTATGACCCATATACTTTAACTAACAATCAGATTTCACTTGATGTTACATTATCGACTTAATGGCTTCCTTGGAATAATATTGTTTAGAGTTCACGCCTTAATTTTTTTCATTGTATTTTTTTTTTTTTTTTTTTTTTTTAAAAAAAAATTTTTTTTTTAATTCTGTTTTATGTTTATGTTTGTTGTTACTAAACATAATATGTTGTATATAATGTATTGTATTATACCGTATGACACATATACAATAATTTTACATTGGATCACAACCAATGTTTCATTATTTATAATATACAATAATTGCTCTTATGGCTTTCTTGAAATAATATTGTTATATCATTACCCACTTTATTTTTTTTTTATATTTTGATGTTGTTTTTATATTTTTTGTTTGCTAGATAAAACATAAATTTTGTATATAATGTATTGTATTGTACCGTATGACACATATACAATAATTATATTCGGATTATAACTTAAATCGAACATTGCTCTTATTTATGATTTGTTGAAACCTTTTTGTGTGTATGTTATACACATACACAAATTTTGGATATTTGGTATTACTTTCATATATATCACTCATATTTTATTTTAATAATTTAAACACATACGTTATTGAACATGAAGGCATGTAGTTCATTAGTGCAATATTTTTTAAATTAAAAAAAAGAAGAACAAAATCAATCCTAAATTTTTTAGAATCTAAAAATTAGCCACATATGGTTCTTGTCCTGCTTCCGCTCCATCCTCTTTTGCTACTGTTTTTTGTGACCCTTTTTGGCTTAATTAGCCACATATGGTTCTTGTCCACTGACTCGCTTGCCCAATGGTTTGGTTTTACACCATATGTTTACCCTTTGGTCATACGATCAAGTCTCCCTAAGTTGGATAAGCTCAGGCCCTACATGTTTATCATATTATCATGTATTTACACTTAGGGGTGGCAAAATTCCCCGTGGTTAGGGTCCCATGGGGGACCTATGAAGGCGGAATCTCGTTAATTAGGGTAAGTGTTAGGGTTGGGGAAATTTCCCATTTAAAAGGGGCAGGGGGGGGGGGAATACATTCGCCCCGCCCCTAACCCGGGAACCGATAAATTTAATAACATATTATATATTTTGTTTACTTTATTTTTATTTATTGAAAAAAATATATATAATATGATTATATTAATTAATAAATTATAAAATGTTTAGTATTATGTTTTATTTTTGTCTTAAAAAAGTATATTTTAAATATCTATTTCATTTTTATATTTTTTTTAAATAATACTTAAAATATAAAATGGGGAATTTTCCACCGTAACGCTATCCCCCCCGGGAATCCCCCAACCCGAGGTTTTCTATTAAGGGATAGGGTAGGGTATGGGGATTAAAAACCCCGTGGGTTAGGGATGAGAAACGTTCTCCCCCACCCTGTATCATCCCTATATACACTAATACATATATAACATATATTAAAATTAAATACATAACATATCATTTTTCAAAGGCAACTATTTATAAATACGTATAGCTAAATATAGAACATATACACCATATACAATATCCCACAGATTTATGCTTTTAATTGGGAATTTCCGAAAATATGTTCTGGATCTGCAAATTCATGACTCATTCCCTACTTTTGAAAAATACACAGTATACGTTATATTTACTGTAACCATCCCAGATATGACATATTTAGTTTTATTTTTAAAAAAATTATAGGTCTAGGGTTCAAACTTGAATTTCTGGTGTGTTATCTTCATCATCCATCGTTTCTGCTGGTTCTTTTTCATCCTCATGTGTCACTTGATGTTCTTTAACATTTTTAATATCACACATCAATGGTAGTTGTTCTTCATCGTTTTCCATTTCTGAATATCTGAAATGTAATAGAGAGAGCTTAGATCTGAGAAGTTTGTAAAGTGGAAAAAATATTTATAGTCTTAGAAGTTGATGGACTTACATTGTTTGAAGTTCTTGTAGAGTTTTCTTCTCGAATCAACGTTTTTCTTTTTGTTTGGTTTGGGTTTCGAATTCTGAATCTGAAAGTATGAAAGGAGGGAAAATGAAAGTTGTAAAGGGAAAGAATGGTGGTTATGAATTGAAAGTTTTTTTTAAGAGGAAGAAGAAGGGTCGCACAATTTTCTTGGAAAAATCAAATGATTACTCTTCATTTTTTTTGACAGCGTGGGTTTTGAAATTCGCATCCAAAATTATGATACATCTTCATGTGTAACCGTGTAGGGGCTTTTTTGACTTTGCATATTGATGTGAATCATAATAGGTTAAATAGTTTAGGTTTATTTATGAGTTATTATTAGAGAATTAGTTTACTTTGATGTAATTAATTAGTATAATTAATTAGCATTAGCTTCTAGTTATTTTAGTAAAAATTAGGGTTTTTATTGTAAGGCTATAAATAGTCATCTTAGGGTTCATTTGAGAACATCATATCATATATCTTATCTCTTATCATATTGAATCAAATATATTTGAGAGAGTTTTCTCCTCTTTAGGGTTTTAACCTTTGTTCTCGGGATGGATTTCTCATTCAAGTATGGATTTGCTTGATTGACGCCGTGGACTCGGCCTCGCCCCACATCAGTTGGTATCAAAGCCTCGCCGTTCCGGGAGGTCCGATTCATCGAGGTGGTCGGATTTGAAGAATCAAAATCAGAGGTGGATTTAACCACGATGATTTGTTCTTCGTTCATCGGCATACTAAAAAGTTACCATTTCTTTCATTTGTTTCATCTTCCATTTCCCATTCCATTTCCCAGTAGCGACTTCCATCAAAACCCCTTATCTATGTTATTATTCCATTCGATTAAAAAAAAAAACTGTTCAACGCAGCTCCATCGCCCTCCTTCCTCATCCCCTGTTCTATTTCAGTCAAAAAAAAAAAAAACACAACACAGTACCATTTATTTTAAATTTTGTTCCAATGGCTAACAACTTTCACAAAGTAAGGATTCTCTCTTTCAGTGGATTGTCTGGTTTGGATAAATTTTGGAATTGGATTGAAATAGTGGATGATTTCTTTGAGTGGTATGAAGTTGAGTGGGACAAGCAAGCCATTTTAGTTGCTAGAAAAAATAGAGATTTTGCTAGTTATTGGTGGGAGAGACTCCAAAATCAGAGAATTTACTAAGGCAAGAGAGAAATTTGAAGTTGAGATAAAATGAAAATCAAATTGATTGAAAGATTCTGCGAAGAAGAAGATGATGAAGAAATATGGGCAGTAGATGAATCTTCAAACGGCAGTACCATTTTTCTCCAATCTCTGAATGAGCATGATAATGAAGGTGACGGCAAATTCATTGACAAAAATGCAGGGAGCATGATAATCAGTCCTTTTGAAATCATAAGAGATGGAGGAGAACAAAAGTTTGAAGAGTTTGAGAAATTAAAAGAAAAATATGGTCTCAACATTCAAACAATCAGACAAAAAAAAGATAGAAGGGAGAAGAAATTGATGAACCAAAAAAAAAGTTGAGGACATCAAAGGGAAGACGAAAGAGGACGAATTCGGGAAGGTTGTTGAAAATAATTGAAAATTTGAAACAGACAAAAACATTGAAGAATAGTGCGTGAAGATGAAGATGATGGCGCCTCTTTTTGGTAAACCACGGCTGACCCTGAAATAGGGATGACAACGGGGCGGGGCGGGGTCGGGGATGTCATTCCCATCCCCTAACCCGTGGGGATTTTAAATCCCCATACCCTACCTTATCCCCTAATTGAAGAATAGAAGCGGGTTCGGGGTTCGGGTTCCCCGCGGGGAAAATTCCATTTTTTATATTTTAATTCTTATTTAAAAAGAAATATAAAAAATGAATATGTATTTAAAATATACATTTTAAGATAAAAAGAAAATACAATATTAAACATTTTATAATTTATAAGTTAATATAACCATATTATATATGAAGGGATGATTTACTAAACTAGTAGAATTTGATTTAGTAAACTAATTAACATTTAATTATGGATCTATTAATATCATGCAATTTGTGAAAAAACATGTAGATTCATGCTTTAAATTTCGAAAATTAAAATCAAAACTTACATTGAGTAATAAATGGAGAATCGGTTGGAGGTTTCTTTACAGCATCAAATCCTCAGCAACACCAGATCTTCTACGCTATATCCCGATCGATCAAACGAAACCCGATTGTGGGATCGAACTTTAGAAGAAATTGGGAAGAATAAAAAATATTTTCTTCCCAATGGACTAGGGAAAATCGGCTAAGGGGGGAGGGAGAAGGAAGAGAGAATTCCGAATTTCTAAGGAATTTAATTGTGTGATTTATGAATGACCCAACCCTCCTATTTATAGAAAAATAGGAATCCTAATCACATTAGGATTAATCTATAGAGATAAATACAAAAAAATAAAACATTATCTCTTTCCTTTATCTTGCAATTTCGAAAATGCCATAGATAAATAGGAGATTATTTTATTTTCTTTATCTTGGGTAAATAAATCTATGTAATTATTTTAGGATATAATTCAAGCAATTATCTCTCCCAAAATACATGTATAGCCGAAAATTGGCTTTAATAATTAATATATAATTCTAATTTATTTAATTAATTATTTTGGGCCAATTCCAATTGGGTTCATTAATCCAATTGGGCTTGAAATTCTCTCTTAAATTAATAAGTCCAACTTCATTAATTTATTTATTAATTACCATTTAAATAAAATATTTTATTTAAACAATTAATATTTTCTCCCGACTAAATATTATCAAATTTATATTTAATTATTAATTTCCATTTAAATAATTTTCATTATTTAAATAATTAATAATAAATATTATAATTATTAATTTCCATTAAATAAACTCATTATTTAATTAATAATTTTATTGACAATATTTTATTATTAATTAATTAATTTTAATTATTAATTTCCGTTCAAATAAAATTAATTATTTAAACAATTAATAATTGTTAATTAATTTCAAATTATTAATTATCATTTAAATATCCTCAATATTCAAATAATTAATAATATCTAATTAATAATATTTCATTATTAATTTCCTGTTTAAATAAACTCATTATTTAAACAATTAATAATGTTTATATTAATTACCGTTTAAATATACACAATATTTAAACAATTAATATTGCCTATTTTAAGTAATTCACTTTACTTAAAATTTCCATTTCTTTTACTTGATTTCGCGACTACGATATTTGGGCTATCATAGGGGCCCGATGGACCTATAGATCATGGGCTTAATAATTAGTCAATTAATTGATTAACTCATAATCGGTTAATTACTTATTATCTAACTATGAATAATTCCACTATAGATTCATAGTAACTCCCTCACTACGAGATGAGTTATGTCCATTTAGTTTATCTTTATTTATATCTGTGATATATCCTTCACGTGGAACCCTCATAATTACAAGTGGATAAATTTACCGTTTTGCCCCGTAATTACCGCTTTATCCTTGTGTTCCCGCTGATTCTCCAATGAACATTATCTTTAGTCGAACTAGAGATAATATACTCTGATCAATAAGTCGTGGCGCCACTTGCTCATGTCTCGAATCGACATCAGGGGTGGGGGTTCCTAAAGTTCTAAAATATTTAGGTATCGCACCGATAAGTTAATTTATAGGAAAGTTATGAATTCCATCTCGTGAAAATGAGTTCCCGCTACTTATCTAGCCATGTTCCCAAAACAGAGTGTATTGAGCGTTCACAGGATCGCTCTCCAACCATGTGAATTAAAGAACATAACTCCATAAATAGGAGTCCGCATTTCACTCAGGATTGAGATCTATCACGGTTGATAAACTTAGTTTGATATTCGATCATTTCAAATAAGCGGTACTAATGAGAAATTTGATCGAACATCGTGGTCTGTCTTATACAATCAACATTGCATATGATACTTCCATTTCATGTCTCCCACATGAATGATAAGGATTAGATCATTTGTCCATAGACAAAATCGAAGCTATCAACAAGGTTACCAGGATAAGGTTCCCAAACGTTATCCATTTCTCAGAACACTTTTAAGTTACTCATCTCGACTTTAATTCTCGTATGACTCACATACTAAGTCGTGATTTCATAAGAGTAACTTAGGGTTTACTATTTGAATGTTTGATATTAATATATTTCCATATATTCTTAATATCGCAATTGAATCAATCTAGATAATATAAAAGAACTTATGTTTATTTATTTAATTTATTCGAAATAAATTATTATTATTAAATAATTACAAGTTCTAGGACACCATTCCTAACAATATATATATATATATATATATATATATATATATATATATATATATATATATTAATAAATAAAGATAAAAGTAAACAAAATACATAAGATGTTATTAAAATATTGGGTTCGGGGTCGGGGGTTGGCGGGGAATGTATTCCCATCCCTAACCCTATAATAAATTTGGGAAAATTTCCCCCCCTAACCCTATAAAGAGGGGATTCCCCACCCCTAGGGGCGGGGCCCCTAACCCGTGGGGAATTTTGCCATCCCTACCCTGAAAATTCCATCTAAATCTAATCCTAACCAAACTTTTCCAATTGGGCCTCCTAACTATTTTAGCCCATTGTTGCCCTTTGACCAACTACTCCTAAAACTTGGTCAAAAAGTTTTACATCCATGTTCTTTTTCCTTGGGCCACAATCCATTAATTCATTTTAAACCCATTTTTTTGTCCATGCTTACAAAGGCTTTTTCCCACCATACGAAAATCTCAATTACAAAACCTTCTTTTCATTTCCTTTTCAAAACTTCAGACTCTATTTTTGCTTCAATCAATATGGACCGATTATTATTTTCATCTCCAGCCCGTTTATTTTTCAATCCATTATCATCATATGTTTCTCTTATCTCACAAATACAATATTTTGGCCCATCAATCCCAATTCCACCAAAACCCAATTTCTCATTCATTTTTTGGACCCATTTCTTACCCACCAAATTAAGCCAAAACAAGATTTTTCCATTTACTTTTCACCATCTAATTTGAAGCCCAATTACCTTAATTTCAATTTCACGAAGCGTGCTCGTTGGAACCAAATGCCATGAATTTTACTATTTCCACATTCTTCGTGGCCTATTGCTTTAGTTCCATTTTGGATTTGGGATGAGGTTCGTCACACATTCTCAATTGGAGTATTCTTCTCTTCGGCGGGACCGAACTCGAGGTCGAGTTCATTTTTTTTAGTGTGGTAGAATGATGTGAATCATAATAGGTTAAATAGTTTAGGTTTATTTATGAGTTATTATTAGGGAATTAGTTTACTTTGATGTAATTAATTAGTATAATTAATTAACACTAGCTTCTAGTTATTTTAGTTAAAATTAGGGTTTTTATTGTAAGGCTATTAAATAGCCATCTTATGGTTCAATTGAGAACAACATATCATATATCTTATCTTTTATCATATTGAATCAAATATATCTGAGAGAGGTTTCTCCTCTTTAGGGTTTTAAACTTTGTTCTTGCGATGGATTTCTCATTCAAACATGGATTTGCTTGATTGAGGCCGTGGACTCGGCCTCGCCCCACATCACATACCTCCATTTTTCTCTCTAAATGGCCAGAATAATTTATTTTTAGGATGGTGGATATAAAGCTTTATTTATAAGGTTAAAATGACTATTAATATAGATAATCCTTAAAAATAGGGAGATAAATTAATAAAGCCACTTTGGATTTTTACCCAAATGGCCATGTTTTGAAAAAAAACCATCTAAAACTAATGGTGTTTATAACCTCAAAATTCAAATTTCTGGGTTAAAAAGACTTTGTAAAACACCAGAATAGTGTTTTTTTTCCTTTTTCATTGTTTCATTGTCAGATTCAGAATATGAGTTTCAACATGATTTTATTTTAATTTTGGTATTTGGGTTTTGAAACCTCCTTTATTGGGGCTATTCAAGAATGATTATTGCAACTTGAAATGTGAAGAATAAAAATCCAAACAATGAAAGCTTCCTCAAGATCATAAACACAACATTTTTATTTATCAAACAAACACCCCAACAGAAATGTAAAATTACAATCGACAGACAGCAAATTGGACCATAGCTTTAAGGATTCAAAATTACAGACTGCATCAAATTTTATTACCAGCATATATAATCATCATTATCTTATTGTGCTTCCCTCCTCCTCTGTGAGTTTAGCATATTAGCTTTGCCGAGGTAAAGCATCAGCAGCAGAGAAGTGATCTTTTGTTTTCATATCACCATCCGGGTAGAATGAAACGCTTGGTCGCGGCTCTATATCCTTAGCGAACAGTTTTGTTTTCATATCACCATCCGGGTAGAATGAAACGCTTGGTCGCGGCTCTATATCCTTAGCGAACAGTTTTGTTTTCATATCACCATCCGGGTAGAATGAAACGCTTGGTCGCGGCTCTATATCCTTAGCGAACAGTTTTGTTTTGACATCACCATCCGGGTAAAATGTGGTGCTTGATCGCGGCTCTATATCCTTAGCAAACAGTTTTGTTTTGACATCATCATCAGGGTAGAATGTGGTGCTTGGTCGCGGCTCTATATCCGTAGCGAAAAGTTTTGTTTTGACATTATCATCCGGGTAGAATGTGGTGCTTGGTCGCGGCTCTATATCATTAGTGAAAACCTTATCATTTTCAAGCTTCATATTTTCATCGCATTTCTTTTCTGGAAAAATGGGCTTTGAATCAGAATGAACAAGGCGGCCTTTGATTGCCTCTGGTAATGCGTCATCTTTAATCACAATTTTCCAGTTTTCTCCAGGTTCATACCTTGATGCTATGGTGCTGACAAACTGAATTCATAGGAAGAATCAAAACAGAATAATTTTGACACTAATATTTGCTAGGAGATGCAAGATAATTTGTTTTAAAAATCATAAAAAACTCAAGTCTGTATAACTAATGTGGGGGGAAAGAAATAATTAGATGATTATTACATTAGCTTCATTGTATTGATTTATTTAAGGGTTAAATGCATAAAAGACCCACTTTCATGGCTTTTCAATTTACACCCTGTACTCTTAATTTGAAAAAAATCATCCCTACACTATCAATCTGTTAACAAACCATCCAAAAACTAGCAATTTTAATTAACTACACTAATAACCTACCTAATAAATCTAATTTCAGTTTTAATGGTTGTTTCATATTAATATCAGATTTACCCATAAAACACTTTTTATGGTGGGGATTCTGGTGGATTTTGATTTTAGTATTTATTTTATTACCCTTTTATCTCTCTTAATAAATATATCTCATTAATTACATATTATTTAAATCGGGGTATGTTTTGTATTTTCATAAAGTATTTTAAATTGACTAGTGGTGATTTTGATATATATATATATATATATATATATATATATATATATATATATATATATATATATATAAAAGATCGTGTTTTTTTTTTAAATAAACAACATTAATTTGTCCATTACTAAAATTAACCACCTGCTAAGTTTGATAAATCTCGATCATTTACCTTTAAATTTTTGAAGAATTCAATTCAGGATTTTTTTTATCTTTATTATATAAAACGATGCAGAAGATAAAAGATTCTGTTTATGACCGGTTAGGGTTTAGGAGAGAGTGAATGGTTTAATGGATTCTATTTCAAATGGCTCAGAGGACATTGCATCAACAAAGATTTTGAAATTTGGGTTTTCATTTATAATTTTCAGTTCTTCAAGGTTGGTGAACATGATGAAGAAGCGGGGATGAGAGCAGAGACAAAGTTAAAAAGGGAGAGAAATTTAACCTCGATTAAGTTTTTAATAATATAATATTCAAATAGTTAAAAATAATAATAACATATTAGTGACTGTTAGTTTTGGATGGTATTTCTAACCGAAGTAAGTTGGCATTATAATAGTGTAAGGCTGATTTTTGTCAAATTAAAAGTGTAGGGGTGTAAAATGAAAAACCATGAAAGTGTAAGGGTCTTTCATGCATTTAACCCTTTATTTAATTAATTTGGTAGAGTTGCTAATTTTAATTATGGGGCATTTGCAAATCTAACAATTTTTTTTAGTAATATTTGTAAAAATAGGAGCTCTAAAAATATTTGTAAATATAGCAATTTTTGATCGGGTGAATCAGATAAACATTGGATTACATATTTTTAACTGACACTATAAAAAAATGAGCCTGTTTCGCTGGCATAGCCATTTTCAAAAAGTGAATTAATTTCCATTTCGTCGGCCTAAGCCTATGCTAGCAACATGCTTAATTTCGCCGATATAGCCATTTTAAAAAAATGGCTTATATTGAGGCTATGCCGGCGAAATGCATAATTTCGCAGAGCCTAAATGGAGGCATGCACCCTTGTAAGGCTATGCCTGGCCGCCAGCCACTAGAAAATGCATGTTTTTTATAATTTTTTATTTATATATAACAAAGTTCACATATTCAATGCATTAGACAATAATCATACTTTTTAAGCAACATCGAAGATTGCATAATATTGAACATGTCATATAAAATATAAGTATGTCGAATACAAAAAGACATAAAATTATTAAAGACATAAGTTTTTTACAAACTACATCCTGATTAACATAGTAAAAATTGTTATATTTACAAATAGTTTTTTGAGTTACTATTTTTACAATTATTACATCAAAATCTGCCACACAATAAAAAATTTCCTTTAATTTAATGGGTTTTTATTAATTCATCGATTATAATTGAAGATTTAATAGACATTTTTAAAGCTGTAAATAGTCAAACAAAACTTATTAAGGGTATGTTTGGTACAATTTCTCCTAAAAATGTTTTGATTTAAACATTTTTAAAGAAATACTATTTAAGAGTTTCATCTAAAAACACTTGAGAGAAATATATACTTGTTTATGAATATTTTTGGAATAATCACAAATCAAGTATTTTCTCAAAAAACACCTTTTAGTGTACCCAAGTATTTTTAGATGAAACACTTAATTAATATTTATTCTAAAACATTTCACTCAAAACACTTTTACGAGAAGTTGTACCAAACGGACTTTTAGTATAGTGTCAAAACACTTTTACGAGAAGTTGTACCAAACGGACTTTTAGTATAGTGTCAAAAGTTTAATTCTCCTAATAGTGAGAGTGAAAATTTGAATCACCCTCAATCCCCTTCCCTTTGTCAATTTGCATAAAAAAAATGATTAAAAATGCAAGAATCAACCTAACATTTCAGAAATTATTTGAGGAGGTTGATAACTGCCATATGTCATTATTATAATAACTTCATATGGAGTTATTCTTCATTTGTCCTTCCCGTCTTTTTTTTTTCCTATTTTCCTTTCAGGTTTTTTTTAAGAACGATTTGCTCATTATTTTTTTCTTTCTATTTTATATTTTATTGTTAAACGACAAAATGAGGCAACTTTTTCTATTTCATGAGATTATGTAAAAATATTTTAGAAGAAAATAAAAGGACATGATTATAAGTTAAAAATAGAACGATGAGATTAATAATTTACCACTTCAATTGGATAAATAATGTAATTTAGACAATAGATATTTTTAAATTTAATAAGAACAAATAAATTAGTATGAAAATTAAACAAAGTTCTATAATATAAAAATTGAGATAATAAATAATCTAATGTGGATTAATAATTTTTTTAATAAAATATATATAACCTATTGTATTGAGAGAGTAAAATAAAATAATAAATTTTCTATTATAAACAATTAAATTAGTAAGTTTCATCTCTATGATTTATGGACTTTGATTTTTTTATTATAAAATGATATATTTTATTGTGCTATTTTTAGTTTAAAATTATCTTCTCCTTTTTCCCTCCAAAATAAATCTATTATATGAGTATGTAAATTGTATGTTTATAACATCCATTTTATCAGCTTACCACCAGTAAAATATAAAATAGAAAAGAAAAGATTTGTAAAATATTCTTAAATAAATAAATAAATAAATAAATAAAACTTGGAAGGTCGGTTGCACTTACATTTCTTGCTAGAGTTTATTAAGTTTTTACAATAATGACATATGGCAGTTGTTTGAGGCTGCCTCCTCAAATAATTTCTCCTTTTAAAAATGATTCATACACATTTATGTTTATAAAAAAAACATCCCCAATAGAAGTTATAATTCGTTTATCCAAACTAATAATGGTTTAATATTTTATTCTTTTTATTTAAATATAATTATAATAATAATTTTTATTTTCTCTCTTACTAGCCATCAACGATTCACCTCCATTTTCATCATCTTCTTCTCTAATGTCCATTTGAGATAATTTTGGAAATGTTTAAAAGTGTTTTTAAATAAAGAGTGTTTTTAATAACCATTGAAAACACTTCTAAAAGTTATCCCAAATGGACCAAATATATAATATATATATATATATATATATATAATATATATATATATATATATATATATATATATATATATATATATATATATATATATATCATTAATGAGTTATATAGTTTTGGGGGTTTAGAGAAAGGGGGTAATGAATTTGAGTTTGAGAGAGACAGAGTTATGTTTGACTTTTAGAGAGAGGATGATAGGTTTATTGGTGATGAAGCTACAACAATGGCAGGAATAATATTTAGAAGAAGATGATGAATATGGTGGAGGTTGAACCGTTGATGGCAGGTGAGAAAAAGAAAATAAATATTATTATTATTATTTATTATATTTAGAAAAAAAGAATAAAATATCAAACCACCGTTAGTTTGATGAAAAACTTAACGGATTATGGCTTTTCAAAAGTAGGGGGTGTTTTTTTTTTTGTCAAAATTAGAAAAAATATAATAGTGTAACGGACATTTTTAAAATTGGGTGAAATTTCAGGATGATTTTGGGTGGAAGAAGAAGAAAAAATTGCATCATGGATTTGGCTTTAAATCTTTCTGTCCATAAAAAATCAGTTCCATCAAATTACACTTTAGATTCAAGTTTTATTCATGAAAAAAGGGCTAAGAATTTAATTTGGCAGATTCAAAATAAAAAGCACCCAAAAGTATGTTTAATTTGATATCTAAAATTTGCTCCTTAAAAGTAAAGTTTTTAGGAGTTGAAAAATAGTAATGAGATTGCTTACCCACAGCAGATGTAGGAAAATGATGCCAAAAGTTGAACTCTTCATATCTTTCAACAATATGCTTCCTTCTTTCCTCCTTAATTTTTTGTGCATTGAACGATTAGAAACTTCACCTTTTATAGATTCTTAAAAAGTACCGGCTTTCAATCTAAAATCCAATTGACAACGAGAGAAGTTATTCATAGACTTATAAATCATATTAATTAAAGTCAATTTATTTTTTCGATATGAGATCCTTAACATACCCCTCAAAACTGTAACTCTTTTTGGCTCACCCATTCTTAAGTTGAATCACATTTTTGGATCCGATGCTTTCTTTTGAGCTTTGTTGGGTTCCAATGATATCTTAAGAAACATGAGATTCCATCTCAAAACTCAATTGATAATGAGAGCAATTTTATAGACTTATAAACTTTATTTTTTATCTTCATCTTTTCGCTATGAGATTTTTAACATAGATAGTTTGAACGGAGAAGGGATAATAGAGAAATTTCACCGTATGACATTTTTTAAATTGATATTTTCAAAAATAGCAAAGTATTGAAATTTTTAAAAATGACATTTTTCATTTTATTTAGAGCAAAATACAAATAAGATCCTCATGGTTTTGATAAAATGTAAACGTAAAAATTAAAATTTATCCTCTCATGTTTCAAAAAATATGCAATTTGGCCCCTCTCACTAACATCATTAATTTTTTTTTTAGTCATAACTTTTTTCTTTTAAACTCCGATTTAGATGAATAAAGATGTTGCGGAATCACCGTTTCAAACTTTATGGATCATATCAAAAACTTTGAAATCATCAGTAAATAAAAAAGTTATTATCATCAAAATATCAGGTATAATTGAAGTCATAAGCCCTTTATTTACTGATAACTTTGAAGTTTTGAAGTGAACATAATGTAAAGATCGAAACAAGGATTTTGGAACATTTTGAATAATCCAAATTGGATTTCAAACAAAAAAGTTATGACTAAAAAAAAGTTAGTAGTGTTAGTGAGAAAGGTCAAATTGCCTCATTTTGGAACCATAAGGTATAATTTTTCATTTTTAAACTAAGGGGGGTGCTTGCATTTGACCAAAATCATCGGTGTGTTATTTACATTTTACCCTTTTGTTTTCATTAAATTAATGAAAGTTCATATTTTTATTCATTTTTTTTCTCTTGTATTATTGAATGATCGATATTATTATTATATTTTATGTTTCTACTTGAAATGTTTTCAATTAAAACTCAACAATTTTTCAAATTTGGTTAGTTTTTATGAATTAATAAAAATAATCTTTCATTAATTTAATAAAAAAATTTCTTTAAAAAATGTCATTTGAAAATACTTTTCTTTTTGGGGCAGTTAGAAATCTAGCAAATTTTCTAGTAATTATTTATAAAATATCAACACTTAAAAATATAACAAATTTTAATCGATGAATCAATGATCATAAATATTGAATTACTTTCCTTCTAAAAAAATAAATTCTTGAATTATATACTCTTACACTAAGTTTATCACCAGTTCACACATTAATCATTGATTAATTAATATAATAAAAATTGATATATTTACAAATAGTTTTAAGTTATGATATATTTATAAAATTGATATACCCAATAAAATTTTCCCTTTTGTTTTCTATTATATTTTAGCTATATTCTTATCTCAAAAATCCATTATCAATTTAAACACGATTATACTGGGGCTCTTATTTTTTCTCAGTCCATTCTGAAATTTGAGCCATTAAAAGAAGGGAAAAAAACTAACTGACAAACCACTGAAGGATTCTCTTAGGACCTCATTTTGGCAACTTATGTGACAATAAAGTTGTACCAACTGCTACTTGCATGATTTCATTTTACCATATAGAATCTCATAATCAACAATAGCTTTCATTCTTTGTTTTGTTTTTTTCCTTTTCTGGTTCATCCAATTTCCCAAGAATTTACTACAATTAGAATTCATTTAATTTGTCTGATTGATATTAATTATATGAAGAAAGTAATTGGGTTGATGAGATCCTAATTTTTTTTGAGATATTAAATCGAATTTAATGAGGGGAGAGTCGAAACTTCAACCTTAGGGAAAATGGGGGGGGGGGAGTGGCGGGCAGGGGGGGGGGGGGGGGCGGGGGGGTTGATATATTCGGTGGGACATATCCTAATTCTAAATTACAAGAAATTATTCAATGATGTTGTCATGATGAGTTACGAGAAATTATTTGTCCTTTTTAAGAATTTTCGTATATGATGAAAGTTATTAGCTGTTTACACCTCATCAATCCTTTCCTTTCTTTTTGTGATCATGAAAAGAGTATTTTTTTGCTATCAGCTTTTAAATCAAATGAAATTTTTTTTGCTATCAGCTTTTAAATCATTCTCTTACAGTGTTGTGATGAAAGTTATTAGCTCTTTACAGCTCGTCAATCCTTTCCTTTCTTTGTGTGATCATAAAATGAATATTTTTTTGCTATCAGCTTTTATATCACTCTCTTAGAGTGTTGTGAAGCACCATACACCAATAAACAAAAATATCCTTACATTTTGATTATACAGCAAAATGGACACTCAATAATTGAATTGAAATGATTTTACGGACATCTTATCTTTTTCTCAGTTTTGGGATATGCAATTATTGAGCTAAAAGATAAACATGGGAGTTATTAAAATAGTAGGAAAAAATATGTAATTATTTATTTAACATAAGAAGAAAACATAATGTTTGTTCACAATTTCGATCGATCTTATTTGAAAACATCAAAATCATCTAAAATAATTGTTCTATAAATTCTCCATCTAAAGTAAACAATTTCTTATAAGGCAAAACACGAAAACTCAAGTTCAACAACTACCAAAATAAGAACAACACAAATATCCAAAAATAAACAACAAGAGAAGAAAATGATTAACCGACGTGTAAATCCATGCCAACCGCCCACCATTCACGAACCACATCAATACCCGGTTTTCTTCTTCTTTTTACCTGAAAATAAATAAATGTAGCATCATGAGGCTATGCCCAATGAATAGAAAAGGTTAAAAGAAAAATAATGCAAAGAAGATTCCTAAGTTCATTAAGTCCATAAACGGCCTCACAACTTCCAACAAGTTCTCTCAACTCTGAATGAGCCTAACTTTACACAATGCCTTAACTCAACTATTGTTCGCAAATAAAAGTGAGTTCTCGCTCAAAAGCATCAAACACGTGTTTCCACAAGTGAACCTATTATTTTTATTCTTTCCCATTGATCAAATGGAATGAACCTGCCCCGCTAAGTGATATTATGTTGTGCACAACTATAACTATGAAATTAAGAGAAGGAAAGAGAGAGAGAGGGGAACGAGGAGATGAGAGAGGCAAATTTCAACATAATGAGCTGAGGAAATACTTTTGATATATAAAGGCAATTACTATGCCACACGTTACAATATGAGAGGACAAACTAATAACAGAAAATAATGCAATGCAAATAGAATGAGCTGTGAAAATGAAAGGAATCAAATAACAGAATTGTTGCTGCCTCTTTCATTCTTTGCTGCCTTTTTTTGGTAAATCTTCATTATCTTTGACATCCCCCGACAAGCTGATGGCCAAAGAGTGGACTGTAAGCTTATTTCTCAATGCACAAAAATGATGAAAGGACAGTGGTTTTGTCATTAAATCGGCCAATTGATCCTCAGAAGGAACAAAACGAACAACAAGCTGCTTATTCAGGACTTTTTCAAGAATAAAGTGGAGATCTATTTGAATATGCTTGCTACGATGATGCATGACTGGGTTTCCAGCATGATAAATTGCACTTATATTGTCACAAAGAAGTAGAGGTGATGAAGGATGATTAAATTGTAATTCACCCAAGAAGAGATTGCAACCACACGAGTTCAGCTGCAGCATTAGAAAGGCCCCTATACTCTGATTCAGCGTTTGAATGAGACACAACCCTCTGTTTTGTAGATGACCAAGAAATGAGATTATTACCCAAGAAAGTAAAAAAGTCACTTGTGCTTCTTCTATCATCAGGACAAGCAGCCCAGTCAGCATCAGTATAACAAGTTAAGTCCTGTGTGAGAGAGGGTGTGACAGAGAGACCCATGTGAGGAAGTATGCTTAAGATATCTGAGGATTCATTTTACTGCTAGCCAATGGGTGGTGGTTGGATGATGAAGGAATTGGCACACTTTATTCACTGCAAAGCTTAAATCAGGCATATATATTAATAGTACAATCTTGAAGGGCTCCTACTATGCTATGATATTGTGTAGGGTTTGGAAGAGACTCACCATCATTGACTGATATTGATAAACCAGTAGCCACGAGAGTGTTTGTTGGTTTACAATCAGTCATGGAGGCTCTTTTAAGGAGATCAGAGATGTATTTGGCCTGTGAGAGATGCAAAGTGTCATGGACTTTGGTTACTTAGATACCCAGAAAATAAGAAAGAGGCCCAAGATCTTTAAGTTTGAAGAGGGTATGTGATGTGAATCATAATAGGTTAAATAGTTAGGTTTATTTATGAGTTGCTATTAGAGAATTAGTTTATTTTAATGTAATTAATTAGTATAATTAATTAGTATTAGTTCTAGTTACTTTAGGTTAAAATTAAGGTTTTTAATTGTAAGGCTATAAATAGCCATATTAGGTTTCATCTTATCTCAAATCTTATCTTTTATCAAATCAATAGAAATATATTTCTAGAGAGAGTTTTCTCCTCTTTAGGGTTTTAACCCCTTGTTCTTGGGATAGATTTCTCGTCAAGGATGGATTTCATTATTTGAGGCCATAGACTTTGTATGGGATGAGTGTACAGTAGGGGTAGGAGAAGAAGGATATCGAAGTGGTAGTGGGAGAGATAGAATTTGATGGGGATAGGTTTGTTAGGAATGGTGTCCTAGAACTTGTAATTATTTAATAATAATAATTTATTAAGAATAAATTAAATAAATAAACATAAGTTCTTTATATTATCTAGATTGATTCAATTAATGATATTAGGAATATATGGAAATATATAAATATCAAACATTCAAATAGTAAACCCTAAGTTACTCTTATGAAATCACGACTTAGTATGTGAGTCATACGAGAGGATTAAAGTCGAGATGAGTAACTTAAAAGTGTCTATAGTAAATGGATAACGTTTGGGAACCTTATCCTGGTAACACTTGTGATAGCTTCACATTTTGTTTATGACAAATGATCTAATCCCCGATCATTCATGTGGGAGACATGAAATGGAAGTATCATATACAATGTTGATTGTATAAGGCGGGACCACGATGTTCGATCAAATTTCTCCTTAGACCGTTTACGAGAAATGATTGAATATCAAACTAAGTTTATCAACCGTGATAAATCTCAATCCCGAGTGAAACGCGGACTCTATTTGTGGAGTTTGTTCTTTGATTCACATAGTTGAGAGCGATCTGTAAGAACGCTCAATACACTCGTTTTGGGAACATGACTAGATAAGTAGCCGGAACTCATTTTCACGAGATGGAATTCATAACTTTCCTATAAATTAACGGTATCGGTGCGATACCTAAACATTTTAGGAACTTTAGGAAACTCCCTTGATGTCGATTCGAGACATGAACAAGTGGCGCCACGACTTTATTGATCACGTAAGTACCTTATCTCTAGTTCGACTAAAGATAAAGTTCATTGGAGAATCAGCGGGAACACAAGGATAAGCGGTAATTGCGGGGGGGGGGGGTTTTTTTTTTTTTTTTTTTTTTGTGGGGTCCACGTGAAGGATTATATCACGATATAAATAATGATAAACTAAATGGACATAACTCATCTATAGTGAGGGGAGTTCAGCTATGAATCTATAGTGGAATCATTCATAGTTAGATAATATGTAATTAACGATTTGTGTTAATCACTTAATTGACTAATTATTAAGCCCATGATCTATAGGTCCATCGGGTCCCTATGCTAGCCCAAATATCGTAGTCGCGAAATCAAGCGGGAAGAAATGGAAATTTTTAAGTAAAGTGAATTACTTAAAATAGGCAATATTAATTGTTTAAATATTGAGTATATTTAAACGGTAATTAATATGAACATTATTAATTGTTTAAATAATGAGTTTATTTAAACATGAAATTAATAATGAAATATTATTAATTAGATATTATTAATTATTTAAATATTGAGTATATTTAAATGGTAATTAATAATTTGAAATTAATTAACAATTATTAATTGTTTAAATAATAAATTTTATTTGAACGGAATTAATAATTAATAATTAATTAATTAATAATAAAATGTTATCAATAAAATTATTAATTAAATAATGAGTTTATTTAATGGAAATTAATAATTAAAATATTTATTATTAATTATTTAAATAATGAAAATTATTTAAATGGAAATTAATAATTAAATATAATTTGATAATATTTAGTCGGGAGAAAATATTAATATTATTAATTGTTTAAATAAAATATTTTATTTAAATGGTAATTAATAAATAAATTAATTAAGTTGGACTTATTAATTTAAGAGAGAGTTTCAAGCCCAATTGGATTAATGAACTCAATTGAAATTGGCCCAAAATAATTAATTAAATAAATTTGATTTATTAATTATTTATTATTAATTTTGGCCTTCATAGATAATTTGTAGGAGATAATTATTTGAATTATATCCTATAATAATTATATAGATTTATTTACCCAAGATAAATAAAATAAAAGAAAAAGAAAATAATTTCCTATTTATCTATGGCATTTTGAAATTGCAAGATAAAGGAAAGAGATAATCTTTTTCTTTTTGTATTTATCTCTATAGATTAATCCTAATGGGATTAGGATTCCTATTTTTCTATAAATAGGAGGGTTGGGTCATTCATAAATCATACAATTAAATTCCTTAGAAATTCGAATTCTCTCTTCCTTCTCCCTCCCCCTTAGCCGATTTTCCCTAGTCCATTGGGAAGAAAATATTTTTCTCCTTCCCAATTTCTTTTTAAAAGTTCGATCCCACAATCGGGTTTCGTTTGATCGATCGGGATATAGCATAGAAGATCCTGTGTTCTTTGAGGATTTGATGCTGTAAAGAAACCTCCAACCGATTCTCCATTTATTACTCAATGTAAGTTTTGATTTTAATTTTCGAAATTTAAAGCATGAATCTACATGTTTTTTTTTTCACAAATTGCATGATATTAATAGATCCTAAATTAAGTGTTAATTTGTGTTACTAAATAAATTCCGCTAATTTAGTAAATCATCCCTTCAAGGTTTGTATTGGAATTTACAAAAAAGGAAGAGGATGGTGGGTTGGTATGAAGTGAGGTTGGCAGCAAGTGAGACACATAAGTGTGTGGAAAAGAGGAGATATCATTATAAAAGGTCTGGATTGAAGGTAGCGCACTAGTCATGGAGAAAAAAGGAAAAAAAAATTCATTGAAAATAACACGCCTTGAAATGTATACCCTTCCTGTGACTGGATTTAGGCACAAGTATCCACGATGGTTTGAGCTATAACCAATGAAAACACATTGGGTGGATCTATATTGGAGCTTGTGGTCATTGTATGGGCGGAGATATGGAAAGCAAGCACACCTAAAAACCTTTAAAAGGTTGTAATCAGGAAGGTGATGAAAGAGATGTTCTTATGGTGATTTATGTGATAAGGTTAGGGTAGGCAATCTATTGAGTAGGTGAATGGCTGGAAAGAAAATGGCCAGAAATTCTTTGGGAGATAGGATTGAGCAAGGAGAGATTGGCAAACCTCAACAACATGTCTATTTTTGTGTTCAACCTTGCCATTTTGCTGTGGTGTGTATGGACATGAGAGTCTGTGATGTTTTCTTGCCATAGCAAAGAGAGCTGACAGTGAGCGAAACTCCCCCCCCCCCAACTGTTTGGAGACTTTTAATAGTGGATGTAAATTGTTTTTCCACCATCCTTTTGAAATGAGTAAAATAGGATAAGGATTCATCCTTTTTTTAACAAGTATATCCATGAGTAGCCTGTAAAATCATCAATAAACAGTAGGAAATAACAGGCACCATGAACAGAGGTAACAGGTGAGGGACCCCATAAATCAAAATAGACAAGTTGAAAAGGAACAGTGCTCTTTATTGATGATTTTTGAAAGACCAAAATATGTCTCTTGGCCAATTGACAACAATTGCAAAATTCAAAAGAAGAAATATTAGGACTAGTTTGATTACAAGATTTTAAGATTTGCTGAACTATATTTGGAGCAGAATGTCCTAATCTATAATGCCATAAAGTGAATGGAGACAGAATGACTTGAAAAACAGCAGGAGAGGCAACTACAAAAGGTGGCTACACTATAAGAAAAATGACAATAGGACACACTTCACAAATTAATAGGTGACGCACAAATAAAAAAGCAGGATGAATAGTTGTTTTTTTAAAAGAGCGTAACCCATTACGGATGAATACGACCCATTTTTTAAGCCGGATGAAATAAAACTTGGAAGAAAAAAAAAATCGCTCCCAAATCACCAAATTTCGCTCTCTCCCAAATTTCGCATCGTAACCCATCGCGATCGTTCCCAAATCGCTCTCTCCCAAATTGAACAAAGATCTTTCCCAAATCGCTCCCAAATTTCGCTCTCTCCCAAATCGTATTCACCTCTCTCCCAAATCACGATTTCATCTTGCATCGCCGTTATTCACCTTCAATCTGTTCATTAATCGGATTTTGAAGGTTCTGTTCTCTCCCAAATCACGATTTCATCTTCGCAGGGGGTTTATTCGAAGGGATTTCATCTTTGCAGGAGGTTTATTCGAAGGGAGCCTCTTGTTCTTGTGCTTCATCTCTTCCTTCATTTCATCGTTCAACGTAATTGATCTCTCAAAGCCCTAATTTCTTTCGTTTTTTATTTGATTTTCACTCGTCTATTCTTAAGGTTTTTTTCATCTCCAAAATAGAAATTAGATTGGTTCAGGTTGGAGGCGTTAGCGTTCATTTTCCAATCAACGCGAGCACTACAAACAGAAGCAGATCTGCCATCTATTTCCTAATAAATGGTAATGGTCGTTGTCTTTTGTTACTAGCGTTTCAAAGTTCCCTAAAACTTTCAGATCTACCATTTTAATACCTTTAATACCTAAATTTTTCAAATCTACCATTAAATTGTTGAATCAGGGAAGTATTTAGCCTGAAATTGGTATATATGGGTTTATTCTCTTGGATTTCATCGATTTTGACCTAAACTCTTATTTTACTTCACCAAAAGCTTGAGGTATATGATCTTTTGGAAGTTAAAATCTCTTCGATGTTTTTTTTTCTTCTACCTCTGTTAATTCATGTTCTTATTGGTAATTTTGTTTAGTTGAAAACTCTTGTTTTTATGTTTGTGATCTTAGATTTTTCTTGTGTATTATTGGTTATATAAAGCTTTCAAGCTGTATTGATGATTGTGTTGTTTTACTGAGTTTCTATTCAAAGTTGAGAATTTGTTTAATTTATACTACAGGGGTTGTAATGACCCATTTGTGGAACATTTTATTCTTCTTCTCAAATATTGTACTGGTATACTTAAAAAAAAGTGTAGGACAGAGCAAGGAATATTTAGAAATCCCTGCTGACTTCTCTTATCCTTGTAAAATTTACAACATGATCCATATCTAGCCTTATACAAAGTTGATTTTGTCATGCATATGAGCATTTTGTCAGGTATTTGTTAACTCTGCTTGGTCCATCCATAGTGATTTCATAAAGAAAATAAAATTATTATAACATTCATTTGCTTCAAAAGTGTTTTAAATCAGATGCATACATATGAATATTTTCCTTTTCTATTCATAGGCTGATGATAGGTTTCAGATGAATAATAGTCACTCCAATCTTTTCGTTAACCATGAATATTTGCACTTAATATGAGGTGTAAGAGAACAAAAGAGGATTATTTGGGTTGTGAGTTCATAATATGTGATAATAGTCATAGGATTTATTTGTATGCATATGGCGAAATGATGCTATATTATTGACAATATGAAACACTGAATATTTTTAATAGTTAGTTAATAATCTTCAAGATTTTCCTTGTAACTTTCTTTACTTGATATTGCTATGTGCAGTCCATCACTGATAGATTTTGACTACTAATGGTCAATATCATTTCTTGGATGATTTCGGTCATTATATTGACACTAATGCTACAAATTATGATATAACATAGATAAATAATGTAAATATTTTTCATCCTGCATTCCCAAATTGAAATTAGAGATATAAGTAAGATGTTATATATCCTTGCAATGTTTTTATGTTTTAGCTTCTATTTCCTTTCTCAATTAGTTTTTACATTTCATTTATTAAATATCTCATGTTGTTTTTGTTTTTATTTTCCAATTTCAATGCCTCCATCTGCCCTTGATCACATTGTGTAACAACCCGAAAAATCCCAAATACATATAAATGTAAAAGAACAAAAGCGGAAGCATTTATTAACCAAATCAGAGTTTTTCCTCAGTTTAAACAAAACATCAAAACATTATTGATCGATCATTTTAATTCAAAACCATAAAACGATTCAAACTAAAACAAATCTCAAAGTATTAATGAGCAATATACTCGAATTAAAAACCGAACTACTAAACTTAGTTCAACAAAATCAAAACATGACAAATCCCCAAATTATTAAGAACAATCAATCTCGCCGGCATGCAAATCTATGCCAACCAATCACCACCGCGAACCACATCAGCCACCGAGTTTCTTCTTTCCTTTACCTGAAAAAAAAAGTTGTAGCATCATGAGGCTACGCCCAGTGAATAGAAAATTGTTAAATAAAGAATCACGCCAATGAGAGGTTTCCTAAGACTTTAAGTCCATAAACGTCCTTACCGACTTCCAATAAGTCACTCACTCCCAAAGAAGTCATAAATCATATCTCAAAACGTAAAAGTTATCTCTATTCGAATTAGTTTTAAACATAATTTTTCTACAATTTAAAACTAATCGAATCCTTTACTGTTTAATACCTTTAATCTCCTCTTTATTCAAGTTATCTCTATTCGAATTAGTTTTAAACATAATTTTTCTACAATTTAAAACTAATCGAATCATTTCCCGTTTAATACCTTTAATCTCCTCTTTATTCACAAACAAAGAGAGACTACGCCCATAAGGAATTTAAACATAATTTTTCTACAATTTAAATCCTTTAGGGATATTCTTTTCCATTGTACGAATGGAATGAACCTGCCCCGTTAGGTGTTATTTAAGTTGTGCACACTAAATAATCTCTCCTAACAGCTATTCTTCATTAGACAAGGCCTTGCCTAATGCGAACCTACAACCATATTACCCAAGGTATTTTAAAGTAATACGATTTCACACAACGTCAACCTTGACGCTCCAACAAGCCAACAACCTCACTTTCCTCAACTAACCCAACTGAAAGGCTAAAATTTCCTAAATTACAACTTTTAGGATTTAACCTTAATCTCACCTCAAAACAGCCCAAAAACATCCAACTAAACACTTTGGGTCATTTTCAGTCACTTCCAACATTGTTACAAATCTAGAGACGAAACTAGCCTAGGTCTACGCCATTTCGTCCCTTAATCGAAACTTAGAATCTAATAATTTCTAAAGAAAAACCGGTGGCATAACGACTATATTTTTAACTCCCAAATAGCCCTACACATCCAAATAAATATCGCAACACAAAATAATAAATCCAACATCAGTTACTAACTAGCCGCCTAAGCCTAAATTCTCCTATTTGGGCACTATCATACAAAAACGACATTTCATAACTTAACGACAATTGTTAAAATTTACCCAAGATCAGTCTTATACATCCCAATCTTTTAAGCATGCTTTTCATTAATTTTTCCAAGTTCTTAATTCAACCCAAATAACCTCATTTTATACTTATAAACATCCAAGGTCAATGCCAAAATTTAAGAGGTTATACTGTTAAAGAAAAAGGAAAACAAACATGGAAAAATTCTAGCATTAACAACTTCTACTCACCTTGTACACAGCAATAATTTTTCCAAATTCTTTTCCTTTCACAACACAACTACGACCTGAAACATAAGTTACAATCTAAAATAAATTAAACCTAACTTTATGCTAACATAAATATTAAACTGAACGTAGGACGGAGGGATTACAGGGTAGGACCATTAGGACAGCATTAGGACGGAGGGTGACGGGTTAGACTTCGGGTTAGGATGGTTATGACAGGGGGAATTCAGGTTAGGACAGATGTAGGACGGGCGTAGGTCAGGTAGAACGGACGTAGGACAGCGTAGGACGGGCAGGGGGAATTCGGGTTAGGACGGACGTAAGACAGCGTAGGACAGGCGTAGGTCAACGTAGGACGGGCGTAGGTCAGCATAGGATGGAGGAAGAATTTTGGGGTTCTGATTCATTCATTATCTATCAATTATACATTAGGTTTCAAAATAGAAATCATTACCTCAATTCAATCTTGAAAGAAGGCTCTTCTCAAATTTCTCCACAACTCCACCAAAGAAGACCTAAAGGAAAAATCACACCTAGAGACCATGAAATTGTGAATCGATTAACTGACATCGATTAATTTCACAACCAAAACGAATGAAGAAGGAGATGGGGAAGAAGAATGCCTTACCTCTTTTCTGTCTAGGTTTTTTACGTGAAGCAGGAAGAATGAGATGTCTGTCCTTTTCTTTTTTTTTCCTTCTTCTTTTTACGCTTCCTTACTTTTCTTTTCTTTTTTATTTCATTTTTCCTTTATCTCCATTTAATGAAAGTAATTGTATTAAATTCCTGTAAAAAAAATTTAAATATCAATTACCATCATTTACCTTAAATCCAATAAATATTATAATAAGAATAATATTTATTTAATTTAAAACTTACCCAAAAACACGGGGTGTTACACATTGATTTGTTGATTTTTTTCTTTATCGTCTTTCTTCTCCATTTATTCCCATAATCATTATTTAGTTCTAATTTACTTATACTAAACATGACTCTTTCAACCTTTTTAACTTGCTATGCCCTTTAACTTTCTAAAAGATAAGTTATAATTGAAACAAGTTGAAATAAGGTTTTGTATTTAATATTTGGTTGGATTTTATAGAAACTACAAAAGAAAAAGGAAGAAATCAGGCCCTTTGTAGAGAGCGTGCAAGCCTTGAAGGTAATTGTAATGGAATTTATTTTATTGCTAAGAATTATAAAGTTACTATGCAATAAAAAGTAAAATTGAATTCAAGTTATTCTTCCATGGCCTTGCTGCTCATGTAGGACAAAAATCATTACTTCCATAACGGTACTTTAGCAAATGGTTTATTGGATGCTTTTATGATGATTTCCATAATGGGTTTAGAGAAACGATTAAGTTATTTATGCTAACTAGTGAATATTTGTAATATTTAGATCTTATTTTACTTTAGGATAGAAGTTGCTCATTTGAAGTATGTATTTTTTTTAATAATATAATGGATGAAATGAAATTTTATGATCATGTTTGAACTAACACTAATTCCAAATGATAATGCTGAAAACTTGGCATTGGTTTGTGATGTATTGGATCTCATTATTTCAGGAATGTATTAAATAATGACTTGTGTGAAACAATACCAACTAGTGAACCATTTGAGCATATTCCATTAAACAAGTAGGTTTTTTTATTGTCAATCCTGTCACTACAAAAAAAAGTCAATTTGCGACCAGAAGGTCGTTTTTCTGTTAGAATGCGACCAAAAAGCGACCAAAATGGTGGTGGCAAAAAAGCTGGTAGTTCCTGACTTTTGTGCGGCCGTTTAGTCATAAAAATACGACCAGAACAGTTTAGTCGCAATAAAGTAAACATTTTCAAAAACGACCAAGTGGTCACTTAAAAAGGGACCATCTGGTCGTAATTTAAGTTGAAGATAAGTGACCAGGTGGTCCCACAATAAAGTGACCAAATGGTCACTTTTCAGTCAAGATATTTGCGACCAAGAGGTCATTTTATTTATACCAAATTGCGACCAACAGGTCGTTTTATTTATATCAAATGGCGACCAAGGGGTTGTTGTATGTATAATGGAATGCGACCTCTTGGTCGCTTTATATTATATTTTTTTAATTATTTAATTATTTATTTAAATTAAATTATTTCATTTGTAAATAGTATTTTAATTTTATTTTATTTTATTTCATTTAAATTTATTTATTTATTTAATTAATTAAAAAATAAAGAAATGAAATTAAAATAAAACTATATATAAATAAATTTCCAAAATAATGTACTGTACAGAATAAAAGAAATGTAAACTACTGCGGAGGAGCAGGGGGTGGTGGAGGCGGCGCCGATGATGAAGACCCGGGGATCTCGGGGATCGAAGAACGCTGCCAATGCAGCTGGGACTTGGGCCGCAACCTGGGCCTGAACATCCGCCTGAATCGAAGCGCGCATATCCGCCATAGCAGTGTGAAGCTGCTGAACCTCCTCTTGCAACCGCTGCTCCGTCGGAGTAGGGCCGGAACTCGTGCTCGCTCCGCCGTGCTGAGGTGGAGGCACATCGGCGTACAGTCGTCTACCGTATGAGTCGAGGCCTAGAACTGATCCATCAGGCCTAACCCCTCCAGAGGCCTCCAAGAATGCCTCCTTACGGTTTCCTGAGTCGGTTGCGAGTCAGGTGTGGGCAACAGCTGACTCAATGACTCCGTGAAACGCTCCTAAATTTTTAAAATTCAAAAGATAAAATATTTAATATATAAGTTAGAAAGAATAGTAAAAAAATTAAATAATTGAAAAACTAATTAAATACCTGAACTTCTCTTGCCCTATCGTCGACGATCGTCCCGTCCTTTTTTGTATGCAGAATGAGATGCAGCTCATTAGGTGGGATAGGGCGACCGTGCTTCTCTTCCTAAAAATAGTAGAGAGATTGAAAAGGAAAAAAGTATATTAATAATTAATAATTAATTAATCAAGAAAAGATAATAACAAAAAAGTACGTAAAAGAAGAAACAAAAAACATACCAATCGACGATGGTGCTCGCTGTGGGTCCGGGCCCCGGCTGTGTGTTTACTGGGATTCTTCGCACGATTGGCCTTATTCCTGCTTGACACTGCCTTGCCCTGGGGAGTGTTCAAACTGGCGATCAGCCGTGCGTGCTCCTCCTCGCTCATCCACACGGGTCATTTGTATGCTTGTTTTTTGCGCGCCCGGTACATGAGGTCCTTGAATCGATCCTGGACGTGATTGTCCCACAGGGGGAACAATCTACCGTCCGTGATATCGGAATCGATAGAAGGAAACTTGCCCTGAAAAAATTCAAATAAAAATTAGTTAAAGTAATCAATTTATTATGAAAAATTTAAAAATTAAGTAATTATAAAAACAATTGATGTTAATTACCTTCCAATTGTCGTACATCCGACGTTTCTCTGTCGTCGGAATCTTCTGCCAGCGAAGCTCGCTGGGTAGAGGCATGCTCTGGAGGACCTCGCGAAACCGTTTTGATACGGTTGTATGCGGCTCCAATCTGCAAAAAAACATTAAACATATTGTGGTATTAGATTAAACAAAACTATTTATATTTATCTATTTATTTACAATTAGTAAAATGATTTAAAAAATAATTAATTAGAACAATAAACAAAACTTACGTATCCCCCTCAATTCGAAGGGTAGAGGCTGCGGCCCGAGGAGGCTGCGAGGAAGAAGTGGATGGGCCAGGTGCATCTGACTGGGTGGCAGTCCCTGAAGTCGTGGCCTGGGAGTCCTGCCTCAACCGTGGTGTCGCAAGCGTCGAATCCTGGACCGGTGAGGGCTCTGAATGATCGGGAGTGAGATCATCTCCCGTCTCGGATTGTGCGAGGAGTATGGCCCACTCATCAGTCATCAACTCATCAGTAGTAGGGGGCCGAGGAGTCTCGTCCTCAGGCTCGTCTGACTAGGGAGGACGTCGTCCGACCGTCATAATCCTAAATTAAAATAAAACAAAAAAAAAAGCAAATTAAATAGAGTAACTAAATTATACTAATTAATTAATTTTAATTAGTTTAATTAATTAAAGTAAAATTAGACTAATTAAAATGAATTAATTAAATAATCTTAATTAAATTAATTAAATAATTTTCATTAAAGTTTAATACTTAAACAAAATTATTCTAATTAATTAATCTAATTGTACTTGTTTGACCTTAGGTTTGCTCGAGTTTTTAAATTAGCAAACTACCCCTTTAACTCCACGCGCCGTTAAGGGAACAATGAAAAGGCGTTTCGCCTATTTATTATAGTATACAACATTTAAGGAAAGGGCGTGATGGTAATTGTTCAAAACGGAAAACATGGGATCACCGCTATTTTGGGGGTTTTTGGGCAAAATTGATATTAAAAAACACAACCTAGGTTTTTAGTGAATAAATGTGGATTAATGTGGATATTCTTGATAATATTTCATTGTACTTTACTTTAATCAAATTTAACTAAAATTAAGTAATTAAACAATTTTTATTTAATAATTACACTCATTGAAGTAGTTAAATTTAGTTTAATTAATCTAACTTAGTTTACTTTAATTTAATCAAAATTAAACTAAAATTAATTAATTAAATTAGTGTAATTAATTAATTTAAACTACTTAAGTATAATTGAAGTTAAACTATTTCAATTAATTACCCTACTTAAATTAATTGATTAAATTAAAGTAAACTAAATTACATTAATTAAACTAAAATTAAAATTTAAACTAGTGTAATTAAAATAATATTAATTTAGTTTAATTTTTTAATTTTAGTTTAATTTTATTAAATTTAAGTAAACTAGCTTAAATAAACTAAATAAGTAATTAAACTAAATTAGATTAAGTAATTAAATTAATTACTAATTAAATTGAATTAAAGTAAACTAAGTTAGATTAATTAAACTATTAGATTAAGTAAACTAAAATTAATTAAATTATAGTAAATTAAGTAATGAAGAATTATAGGGAATTAGATTAATTGAACTAAAATTAATTAAATGAAACAAACATTAATTAATAAAAACTAAACTAATTAATTAAATTAAACTAAATTAAAATTAGATTAAGTGAACTAAAATTTATTAATTAATTAAAGTAAACGAAATTAGATTAATTAACCGTAAGTAAAACTAAGTACTTAATTAAACTAAATTACATTAATTAAACTAAAATTACTTAAAGTAACAAAATTAAACTAAACTAATTAATTAGTTAATGTAAACTGAAATGCTATGAATTAAACTAAAGTAAACTAAGTAATTGATTACACAAATTTAGATTCATTAAACTAAAATTAATTAAATTAACAAAATTAAACTAAACTAATTAATTGAAAACTAAAAACTAAAACTAAGTAAACTAAATTCTTAAACTAAACTTAAATTTTATACGAAAACTAACCTCGTAATAGAAACCGGGATTGGAGGTTGAGGGTTTTAGGTTTAGAGTAAGAACGGGAACGGGAAAGGGAAAAAATAACGAGGAACGGGAGAGGGGAAAGAGAGAAAAGAACGAAAAGAGAGAAAGAAAAAGAGAAAGGAAGAAAAGAAGAAACGGGGGAAGAAAAGAAGAAACGGGGGAAAGGAAAACTGATGGGAATTTAAATCAGATTTTGTGACTAACTGGTCGCAAATATGTAATCAACGAAAGGTGCGCGTGCTGGGGACATTACGACCATCTGGTCGCCATTTTCCACATATTTGCGACCAGGAGGTCGCATTTATTCAAAAAGTGACCATATGGTCGACAATTTGCTATTATCCACAACAGCTGTCATATCACGCGTCCCATAAAAAATTGCGACCATCTGGTCGTAAATGTTAAATTCACCGCCAAGTTTTGCTACCAGATGGTCGTAATAGTTCAATTCACCGCCATAAATTTCATGAAAATTTAAATTCACCGCCAAAGATTTGCGACCAGATGGTCGCACTTATGAAATAAACCGCCAAAAAATTAATGAACATTTTATAATATCCCTTCATTTTTGCGACCAAATGGTCGTAATTTAACTTATATTTTTTGAAAAAATGCTTCCACGTCGCAGCATCTGAGGGATGTCTCATAACTCCTTCATCTTCAGAATGCTCTCAGGCAGCGTGTTTTCTGGAGGAGCACATCGACGAAACCAAGATGCAATTGAATCAAATCCTCTCACTGGTATGTGGTATTGCGCTTTTATATTTAATAGTTCCGTAGCTGCAGCAAGTTGGCTAACCTCACATCCTCCATACAACGGTCGACTTGCTGTGGTCAGCATCTCATGCATTTTACGTGCTTCTGGATTCATTTCCTCCTCAACGAAAGTTTGTTCTTCATCTTCTCTTTCGCGATTCATTTCATTACCATACCCTACACCATCCATTATCACCTGCTGTATTTGACCGAACTGGTTTTCTTCAATATGGACTGCAACGTCAACATGCGAGCTGCTTCTTTCATACTGTCTCGATTACTGGACTGCGGTGTCGAACATTTCCTTCGTTTCACCTTGGTACACCCAATGATAATAATTTGACACAAAACCCCGACTATAAAGGTGCTTCTTCAAATCAGGAACCGATATGATTTTTCTGTTGTCACATTTTCTGCATGGACATCGTAGTTTCTGACTATATTTTTCGTAATGCTCAGTTCCCATACAAAACTCAACAAATTGATGAACCCCTGCAACGAATTCATCGTTCAAAAAACTATCAATTAAATGAATGTACATCCACTCTCTCATTTTATTTTTGTGTGTTGATGAACTATGTATGGAAGTGCATTTTATAGGTGGTTAATCTGTCATTTTGCGACCAAGCCGTCACAAAAATTGACGGCAATATAAGTAATATTCCCTCCATTTTTTGCGACCTGATGGTGGCCAATTTGCGACCATCTGGTCACAATTTGTCTCCATATATTTCCCTCCAAAAAATAAAGTGACTGGGAATATGGAGAGTCGCTTAAATGCGACCACCTAGATGAAATATATTTGCGACTCACTCGTCGTAATTTTGGCGCCATTGTTTCGCGCCAAAATTTGCAACTACCATGATTTGGGGTCATTTAATTACAACCAGATAGTTGTAACTATTTACGATCACACAGTCGTAATTTTGGCTCCAAAATTTCGCACGTTTTTTTACGTCTACTTATAGAATACGGTCGCATTTTGGTCGTAGTTTTTGCTACCAAATGGTAGCTCTGGGTCAACGCTTGGTTTTACGACTCGGTTAGTCACAAAAAAGCATTCACATGTTCTGGTCGCAATTTTCTGGTCGCAAATTGACAGTTTTCTTGTAGTGTATCTCTTATGTCATAAGGGTATTTTTGTCAAGATGGGTTGTCTATCTTCTCCCAAAAATTCTACATAGACTAGATAATGAAAGATTTTTTACTTGAGGCCAGTTAATATTTTTATATATTAATTGGGGCTACATACGTAGTTATCCCAAAAAAAAAATATAAGATGTCTTTTCCAATATTTTCTAAATTGCCCCCTTTATCTATTGATCAGAGTTTAAAAATACCAAAAAAAATAAAAATAAAAAAGCCGACTCTGATCGGCTTCTATACGAAAAATACTTGTCTCCTGACTTCCACTTGTCTTAATCTTATTTAATAAATCATATCAGTTGGACCATGTATTTATTAAAAAAAAAACTGTATATTTATTACCCAATAATATAATTTATCTAATAGGAATAAGACACGTTGATTACATGATAGTTGTAGTTGTTAACTAGTGTGAGCAGGTTTATAAACTAAATAAAGAATGATGAAGTACATAATATCTGAATGATGTAAAAGGCATATCTTTTTTCTAAATCTGTTGCTAAATCATTCTTTAAACTTTTGGAAGCTTGTGATTGATTTTTATATAAAAATAGTTAGGATATTAACTGATTGAGAAATGTTCCTTTAGTTTTTTTTTTCCCTAAACAAAATCTGAAAAAGAAGATACGATCAACTGCTTCCAAATTGAGGGGAATATTTATTGATTAAATTTATCATTTCGTCCAACCATTTTTAAATTTCATCACTAATATTTTAAATTTAAATTTTATATCCAATACATTTATATTTTTCAACAAATCTCTAATCTCAACCACCACTAGAATCATTAAAGATTTAATGATTGTATTAAAATATCATTTTGGTTCTTAATTTATACATCAACTTTCATTGATCCCTATTTATTTTAAAAGTTTCAATTTTTACCTTTAATGTATAAAGTTTTTTCAATTAGATCCTTGTCCATGTGTTGTGCAAAAGAACATTTTACCTTTATTTTAGTGCAATAATAATAATAATAATAATAATAATAAGAAGGAGGTTAAATTATACAAAATATCCCTAATCTTTAGTGATGGTTTCTATTTTGCCCCTAAGTTTTAAAAGTTTCAATTGTACCCTCAATTTTTTAATTTATTTCAAAAATACCTTTTATTGAGATAATCACCTTTTAAAAAATTCCATTTGTGTGCAATTTCAATTAAGTTTAACGAAAATTAAAAGATTGAGCGTATTTTTGAAAGAGTATTTTTTTAACAAAATGATAATTTTCCGAACAAATGATATTTTGAAATAGTAATTTTTCCAATAAATAATATTTTTGAAACTTTTAAAACGTTAGGGATAAAATTGAAACTTTAAAAATATCAGAGGCAAAATTGAAACCAATCCTTAATTTAAAGATATTTTATATAATTTAACCTAATGATAATAACGATTGTAATGAAATTGTGGGGTGGTATTTAAAATTATTATTTTCAATGATCTCCACCCATAAACCATCGCCTCCTCTTTTTGTTTGGCAATCTTATAAAGTCATACATCCTATATGAGATTTTCAACTAGTTCCATGTATTAGTATGACTATATTTAGACACGTTGTCTTCTCCTCTATCTTAGTCTTTAATGTTTGAAAGGTTTGATTTAGTACCTTATACGTTTTGATTAAGTTCAATTTTAGGTCAATTTTAGTCATGATTAAAATTCTTTTAAAAAAATTAACATTGCACATTCTTTTACTATAGCATTGCGTAGTCAATATGATATGCTTATCAGCGTTCAATGTCCATGTTAACAAATTAGAAAATATGTGATGTCAATTTTCCATTTAAAAATATAACGTCAAAGAGTATAATCAAATTTAATCAACATGTCCGGAACAAAAAAAAAACTTAAAAGCGTGAGTAACTATATTAAAAATTTTCAATTGTTAAGAACTAAATTAAAACTTGTGGCAAATATTTGCGACTGAGGTAACTTTTTTTAAAGAATAAAACTTCTATGACATCATAGTTGTAGTTGGGATAGTGTGAGCAGGTTTACTAACTATATCAAGAATGATGATCTAAATCATGTAAAAGGATTATCTCTGCTAAATATTGTTTGCTTAATCATTCTTAAACTTTTGGATGCTTACGCTTAATTTGAATATAATAATAAATACAAGGATAATTGATTAAGAACTGTTCCTATGAAAGAGTTTTTAAACAAACTAGTCAAACTAACGTGCATTGCACGTGTCGTGCATGTATTTTATATTTTTTAATGTGAAATATACAAATATCAAAAGCTTAAGAAGAATATAAATAAATAAGGGAATTTTTTTAATGTACAATGAAATAATACATCAATTTTTTTATTAATAATCTAAAGATGGTTATAATTAATAAACATTTTCATTGAAAGTTAGAATTTATTTTAAGGGAAAAAAAAATAAAAAAGGGTTAATTGAATTTATTTTGCTTTAAGACTTAAATTGTACACAAATTTGAGTTTTTAGAAAATTTTTTTTTTTTTTTAAAAAAAAATATTTTTTTTTTTTTTTTTTCAAAATTTTTTTTTTTTTTTTATTTTTTTTCTAAATCATAATATATGATTTATAAAAAAAAACGGTGATAAATTATTTAGAATAAAAAGCATAGTGATAAATAATTAAAAGTTATGAAGAATGATATTTCTCATTAAATATAATGGATGATAGTCCTATAATTTATACAAATGAAAACTAGAAAATAAAAACTTTAGGAAAAGATAAAGTCAAACTATATAAAGATGAAAACTAGGAAAGAAAATAATATTTTTATTTCACTTTATTGAAAAATTATAAAAAACAAAACAAAATTTTAATAACATGAAATAAACAATGAATGAATTCTAAAACTCATCATTCCTCGACGCTTAGCATGAAATGTAGCACCTACTCTTTATCAAGTCCTTTCTTTTGATCACAAGACTACTTTTGGTGGGGGGTTTGGGGGGGGTCTGGTGGGGCATCCACCTTTAGTGGTTGTTTTTAATGGTCTTCTCCTGAAGCACAAAAACTCATTCAACTTATTTGCCTTTCAGAGAAACAATTTAATGGAGGGTAAAAAAAAAGGTAAAAATTTTTTTTTTTTTTTTTTTTTTATATTATTTTAATATTATTATTATATTTAAAATTATAAAGAGTATAAATTATGTAATTTAAAAGATAAACTAAGAAGGTAAGAAATGCATGGGAAAAAATTTACGTAGAATACTAAAAGATTTAATACTCAAATCAGAGTGAAATTTACCTTTGGCCTTCAACAAGTTCGTTATTTTGGATTTGTTATCCTTGGCTTCAATATAGTGATTTAGAGATTTTTTTTTTACAATTCAATTAATTCAATCTTCTTTTTACATAATATACTTATCATTCTATTTAACTTGAAAATTTATTCAGTTATTTACCCATTTATGTCAGAATTTGATGAACTCCATTATTCCATAAAAGAAACTTTGAAACCGATCAATAACCAAATCATCAAAGTAAATAATTTAATAAAATTTAGCATTACTTTTAAAAAACTAATTCTCCTTCTCATTCCACTTAAAATGAAGAATTAAAATATCCATTAACAAAACCATAAATCCACATTCTTATTTCTCAAAACTCAATTAAGCTTGAAGAATAATGGTGAATGGTGATTAAAAAAAACAAACACCAAAAACTCTCCAATGTTAAAAGATTTAAAAAAAACCACATAATTGAAGAAGAGTTAAAGCTAAATCCATATAGTGAAACAACTTTACATAATTCAACACCTTACTAAAATTTTTTAATATATTCAATTGTTGGGGGGGGGGGGAAATTAAAAAAAGGATAATGGAGGTGGGGGGGGGGGGGACCAATTTTTTTTAAATTTTGTGAACGCTTCCATCGCCACGGCAGTTTTTTGTTTTTCTTTATATAGTTTCTCTTTCCATATGTAAAAACGGCTTGTGCTAAAACATTGGGGGGGGGGACGGGGGGGGGAGATGGGTGAAAAGGAATATATCAATGTTAAAATGGAAAACCTCAAAGGGCCCGCTTCCATTCCAATCACCATAATAATTTCAACAAATTTTTGGTTTATTTATGGTTTTTTTACGATTTAATAGAGCCAAAAATTGATTAGAGGGGGAAAACCATCTATTTTCTCAAATAGTGCATAAGGGAAAAAATGGCAAAAAAAAAAGGTAAAAAAATATATCTCTCTTTACACACAAAAATATAAACAAAATAAGAATATAAAGGATATGAGTTTAACACTAAACTACGATTAAATCTTAATTAGTAGAGTTTGTTTTTTTTTTTTTTTTTTTTTTGAACTCTACATCGCAAACCCATGCTTTTATAAAAAAAAAAAAATACCAAGTATATGAATCATTTAAAATCTTGTCAATCGAGGTTCGAATTAGCTGAACTTACCAATGTTCATGAATCCAATAATGACACTTCACTCTTCAATGATGGGTCATTAGAAGAATAGGAGAGTTAAAAATGTAGGGTAATATGGGCATTAAGAAAAAGAGGTAAAGGAAGTAAAAGTTCTCCATTTTTTTTTGGGGTTTAAGAGAAAAAAATGGTAAAGAAAAGTTGCAATTTCTCATTAAATATAATAGTTAGTCATATTTATGGGGGGGAAAAAATTTTTTTGGATTTTTTTTTTTTTGGGGAAGGGAAAAAAAGTTAAAAAATGGTTTGGGCCCTTGGGTTTTTTGGGCCGTGGTTTTGGGGGGGGGGGGGGGGGGGGGGGGGGGGGTGGGGGGGGGGGGGGGGGGGGGGGGGCCCCCTTTTGGGGGGCCTCAATCTAGGCGGGGGGGTGGGGGGGGGGGGGGGGGGGGGGGGGGGGGGGGGGGGGGGGGGGCGGGGGTGTGGGTGGGGGGGGTGCCCCCCCCCCCCCCCTTTGGGGGGGCGGGTTTTTTATAAAAAAATCTCAATTTTTTTTGTTTATTTTTATCATTTGATTTTTATCATAAAAAATCATAATTTTAAAATAAGTTCATGTTAAATGTCAAATGTTCTATATTTTATTGGTTTGTCATAAAATAAAAGTTAAAACTAATTAACTATTAATCAGTCTAAATTTTTTTGTTTATTTTTATCATTTGATTTTTAAAACAATCATAATTTAAAAAAGTTCATGTTAAATGTCAAATGTTCATATTTTTTGGTTTCCATAACATAAATAAAACTAATTAACTATAATAGTTAAATTTTATTACGATTCTTCAATTTCGTTAGCATAAAAAATATCAATGTGCGAGAAGAGCATAAAAAAATTGAGCAATTGACTCAATTTCAAAAAGGATCTTCTGATAGGTTCATTATATTAGGAAGTTGGGTGGGTGAACAAAAAAATGATGTTGACAATCAATTAGTAGATGATCATGATATCCATATATATAAAAGATCAAGGTAATTATGGGGATGATAAAATTTTAGATGGTCATGAACATAAGATCAAGTATACAAGAGAAACTTAATGGATTGGCTTTGATATATCGAGAGTGAAACATTGGAATACATTGATATCAAAAGTTTAATAGATGACTTTGCATCTCAATATTTAAGGAGAACATCACTTTTTAAATGAAGGTTATAATTGTATTATTTTATTGTTATTACTTATTGATTAAAGTTCATAATTTTTTTATTTTATAATTTTGTTGTATTAAAATTATATGGTATAGGGCCCAAATTTATTTTTTGCACCGAGCCCTTATTTACATAGAACCAGCCCTGGTTGCAGGCAGTGCTCGTGAGAGTCGTGGCTGCGACCACATGGTCAAATATGTTATTTTAGCATATTTGACCTCCAATTCTCAATACTTCCCTTCAAGTTGGAGCATGGAGATCACAAATGCCCAACTTGCGAAGAAAAAACACAAATTTTGCATCTTCAAGGGCTTTAGTCAAGACATCCGAAAGTTAATCTCCATTACGAATGTGGGAAGGAGAAATAATTCCATCTTAAAATGCATCACGAACGAAATAGTAGTCCATCTCGATATGTTTCATTCTCTCATGCAAAACAGGATTGACCGCTATACGCAAAAAAGCTTGACTGTCACAATATAAAGGAATAGGTTCAATATGTTGAATCCCAAAGCATTCCAACAAATACGTCAACCAATTTAATTCACAAGTGATAGTGGCCATAGAACGATCACTACAAAAAACTGTTAAATTGCGACCAGACATTTGCGACCAAAAGTATTGGGTAGTTTTTTTGGTGACCACTCTAGTAGTAAATATGAAGTTTGACTTAAAACGACCATATGGTCACTTTTTTGCTACCAAATGGAGACCAAGTAAAGAATTAGTCATGAAAAATGACGCGAATTTTTGGAGCGAAGCAAGTGACCATATGGTCACTACAAAATTACGACAATGTGGTCGTAATTTTGTGACATGGATTATCATATAGTAGCAAAAAAAGGCGCGTAAATTTGGCGGGAGAAAGGCTACCAAGTGGTCACAATTCAAAGTGACTATATGGTCTCAATTTTGGTGACCTTTAGTGACCAACGGTAGCTTAAAAATTTGGCGGGAAATAAGCTACCAGGTGGTCACATTGTGAAGTGACCAGATGGTCGCAAAAGTTGTGATTTTAAGTGACCAGTGGTAGATAAACAATTTGGTGCGAGAAAAGCTACCAACTGGTCACCAAAATAAGTGGCCATGTGGTCGTAAATGCTGTGACTTGATGTGACCCGGGGTAGTGAGGAAAATGGCGGGAAAATGCGACCTTTTGGTAGTAAAAATACGATCATCTGGTCGCAAATAAGCAGAGGAGTCCATTATAAAACCCCCTCCTCCCATTGTTTGTTAGCATTAAGAAAAAAGAAAATGAGAGAGTGGATGTATGTTCGTTTGATAGACGGGTATTTGAACGATGAGTTCATGGCCGGGGTTGAATAGTTTGTTGAGTTTTGCATGACAACTGTCTATTATGAAAAGTATGGTGGAAAGCTACGTTGCCGGTGCAGGAAATGCGACAATAGGAGAATCATACCGGTTACAGATTTGAAGGTTCATCTTTATAGTCGGGGATTTGTGCAGAATTATTATCATTGGGTGTTTCAGGGGGAAACAAAGGAAATGTTCGATGCTACATTACAGGAATCGAGACGATACGAAGGTATCAACTCGAATGTAGAGGTTTTTGCCGAAGAACGGAATGATGAACAACAGTATAGTCAGATGCAACAAATGATACTTGATGGTGCGGGGTATGGGGGGAAAGAAAATTTCCGTGAAAGTTTAATCGTAGACGAAGATGAACGGGTTGTTGAAGAGGAAATGAATCTGGAAGCACGTAAGATGCACGATATGCTAAAGACAGCCAGCCGACCATTGTACAATGGGTGTGAGGTCAGTCAACTTACTGCTGCTACAGAACTTTTAAATATAAAGGCGCAGTACAACATACCTGGTAGAGGATTTGATTCGATTGCATCGTAGTTTCATTGATGCACGCCAGAAGAAAATATTATGCCCCACAGTTTGTACGACACGAAAAAACTAGTGGAGGAACTTGGATTACCCGTGGAGAAAATAGATTCATGTCGAAACGGATGCATGATTTACCGGGATGTGGATGAAGACCTGCATCACTGCAAATTCTGTTTTCTTCCAAGATATAAACAAGGGAAACGCAGCCTGATTTCGTACGCCCGCATGTTCTATTTACCGCTGACCCCACGTCTGCAACGGTTGTATGCATCAGATGTGACAGCTTCGCACATGAGATGACATCACGAACATTCACAGGATGAAGGTGTTATGAAACATCCTTCAGATGCTGCGGCATGGAAGCATTTAAATAATTATCATCCTGATTTTGCACAAGATCCGAGAAACGTCAGATTGGGCTTATGCATGGATGGCTTTAACCCGTTCGGGGCATCCGGGGCACAATATTTAGTTTGGCCAGTCATGGTAACCCCGTATAACTTGCCTCCCTCGATGTGCATGTGAGACTCGATGATTTTTCTAACAGTGATCGTACCTGGGCTGAAAAGTCCAAAACAGAAACTGGATGTGTATTTGCAACCACTTATTGCAGAGTTGAAAAGATTGTGGACTGATGGTGTTATGATGTACGACATTTCGAAGAAACAAAATTTCTTGATGTGCGTCGCGTTAATCTGGACGATCAGTGACTTCCTTGCGTATTCAATGTTGTCAGGATGTTGACATTTAATTGCTTTCATATATATTTTTGAGTATGTGTTTAGTTTTTGTTATTGTTTTGCTTAGTCAGTAGTTAACTGTGTGAACCTCAATCTCATCCTCTTAAAGGATGGAGTACGGCAGGGAAATACGCATGTCCACATTGCATGCTAGACACAGATGCATTTTATCTCAGAAACGGTTGGAAAACTTGTTGGTTTGATTTTCACCATCGGTTTTTGCCGTTGAATCATACGTTCTGTTCAAACGGTAGTGACTGGAAGAAGGGTCGACGAGTAAGAAAAGAAACCCCCCGACAATGTATAGTGGAAGGCAGATTCTTCACGGTATAGATGTTATAGGGATGAAGAAGATTATAGTGGACGGTGCAGAGAGTGCAAACAATGCGGCTGGAAAAAACATGGGTTGGAAGAAACGGAGTATTTTTTGGGATCTACCGTATTGGGAAGATCTACTGATTAGACACAATCTGGATGTAATGCATATCGAGAAGAATTTCTTCGACAACATTTTCAATACAATTTTGAATGTTCCGGAAAAAACAAAGGACAATCTGAAGGCACGTTATGATATACGGGAGATATGTGATCGTCCTGAGTTGGAGCCTGACGATAATGATAATTACGCAAAAGTAAAGTACATGTTGACGACGGATGAAAAGAAAACATTATTTGAGTGGATCAAATCCATCAAATTCCCGGACGGATACGTTTTGAATTTGAGTCGGTGTATAGACAGTAAAAAACATATCATGTTCGGGATGAAAAGCCACGACTGTCATGTATTCATGCAACGATTGATTCCTGTCACGTTCAGACCGTTTCTAGAGAATAGACATTGGGAGCCGCTTGCACAGTTGAGTGTTTTTTTCAGGGACTTGACATGTACAGAGCTGACTGAAGCTACTGTCGCTTCAATGAGTTCAGAGATCGCTGTTATTATTTGTAAGTTGGAGCGAATGTTCCCACCTGGCTTTTTTGACTCCATGTAGCATCTTCCAGTGCATCTTCCATACGAGGCATTCTTAGGGGGTCCGGTACATTGCCACTGGATGTACCCATTTGAAAGGTAAGCACAGTTAATTTGTAATGTACACATATACAGTACAGTGATCGAATGTAAATGTTTTCTACACATTCTACCCACAGGTACTTACGTCGATTGAAAGAGACGGTCGGAAATAAAGCAAGAGTAGAAGGATCTATCTGTAGTGCGTACCTGACGCAAGAGACTACCACATTTTGTTCATACTACTTTGATCAACACATTGCAGAGCAGTTTTGACCAGCGAAACGAAACATTGTCGAAAATTTACTTGAAGGTGTTGACATAAACGACTTGCCGATTTTTACGGAACGTTGCATGACAGTTGGAAGATCAGTGCGTAGGCCGTTGACCGAATTTGAGTATCACATAATGCAGACATACGTGTTATGCAACTGTGCAGAGATTGAGCCTTACATAGAGTGAGTTCGTAACTTAACATTATTTCATCGCATAAACAATTACAAACTATTTGCTAACTATTTTTGTAACATACAGATTATTTCTGTCGCTACCCCCTCGAACAACGAGGAGCGGCCGACCCTCTTAAAAAATACACATGTCCTTTTCTAACCTGAAAAAAGGATAAAAGAAAAGAACGAGAAAAAAAAAAGGAGTCGCCACCAATCATTGGTTTTAAAAGGGTGTGATTGGTCACCCGAGAAAGACGAAAATAAAAATGGTCTGCGATTTTAAAAAAAAAAGGTTCGGGAGTTTATTCATGTTTAGGGAAGGTATTAGCACCCTAAAACATTTGTTTTAAAAAAACGATTACTGTTTTGGTTTATCTCAAATATGTCATTGATTGCCCATTAATAGAACAAAAATGTTTTTATTATTATTTTGGAATGTCCCACATTTATTAGTCAATATCACTAATTATTTTAATGATATTGTTAAATAACTGTGAGTGGCATAAAGCCATTAGGAAAAAGTTTGTTTTGTGTGTTTATTTTGAAATGTCTCATGTTAATTTGATCATATCATTAATCATTATAATGTTATCATTAAATTACTATGAGTGGCATTACGCCATTAGAAAACATTTTTTGAAAATCAATGAGAAAATTATCAAACCATAAAACTTTCCATTTTATGAAATTTGAGATCAAAATATTCTTTTACTCCCAAATTTCAAATTATAGAGAGTTCTTTGGAATGAAAGTTTTGAAGAAAAGTCCTTTAATTTGATTTATGTCATTCCATAAAACTTCTTGATTCATGAAATTTGGGATCAAAGTATCCTTATACTCCCAAATTTTAAATTGTGGGAAGTTTTTTGGGATGAAAAACTTTGAAGAAATCATTTAAATTGGTTCTAAAAATCATGCCATAAAATTTCTTAACTCATGAAATTTAGGATCAAAGTATTCTTGTACTCCCTAATTTCAATTCCTAAGAAGTTTTTTTGGAATGTAAAAGTTTTGAAAAGGTTATTTCAACTTGGTTTTAAAATCATACCATTAAATTTCTTAATTCATAAAATTTGGGATCAAAGTATTCTTGTACTCCCAAATTTCAATTCATAGGAAACTTTTTAGGATGAAAAAGGTTTTGAAAAAATTATTTCAAATTGGTTTTAAAATCATACCATAAAATTTCTTAATTCATGAAATTTGGGATCAAAGTATTCTTGTACTCCCAAATTTCAATTCATAGGAAACTTTTTTGGATGAAAAAGGTTTTGAAAAAATTATTTCAAATTGGTTTTAAAATCATACCATAAAATTTCTTAATTCATAAACTTTAGGATCAAAGTATTCTTGTACTCCCAAATTTTAATAGTAGAAATTTTTGGTATGAGTTTTTGAAGAAAAAGGAAAAAATTATTTTAAAAAAATAGTTTTTAACATTAAGTAAAAACAAAACAATAAACTTAACAAATAATAAATGTTAATTAGTGTAAGATAAGGAAATAAATCATAAACATAAATATGACATACAAAATATGCCAATCGAATAAAACTATCACCCCCAAAAATATTCCTATATATTTTTAATTAAAAAACAAACAAATTTTCATGAAAAAAAGTTTCTCATTCTCGTTTTACAACAAAAAAATTGTGCAGAATTTTATACTAACTTTGAAAAATCATATCTTTTTTTATACTTAACGAAATGAAGTGATTCTTGTTTCTAAATTTTTATTTATGAGTCTAGTTTACAGAAAAAATAATAAATCTCAAAAAACAAGCACTGGAGATGCACATAATTGAAGATGGTCAGAAATTCCTGTAGCCTATAAATATATTTGAACATCAAACTTCAAAATATCATAACTTTCAAACCACTAATCGGAATTAGTTGATTCTTTTTCCTGTGTGTTCATATTTGAGTCTATTTTCATGAAAAAATTATCACATAAATCAAATAAATATATATAAATCTCAGAATGTATTTGAGCATAAAAGACTCAACCTAAAGAAAAACAGTTTTTGAAAGATGGAGCTTATTTCGTTTGAAGATGGAAATAACTCAACACCAATCATGTAACTAGAGAAATAAATAAGCACACTCATGTAAAAATAAAAATTACTATGAACATCCCTATTACCTCTTGGAGTCCCCTTTGTGTGTGAAAATGAGAGGAAGAGTTTTGGGATTTGATTTTTTTGAATTGTGGGTAAAATTGGATGATATGAGAATGGTGGAAGAGATAGAAGTTTTTGAAAGCTTAAGGTTCTTTTGTGAATGGTGGTTAAGTCATGGATTGGTAAAGGATGGAGAATTGGAGGTGGGAGATTGGGTGAGTGGTTTTTTTAAATAAATTTGGGGGGCAAGAGAGATGAATGAATGGTGGTTGGAAAAAGATGGAGGAATTGGAGGTGGGAGATTAGGCGAATGGTTTTTTTTAAATAAAATTGGGGGCCTCCTCCCTCTATTCTTGAAAATGGGAGAATAAGATGAATTTATAGGATGAGGATTAGGGTTTTGGGCTCTTTTTTTATTTTTATTTTTGAATTTTACCCTTTTTAGTTATAAATTTGAAAAAATCTTCCAACCTCATTCCTCCTCTTTTGACCTACCTCTTTAGTCAACAATTTGAAATACATCTCCCCCACTTTTTGCCCAAAATAATATTTGAAATATTACTCATTTTTCATTTTTATTTTAATACCTCTTTTGCCTAATGAATTCAAATTTTCTCACTATTTCTTTTCTTTTCCTTTTCTTTTATTTTAATCACTTGCACATATCCACCATTTTCCTCTTTTGATAAAAAGCATTTTTTTTGGATTTCCACTCTTTTTCTCTATTTCTTTTCTCATTCCTCTTTTATCTAAGCATTTAAAAATTCATTTTTTCATGGAAGATAATAAGGAATATAGAATATTCTACCTCTTGCAACAAATTTATTTAGAATTAGACTAATTAAAAAAAGATGTGCTCACTTCAATCAATTAAAAGAAAACGAAAAAATGGTCAATTTTATTTCGATTTTTTTATAAAAAAAAAACTTTAATTTTTAAATAAAACCGGACAAAATTAGGGGTCTACAATTTCTAAACTTATACGTTCGAATGGCACGAGTTGGTCTTACAGCCGCTGAGGAGGGGTCAATAATCGAAAAAGAGTTTCGTTCTTGGTTCAGTGCATACGTAATTATTTTAATTACTTAGTATAATTTAGTTAATTAATTAATTAATTACTATAATTTAGTTAATTAATTAATTAATTAATTACTATAATTTAGTTTATTAATTTATTAATTAATTAATTAATTAATTACTTTAATTTTTTTTTATTTTTATTTAGTTCAATTAGTGTAATTTAATTAGTTTAGTTTTAGGATTATAACTGGCAGATGACGTCCTCCCCAGTCAGACGAGCCTTACGACGAGATTGACGACGCGACTCTTCAGCCGCCTACTGCAGCTGCCGCTGATGGGGATTTGACTACAGATGAGTTGGACAGCTTCCTCTTCGTTTACGAGTCGGCAGTTGCTGCCACTCCCGATGATGCAATCCCTGAGTCCCAACTTGCGACACCGCGTTTGGCGCAGGACTCCCAGGCCACGACTTCCGCGAGAGCATCGGGTGCCGCCACCCGGCCGATCCACCCGAGCTCACCCGGCCGATCCAGTGGAGCATCAGTGCATCACCTAGCCTGATCCAGAGGACCATCCACTGCACGCACGACCTCCCTGGACAACGAGACTCTACCCTTCGGATTGAAGGAAATACGTAAGTAATTTTGTTTATTGTTATAATTAATTAATTTTTAAATCTTTAAACATTTAATTTTTTTTAATAAATAGTTTTGTTTAATTCTAATCTAATATCACAATATTTTTAATGTTTTTGCAGAGTACAGCTGCATACAACCGTTTCAAAACGGTTTCACGAGGTCCTCCAGAGCATGCCTCTACCCAGCGAGCTTCGCTGGCAGAAGATTCCGACGACCGAGAAACGTCGGATGTACGACAATTGGAAGGTAAATAACATCAATTATTTTTAAATTAATTAATTTTTAAATTTTTAAAAATAAATTTATTACTTTAACAATTTTTTATTTGAATTTTTTTAGGGCAAGTTTCTTGTAATCGATTCCGATATCACGGACGGTAGATTGTTCCCCCTATGGGACAATCACGTCCAGAATCGATTCAAGGACCTCATTTACCCGGCGAGGAGGAGCACGCGCGGCTTATCGCGAGCTTGAACACTCCCGAGGGCAAGGCAGTGTCAAGGAGGAATAAGGCCAACCACGCGAAGAATCCCACCAAACACACAGGCGGGGCCCGGACCCACGACGAGCACCATCATCGATTGGTAAGTTTTTTTTTAAATTCTTTTACATACTTTTTTCTTGTTTTATTTTTTCAATTAATTATTAATTTATTTTTTCTTTTTCAATCTCTTTAATATTTTTAGGAAGAGAAGCACGGTCGCTCTGTCCCACCCGAGGAGCTGTACCTCGTTCTTCACATGAATAAGGACGGGACTATCGTCGACGAAAAGGCGAAATAAGTTCAGGTATTTAATAATTTTTTCAATTATTAATTTTTGTTTACAATTTTTTCTAACTTATATATTAAATATTTTATTTTCTGAATTTTAAATATTTAGGAACGTTTCAAGGAGTCTTTGAGTCAGCGGTTGCCCACACCAGACTTGCAACCGACTCAGGACGATAGTAAAGAGGCGTTCTTGGAGGCTGCTGGAGGGGTTCGGCCTGATGGATCAGTTCCTAGGCTCAGCTCGTACGGGAGACGACTATACGCCGACGTGCCTCGGCCTCAGCGCAGTGAAGTGAGCACGAGTTACGGTCCTTCTCCGACTGAGCAGCAGCTGCGAGAGAAGGTTCAGCAGCTGCACACAGAGATGGACGATATGCGCAGCAACTTCGATGCTCGAGTCGCTGCGATTCAGGAGGATGTTCAGGCCCAGGTCCAGGCCCAAGTCGCAGCTGCATTGGCCACGTTCTTCAGACCCCGAGATCCCTGTTCATCATCATCGGCGCCGCCTCCAGCACCCCCTGCTCCTCCGCAGTAGTTTAGATTTCTTTTCGTTTGTATAGTACATTCTTTTGGAAATTTATTTATATATATTTTATTTTAATTCTATTTTTTTATTATTTAATTTGAATAAATAATTAAATAAAATAAAAATAATATTTACACATTAAATAATTTAATTTAAACAATTAATTAATTTCTAATTAATTAAATTGTTAATTACATTGGCGACCATCTGGTCGCTTTTTATAAAATATAAAACGACCATTTGGTCACAATTCAAAACGACCAGATGGTTGCCTTGGTCTGATGCTCAAACGACTGGATGGTCACTTAAGAAGGTGACCATTTGGCCACTAACATAAACGACCATGTGGTCACCTTTTTTGTGGGACCAACTGGACACTTGTCTACAACTTAAATTACGACCACGTGGTCACTATTTTAGGCGCCTGTCTAGTCGTTTTTTAAAATGTTGACTTTTTTGCGACCAAACACGTTTGGTCGTATTTTGGTGACCATTTGGACGCACAAAATTCCTGGACGACCAGCTTTGGTCATTTTTCTGGTCGCATTTCTCTTAAAAACGACCGTATGGTCGTAATTCTCTGGTCGCAATTCGGTTTTTTTTTTTGTAGTGGATACTCAACTTTAGCAGATAAGCGAGAAACAGTGACTTGTTTCTTTGTCTTCCAAGAGATGGGTGAAGAGCCCAACATAATAAAGTACCTGTCCAGGATCGACTAGTTAAAGGACAAGTTTCCCAATCACTGTCACAATAAGCTCTGAGATGAAAGTTGCACTCACCACGAAGTAGAATACCTTGATCTGGACACCCATTCAAATATTGTAAGACACATAAACCGGCATCCCGAAGATCAATATGTGGGTTTACCATGAATTGAGCTAATATATGAACCGAATAACTAAGTTCGGGACAAGTAATGTTTAGATAGGTGAGTTTTCCCATAAGACATCTATATTTTTCTAGCTCTGCAAGAACTTTACCATCGATAGTAGTAAGTTGATGGTTTGGATCCATGGGTGTTGTAACCTGTTTTGCTCCAAGTAATTGTTGGTGGAAATGGTGATTAAACTAGGTGGTGAAGAGTGACATGTATGTGCACATGGTCAACAAGTAATAGTAGTGGTGAGTGAGTGTCATGTCCCACGGGATAGATATTTTGGTTGCTTTGGTGCAAGATATGCTAAGTTTATGTTGAGAATATGTTTTTGGGGGTTTTTATGAATTTAATAAAGCTAAAGTAAAGACAATAACTTAAATGATAGCCTATTTAAACTACATGAAAATGGAGTGTTGGTGTGATGTGGGTGAGAGTTCACGCAAGCAACGAGCTAAAAAGACATATATATGTATATATTTCTAGAATATTAAGATGCAGCAAATGTAGATCACGCTTCTATAGCTTTTCACATAAAACATTTATCGAACACTTGGGGTGCTATTTTTCTCAAAACAGTCTATCCGTACCTTAAATATCCACGAATTTCATCTATGAGCATCAAAAGATAATTAAGACATGTTTTGTAAAGATAAATCAATATGGTTAAGGGTAAAAGGCACTATTTCTAGGCTTCTTTAGCAACTAAGAAAGTGAATATATTAAGCTTGTTTAATGTGATTTGTTTTGACCTTTCGGTGTACCAAATACCTCTTCAACCTAGCTCTCACTAAGTATTACAAAGGGAGCTAATGATGCAAACTTAATAAACTCAACCATTTAGTTTCCCTTAAAACAAATCGAATGGGTAGTTGGTCTTGAGTTAAATTCATCTCTTTCACCACCTGTTGAGGTACTTAGATGCTCCTAAGCTTGACTTTCATCAAGTCTTACAAGGGAATATTGCCAAGAACTCTTCTCTACCATAGCTAATTTACACAAGCCACAACCTATGAAGTCTTTGGGTTTAGCCTCTTTCTTCTATGAACTCCCACTTTGGGAAACTAACTATCCATGATAAAAATATAAAAGATAAACAAAGCAGAAGGTAAAAACTGAATTGAAAATCATAACTAAATTTATGGAAATGTAAAAGAATTTAAAGCAAGTAAGCAACAACTATTTAGAGAAGATAAATCTAAGTAAAATCTAAAGAGTTTTGATTAGTGAACTTAAAAAAGTACAAAACATAGCATAAGAAATTATCCTACTCCTACTCCTACTCATAAATTAGGAAAATGGTGGAAGTTTTCAAGATGACCTCCTTTCTAGGTTGATGGGTAACGAAACCACCAAAAATAAATACTTACTCTTGGGATTTAGAATTTTGTAGTAGTGGTGAGTAAGGTCGATCTCCACAGGGAATCGGGAATTAAATTAAAGTTAACAAAAAAGGGGGATTTTGAGATTTGGAAATAAAATAGAAAATAAATTAAAAAGAAAGAAATTCAATAGAGAAAGCTTCCAACTAAAGGTTAATCACTGTTATGGTTTATGGATTTGATCATCGATTACTAAACATGCATTCTTAAATTCTTCTCTAAATTGGTTGGAAGTCGTCAAAACCAATCAACAACTTATAAGTGCTATTCCTTAATTTTTCGATAACCAAGATATGACCATTGACTATTCTCTAATTAACGGATAAACCTAAAATACGATAATAAGATTTAACCCATTAACAACATTAAGAAGAGAAGAACCCAATTCTAACTAACAAACAGGGTACGACTGATGCATTTAAGTTAGATAATAAATTCCCATAACATAAATCAAAATGTGTCCTAATCAATTTATATTATGATGCTACTTGTATTAGAACAATTAAACAATTACGGATTCATTGTTCTAACTAGAAATATGAAAATTAATCAAAGAACAAGTGGCCAATTTGCACAATAATTAATCAACAATAAAATATGTAAAGAGAAAACATGAATAAAGAGAAAATAGGAATAAAATTAAGAACAAAATCTCACAAATTCATAAACCAAACCTCGATAATCCTCTAGTTGGAACAGATAAATTAGCTAGAAAACATGATAAAAACTACCTAAGAGCTCTAAGAAAAATAAGAGAAGAAAAGATTTTGAATTAGGGTTCAATTGGGGCTTTAAATAAGCCAAAAAGTAATAAAATCGGATAAAATATCAACAAAATCTTGCTCCAGCTGCCAGCCGAGCCGTCTGAGCCGCCAAGCCGCACTGTCTGAGGTCTTTTTGGGACATGAGCCGTCTGCGAGCTGCCGAGGGAAACCGTCCACGAACTACGAGCCGCCAGCGCTTCCATTTGCTGTACACGGAGCGACGTGTAGCCATTGATGGAGCAACACGTCGCTCTATCCTTGCTGCAGCCCATATGATGATAATGCGCGCTGACGTCAGCGCGCCTCTTTTCCCTTCAGTGATGACGTCAACCACCCAAATTTAAGCATTTTTTAATATTTTCTCGTCGCCGCCACCCTCGGGTTGCTGGCCCATAATTCGATTTTTGGTCTCAGTCGCAGCGATGGGTCTTTTTCATCACTAAAATGGGCATAACTTCTTCGTTTTAAGTCCGATTTGAGCGCCGTTTTCGCCTATGTTCATGAAATTCAACGATTAATAATATTATGGGCATTTAAATAAATTATCATTCATATTTTAATTATTTTGGAGATAAAACCACTTAAAAACACGCGTAAATTCCGAGTTATCATAGGCCAAAAATCACCCTCTTCCAAGCTTCTCTTCTTAGACATCAATGGGTCCTTATATACCATGAGAAACTTTGTTTTACGACTGAAAATTGCAAAAAACAGGGGCTGGTTCTAGGGCAGAAAAGACAAAATCGAATTCATTAAATGATCTGGCAAGTGCATTATTCACTACTTCAGACACGAAACAAGAATTCTTCATGCACTGGCGTGCAGACAGGGGCAAAGCTACAGTAGGACCAGGGGGCATGTGCCCCCCTCGATTTATAAAATAATAATACATATATATGATCATAACTAATTTTGGTACTAAAAGTCTATATATTAACAAATGAGATCTTGATAAAGTGGTTTGTTGGCCTAAAGTTCTTTTATGTGAAAAGCTGCTTCCAGGTTCGAATCCCTATGGCTTCCTCTTTGTTAATTTTTATATTCATTCTTTTAATTACTTTTTAATGTGTTTTTATATTATGAGGAATTTTTTTTCATTCTTCCTTAATTATCTATCTATTTAATTAGTATTTAAAAAAACAAAAAGTTTTATTAGTTTAAATATTATTCTGAATAGAATAATTTTTTAACAAATAAAAAGAAAAAACTTATTACCATAATATTTATGGGCATTTTCAAATATGTTAGAAATTTTTATAACATTTACAAATTTGTTAGGAAAAAAAATATTTACAAAAATGTTAGAATTTTAAAAATTCTGAGTATATCAGTGAACTATTAGTATATCAATGATAGTTTATCGGTCAATCATTAATATTCTATCACTGATATACTGTTTTATATCACTGATATACTATTAATTATTGACAGATATAATTGACTTTTGAAATTCTAACATTTTTTTAAATATTTTTTGTTTCTAACAAATTTGTAAATATTTCACCCAATTATAACATTCATGTAAATTTCCCTAAAATTTAATAATATTTACTTTAAAGAAAAATTAAATCCACTAAGTATTACATATATTTTATTTTTATAAAAAGTCCTAAACTTTTTATTTAAAAAAAACTATCAATATAATTATTATTATGAATAGAATAATTTTTTTAACATAAGAAAACTCATTAGAGTAAAATTTATTAATATTTACTTGACTTAAAAAAAAATTAAATCCACTACTTATTATATTGATTATCACATCATAGTTTATTTTTTATTTTTTTATACAGAGTGTTGGGAGTGGGGATTTAACGACACTCTTGAGTGTAAAACTACATGCATTAACCAATGGGCTATGCCCTAGTTATTTTATATCATAGTTAATGATATTAACTTAACAATTATATGAATACATGTTAGTACTCTTTTCATTTCGATTTATGTCGGTTTTGATTAAAATTCACATTAAACTAATTAAAAAATTGCAAACTAAAAATGAATCGAATCAAATTGACAATTGTCAAATTCGTTTTGACACATAAGCGACTTAAATTAATGAATTTCAATAGGTTTTAGTCGGTTTTGATTAGGGATGGCAAAATTCCCCGCAAGTTAGGGGCCCCGACCCTATAGGGGCGGGGAATCTCCACTTTATAGGGTTAGGGTTAGGGTTAGGGGGGAAAATTTTCCCAAATTTGTTATAGGGTTAGGGGATGGGAACACATTCCTCCCCCGCCCCCGACCCCGAACCCGATATTTTAATAACATCTTATGTATTTTGTTTACTTTTATATTTATTTAGTAGAAAAAAATATGTAAAATACGGTTATATTAACATATAAATTATAATATGTCTAATATTATGTTTTCTTTTTATCTTAAAAATATATTTTAAATATATATTCTTTTTTTATATTTCTTTTTAAATAAGAATTAAAATATGAAAAAGGGAATTTAACCCACCATGATACGTGCCATAGCATCCATTATTAAATTTCAATTAAATTTGCATATATGTATAATAATAGGGTATAAAGCCATTAATGATACGTGTCATACGATACGATTGAAAATATGATCATAGTGGGGTATAAGGCCACTGATGATACGTGTCATAGTATACGCTCTACAGATTTAATATATATTAACTATTATGTTAGTTTAACCTCAAACCGCAAAACCAACTAAAGAACATAAATTAAATAAATACAATATTTGCAAATCAAACAAGCACATAATAATAATCATAATAATAATAATAATAATAATAATAATAATAATAATAATAATAATAAACCATCTCCCGAAAATATCATAATAATTATATAACAAACATGCAATCACATGGAATTTAATTTAACTTCTAAGTAGGGTTTAACCTACCTAAATTGCAAATTGAATAAGCAAACGACCTCAAAATAAATTAATAACGGTCCTAACGAGGCCGGGACCTGGAAAATTATTAATATAAAGTCAATTTTGCGAGAATCGAACCAACGAGACGAAAATCGCGTCAAATTGAGTGAAAATTGGCCCTGAACCTATTGAACCAGCTGAACCGGTTCAATTGAACTTGCCCAACCGGTCCAACAGGACCGGTTCTTCCCCAACATCACAAAAAGTAGCGCATCTAAAAAAAACACAGAGAAGATGGCTTCTTACTTGGCGATGACGGTCAGGACGAGTTCCAGGAGGTGAAATCAGTTCGTTAATGTGGGAAAACTTATTAGGATTGAAAACTAACGTGAAATTAACCCCAAACTCGGAGGAAACCGTGACGAAAAAGACCCAGAAAACTGTGAGGTTGGAAGCAGATTCCGGTGAGCTGATTTCACGATGAAAACAAAGAACGGACTTAGTTCAGCTGGGAAATAACTCGAAAATATCAGAGGAACTATAGTAAAACGAATCCAAGTAAAAATTACCAATGAACGAGGAGTTTGAACAATTTTTCCTTAACTTTCTGGCAGTCAAACCCTTACTCCGGTGAGAGTTTTTTTTTCAACGTTTTGCAACGAAATCAACGTCCATTAAGTGTGTAATTACTCAAAACCTATAACGAATCTAAAGAGAAACGAATCCCACACAAAAAACGAAAGAAAATGATGAGATTCGATGAAGTTTTCCTAAGCGGTTTCCTGGTGAGGTGGCGGCTAATTTGACCTAGGGTTTCGCAAAAGAATATATATATATTATTAGGCTGACTGGAAAAGGACAAAATTCCCCTTAAAAGAAGAATAACTAAAAGAACATAAACGGTATTCAGGTCATATATTTTTACTCGGAACTAGAAATTGAGCGTAGTCAATTGTGTTGGATTCGTAGCAACGTGACGGTTTGGGAAAACTAAAGATAACGTTATTTGAATCAAAATTGGTGAAAAGGCTAAAATACCCTTATGCTGAAAACCGGGTTGTTACACCTGTACCAAAACCTGCCTTATTCCATTTACTTTATCTTCAATTAAAGGCTCCAAAATTCTCGAATTAGCTCCAAAACTCCTATTAGACCTATCAAGGCATATATTAACATGCTTAAGCTCAATTTATCATAAAAAATGCAAAGAAACCTAAAAACCTATGAAATAAAAGATAAATTATCAAAATCCTAAAACTAAGCTAACGTTGCCTAAAATCTATTCATTACTCATCTATTCTCTTGAAATATTAACAAGATAAAGGCATTATAAATCTACTTTCATAGAGTTATCACACCCCCAAACTTGAATCATTTTTCGTCCTCAAGTAATGCTCCTAAAAACAGTAAATAAAATTAAAAGACTCAACTATAAAAGACTTTGATTGGTTTTGGTTAAGGGTCTCCTACCATAGACTTATTCAAACTCCTAAAATATATTTAGAGTTAATCAAGCACACAAAGGGTATCAAGATCTCAAGGTGCATGTGTGCATCTCAACTCGAGTTTCCCTTTTTAATTCTCAACCAACTAAACAAGCAACTATCTTAGAGTTCTTTCTCTTAGGCTCAAACTTTCTCAACTTACATCCTCTCCCCCTGATTCACAAGGACAAAAAAACTTATCATTTACCTTACAATTATAAGAGCTTTATTGCTTTTGAGATATTTTCTTTTCTTTTTTCTTTTTTTAGAAGAAACTTAGTGATGTGACTTCCAAGTCAACTTCACTTAGAGATTTTCCTTACGAGCTCACTCGTTCCTATAGAATATGATTTTTCCAACCCATTTTCTGATTTTTTTTTTGGTATTTTGGAATTTTTGTGCACTATGTGCATTTTGGGAACAAACTTTTGCTTTCTAAGGAAATTGGAAACATTTGGCTTTGCAAAAGGATTGGTGGCTATGCCACCCCCAAACTTATTTCTTTTTATTCACTTTGGCTCTATGTAAGGGTTTCAAAGAAAGATTTTTGCTTTTGCTTAACTAAGAAAATGGAATGCTTGCCAACTAGGCTCAAGCTTAAGTAAGTAGCTCTCAAGTTTCCATAATGGTTGATTGAGTTTGCATAAAGGATCCTAAATTTGAGGAACTGTGGAAGATTCCAACACTCAAAATGCCCTTAACTTAAGTCTAAGCTCACTCTAAGAACATTGAAAAAGTCAATACTATCATCTAGGATCCTTTTAACCAACCAACCGACTAAGACACTTTTGACTTTTACTACATTTTCTAATTTTTTTTCACTAAGCTAAAAAGACTTCAACTATACAAAGCTAAAATGACTCAAACTATACATGCATCCTAAAGACTTTAAAGTAAAACAAAGAAAAAGAAAGGTAGTACAGATAGAACAATCAACTCACCCCCAAACTTATTGATGAATTGTGCTCCCACAACTCAGATAAAGAAATAAACAAGAAGAAGTAAATCAATGGTACATTAAAAATTTGGAGGTTGTTTCATCAATAGTTGTATAGGACAGAGATTTAGAATAATCAGATATTCAATTATGAGCATAGCAGCAGAAATAATATTAAGTAAGAAGTATCCAATCAATAAGGTGGCTAACTTAACAACACAACTATTGTAAAACAAACGATATCATAAACAATAGGTGTATTTAAGAATCAGCCAACAAGCGAAAAATTTCACAAAGAAAGGATAAGAAGACTCCCTGAAAATGTTGTATGATGCATCACAGAATTTTCGCTGCAATAACTTTTCTTTTCTGCATTCCAATGTCCTTTCTCCTTTGTATTTTCTTTTCAAATTACCTCAAATAAAAGAAATAAAGTACAAAAGAAAAATAGAAGATTAAAAAGTTCAGGAAAAGTAAAAGAAATATGAAACAAAGCACTTAAGCTAAACTAAACTAAGAAGATACTCCTACCTTAGTGGTTTTTTTTGGATTTTTTTAATTTTTGTTTTTGTTTTTTTAAAAACATAATTACATACTGAAAGTAAAAGAAACTAAAATTAACTAGTTCTCAACTTAAACAAAACAACAAGCACTAAGCAAACTATCTATCCTCGACAACGGCGCCCAAAATCTTGTTGGTGAAAATGGTGATTAAACTAGATGGTGAAGGGTGTCATGCAAATGCACATGGTCAACAAGTAATAGTAGTGGTAAATGAGTATAGTGTCCTACGAGAATGGTAGTAATTAAAGCAAAACTAGACAATTAAGAATTGATGCAAGTAAGAAGTTAATGTAATTTATCTGGATGAAATGTTGTAATGCAGGAAATAAACAGATCCAACACTTAGTGTAGATCAAGAGAAAGATAGGTTTTAATGACTCAAGTGGAACACTTGCGGTGGAACTCTAAGTAAAACTTAAATTCATGAGACAACAACATGCTTGGAATAAAGAGCAAGGATCAAGTTTTCTCAAACAAGCCCTAACAAAACTTATTAATCCTTGATTCTATCTCTAAAACCTCAGATAATTAATTGCTACCTTCAACCACGTAAGTTTAGCGTTTTCCTATTCACTTACTCTCTGTTTATTTCTAAATTTAATGCGTTAAACTTGAGTTCCAAACATTAAAGTTCACCTATCCTAAGTCCCAATTAGCACAATATCACAGAAGGGTTTGTATACTTTGTTCTTCTTCAATCTCTGAGTTCTTTGATGAGAATTCCATGAGTTTATTCATCTTTTGAGTAATCTTCTTCAGCGGTTAGGGTTTTGTTATCCCTTTTCTTAGAAAATTTTAAAATCGTATCTAATCTTGCCAAGAAATCTGCCCTGATTTTTCCCTCTTTTTTCTCTTTCCTTTTTTAATACGTTTTCACTATTTCGTATGATTTCGTTTGGCGTCATGTTTATTGAAGGGCTTTTTTGTATTTTTCTGTCTTTGACGTTTGTTTCCCTAGGCCATTTGCTTTTTTTAGGGCCATTTTGCTTTAAGTTGTCTATCTTTGGGCTATATACCAATATATATACCTAAGTAAAAAATGAATAGTTTTCCTTTTTTTTTTTTTTTATTTTGTAACTATTTTTTAGTTATATATTTTTTTTTAAAAATGTTATTAAACATATTTAGTTCTATGTTTTTCAAAAACAAAAACAAAAAAACAGTTACCAAATAAGTATTGTGTTTTGTAATTTAAAAACAGAAAACCAAAAACCAAAAACTGAAAAACTAAAAATTGAAAACGAAAAAATTGTTGGAAATAACATATTAAATGGCTTACTTTGAGGCATAATAATTTGTGGGTCCCATCTATATTAATGTAATTAATGAATTGGGAATTAATATTTAATGCAAGGTTATTAAATATGAACTTTTATTAGGCCTTAAATATGTTTGTATTGATTGGAATAAGACTCCAAAGTACCTTCATTGAAATGTCATCTATGTAGTTTCTAAAGTTGTCCCACATTGATAAAAACCAAAAGACTCCTCCTATATATAAGTAAGGAGCCTCCTAACTTCCTTACTAATGTGGCAAGTCAATGGTTGTTTGACCAATGGCTATCACAAGGTGGTGCGAAGCACCACCCTCGCAGACGCGGGCGTGGGCACGCGCACGTCGCAAAGGTCGCATTGGGCGCTTTAGGGCCCACGTCCGCATCGTCGCGAGGAGCTGGGGAGCCTTTAATTTTACCAAACGACACCGGGGTGACGGTTGACCATCGAATGGCCCTCGAACGATTAACTCCGAACAGTCATCAGGCGGCGGTTGGGGAGGGAGGAGTTGCGACTTACCGGCGGCGAGACGCGACCGTTGACACGTCAGCGATTGTACAAACAAACAGCTACGATGTGAATAGCCACACTGTGAACGGATGCACCTGATCAGTTAAGGGACGCGATCTGGATCATCCATTCCGAAGTAGTCACTATACTGTCTATAAACAGTCACTATACTGTCTATAAATAGGCAGTCTCACATCAGGAAAATACTCACTCGAAAATCAGAATTCCTATTCAATTTTCTCTTTGTTTTCTTACTTTCATTTGCTGTTGCTCTGTTCGTTTTGCTTTCGGAGTCAAGAAGTTCTTTCGTTCAAGTATCTGGTTCGCCCGTCGAGGTTAGTACAGTGCTGTATTAATTTTCGGTTAAAGTGTTGTATCTTGGGAGACTATCGTTCATAATCTGTAGCACCTTAGCAGTGAGCGAATATTGTCTTAAGGAAATTTTCATATCTTCATGCCTCACTTTGTTCTAAATTTCCTTCGTTTATTTCTTTATTTATTTAACAGTTCTTACATGCAATTCTATGTTATTTATATGTTTAGCTTTGTTTAGAATTTTCCAACATTATTAAGACAATAATCTGTTTCGTTTATATTTTCTAAATTGTTGCTAAACTTCAGTTCGTAATTTTGCATGCCTATTAAATTAAACTATTGCTAAGTTTCAGTTCGTAATTTTGCATGTTTGTTAAATTAAATAAGTCAATCTCGAAATTCTTATTTTGTTTTTATTATTTTCACAATAGTTATATATATTGTTAGTATATATTTTGCAAATTTAGAGTTTATTTATTCATTAAAATTAATATTCTATTACAGAATATTATGGATTCCAATACTGAATCATCACAAATGGTCAATGGTTTTGTACCATTAGCACCAATTGCACCTGTTGTGCCCACTGTACCTGTTGTGCCTATTGTGCCAACGCCGGTAATGCCTCCTCCTTCTCAGTTTGAAAATCCGGAAAAATTCAACGGCACTGATTTCAAACGTTGGCAGAAGAAGATGTTGTTTTATTTGACCACTCTAAATTTGGTCAAATTTCTGTTCGAGGATTCTCCAAAATTGACAGAAGCAAATGCTTCTGATCAACCCACTCTCCTGGCCATTGAGGCATGGAAACATGCCGACTATCTATGCAGGAACTACATTCTGAATGGGTTGGAGAATTTGTTGTACAATGTCTATAGCACCATAGTTTCTGCAAAGGAATTGTGGAGTTCCTTAGACAAAAAGTACAAAACAGAAGATGCAGGCACAAAGAAATACTTTGTTGCGAAATTCCTGGACTTTAAGATGACCGATAACAAATCATTTGTCGGTTAAATTCAAGAATTTCAAATCATTCTGCATGACATCAAAGCGGAGGGTATGGTCATAGACGAGTCTTTTTGTGTGGTCATGCGCTATCGAGAAATTACCTCCTAGTTGGGATAATTTCAAAGATAATCTTAAGCATAAACGCAGAGAGATGCGACTTGAAGAACTGATTGTTCGTCTTCGCATTGAGGAAGACAATCGGTTAAATCGCCGAAAGACCTCCAAACCTGCAATAGAGGCTAAGGCACATATCACTGAACATAGTGGGCCGAAGAACAAGAAAAGGAAGCATACTGAAGCGTCTTCCTCAAAAGGTGCAAGCAATAATGCGAAGAGATTCAAGGGAAATTGCTACAATTGCAACAAACCTGGGCATCGTGCGAAAGATTGCAAATCTAAGAAGAATGATGCCAAAAAGAAAGCTGCCCAAGCCAACATCGCTGAGGTTGAACAAGTCAATACAGGTGTTGCTGAGTTGAGTTTATCTGCTGTCGTCTCAGAGGTCAATCTTGTGATCAACAACAAAGACTGGTGGCTGGATACTGGAGCCACTCGCCATATTTGTGCTGACAAGCATCTGTTCGCTGAGTACAAAGAAATCAACCATGATGAGAAGCTCTACATGGGTAACTCTGCTGAATCTGTTGTCAATGGCGTTGGAAAGGTGATTCCGAAATTCACCTCTGGCAAGGAAGTGACCCTCAATGATGTGCTGCATGTTCCAGACATTCGCAAGAACCTGATCTCCGGATCCATTTTGAGCAAGAAAGGTTTCAAGATGGTTATAGAGTCGGAAAAATTTGTTCTGACTAAGGGGGGCATGTATGTTGGGAAAGGGTATATGTTAGATGGTTTGTTTAAGGCCAATGTGGCCGTAATATCTAAGAACTCTAAGTTTATGTATCCACAGGCTTTTGCTATTAATAATAATGCTACTTCTTCTGCTTACTTGATTGAGTCTTCTTCTTTATGCATAGTAGACTTGGACATGTTAATTATGCATCTCTAAAACGGTTAACACACTTAGGCTTAATTCCTAGATTTGAAATTAACAATAAACATAAATGCGAAATTTGTGTTGAAGCTAAGTTTGCTAAGAAACCGTTTAAATCTATAGAAAGAAGTAGTGAACCATTATCTTTAATACATAGTGACATATGTGATCTTAAGTTTATTCAAATTAGAGGTGGAAAAAAGTACTTTATTACTTTTATCGATGATTACACTAGATATTGCTATGTTTATCTCTTAAATAGTAAAGATGAAGCTTTAAATATGTTTATCACTTTTAAAAATGAAGTTGAAAATCAACTTAATAAAACTATAAAGGTACTAAGATCCGATCGAGGTGGAGAATATGAATCATCAAGTTTTGATGAGTTTTGTTCTAAGTTTGGTATTATACATCAAACTACTGCACCATATACTCCACAACAAAACGGAGTGGCTGAAAGGAAAAATAGAACTTTAAAAGATATGGTTAATTCTATGTTGATAAGTTCTAGTTTACCATATAACTTGTGGGGGGAAGCTATTTTAACAGCTAATTTTATCTTGAATATAATTCCTCACAAAAAGAGTGGTATAGTACCTTATGAATCATGGTTTGGAAGGATGCCCTCATATAAATATATGAAAGTGTGGGGGTGCCTAGCTAAAGTGGCTGTACCACTACCCAAAAGGGTAAAGTTAGGACCCAAAACCATTGACTGCACTTTCATTGGGTATGCCACCAATAGTAGTGCCTACAGGTTTCTAATACACAAATTTGATATAAGTGATATACATGTTAATACTATACTTGAATCAAGAGATGCTGAGTTCTTTGAACATATATTTCCTTCACGAAAAGAAAATAATGAGTCAACTCTTAAAAGAACTCAAGATGTTCTGTATGAACAAGATCCAACTTATTTGGAAACTGAACCTAGACGAAGTAAAAGATCTAGAACCAGAAAAATCATTTGGTCCAGTTTCTTGACCTACATGGTAGAAGATGAGCCTCAAAGCTACAAGGCGGCTATGTCTAGTTCAGAATAAAATTTTTGGAAAGAAGCTATAAATAGTGAAATAGAATCCATTTTGAGCAACAACACTTGGCAAATTGTGGATCTACCACCCGGATCCAAACCAATAGGTTGTAAATGGATTTTTAAAAGGAAGTTAAGACCTGATGGCTCTATAGAAAGGTACAAGGCTAGACTTGTTGCCAAAGGTTACAGCCAAAAGGAAGGTCTTGACTTTTTCGACACCTATTCACCAGTAACAAGAATTACCTCCATCAGGATGTTAATTGCTATAGCTGCACTCTATAAACTAGAGATACATCAAATGGACGTAAAGACTGCATTCTTAAATGGTGAATTAAATGAAGAAATATATATGGAGCAACCTGAAGGATTCAGGAAAGAGAGTGAGAAACACAAAGTGTGTAAACTCATTAGATCATTATATGGCTTAAAACAGGCTCCTAAACAATGGCATGAAAAGTTTGATAATGTTATGCTAAGAAATGGCTTCACCATTAATGAGTGTGACAAATGCGTATATTCAAAGAAATTTGGATACGAATATGTCATTGTATGCTTGTATGTGGATGACATGCTTATTATGGGTGCTAATATTGATGTCATAAATAAAACCAAGAAAATGCTTACAAGCAATTTTGATATGAAAGATATGGGAGTAGCAAGATGTAATATTAGGTATAAAAATATCTAAATCATCTGAAGGTATATCCTTGACACAAACCCACTACATTGAGAAAGTTGTAGAAAAGTTTAAGGGACACAGAATCAAGGAAACAAACAATCCATTCCTGCCACATGTAGTACTACATAAGAATATAGGAAATGGAAAACTCCAATTAGAATACTCCCAGATAATTGGAAGTTTGATGTATATCATGAACTGCACTAGGCCTGATATTGCCTATGCAGTTAGTAAATTAAGTAGATATACAAGTAACCCAGGAGTTAAACATTGGAATGCAATACTAAGAGTTTTAGGATACCTAAAACGAACTAAAGAGTATGCATTGCACTATGAAAAATATCCAGTCGTTCTAGAAGGCTATAGTGACGCCAATTGGATATCTGATTCAGATGAATCAAAATCAACAAGTGGCTATGTTTTTAAACCTGGGTGGCGGAGTCGTATCTTGGAAATCCTCTAAACAAACGTGTATAGCCCGTTCCACAATGGAATCAAAATTTATTGCATTGGATAAAGCTGGAGAAGAAGTCAATGGCTTCGGCACTTTTTAGAAGATGTTCCAATATGGCGAAACTGTGACCGCTATTTGCATACACTTTGATAATCGGTCCGCAATAGCTCGTGCCGCAATTTCGTATACAACGGGAAGTCACGACATATACGTCGTCAACATAATACCGTTAGGCAGTTACTCTCGAATGGAGTGATATCCATAGATTTTGTTAAGTCAAAAGATAATCTCGTGGATCCATTTACAAAGGGATTATCTAGAGAGCGTATCGACTGCGCATCGAGAGAAATGGGATTAAAACCTAAACCCAACGAATCATCTTAATGGAAACCTAACCAAGCGATTGGAGATCCCATGGACTTGGTTCAATAGGAAAACTAGTTATGAATGATTCACAAGAAGCACTTAGGAGTAAAAAAAAAAACTCCTTCCCATTTTTTGATGCACCGAAGTGCTGTCTACTAAGAGTTAAGGAAAAGCTTTGCTTTTAATGATAACTAGTTGAAATAACGTGCGTTGCACGTAATCATGTATTGTTTTAGGTATATTAAGAATTAAATTATGTGCTATAGTTTTTTTCTTCAAAAGCATGAAGAAAATATCATTGAGAATGAGAGTAAAAAAAAATTGAAAAAGTTTAAGAAAGGGAGAATGAGAGAAATATCATGACTAACTGTGAGTGATAAGCAGTGTTATTATTCAATTGAAAAATCAGAATTGTGACCTTGAGAATACTATTACATTAGCATTATAGAGGAAAAAAGAATATAAAGTAAGAAGATTCAATATTTAGAATGAACGAAATTAGTTCTTTTTTGTATGGACTCCTTAAGGTACAAAAGTTTCATTTGAAGTTTGGAGAATTTTAACATGCGTAGAGTAGTACACCTAAGAAAATGGGTCTTTGTCTCCCCACCACACCAGCTTTTCTCAATTATGATTGGATGAAAAAGAAAACAAAAATTTTTAGAGAAATTAATCCATTTAATAGAACAGAGAAACGAACCCAAAATAAATCCATATTGTTCTGTATAGGTTGATGTAAAGACAACATAAAAATATTACAAAAAAAAAAATGTAATTGAGATACTATATAGGCCGATTGAAGAACCAATGTCGAACTCACCAAACAGTAGAGAGCAAGAACCATCATGCAAGAGATTACTTAATGAAACCATAGGAAGCAAGTTTCGATTTGATTTTTTAAATTGCTCTAAACACCATCTCTCTGTTTTCTACAATTTGCATGCCACTTTTGTGATAGGTTATAGGCCTTAAGGGCATACTAACAATCAGGGGAGGGAAAAACGAAGAGCCATAAAATTAACACTTGACGACATTCGCTTCACTATAGATAATATTAGATTAATTTAAATTTTATCACGAACGCAAAATCGCGCTCTCACAAACAACACATCTCTCAAGAAACGGCTCCATTTCTCACTTTAATACAAATAAGGAATACCATGACATTTATGATATTTTTTGTTGAATTTAATTCAAATAAGGAATTCATCTGTATTTTAAAAACTCAAAACAAACTATTAATTGAATTCATTTGTATTTCAAAAACTCATGCAAACTATTACTTATCAATTGAACAAAGTTCATTGTATCTATTCTAAATAATTCAAAATTGAAGGACTTGACTGTCGATTGATAAGTGAGAAGAAAAATAAATGAATTGAAATACATATAGATTTTCAAATACTAATAAATGAGGGGTAAATTTGGAAGGGAAAGATTCTCCTCTTATTCTCACTTTTAATATATTAAGATATATCTTGTTAAACAAGTGGAGTATAGTAGAATACTCTTGATATTAATCACCTATGTGAGCGAGAACATGGCCGGTTCTATGAGAATTATAATAGGCAAATTCTCTAAAGCGCTTGCAGAACCGAAGAAGTTCATGGCCGAAATAATGAACACAATAGAGAACCAAATTTGAATATGAAAGTTAATGTGTTAAATTCATTGTCTAAACTTACATTAAACGGTAAACAGTTCAAAACGTTAGTTCACTGATTTACCTAGTGAGTTCGATGGATCTTTACTAAGGAAGGTTCAAGGCGAAAGCTACCTATCCGGACAAGTTATCTTTCAACAGAAATAATTTTCTATTTTAAATCGTCTTCTTCCATGTGAGGGATTGTTGGAAATAACATATTAAATGGCTTACTTTGAGGCATAATAATTTGTGGGTCCCATCTATATTAATGTAATTAATGAATTGGGAATTAATATTTAATGCAAGGTTATTAAATATGAACTTTTATTAGGCCTTAAATATGTTTGTATTGATTGGAATAAGACTCCAAAGTACCTTCATTGAAATGTCATCTATGTAGTTTCTAAAGTTGTCCCACATTGATAAAAACCAAAAGACTCCTCCTATATATAAGTAAGGAGCCTCCTAACTTCCTTACTAATGTGGCAAGTCAATGGTTGTTTGACCAATGGCTATCACAAGGTGGTGCGAAGGACCACCCTCGAGGGCACGAGCTTGACGCACGTCCCAAAGGTCGCATTGGGCGCTTTAGGGCGCACGTCCGCATCGTCGCAAGGAGCTAGGGAGCCTTTAATTTTACCAAACGACACCGGGGTGACGGTTGACCATCGAAGGGCCCTCGAACGGTTAACTCCGAACAGTCATCAGGCGGCGGTTGGGGAGGGAGGAGTTGCGACTTACCGGCGGCGAGACGCGACCGTTGACACGTCTGCGGTTGTACAGACAAACAGCTACGATGTGAATAGCCACACTGTGAACGGATGCACCTGATCAGTCAAGGGACGCGATCTGGATCATCCATTCTGAAGTAGTGCGATCGTACGGTTCAGATTAAACCGTACGAACAGCTACTTCAAACAGTCACTATACTGTCTATAAATAGACAGTCTCACATCAGGAAAATACTCACTCGAAAATCAGAATTTCTATTCAATTTTCTCTCTGTTTTCTTGCTTTCATTTGCTGTTGCTCTGTTCGTTTTGCTTTCGGAGTCAAGAAGTTCTTTCGTTCAAGTATCTGGTTCGCCCGTCGAGGTTAGTACAGTGCTGTATTAATTTTCGGTTAAAGTGTTGTATCTTGGGAGACTATCGTTCATAATCTGTAGCACTTTAGCAGTGAGCGAATATTGTCTTCAGGAAATTTGCATATCTGCATGCCTCACTTTGTTCTAAATTTCCTTCGTTTATTTCTTTATTTATTTAACAGTTCCTACATGCAATTCTATGTTATTTATATGTTTAGCTTTGTTTAGAATTTTCCAACAAAAATAGTTATCCAAACAGGCCTTATACATTGAATGAATTTGGAGGAAATATAATCGAGAAAATAAACATCCAAGAAGATGCATTAAAAGAGATTTCACGGACTAATCTCACAATATTCAACTTAATATTTATAGCAAAAAAGAAACATCACACACAAAAGGAAAATTCAAATTACAAGCCAACCAACAACTACAACCATATAGTTTACATGATAATTGCACAGTCCCATAGTTTACATAATCACCATCTTCTTCTCTTCTCTTTTTCCAATATTAGTTGTTATAGTCAGATAAATTAGGTCTTGGTTCAAAGTTTTCAGCAAAAGGCTTCTCCTTTTGTTCATCAACTTTCCCCCAGTAAGTATCCTTAGTAAAGGACTCTTTTGATTCAACATCATTTGGATAGAATGTGAGATTCGGTCGAGGCTCGACGTCGTTAAGAAACGGTTTTTCCTCTTCGGGCTTCAAAGTTTCATGGCAATCCTTGTTCTTTTCAAGGAGGAGTGGCTTTGAATTAGCAGAATGAATAAGCATGTTTTTTGTTGCTTCATTTGGCAATGGCTCACCTTTCATCACAGATGATCTATAATCTTCAGGCTCATGTCTTGATTCTATGGTACTTGCAAACTGAACCACAATGAAAGGGGAAATTTAATTAGTACATTAGTTTTGTAATTTACTAGAAGATTTAAGCGGCTGTAACTGTTTGGATATATAAATTTATTTTTCTATTTTCATTTACTTTATTTTATTAAAATATCTTATATTTAAGTTATACTAAAAATATAGGGAAATTTAGATTTTAATGCAATATTTGTAAATATATCACTGCTTGAAATTATTTACAAATATAACAATTTTTAACACGTTAGTCAATGATTAACAATGATCAATGTGCCTTCAAAAAAAAAAAACAATGATCAATGTGTGAATTAGTGATTCATTTATTGTAAAAATATGTAGTTCAATATTAGACATTAATTCAACCGATTAAAATTTACTATATTTACAAATATTTTTAAACCATAATACTTTTATAAATATTACACAAAATTTGACTTAATTTATAATCATCCCTAAAATATAATTATTCATTATATAAGAGAAATCAATACAAAAAAAAAAAAAAATACAAAGAAAACAATAAAATATTGTTTTTATTTTCTGCACCTTTTGTTTCAAAATTTGTCATGTCAAACAAGTTTTCTTCATAAAAAAAATTGTTATTAATTATTTAATTTAGAAATCTGTTTTAAAACATTATTCCCAAAGACACTCTGAATATGTATTTTGAGGTAAAAAATATATATATTTTTTGATCAACATTTCATATGTTTTCACATTAAAATGGTTAAGATCAATTTTCTAATGATTTTTTCTTAAAACTAAGATATGTCTTTAGCATAATGCAAGAGGGGAAGGAAATGAATATTACCAACAGAAGTGTAAAGAGAATGATGATGAAAGCAGTTTTTCTCTTCATATCTTTGAAATAAAACTTCACTAAAATTGAGTTCTTCCTTTGTTGAATTTGATGAGAAAATCCAATCCAAAACCTCTTACTTTATACAGACAACTTCTAGTAATGCTCAATTATTGTACCCCCAAAAATAAACTTATGTTATTTTACCTTCTCTCAATTTCACTATATTTTTTCTTCTAACTCAATGCATAGGTACCAAAACTCCAACAAAAAAAAAGTTAAAAGTTGTTATCTCATCCAATTCAATTATTGAATGTCCCTTTACAAGTTTACAACCACATAATTAAGATGGATCTAAAAGTTTGATAGCATATTCATTTTATGGCTATTTTACAATTTCATTAGATATGAAAATTCTTTTAGCTTTTCTATGGGCATCCTATTACATGAAACATGATATTAAGCTCTCAAAAAATGAGGTTGAATCTTAGTGAGGAAGGTTAACGATCTCATATCGGAAAGATGATGTGACCTTAACAATATTTATAAATGCCAAGAGTCACTCCTCTCATTATTATTTGGTTTTGAGATGAAAGCCCAAACGAGCCTTATCTAAAAAAAGCTCACATCTAAAAGATGGTATTAGAGTCCAAGAAAGCTCAAACGAGCCTTGTCTAAAAAAGAGATGCGACCTAAGATTGGTGAGCCCAAAAGAGAGCATCTTGAGAGGTATGTTAATTAATGATCTCACGTCTAAAAGATAAATGAGCCTAAATAATGTTTATAAAATGTGAAGAGGTTCTTCCCCTAATTACTAATTAGTTTTGAGATGGAAGCAGATGATTTTTAAGGCCAGATTACTTTCTCAATATAATTATCTCTGCAAACAGAAATAAAATGAATTATAGTTGCAATAATTTTTTGATGGACTAAAAGAAGGAAAAAAAGACAAAAAAAATAATAAATCAAAATAAAATCAAAAAAGGAAAGAAAGAAAGATATTTAAGGGAAAAAGATACTTTTTAGTCTTTAAAATGCGACATTTTAACCCCTGAGTTTTGATTTTGTTTTCTATTTAATCCGTGCCATCAAAACTTTGTTACTTATTTAACAAAATACTGATGTGTCATTATTTTATTAATTATATAATAATTATATTGAATTTTATAATAAATTTTTAAATGATGTAACATATTTTATTAGTTTTATATTAATAATTTATTTAGTAAATATCTCCCTCTTCCACTCACTCTCTCTTCTCCTTCCCTACTTTATTCTTCCCCAAGATTTCTTTACCATTAAAGTTGTACTGGTGAATAAAAAAAACCAGATCATTTTCAAAGTTCAAGAATTTGATCTTTGCTATTATTTTCTTTCACTATTTCTCTTCCTCTACTCTTCTCCATAGCCACGAACAAAAAGATTTTGAAGAACAAACTAGAACAGAGTTCTCAATCTCTCTTTTTATTTTTTTTTTCTTCAAATTATCAGACTTGTCAAAAAAATCTTTGTACAGTTTTCATATGTTGTAGATTCGAAGGGGGAGGTTCTGTATTATAGATTTATCAAAAACGTCCCTCCCCGTTGTGGGTTTTAACATTAGAAATGAGTTCGAGATTTACAGATCTAGGTTAAAAAAAATTATTCGATATTTAAGTCAGACTCAAAATACACAAACAAAATCCACCGTTAATAGCCAAATGCCCTCAGATTGAGAACACGACAAAAGACATAATTTTTTTTCTTAAATTTCTCAAAGAAACTTCAATATTTTATTTATGGAAATTAAATAATATTTTTCCGATGTGACAATGGCACCACCATTGAGATTTGGCTTCACCATTGCTTCCAATATGGAGAAGAAACGTTCAAGGAATATGAGAGAGAAAGAGAGAGAGAGGGTGGAGGAGAGAGAATGCCACCTGAGTTATTTAATTTCCATCTAAATAAAAATATGTTTAGAAAAATATTATTCATGCCATATAATTTAAATTGTGACACGTAAGCAAAGATTTTATACATATAATTAGTTAGATATGACACGTCACCATTCTGTCAAGATTTAATTGAGGGGATCAAATATAAAATAAAATCAAAACTCAGGGTTAAAATATCGCGTTTTAAAACTTAGAGACCAAATACAAAATAAAATGAAAATGCATGGACTAAAAGTGTCTTTTTCCCAAGATAGTATATCAAAGGCATGGCTATTATTGATTATCGGGGTGAAACCGGTTCGGTTTGGTTCGATTTTTTAATTAATTTTAAAAACCTGACTGGTTCGGTTTATAATAGGAACCGGTCCGGTTTTTACCGGTTTGGTTTTCGGTTTTTCCAGTATATGATATTTGCATTTAGTTTAAAAAAAATCCTCCAACATTGAAGAATGAAACAAAACAAAATCAAAAATAAACAAAAACTTAGTTGAAAAAATTAAATTAATAAATAATCAAAATATAAATTAAAATAAAGTGATAAATAAATATATAAAATAAAATAAATAAACAAAAATTAGGGGGAAATAGGGAAGGGGTATGAGGCCAGTTCGGTTCCGGTATTAATCGGTTTTAGCCGGTTCAGTTTGATTCAGTTTTTAAAGAATGGAAACCAGAACGGTTTGGTTTTTTACGGTTTTGATCCAATTTTAATTTTTGGTTTTCGGTTTTTTCGTTCGCCCCTAATTGATTATGAGTTTCTATGGTTCAATCATGAAAACAACGGTTGCTTTATTGTCTGATAAGCTTCCAAAATGAGGTCCCTGAGAGAATTCCTTCGATGGTTTCTAAATTTTTTTAGGAGATTTTCAAAAATAGCATTTTATGAATACAAAATTTCAAAAAAATGGAAAAATTTGGGAATTTTGAAAAAATTTAAGAACAAACGTGGATCAAAATAAGCTTGAAATCCAACCCGCACATGCCATTGAAAAAATGTCATTTTTTAAAAATAAATAAAAAAATTAAGACATTTACTATTTTTAAAAATATTCATTCATGAAGTGTATTTAGTGGAGTTTCTCTCTCTTTTTATTTTTTATTTTGAATAAAATATCCTTTTGGTCCATGAGTTTTAGACGTCGTGTCTATTTAGTCCCCGTGTTTTCAACTTATATCTGTTTTAGACTTTGTGTTATTTTGGATTTTTAATATTTCTTATAAAAAAATAGAATTAAATAGACATTACGTTAAAAACATTCTGTTAAACAAAAAAAAAAATTCTAAATCAATTGATCCGATAGTTACACTATTGAGCAATTAGCAAATAAACCCATAGATAGTAACCAAAATTCACAAACAATCAAATATCTAAAAAAGATCAAGTCAAACGAACAAATGTATATATAAATAATGAAATGTATATATAAATATGAAATGTTTTGATTTTTTTTAGATATTACATTAAATTAGGGGAGGGGAGACTCAAATCTTTGACTTCATTGGAAGGAAGCATGTACTTAACCACTTGAGTTATGCTCGTGTTACCTAATCACGAGTTGTAATGTGGTGTATTGATGGTAAACCCATTGGTCTAATATGTATCAAAGATGAAGCCATGAAAATTCCATATCCCCCAAATAGAATTAGGTAATTTATATTTCATATAAGTAATGTATGGCATATTAATTGAAGTCTTATGAAGAAAGACTCTACTAAACAATTATGTGTATGTGTTATAAGATATTCAGCAATAATTCGTATTGATATTCAATAGCCAGTGGCGGATTTAGGATTTAAATTCGAGTGCATATAGTTAGGTATAGATAAAAATATTTTTTTACACAAGTATGAATATAATTTTTAAGTATAATTAGGGGTGAGATATCAGTTTCGGTTTCGTCCAGAACCGAACCAACAAAGTGTCGGTTTCGATTTTTGTTGGGTTTGCACGAACTAGACATGTTTCTATTTTTATACGATTTTTTTTGTATGAACTCATTTACGAAGGTAAAGTCTAACATATAAGAGATATTCTTTTTTAATTATTTTTATTTTCATAACTTTGAGATTGATTAATGCTAATTTGATATTGTAATTACTCTAATATTTAATTTAGAATTGATGTCAATTCTCAAATAATATTTTAAGTTTATTAGAATAATAAATAGAGTAAAAGTACAATTTTAGAATATTTTGATAAAATAATTAATATAGTAGGTGGTAGTTCAATAGGAGTGTTCACGGGGCGGGGCGTCCCTGTCCCGTCCCCGCTTCCATTCCCCATCCCCGTACCCGGTAAGTTCACCGTTCAAAGAAGCCGGCGACGGGGACGGGGATTCCCCACGGGGAAAATCATGGGGAATGGGAAATTTAGCTCCGAAAAATTTCCCCCGTTTTCACCTAAAACAAAACAAAATACAACAAATTATAATAAAAAAACAAATAAGTCAGTAAAAAAAAGTTTTAAATTTTATTTTTTATAAAAGAGTCTTTAAAAAAGTATTTAAAAACTGTTTTTAAAAAAAAATTATAAAATAGTTTTTAAAACAGTTTTAAAAAATGTTTTATAAAACATGGGTTCTGGCTGGAGATATTAATGTTTTAGAAAATGGTGGTCTTTGCTCGAGTGAATGGGTTCGAGCCGAGACTTTAATGTAACTAGATGGGTTTCCAGAGAAATCCTCGGGGGGCACATTACCAAAAGCATGCTTGATTTCAACCGGTGTAGTGGATGATCTCGGTTTGGAAGACCTCCCTATGAAGAATGGGAAGTATACTTGGTCTAATTTCGAGACAATCCTATTCATACTCTGGATTGATGATTCTTTGTATCCTCTGATTGGCTTCTCCATTTTCCTGATACTAGGCTGGAAAGGCTTAAAAGATTAACTTCAGATCATTTCCCTCTTTTGATGCACATTGGCAATTTTGCTTGGGGGCCTTCTCCCTTTAGATTTGAGAACATGTGGCTTGACCACAAGCTTTTTCAGGGGCAGCTGCAGCTTTGGTGGTCTTCCTTCTAAGATAGTCGATGGCCTGGCCATTCTCTCATGAGTAAATTGAAATTGCTGAAAGGGAAACTCAAAACATGGAATAAGGAGGTTTTTGGTGACATTTTCTCTCTAAAGGAGAAGTTGCATAAATCGATTGCAGCTTTAGATGCTATTGATGAAGCAGGTCTTATGGATCCATTGCAAAGGGAGGAGAGATTTAGCCTTAGAAGGGAGCTTTTGGATTTAGCCTTGAAAGAAGGTGTCTATTGGAGGCAAAGGAGTAAGTCTATTTGGCTGCAAGGAGGGGATGAAAATTCTAAGATTTTTCATAACTTTATCAAGGGTAGAAGGAAGAGAAGCTTTGTTAATCAAGTTTTGGCTAGGTCTGGAGTGTTGCTGTTAAATGCGGATGTGGTGGAAGGAGAGTTCATTGATTATTTTTCCAAACTCTTCACCAAGAAGGCTAGGAACAGATTCTTATGGGAGGAGATGGATTGGAAGCCTATATCATCTAGAGACAGCCAGTGGTTGACTATGTCCTTCACAGGAGAGGAGGTTTATAAAGCAGTTTCTGATTTAGGGATCAACAAAACCCCAAGTCCTGATGGTTTCTCTATTGAGTTCTTTAAAAAATCATGGAACATTCTCAAGTTAGATATTATGAAGGTGTTCCATGAGTTTTTTGAGAATGGAATCATCAATGCTAGTGTAAATGAGACCTACATCACCTTAATTCTAAAGAGAGTTGATGTTGTGGCTGTTAAGGATTTTAGACCTATTAGCCTTACTACCAGTCTGTATAAGATCCTTGCCAAAGTGCTTGCTGAAAGATTGAAGGTTGTGCTCCCTGATACTATTTCTCTTAATCAGAATGCGTTTGTGGGTGGTAGACAGATTATCGATTCGATTTTGGTGGCTAATGAATTGGTGGATGACTGCATTAGAAAAAAAGAAAAAAGGGGTTGTCATTAAGCTTGACATTGAAAAAGTTATGTTAGTGTTGATTGGGACTTTCTATTGGCTGTCCTTAAGCATAAAGGCTTTAATCCCAAATGGTGTAGATGGATGAAAGGATGCATCAAAAGTGTTAATTTCTCTATCCTTATTAATGGTAGAGCCAAGGGGAAGTTCTGTGCTACAAGGGGCATTAGACAAGGAGATCCTCTCTCTCCATTTCTATTTCTTTTAGTTGCTGATAGTTTCAGTAGGCTCTTGATCAGAGATCAATCCAGAGGGTGTATTCAAGGTTTCAAGGCTGGTAATTTGGATGTGTCACATCTTCAATTTGCAGATGATACACTCCTTTTCTCCCTCTTTAATAAGGAAAAGATTTTAAATCTTGTGAATGCAGTTAGTCTGTTTGAGGAAGGTTCTGGTTTGGAGGCTAACACCCTTAAGTCCTCAATAGCTTGCATTAATTTGGAGGACGATGAGGTGCAGTGGCTGAGAAACAATGTCAGATTTGAGGTGGGTGCCCTTCCTATGACCTACCTTGGGCTTCCCCTTGGAGGTAACCCTACAACTAAGGCTTTCTTGGATCCAGTTCTGGAAAAGATCCAAAAATGCCTCGATAAGTGGAAAAAGCTTATTATTTCAAGGGGTGGGAGGCTTACTCTTATCCAATCTATCCTAAATAGCCTCCCAACCTACTTCCTTTCAGTATTCAAAGCTCCTACTCATGTCACCAAGGCTATAGATAAAATTCTTAGATCTTTCTTCTGGAAGGATGCAGATGGGCATGTTGGTGGTCACTTTGTCAAGTGGGATAAAATCCCTCCTCCTCTTGAAAAGGGTGGTTTGGCTTTCGGTGGGCTTAAGAAAAAGAATGAGGCTCTCCTTCTCAAGTGGTTGTAGCGCTTTCCCCTTGATTCTAATCTCCTTTGGCATAAGGTTATTGTGGGCATTCATGGCAAGGATACTTGGGGTTGGTGTTCTACTATCAAAGCAAGGTGTACAAATAGCAGTCCTTGGAACCATATTTACAAACTCAAGCAGATTATAGAGGACAATTGCTCTTTTCTGGTTGGTAGAGGCTCTTCTGTTCTTTTTTGGGAGCATGTTTGGATAGGTGAGGTTTCTCTAGCCTCTCTTTTTCCTAGGCTCTATAACTTGGCTGTTAATAGAAATCTCCCGGTTAATGCTTTTACGGAAAGAAGAATTGTCTTCGTGGGTGACTCCTTTTAGAAGAAACCTTAAAGACATTGAGATTGAGGATTGGATTAATTTTAATTCCCTTTTGGAGCCTCTTCACCTATATGATAGAGAGGACGTGAGAGTGTGGAAGCCGGATAAGTTGCATGGTTTCTCATGTAGCTCAGCCTTGAAGATGCTTAGGAAAGTCAATGGTGACACCTTCAATAACCATAATATGTTAGTTTAGAAGGGGAAAATTTCCTAAAAATATCAAAGTTTTCTTATGGCTTATCCTCAATGATGGTATCAACTCCAACCATAAAATTCAGTCGCGTAAGCCTTGGATTTGCCTCCAACCGAATTGGTGTAGCTTGTGTAGGGAGGATTCGGAGTCCACGGAGCACATTTTGGATCCCTTTAGTACGTTATGTTACATTCTCGGAGTACGTTATGTTTTCCAGTCTCTCCTGCTTTCATACTTCTCTCTTTAGTCCTCAACCATTCTTTATGGATCCCTTTAGTACTCTATTTCTGATCATTCCCTTGTCCTCGAGCCTGATCAATTTGTTCCTGTTCCTGTTCCTGCTCTCCCGGCTCTAACGTATGTCTCTCCTGCTGAACCAGAACTTGTCAGTCATATTCGTTGCTCCAATCGGGTAAGAGAACCTCCCCATCATCTTCAAAACTATCATTGTTTTTCCACTATTATCTCTTAGTTGAACCATCTTCCTATCATGAGGCTAGTACTAACTCTCTCTACCATGACTGAGGCTAGTATGTATGTATGTATATATATATATATATATATATGAATATGTAGATTTTATTTTCATAGTTAATAATAATAAAATCAACAATTATAAGATTGAAAGTATTGTATGTTAGAAGTGTTTTGATTTCTGTTAACGTCAATTTTGGTAAAATCAACACTAAAACGATTTCAATAAAAAAATTTACAAACTGAAAAATGAACCATACGTATTAAAATTAAAATTGACTACATGCGTCCCCTCAATTTAAATCCTGGCTCCGCCACTAGATGTGGGGCGACAACTGCCCCCGAAATTTATTAAAATTTGATTTATTTTAATGTAAAGGTGAAATAAATAAATAAATAAAAATTTATAATGTATTTTGTCTACTTTGCAGCTTTTATTTTTTTTTTAAATAATTTTATATAGTTTTTGCTCTCAAAAAAAATATGGATCTACCCCTGTTTTTTCATAGAATTTATCCGCAAACATATAAATGAAATGAATTATAGTTGCAATAGTTTTTGGATATAAAACCAAAAAAAGGAAAAGAGAGAGAGAAAAATTCTACAAGAGATCTATTATTGATTATGAGTTTCTATGGTGCAATCATGCAAATAGCAAAAATTCTACAAGAGATCTATTATTGATTATGAGTTTCTATGGTGCAATCATGCAAATAGCAGTAGGTGAAATTTTATTGTCACATAAGCTGCCAAAATGAGGTCCCCGGAAAATTCCTTCACTGGTTTTTGATCAATTTTCAAATTTTCACTATAGTTTATCTTTAATGGTTTCTAACTCAACTCAATATATATCTCGACAACACTAGAGGGTGAATAAGGTCGCTTAAAATTTTGAAAAACTTCTTCATTAAATAAACATAAATTTTAAAGGAGATCACACTATACTAGTGAACAAGTATCATATGAGCAAATCAAACTCATATATATTAACACGACCAAATTAAATATCTAAATGGTCAAGTTAAACATATATATATATAATCCTATTTCAGGTTTAGGAATTAAACAGCTTTCTTTTCTCTCTTTAATGTGTTCTCATCTCACACCGTAATACAAAAAATTTCCCAATTAAAAATTGAACATCGATAATCTTCACACAACCTCTAAAAAGGTAGATTTACAACTTTTGGCACAAAAATACAATATTCTTGCTCAATAATAATTTATCTCTCACCAAAATGATATGAAAAATGAGTATAAGAAAGATCTTTGAAGGTTATATAGCTCACTTGAGAAACTGCACGTTAAGGATCACACATTGGAAAGCGATAAAGACATCTAATAATATTTATACCGTTTAGAGGTTATTCCTCTTATTATCAATTGATTTTGAGATCCAAACTCATGATTATTAAGATAAAAATTTAAAACGAGCATCTGAACCAAAATTAGTTGATTGGCCATTTGTTATGTTTCATAATGCTTGTCGTGGAAGCTCTGCTTAGATATATTTGTCCTGCTTCTACTTGGATTTTGAAAGCTCATGAGACAGATGGAGGATTATTGCTTTCAGGTTGGTTGGAATTTTCCAAAATTAGTTGACTTTTGATTGTGATCTTTTGTTAGTGAATAATTTTCAAATGGTAATCAAGGTGCCATTCATAAGATGTGTATGAACTTAGCCTTTTAATTTTACAATCTTGAATCTTCTTATCATTTGCTGGTTTTATTGTTCCCTTTTTATTTCATTTTTAAGGGGGGGACTTGATACCATTATTTCACAAATGTGCATCATCTGATTTTTGTTGTAATATTAAGTTTTTAATTGTTGTTCTTAATTTGAGGATGTCTTACTAAGAGTGAACATCGACACTTGAGGTTTCATTCCTACATGTGATTGATGATGCTGTTTTTTTTTTCAAAATAGTCAGAAGCAACCAGACTTAGCGTTCACACCTCTCTCATGCTTGATCAGTAAGTTGATATAATTCTCTCTCCTGATCTAGTACGTATTCAAACAATTGAATTGTTAACTTTCAAAGTGTAAATTATGAGTGATGCAATTTGGATAGAGATTGTTTGTGTAGTTTAAAAAACTGTAACCTTACTTAAGTTATTGGATTTTGTTTTTGAACATTTAGTCTAGATCGATTTAAGATGCTTGCAATAAACTTCATCGATATCTCTACTGTGTTTTCAAACAATCAATTAGTTAGTTGATGTTGAACATTTCATGGATAGTGGAACAATTGTTTTTGGGAGTCTTTATCTCCTGACAAAACAGAATTGAAGGATGAATCCTCTGTCACCTGATGCTCACAGAGGATAACTTAATAAATTTCTAGTTCTACAGGTAAAATATTTTTAGTGTTGGATAGCACATATTTTAGCAATTTGCTGAAGGTTGTGTACTTATTCTTATTTTAGGCATTTTGTTTATTATAAACTTGTAATTTAAAATCTAAACATGGTAATAGATATCATTGTCACCAATGGTTGTAATAATTTTTACCGTGCTGGTTTTCAATATTGTGCTTATAGAAGGTCATGCCTTAACAATGGAAAGTTAGGTGTTCAATACTTTTCTGAAGTAACACATTTGAATTTCATCTTATATTGGATCAATCTCTAGTAACTTATTCTCTAGTGATTCCAGGGTTTGATTTATGAGGATTCTAATGATGATGGCAAGTAACCAAAAGTTTTTTTGAATTGATTTCAGGGTTTGATTTATGGGGAAACCAAAGATCTTCTATAAGAATGTGATTTGTGATGACGGTAAGTTACTTGAGCTTTTTTTTATACCTGCTACTTGAGTAATTGATTACTTCACGAGAAATGATCAAGTTTTATAACTGTTACTTGAGCTGTTTTTTCCATCATTCTAGTACTTGTGCTTATGCAAACATTTTATCAATTTCGAGTGCTATTCTAACAAGCAACATCATGCAACCAAAGTTAATATATCATAAAATTACCTTCTAAGTTCATTGCATAATTTTTTGGATCAAGAATAGTGGAATTTAAGGTTTGGGGTGTGGTATGAAAAATGTATTGAATAGTTTTTCTCTTGTATTTGCAGATGATACAAGGACAACCTGCTCTCAACAATAGAAAATTGATGAATGATAAGTTGGGTGGACTGATTTCGTTAGATTTTTTATCGGGTTTGTTGGTTATTATAAATTTTGATTGAAGATTGTTGAGACTCTCGAATTGGATAAAGTTTGTCTTTGAATTGAATAGTTTGCTAGTTCTCTTTAGTTTGGAATGAATTTTCTAGGCACATTTGTAAGTTATGAATGGAATTTATTGTCATATTTTAGTTTGAATGAAGTTTCTTTTAATCCTTTAGTTGTGAATTTTGTTATTCTCGTGATAAAATTAGTATTGATATTCTAAAATAGTTATATCTTTTCAAAAGTTTCATTTGATAATTGTGAAGGTTAACCAATAATTGAAAAAAAATGGTTTATTTTTAAGGCTTTTTTCAAAGGATTAATAATTGTTGAAAAAGAATTTCTTTTTCAAAGGCTTTTCAAGTTGCTGTTAAAAAATAATTTTTTTCAAAGGATTCAAATTTGTTGATAAAAAATATTATCCCTTGAAAATAGTGAGAACCTTTGAAAAAGGTGATATCTAAAAATAGTTTTATTGACAGATAATTATAATAATTATCGACAATCAGTAGCCTTTGAAAAAACTTAAATTCGAAGGGTGGTAAATCCTTCGAAAAGTTTTTTCGATGGGACTTATTTCGACCCTTTTTGAAGGTTGAGTTAACCTTCGAAAAATGAATTATCGAAGGTTTTTCAGACATTTTTCGAAAGTTTCGCCCTTCGAAAAAAGTCAAGTTTCTAGTAGTGTGGACGTAGCCCATTTAGGTGAACCAGTATAAATTCTTGTGTCATCGTGTTTATTTCTGTTATTTCTTGATTATCTCTTTTTATTCCTAACGGTAAATGTGGGAAGGTGTTTTTTCCCAACAACTTTTTGCTTATTTTTATACCATCTCTCATGCAGCAACAGCAAAAAAAAAAAAAAAAGAAGATATTTTCAGTATGATTTTTCTCTACTTTGTCCACTTTTATTTATTATAAAACAGCTTAATGCGATTTTTGCCCGCTTTGAATAAATTTCTGGCTCGACCCTTGATCTAAAGAATAATCTAAAGAATCGTAAGAGTCATTTTTATAGTTGCATTATCTATCTTCTTCTTTCCTTGTTCCATTAGTTGTTATAGCAGATACCTTAGGTAGGCTCAATATCTTTTGCCAAAAAAAAGCTTCCCTTTCTTTTGCTTAACTTTGCTCGAGAAAGAACATTTAAGTTAAGGAGGCGTTTGAATTAGCTTAATGCTTGGGATAACAACTCTAATAAATAGTAATCAACGTTATAATTATTGTTGCTTTTAGATGTTATATCAAATTAGAGAAAAGAAGACTCAAACCTTCGATTTCACGTGAAGAAAGTAAATGTGTAAGTACTTGAGTTATGATCTAAGTCATTAAAGAAGAAAGATGGGAGAAGTATAATTTGATCAATCTAATAAGAGACACAGCCTTGTAACAGTGACTTTAGTGAGCTGAGATAAACTGTTTTGCTATTTTAAAACAAACCAAATTGATCTATTTCTTTTAAATAAAGGTTGAAATATTGTTATTGACTGTAATTTCTTAAATGATAAATACATTAATAAAAAGAGTAAAAAGTAAAATAAGACACTTAATAGTCAAATGTAAACACACCTCAATGGTAAAAAGAATAAATAATTATACACTCGTGTTTTTAAAATAATACTAGCATGGGTTGGCCTAATGGTCAAGAAGTTCTTTTTCCAACCTTGAGGTCATAGGTTCAAACCATGTTTAGCTAACCTACCTAGAACATTATCTTACCGACGTCAAGTGTTGTAAGGTCGTATGGTTGTCACGTGAAATTAGTCGAAGTGTGCATAAACTGGCCCGAACACTTACGGTATCAAAACAAAAAAAAAATTATACTAGTAAACCCTTTTTCTCCACTAACATCGTTAAGTATTTAGCGTTGGGCTGCACTTCTATTTTATATTTTTAAGATAAAATGTAAATAATACATACGTGGTTTCAAAATTATAAATTATAAATTATATACCATTAAATTGTTAGCTTCTTAAGAATCGTAGCATACTCATGAACTGGTTAGGCATGAAAGAATAGTAATCTAAATAAAAGAATAGTAACACGTCATTTTCAAAAAAAAAAAAAAATAGAGAGAGAATCGTAGTATGAAAATAAATTGGGCCTTTGGGCCTATATACCTAATTCTTATTTAATATGAAAAATATTTCTAATAAATTGGCCCTATATACCTAATTGTAATTATTATGACGGTTTATTGTGTGATAGATTTATTTTAAATCAAGTTATATTAATTATTTGTGAACAAATAGAAAGAATGGGCGATTATTGAAATAATATACTTTTGCATTTTACTCAATAACATAATCATAGTTCAATAATTTATTGAACTAAAAAAAGTAAAAAAAAAACATACAAACAAACAAACGAAGTCATTGAAAATAATAATGAAAAATAATCAAACAGTTCGATAAATTATTGAACTTAAATTTGAAAAAGAAAAAAACAAACAAAATCGTTAAAAATACTCATGAAAAATAGTTCAATAATTTAGTGAACTATAATTATGCTATTTGAATAATTTTTAAGAAATTCTGATATTTTAGTAATTAGTATACAGATTTATGTTATTTGAGACAAATTCTATAAAAAAAAAAACAAATATAAAATAAGTTCACGGTTAAATGTGTGTAACGATTTTTTTTTTATACTATGTTTTTAAATAAATAAGGTTATTTATAAGATAAAAAAAAGGATTATTTTATAATTTACTTTTAAAAACATTTTTAAAACTCAAGGAAAACTTAAAAACTAAAAAAAGGTTTTTGAAAAGTGGTTTTTGTTTTAGAATTTTACTTGGACTTGGACCTGAAAAGAATTTCTAAAAGTGGCAGTTGCAAGTCTAGCAATTTTTATTAATAATATTTGTAAAATAATATCAAACTCTTAAAAATATTTGTAAATATAACAAATTTCCATCGTTTGAATCAATTATAAACATTGAATTACATATTTTTATACTAAGCTTATCTCTAACTCATATTGTTAATTATTGATTAACATAGTATTTTTATTAATAATATTTGTAAAATAATATCAAACTCTTAAAAATATTTGTAAATATAACAAATTTCCATCGTTTGAATCAATTATAAACATTGAATTACATATTTTTATACTAAGTTTATCTCTAACTCATATTGTTAATTATTGATTAACATAGTAAATATTGTTATAATTGCAAATAGTTTTAAGTGATGATATATTTACAAATATTACTTAAAAATCTGGGGGTATTTGCAAATCTAGCCAATTTTTTTTATTAATATTTGTAAAAATAGTAGCTTTAAAAAATATTTGTAAATATAGCAAATTTTGATCAGATGAATCAGTGATAAACATTTAATTACATATTTTTACACTAAGTATCACGGATACACACATTAATCACTGTTATTCGCAGATTTAACATAGTAAAAATTGTTATATTTACAAATACTTTTTTAGTTATTATTTTTACAAATATTGCATCAAAATCTGCTACCTAATCAAATTTCCCAAAAACTGGTAAAATTTCCTTTTTTTCAAAAGCAGGGAAAAACATGATGAACTCTTTGATAATGATTTTTTTTCCTTTCAAAAAATAATAAAAAATGAAGCTTGTTCACCTACTAGTTTTATTTTATCATCTTGTTTTCACCGTAAAACTTTAAGTTAAAAAATCAAAATCCCATTTTTAGTTTTGAAATCTGGTTGAAGTTAAAAAAAAAAATCAAGAAAATAATATTGTCGAAAGGTTTAATTTTTTTTTTAAGCAAAAGATGAAGAAATCTTGAAAGAAAAGAGGATGCAATTAACATCCAATCAAAAACTCAGATTCTTTCCAATCTAACTCATGCCAAACCAATTGAGAGTTTTAAATCAATTATAATATTTCAAATATATGATATTAAAGCATTTCTTCCACTTTCTTAAATGACTAGTAAATTAATTCTTACTTTCGGTATTCACAGTCTATTTTTTCTCATCAGTTAGAAATGTGCCCGGAAGGTGATGACGAACACGATGATTTCTCCCTCAAGTTTTCTCTTCGTCCGTCCACTAGTCATTATCAATCAGATAATTTAGTGTAAATGCCTCAACCTCCTCCACCACCCCGCCGCCACCATTTTCCTAACCCTAACCCTAGTGGTTAGGGTAATTCAAGTACCTCAGCAACTGCAAGGAATTCTCATTAAAATTGGCATCAGGCTATAGGTGATAATAATGTCGAGAATATCTCGAGGCCCTCACCGCTCCCTTGGGCAACGGATCATCCACACTCTTGATTACTTAATATCCAATCAAATCACCATAATTACCAGCAAAGTTCAATGTCGACGCTACGAGAAGCAATTTAAAATTCTAGTAAGTGAGATCAATCAAAGTTCATCGACTTGAGAATTTTTTATCGGAAAACATGAACGTTTTGCACGATAGAGCACCGGTAAAATGGATGAGGCCCGTGTTTCCAAAGTGCGATTTCTGTGGTCAAGAAAACAGTGTGAGACCGATCATGGAAGAGAAAGAAAGAATCAATGGGCTTTTCTTGCTTCTAGGGCAAATGCTTAGATTTCTCACACTAGAACAACTCAAATATTTCTGTGAGCAAACGAAACGGCATCGAACCGGTGCGAAAGATCGTCTTGTTTATACTTGTTGTCTTGTTTTGTGTAGGCAGCTAAATTCGAATGGCCCTTTGAATTTGAATCAAGGATTGTTTTTGCTGTGATGTGAAGACAAAATTATGACCATGGCCCATGAAGTTTTAAAGCCCACCAATTTGTTTGTCAAAATTGACTTGGCCCACGTGATTTCAATTTGATGAGAATTGAATTTGGCTTGCTCCGTGAAGCGTGATAAAAATATAGGGCATCAGCTTTTCTTTTAGTTGATGCCTTTTTATGTTGGTGAGGAGGCGTCAGTGAGAGTGTGCCAAGCCGAGAGAGAAGAAAAAGGAAGCGACAATTCTTTTTCTTGTTTTCGTTCATGTTGAGCGATTGAGGGTTGGTAAGAGTTTGAGAGAAATATTGTAAAAGAAAGGGGTTTCTTTCTTGAGGGCTTTCGACCGGTTAATACACGGTTTTGTGTATTGAATATTTCTCTATTGTAACTCTGATTCATCATGGTGGAATCCGCAGCGGTAGCAACTGGACGTAGCCAATTTGGGTGAACCAGTATAAATTCTCGTGTCTCGTTTAATTGTGTTGTTTCTATAATTTCTCGGTTGCTTGTTTTATTCGTAACGGTGAATGTGGGAAGGTGATTTTTCCCAACAACTAGTATCAGAGCTTTAGGTTATAATTGTCCGCAGATTCAAGTTAGGAGTGAAAAGTATGTCAAACTTTATGAGTCTGGTGAAGTTTGATGTGGAGAAATTTGATGGGATGATCAATTTCGGCTTGTGGCAAGTGCAAGTCAAGGATGTATTGATACAATCTGGGTTACACAAGGCTTTAAAAGAAAGACCGAGCGTTTCTGCTGTGAGGTGAGTTAATATATCTTCCATTGATACAACCTTTTCCTTGAATTTCTGGTGTGTTATCTTCATCATCCATCGTTTCTGCTGGTTCTTGTTCATCCTCATGTGTCACTTGATGTTCAACATTTTTAATATCACACATCAATGGTAGTTGTTCTTCATCGTTTGCCATTTCTGAATATCTGAAATGTAATAGAAAGAGCTTAGATATGAGAAGTTTGTAAAGTGGAAAAAATATTTCTAGTCTTAGAAGTTGATGGACTTACATTTGTTTGAAGTTCTTGTAGAGCTTTCTTCTCGAATCAACGTTTTTCTTTTTGTTTGGTTTGGGTTTCGAATTCTGAATCTGAAAGTATGAAAGGAGGGAAAATGAAAGTTGTAAAGGGAAAGAATGGTGGTTATGAATTGAAAGTTTTTTTAAGAGGAAGAAGAAGGGTCGCACAATTTTCTTGAAAAAATCAAATGATTACTCTTCATTTTTTTTTGACAGCGTGGGTTTTGAAATTCGCATCCAAAATTATGATACATCTTCATGTGTAACCGTGTAAGGGCTTTTTTGACTTTGCATATTGATGTGAATCATAATAGGTTAAATAGTTTAGGTTTATTTATGAGTTATTATTAGGGAATTAGTTTACTTTGATGTAATTAATTAGTATAATTAATTAGCATTAGCTTCTAGTTATTTTAGTTAAAAATAGGGTTTTTATTGTAAGGCTATAAATAGCCATCTTAGGTGTTGTGGGTGAAATTATGTCAGTACACGTGGAATTTCTAAACTTGTTCAAAGAATGCACAATCGACATGTCTACGTCACCTGGACAGGCTACGTCACCTATGAGGCTATGTCTACGTCGTCTGGGAGGCCACGTCTACGTCGCCTGGGAGGCTACGTCTACGTCACCTGGGAAGGTACGTCTACATAGTCCCGAGGCCTACGTCTACGTCATTTAATAAGACTACGCATCAAAGACCAAGAAACTACATTATATTGATATCCAATCAAACGATGACACATGGCATGACCAACAAGCGACACGTCGTTGGGAAGCAACACGTGGCCCAATCCTGACGCGACACATGGCATGATGATGTCATCAAACTCCTCTCATATAAATAGGAGAAGAAATTCATTCATTAGGTAACTAATTTCTACTACAATTCTCTCTGGCACACTAGCTCTGCTTGCACTGACTTAAGCATCGGAGGGTGTTAGGCCGGCACCACACCGGTGCTCTCTTTATTTCATGTGCAGGTACATACAGTGCTTGTCAACTACTCAGCATATCACCTACGCAGCACCTCCAGTGCAGCGCACTACATCCGACTTGTCCCATACTTTCAGTTCGTTGCTTACGTGGAAGCTATCCATTTTTAGGCAACAACATTTGGCGCCGTCTGTGGGAAGGAGTACATAACTAAGTGCTCTACCATTGAGGATGAGTCGAAGAAGTCAACACGGTGATGATGTGGATGATGATGAGAACCGTAACCCTCGTAATACGAGATATCAAACTCGTAGCAATAGAGAACGACAACAACAAGCTGAAGAGAATCGAGAAGTGGTAAGGGTTGCGCCTGTGCCAGACAGAAGGGTAGATGTCTTAGAAGAGCAAGTTCGAGGTGTGAACCGAGATCTTGCAAAAGTACTAGAGATACTCACGCGAAGGTCAGATCACCAAGCCCCCACTGACAACCATGATTTACGATCAAAGAAAGAAAAAGAAAAAGAACCTATAGAAGGTGTTGCAGAGTCGCGGAATCACGAGAAGGGTGGTTCGAAGGGGAAGTCGAGGCCACATACTCGGGACACTTCTCCTTCTTCTAATAAGTCTTCTCCCAAGAGGTATCCAAGCATGAAAGGAAGTTCTGACCTTAGAGAAGTGCTCAACGAAAAAAGAAAAGCACAAACTAGTATAGCAAAGTCTACTGCTGAAAGTTCACAACCTTGGGCACCAGAGTTAAAGAAGCTCAAAGACGAGCTTGGTCATATGAAGAAAGAGTATCGCGAAAAGGCTCCCCCTGTATTAGAAGATCTCCTCGAGCAAACTGAACCACCATTCACGGATGATATCATGGAGGTAGAACTTCGTACTAAGTTTAAAATGCCAACTATGGCAACTTATGATGGTTCAAAGGATCCAGTTGAGCATGTTGATACATTTCGGACCTGGATGGAGCTCCAGGGAGTCCGAGATGCTATCAAATGTAGGGCATTCCCTCTTACCTTAGGAGGCCTTGCACGAGGGTGGTATAGGCAGCTCAAGCCAAGGTCTATCTCATCATTTAAAGACCTTACTAGATCTTTCGTGACTCAATTTCTAGGCGGAAGAGATCATAAAAAACCTGCTACGCACCTTTTGACTGTGCGTCAGAAGTCGGGAGAAAGTCTCCGAGACTACGTAGTAAGATTCAACAGTGAAGCATTGAAAGTTGAAGGTTACAGCGACGACATAGCTCTAACCGCAATGATAGCTGGATTGAAGGATGAAAAGTTTTTGTGGTCCCTAAGGAAAAAGACTCCTGCTACCTACACAGAACTCATCGCAAGAGCACAAAAGTATATGAGCGCGGGAGAATTACTTAGTGCAAGAAAAGCTCCAGATGAGGGAGGGAGTAGCAAACATTCTGAGCACAAAAGGAAAGATCGAACAGAAAACATTACTCGAAAGAATGACCGGTATAGGAACGAGAAAAGAAGCAGGACAGAACAACGAACTGAGGAGCGGGGTAAACCTGTGACTAAGTTCAAGAAGTACACCCCTACTACTATCCCAGCTGAACAACTACTAATGGAGATTCAAGACAAAAATTTGGTTAGGTGGCCGCCAAGGATGAAGGCAGGGTCAAATAAGAGAAATAGAGATAAATATTGTCTCTTCCACAAGGATCATGGCCACACTACCTCCGACTGTTTTGACCTCAAAGAGGAAATTGAAGCTTTAATTCAAAGGGGGTACCTAAAGGAGTTCGTAATGAGAAGGGAAGAAGGCAACGCGAAGCTAGACCCGAACGAAAAGACCAAGACCGAGGTGGTAAAAAATCTTTGGGTGGTGACATAAGAACTATTTTTAGTGGACCAGCTGGTGGAGAGTCAAGCAGAAAAAGAAAAGCGAGCGCTCGAGAAGCGAGTCATCCCCCAACCAAATTCAAGGTCTTTTCTACTTCTACAATGTCTAGTCAAAAGGCAAAGATAAATTTTGATGAAGAAGAAGTGGTTGATATCCATTAGCCTCATAATGATGCGCTGGTAGTGATAATTATTGTGGCTAACTTAAGAGTACATCGAGTCTTGGTCGATGAAGGTAGCTCGGTAGATGTTCTCCCTCTCAGCGCTTTTGAAAAATTGGGAATTGGGAGAGAAAAATTGAAAAGAAGTTCAGCACCCTTAGTGGGATTCGGAGGAGAGCAGGTCATCCCTGAAGGGAGTATTGAATTGTCAGCCACTTTCGGAGAAGAGCCCAACACCATCACTAAAATGGTAGAATTCGTAGTGGTCGATCGCCTGTCAGCATACAATATCATATTGGGGAGACCTACCATCCATGCTTTCAGGGCCGTACTTTCGACTTATTATCAAATGATGAAGTTCCCTACTTCAGGCGGGGTAGGGGTAATCAAAGGGGAGCAAAAGGTCTCCCGAGAGTGCTATTACACAGCCATGAGGGGTGCTACACCGATAAACATGATAACTGTAGAACAAACTAAGGACAAGGAGCAACCTGCAACAGTCTTTTTAGTTGAAGAAGCAGAGCAACCTCTATTAGTAGTACCACCAGAAGAATTCGAACAAAGAGCAACACCCATGGAAGACCTGGAGTCTATCCCACTTTTAGATGAAGAAAAATGCGTTAAAATAGGGACAAGATTGGGAGAAGAACAGAGAGAGAAATTGATTAATTTCTTGAAAGAAAACATCGATGTTTTTTCTTGGAGCCATGACGATATGCCTGGCATTGACCCAAAGATCATGGTTCATCGTCTGAATGTTGATCACACTTATCGACCTATTAGACAAAAACGTAAAGTTTTCGACCAGGTCAGGAATGATGTTATTGCTGAAGAGGTAGGAAAACTTTTAAAAGCGGATTTTGTCTGTGAAGTGCACTATCTGGATTGGCTCTCTAATGTGGTGTTAGTCAAAAAGGCGAACAGAAAATGGCGGGTATGCATAGATTTTACCGACCTCAACAAAGCATGCCCAAAGGATAGTTTTCCTCTACCTCGAATTGATCAGTTGGTAGATGCGACAGCAGGACATGAGATGATGACTTTCATGGATGCATACTCAGGTTACAATCAAATTAAAATGTATGAGTATGACCAAGAAAAGACGTCATTTGTAACAAGCCAGAGCCTGTATTTCTACAAAGTCATGCCGTTTGGGTTAAAGAATGCTGGGGCAACCTATCAAAGAATGGTAAATAAAATGTTTGTAAGGCAGATTGGGAGAAACATGGAAGTCTATGTAGATGACATGTTGGTCAAGAGCCGGCAGGCAGACCAACATACATTGGACTTAAAAGAGGCATTTGATGTGCTAAGAAGGTACCAGATGAAACTTAACCCGGACAAATGCGCATTTGGAGTAACTTCAGGAAAATTTCTTGGGTTCATGGTCCACCAAAAAGGTATTGAGGCGAATCCCGACAAGTTGAAAGCTGTTCTAGACATGGAGTCCCCAAAGAACCTTAAGCAGCTACGAAGTCTTAATGGCAAAATAGCTGCGCTGAACAGATTTGTATCCAGGGCAACTGATAAATGTTTACCTTTCTTCAAGATTCTTCGGAAGGGAAGCAAGTTTGAATGGACAGAGGAGTGTGAGAAGGCCTTCATAGAGCTAAAAGATTACTTAAGCTCCGCGCCTCTACTCTCCAAGCCCGTCCTAGGTGAAGAATTATTTTTATATTTGGCTGTGTCAGAAACGGCAGTGAGCTCAGCTCTAGTAAGAGAAGAATGTGGAGTTCAACTACCTACCTACTATACGAGCAAAGCCATGTTAGACGCGGAGACGAGGTACCCGCAAATGGAAAAATTGGCACTAGCTTTAATAACCTCAGCTCGAAGGTTGAGGCCATACTTTCAAGCACATGGGATTGTAGTTCTGACAAATCACCCATTGAGGCAAGTTTTACAAAAACCGGAAGCGTCAGGTCAACTGATGAAGTGGGCTGTGGAACTCAGTGAGTACGATATTCAATACAAGCCAATAACTGCTATAAAAGGCCAAGTTATGGCTGATTTTATAGCGGAACTCACACCTGCTAAAGAAGAGACACACTTAACCCATGAAAAAGAACTTGCTTTAAACAAAGAACTCATTCCTCCACAAAGAGAAGGGTCCATTTGGACACTCTACGTGGATGGATCTTCCAACATGAAAGGCTGTGGAGCAGGCCTTATCTTAGTCTCACCTAACCAAGCTCACATTGAATATGCTCTAAGGTTTGGGTTCAGGACTTCCAACAATGAGGCTGAGTATGAAGCGCTTCTAGCTGGGCTGCGACTAGCAAGAAAGGTAGGGGTAAGCCGTATCAAAGTGTTTAGCGACTCTCAATTGGTTATCAATCAGATAACAGCAGAGTATCAGACCAAGGGAGAAAGGATGGCAGCCTATCTAGAGAAGGTTAAAAAACTTCTTTGCGCCTTTGAGTGGTGGGAGCTAAAACAAATACCACGCTCAGAAAACTCTAATGCTGATTCATTAGCACGCTTGGCATCTGCTTATGAGACTGAGTTAAGTCGTACGGTACCAGTAGAATTTCTACCCAGCTCAAGCATTGATGATTTAGAAGCTATGGATATTGATCAGTCATTGCAGTCGTCCACCCATTCCTGGATGGATCCCATCATAAAATTCTTAAGAGATGGGGAGTTACCTATTGACAAAGCTGAAGCAAGACGACTTCAGCGCCGAGCAACACACTATATCTTAGAAGGAGATATTTTATATAAGAGAGGTTTCTCTCTACCTCTACTCAGATGTCTTATACCCAAAGAGGCAGACTATGTTATGAAAGAAATTCACGAGGGAGTGTGTGGCAACCATTCAGGAGGAAGGTCGTTAGCTTACAAAATTGTAAGACAGGGGTATTACTGGCCCACCTTGCACAAAGATGCCAAGTCGTTCTGTCAAAAGTGTGACCAATGTCAACGTTTTGCTGTGATCCTAAGACAGCCACCTGAATATATAACAAATGTCACAAGTCCTTGGCCATTTGAGCAGTGGGGGGTTGACTTAATATGACCACTTCCTCAAGGAAAAGGTCAGACTAAATTTGCTATTGTAGCTGTGGATTATTTCACTAAGTGGGCTGAAGCTGAAGCATTAGCTACAATAACCGAACGCAAAACTACTGACTTCATGTGGAGGAGCATAGTGTGCAGATTTGGTATTCCTTATGCCATTGTCTCTGACAATGGGAAACAATTTGATAACGAGAAGTTCAAGTCTTGGTGCTTAGAGCTTTGCATTAAGCACTTCAAGTCCTCTCCCGCACATCCTCAAGCTAATGGTCAAGTGGAAGCGGTGAATAAAATTATTAAAAAGAACTTAAAGACCAAACTAGAAGGGTTGAAGGGGCTCTAGGCAGAAGAGCTACCTAATGTGTTATGGGCATACAGAACAACAACTAGGACTTCTACAAGAGAGACTTCTTTCTCACTTGCGTTCGGAGCAGAAGCGGTTGTGCCAGTTGAAATAGGTCTCACTTCCCCAAGAGTGCAACATTTCAATCCAGAGACAAATGAAGAACGTCTAAGGTTAAACCTTGATCTCCTTGAAGAGCATAGAGAGACTTCCCGTCTCCGTGTTGCTGAGTATAAAAATCGGGTGGCACGATACTACAACTCTCGAGTCAAACCACGCAATTTCAAAGTGGATGACCTTGTTCTCAAAAAAGTACTGCCAAATACAAAGGACCCAAATAGCGGGGTCTTAGGACCAACTTGGGAAGGACCGTACAAGGTCACTGAGATTGTGAGACCAGGTACTTACAGACTGAAAGACCTCAACGACAGGACATTACACCATCCATGGAATGCAGAGCACCTCAAGACCTTCTATCAATGATTTCTTTACAATTTCATTTCTGTTAAAGTTTTTTCGGATATCCAATTTCAATTCATTATAATTTCATTCCAATAAATGAAATAAGAACGTACATTTTCAACTTCATAAATTTATTTGTGATGAGAAGAATCAATGAGGCATAAGCAGAGGCTACCACCAAGTATGAATTTAAGCTGCGCATAGAACAAGCTACTTCAATGACTCGTAAACTCAAGTAACACTTTAAGTTATAAAGTGACACTTGAGTAACGGCCTACTACTACTACTTTACTTACTACATGCACTACCACTCGCATTACGCTGCCACACCAACAAGACTGGGCGACTAGCACAACAAAAATTAAGTTCATCAAAATTCTAAGTCATTCAAGCTGCATGGCAACGTAGCCACACTTGATTGATAAAACTTAGAAAGAACGAAAACTTAAGTTTATCAAAATTCTAAGTTCATTCTAAGTGCAGGACTACGTAGCCACACCTAATTGATAAAACTTAGAAAAACTAAAAACTTAAGTTCACTAAAAAAAATTAAGTTCATCAAAATTCTAAGTCATTCAAGGTGCATGGCAACGTAGCCACACTTGATTGATAAAACTTAGAAAGAACGAAAACTTAAGTTTATCAAAATTCTAAGTTCATTCTAAGTGCAGGGCTACGTAGCCACACTTAATTGACAAAACTTAGAAAAACCAAAAACTTATGTTCACTAAAAATTCTAAGTTCATTCATAATGCAAGGTTACATAGCCATGTATGATTAACGAGACTTAGAAAATAAATAAAACAGAGAAAGGAAGGCAACATGAGATAAATTGTTATTTCAAGGTAACAAATAAGAAGATGTAAAGCAACATAAGTTCGGAGATATCCTAAACAAAACGGGAAAGCATGTTAAAAGCAAATAATCCTACCTATATGGAACTAAAGAGGAACACAAATAAAAGCTAAACGAGTTCATCAGTGGACATGCCCCACGAAACATGATAAAACTAAATAGGAAAAAGACATCGTGCAGAGTCACCCAAAATTTCAATGTTGACATCATCACCGTGGCGTGAGAAGGAGGGGGAAGGTTAAAACGCTCCCTAACAAAATTAAGGTTTAGATCTGGAAATCTCTCAGCAACTACATCGAGTGCTGCATCGATGCCAAGGCTAAAAAGGTAAACCTCCGGGTCTACACCCTGATTAACAGCTTTAAACATGGTCAACAACTCTTTTTTATCCTCAGTCTTAGCTTTGAGTTCGCTAAAATTAAGCAAGGTGCTTTTGTGCCTGGTTGAAATTTGATCTGAGATTCTCTTCGCTTCGGCTAGTTCACTCTTCAGCTTCTCCTTTTCAACACGCTCTACTTCCAGCAATCAAGCATTATCAGATGAATTTTCTTCGTGAAGTTTCACCGCTTCTTGAGGATGAGAAATCTCTCTCCCTTGTTGAACACATATCATGTTCATCCTAGCTCTAGCCTAACGAAGACAAAGTATGTTTTTTAGTCACCTGAGTAAAAAAAAATGATAAAATAAAAGAGTGCATACCATTAAGTAATCCTCAACAGCCAATTCAGATAATTCCTGAGTGGGCATGGAACGTGCACAATCTCGATCAAGCAACAAAACAGTTTGAAATTTTGAGCTGATCAGTCCAATATCTTTCTCAAAAGACTCATCATTCTCACCATAGTAAATGCAATCGGGATTGGTAAAAAGGTGTCGAACTTCATGGTGAGAAGAAGGACCCGCACCCAGGCTAGGAACTGTAGTAGTGCAAGATTAATTGCCAACATCTGACTCACGACGACGCTTTTCAACTGAAGTTTCAAGAAAGCCAGATTTTTTTTTAGTCACTTTCTTTGGAGCCCGACTAGAGCCATCTAAGCATTTCTGACGTTTTCTATCGTCAAGGTACTTACGAGCTGCCTCACCCGTCATATCTGAAGCAACAACAAGGTGTCAGACTTATGATATGTTATGATGCAATGTAAAAAAATATATGTGTATACATATAGTAAAGACTCACTAATTTCCTCAACGATAGGTTGAGCAAGGCCAGAATCGACGAGTGATTGATTTGAAAGAAGGATGGAAGGTTCACGTTGATCAATTGGAACACTTAAGATCCGATTAATTATCTCCTTAGTTGAGTCCCTTAGCGGTGCAACCTTTCAATCTCTCGCTGAACACAATGGAGGAAAGAATATAAATCAAAAGGCATGAAAAACAGTTCAGTGAAAAAGTCTTATCGAAAACCTACCAGAAAACCTGAATGACTTTGGCACATGGTGAGTACGACTATTTTTAGGAGTTTCTGCCAACCAGTCACCACCAACAAAGAACCATTTACTTTTCCAATTTCTTGAAATTGAAGGTTTCCCTACTACTCGATGTTTTCGAAAGTTTAAGTAGTAGATAAACTTATCCTTAGGAAGATTCTTCAATCGATAAAGAGCATACACAGTCTTATAAGTTAATCTTTCTCCACCGCTATGAAGATGCCAAAGAACCCAGAATCCAAGTACAACAATCCATCCGTTTGGCCCAAGCTATGCAGGTGCTAGACCAGCCAAAGCCAAAACTCTCTGGGGGAAGTGATGGAGAGGAAGTCTGACCCCACAATCAAACATTTTCAAATAAAAACCTACTTCTCCATCAGGAGGGCGATGGATCGTTTCTCCCTCACCAGGGCATCTAAGACTAACAGATAAGGGAATGTCGTAAATCGCTCTAATACGCTCTAAGTGCCCTACAGTAATGGTAGAGGGATAAGAATCCATCTCAATATCTGGAGAAGAAGAAGAATCATCATCACTAGCACTTTGGTTGGAAACATCATAGGTACTTGAATCAGTCTCTGAACTTGACCCCCCAGAATCCTCCTCGCTCACCGACTGATAACTAGACTCTTCGCTCGACATCCTAAAAGGAAAATGATTCTACTTAGCTATTGTTGAAACAACTACCTAGCTACAATACTTGAGTATACATAAAAAAGGTATGCTAAGAAGAAGACCGTGACATACCTGAAAAGAGAGGTGGTCTATAGTCCTTTAATGAAGCTACACAATGTGCAATCCCTCAAGCACACCTGCAAAAGAGCATGGAAAATATATGTTAAAGCGACAGGGATATTTAAAAAAAAAAAAATCAAAAGTCAAAAAGTCAACGGTCAACGGGTCAAAAAGTCAACGGTCGACGGGTCAACTAGTCAAAAGACAGGGTCATGTAATTTTTTACAAGTCTTAGACAAAGTAAAAATGACAAGGTGCTGATGACAAAGCCCTATTGACATAGCTCTGATGACAAAGCCCTAATGACAAAGCCCTATTGACAAAGCCCTGATGACAAAGCCCTATTGACATAGCCCCGATGACAAAGCCCTATTGACAACGCCCGAAAAAACAAAGGAAGACCACGTTCGCGTCAAAGTTAAAAAAAAAAAAGTCAACTGGTCAACTGGTCAACATTGACCAGCGGGTTTACATTTAACCCGCGGATCGATTCCCGGGTCGCAGCCTAAAAAAAAATAATAAATAAAAAAATAAAATAAAATTTTAAAAATAGTCTGCTGTGTCAGACGGAAAGAGAAAAAAAAAAAAAAAAAACCTACTGCATGCGTCAGTTAAAAGGAAAAATTTTAATTTTAATTTTTTTTTTTTAAATTTCTTTTTATTTTACTTTTCAAAATTCTTTATCCTTCTCATACTTTTATTTTCTTTTACCAATTCATCAAATTAATGTATAAAACCCTAATTCAATTTGATTTTAAGAAATTTCTACTCTTAAATTCAAAGGGGGAATATGTACCTGATGATTAATTTGACGTTTAACCACGGTGTTCTACCACATTGAGCCTGTGAGATTGAGAATTTGAGAAGGAAGAGAGAAGAAGATTTAGAAACTCACCAAGTCTCCAAGTTGTGAGTTATGGGAAATACTAAGACTCTTATTTATAGAGGTTTTTGATAATATCTCTAAGATTTGATATTATCTCTAAGAGTTATTATATCTTAACCATTGGATCAAAGCGACGGCTGAGATTTCGTCACATATGAAACTTTCAAATCATAGTCCAGCCAAGATAAAAAAAAGACCAAGAAAAGATCAATCATGATGATGGTTTTACAAAAAATTATTATTTTTTGCGAGACAGAAAATTTCAAGCAAGCCTCGACACTTGTAAAATTTTCAGAAACTGATAGAAGAATAAATTCCACCCTGAATTAATACTCCCAAGCAATAGTGAACTCACGTCTCAACTCAGCTCGGGAGTAGGGGGCCACTGTTGTGGGTGAAATTATATCAGTATACGTGGAATTTCTAAACTTGTTCAAAGAATGCACAATCGACATGTCTACATCACCTAGACAGGCTACGTCACCTATGAGGCTATGTCTACGTCGTCTGGGAGGCCACGTCTACGTCGCCTGGGAGGCTAAGTCTACGTCACCTGGGAAGGTACGTCTACATAGTCCCGAGAGCCTACGTCTACGTCATTTAATAAGACTACCCATCAAAGACCAAGAAACTACATTATATTGATATCCAATCAAACGATGACACATGGCATGGCCAACAAGCGACACGTAGTTGGGAAGCAACACGTGGCCCAATCCCGACGTGACACGTGGCACGATGATGTCATCAAACTCCTCTCATATAAATAGGAGAAGAAATTCATTCATAGGTAATTAATTTCTACTACAATTCTCTCTGGCACACTAGCTCTGCTTGCACTGACTTAAGCATCGGAGGGTGTTAGGCAGGCACCACACCGGTGCTCTCTTTATTTTCTGTGCAGGTACATACAGTGCTCGTCAACTACTCAGCATATCACCTACGCAGCACCTTCAGTGCAGCGCACTACATCCTACTCGTCCCATACTTTCAGTTCGTTGCTTACGTGGAAGCTATCCATTTTTAGGCAACAACATTAGGGTTCATTTGAGAACATCATATCATATATCTTATCTCTTATCATATTGAATCAAATATATTTGAGAGAGTTTTCTCCTCTTTAGGGTTTTAACCTTTGTTCTCGGGATGGATTTCCCATTCAAGTATGGATTTGCTTGATTGACGTCGTGGACTCGGCCTCGCCCCACATCAGTTGGTATCAAAGCCTCACCGTTCCGAGAGGTCCGATTCATCAAGGTGGTCGGATTTGAAGAATCAAAATCAGAGGTGGATTTAACCACGATGATTTATTCTTCGTTCATCGGCATACTAGTAAGTTACCATTTCTTTCATTTGTTTCATCTTCCATTTCCCATTCCATTTCCCAGTAGCAGCTTCCATCAAAACCCCTTATCTCTGTTACTGTTCCTTTCTATTAAAAAAAAAACAGTTCAACGTAGCTCCATCGCCCTCCTTCCTCATCCCCTGTTCTATTTCAGTCCAAGAAAAAACAACAAAATACCATTTACTTTGAATTTTGTTCCAATGGATAACAACTTTCACAAAGTTAGGATTTTCTCTTTCAGTGGATTGTCTGGTTTGGATAAATTTTGGAATTGGATTGAAATAGTGGATGATTTATTTGAGTGGTATAAAGTTGAGTGGGACAAGCAAGCCATTTTAGTTGCTAGAAAAAATAGAGATTTTGCTAGTTATTGGTGGGAGAGACTCCAAAATCAGAGAATTTACTAAGGCAAGAGAGAAATTTGAAGTTAGGATAAAATGAAAATCAAATTGATTGAAAGATTCTGCGAAGAAGAAGATGATGAAGAAATATGGGCAGTAGATGAATCTTCAAACGGCAGTACCATTTTTCTCCAATCTCTGAATGAGCATGATAATGACGGTGACGGCAAATTCATTGACAAAAATGCAGGGAGCATGATAATCAGTCCTTTTGGAATCGTAGGAGATGGAGGAGAACAAAAGTTTGAAGAGTTTGAGAAATTAAAAGAAGAATATGGTCTCAACATTCAAACAATCAGACAAAAAAAAGATAGAAGGAAGAAGAAATTGATGAACCAAAAAAATAGTTAAGGACATCAAAGGGAAGACGAAAGAGGACGAATTCGGGGAGGTTGTTGAAAATAATTGAAAATTTGAAACAGACAAAAACATTGAAGAACAGTGCGTGAAGATGAAGATGACGGCGCCTCTTTTTGGTAAACCACGGCTGACCCTGAAATAGGGATGACAACGGGGCGGGGCGGGGTCTGGGATGTCATTCCCATCCCCTAACCCGCGGGGATTTTAAATCCTCATACCCTACCCTATCCCCTAATTGAAGAATAGGGGCGGGTTCGGGGATTCCCCGTTCGGGGATCGGGTTCCCCGCGGGAAAAATTCCATTTTTTATATTTTAATTCTTATTTAAAAAGAAATATAAAAAATGAATATGTATTTAAAATATACATTTTAAGATAAAAAGAAAATAAAATATTAAACATTTTATAATTTATAAGTTAATATAACCATATTATATATATATATATATATTTTAATAAAGAAAGATAAAAGTAAACAAAATACATAAGATGTTATTAAAATATCGGGTTCGGGGTCGGGGGCTGGCGGGGAATGTATTCCCATCCCCTAACCCTATAATAAATTTGGGAAAATTTTCCCCCCTAACCCTAACCCGAACCCTAGGGGCGGGGAATTTTGCCATCCCTACCCTGAAAATTCCATCTAAATCTAATCCTAACCAAACTTTTCCAATTGGGCCTCCTAACTATTTTAGCCCATTGTTGCCCTTTGACCAACTACTCCTAAAACTTGGTCAAAAAGTTTTACATCCATGTTCTTTTTCCTTGGGCCACAATCCATTAATTCATTTTAAACCCATTTTTTTGTCCATGCTTACAAAGGCTTTTTCCCACCATACAAAAATCTCAATTACAAAACATTCTTTTCATTTCCTCTTCACAACTTCAGACTCTATTTTTGCTTCAATCAATATGGACCAATTATTATTTTCATCTCCAGCCCGTTTATTTTCCAATCCATTATCATCATATGTTTCTCTTATCTCACAAATACAATATTTTGGCCCATCAATCCCAATTCCACCAAAACCCAATTTCTCATTCATTTTTTGGACCCATTTCTTACCCACCAAATTAAGCCAAAACAAGATTTTTCCATTTACTTTTCACCATCTAATTTGAAGCCCAATTACCTTAATTTCAATTTCACGAAGCGTGCTCGTTGGAACCAAATGCCATGAATTTTACTATTTCCATATTCTTCGTGGCCTATTGCTTTAGTTCCACTTTGGATTTGGGATGAGGTTCGTCACACATTCTCAATTGGAGTATTCTTCTCTTCGGCGGGACCGAACTCGAGGTCGAGTTCATTTTTTTTAGTGTGGTTGAATGATGTGAATCATAATAGGTTAAATAGTTTACGTTTATTTATGAGTTATTATTAGGGAATTAGTTTACTTTGATGTAATTAATTAGTATAATTAATTAGCATTAGCTTCTAGTTATTTTAGTTAAAATTAGGATTTTTATTGTAAGGCTATAAATAGCCATCTTAGGGTTCAATTGAGAACAACATATCATATATCTTATCTTTTATCATATTGAATCAAATATATTTGAGAGAGGTTTCTCCTCTTTAGGGTTTTAAACTTTGTTCTTGGGATGGATTTCCCATTCAAGCATGGATTTGCTTGATTGAGGCCGTGGACTCGGCCTCGCCCCACATCACATACCTGCATTTTTCTCTCTAAATGGCCAGAATCATTTATTTTTAGGATGGTGGATATAAAGCTTTATTTATAAGGTTAAAATGGAGAAATTATTTGGTCTCCCGGTCATAATATGCCTATTAGCTCATTGCGTGACATGTGTCCTCATATTTGATTAATTCTCAAAACTCGTTTCCAACACTTTTTTTTACCTTAACCCGATTTCAACTACACGGAAGGTTTTTTTTTTAATTTGCCTGCGATGCAACTTGACGGAAGTTTACGGAACGACGATTTACTTTTTTTTTTAATAAAACTGCTGCTTTACATAAATAAAAAAATAACCAATAAAATAAAACCTAATTCACGTTAAAGTTCTTGCTCATAAACAAAAACTTTGACGGCCGACTACATCGAAAACTAAAGACCAACTACATAAAGTAATAAATTACAAATGGAGGACAATCAATTCATTCCTAATCTCAGGTTAGTATATTTGTAAATTTTTTTAATCAAATAATTCTTTTTTTAATATTTCGTAAATATCTATTTAGTTTATTATAATTTGTGATAGGACTGAGAGCCAACAAGAAATAGAATTTAAAGAAGAAGAAGATTTTCGTAATTGCGAGCCATTTATAGGATTGGTTGTCAATAGCGTAGAAGAAGGTTATGATTTATATAAAAAATATGCCATTCAGATGGGATTTAGCATTAGGAAAATGAGAAGGAGGGTTGATAAATTTGGAAATCCAACTACTATCAATTATACATGTTCTAAAGAAGGTTATGTCGTGCATAGTATCAAATTAAAAGAGAGAAAAATAGAGAGGTTGGAGACTAGAACTGGATGTATGGCTAGCATTAGATTTCAGAATGATAAAACTGGGCACGGAAAAATTATCAAGTTTGTCTCGGAACATAATCATGAATTGGCAAAGCCTGAAGAAGTGCGTTTTTTGAGATCCAGTAGAAAAATTACTGATGCACAAAAAGGTATTATGAAGACAATGGTCAACGCAGGTATGAGGACAATACAGACATACTCATTTATGGCTCAAGAATCTGGAGGTTTGGAGAACGTTGGTTTTACCAAAATATATTGTTACAACTTTGTAAATTCGCAAAAATTACAGTTGATTGAGGCAGGTGATGCTCAAAGCTTGGTAAACCTATTTAGAAATAGGCAAGAGAATGATCCATTATTTTTTTACTCATTTCAAGTGGATCAAGAGAATAGATTGACAAACGTGTTTTGGAGAGATGGGAGATCTAGACTTGATTATGATAGTTTTGGAGATGTTGTAGTATTTGATACTACATATCGCACAAACAAATATAACATGATATGTGCTCCATTTGTAGGAGTCAATCATCACTGGAAAAATATACTTTTTGGGTGTGCCTTTCTATTAGATGAGACAATTTCCTCATTCATTTGGTTATTTGAGACATTTTTAGAATCGATGGGAGGTCGACAACCAAAAACAGTTTTTACTGATCAAGATCAAGCGATGTCAAGAGCCATTTCTCAAACTTTTAGTACTACAAGACATCGTCTTTGCATTTGGCATATTTCTAAAAATGCTGCTCAACATCTCTCCTCTTTATATTCAAATCAAGAATTTAAACGATGTTTTAATGAATGTTTGCATTTTTCAGATTCAATTGAGGAATTTGAGGAAATTTGGAAGTCTATGATTACTACGTTCAATCTAGAAGAGCATAAATGGTTAAAAAATCTCTATGAATTAAGAGGTAAATGGTGTTCTTCTTTTAGCATGGATACATTTTCTGCTGGAATTAAGTCAACACAAAGAAGTGAGAGCATAAACAATGTATTTCATCACATTTCTACTAAAACCATGTGTCTTACTGAGTTTGTGTTATATTATGAAAGAAAAGCAAATCAGATGAGAGAAACAGAATTAGAAGAAGATTTTCGTTGCCACCAAGGTATGCCTCCACGTGTAGTTGAACGAGGACCTATGATTGTTCAAGCAGCAAAACTATACACACGTACAATGTTTAAGAAGTTTGAAATTGAGATATCAACCATCTTTTCTACATTTATAACTAAAGAGAGTGTTACAGATGAACTTTATTCTTTTCAAGTTGGATCGTACGGGCATAAAAAGTTATGGGAAGTCTCGTTTAATTCATCATATGGGATCATTAGTTGCTCTTGCTACAAGTTTGAATCTTTGAGTATGTTGTGCCGTCATGTGTTAAGAGTGTTGATGACAAAAAATATTGAGACAATACCTCCTCAATACATCTTGCAAAGATGGACAAAATTGGCAAAGCAAAGTGTACTAGAGTTAAGTCATAATTGTTCAAAGATGGATCAAAAAATGGTGAAGACATTACGACGCAATGAGATGATGCGTGAAGCTTATAAAATGGTTTCCCTTGGAGCAGAGACAACTATGGGCACTAAAATTGTAAAAGAAAAATTATTAGAAGCAATGAGTATGCTTGAAAAAGAAATGCATCACTTGGAGATGAAAGATGTCAATCAAAACGAAAGCAATGTAAATAATTTATCGAATGAGTATCATTCATTTTCCAATGAGACTTCTGTGTTAGATCCTCCATTCATAAGGCCAAAGGGAATATCAAATGCAAGATTGAAACATCATATGGAAAAGGGCAAGAAGAAGAAAAAGGTGTCGGGTGAAGGAAAAACAAGTAAGTGAGATTTTTTTTTTATTTAAAATTAAAATTTATGACTCTAATTTTATGCTTTAATATTGTTCTTATTTATATACAGAATTGACAAACAAACAAACTAATATGCCTTCAAGTCACATGTTACCGTATCAATTTTCACATCAGGATATTGTCAATTTCACACATAATCAGGTAAGTTTTGAAATTTGAAATTGATTGTATTATGTTGTTTTTTTAAGTCGTATTTATAAAATGTAGGTTACAGACACATTGTCAAGTTCAAGTTTTACCTCTTTAATGCACACATGTACGCAAATGCCAAATATATTTCAGGTAATTTTTTTGTGTTCCAGTACAAAGCATTAAGATTGTCAATTTTTTTTGTTTGTTGCTAATTCCACTTTTACATTAATTTTTTAAATCCGGAATCGTCAAGTAGTAGGATTAATCATATAAATGAAGATTTATCTTATGCAAATAAGGTATGTAATTTTTTTTAAAAAATTAAATATCATTTTGAAAATTTGTATATTACTAATATTTTTTTATTCGCACAGGAATTGAACTATATCAATCCTTATGATCATCAAAGACGAGCAGAAGACAATCACATAAACAAGAAGACTTCTTAGTTTTTTGTTCCGATATTAAAAATTAATTTTTAATTTTTGTTTTTAAATATTGTGTGAGTAAACATATATGATTTAAGATCCATTGAATTGAAATATTAAAATATTTTATATTGGAGTACTATCTGATTTTTAATTAAATTTAAAATTTAATCTATTGAAATATTTACTTATCTCAAGTGTCTTCTTTTTAATTTTTAAAAAGTTCAATTTAAAGCTATCATAACTTTATTTAGTATTGCCATTTTATTAATTGAAATTGCCTACACCACTCTGTTCATTTACAAAGATTCTAATCTTAGCTTAGGAATGAAATTATTGTCCTCTATGCTGTAATTGAAATTGTCGTTCCGTAAACTTCCGTCAAGTTGCATCACACGCAAATTTAAAAAAAAAAAAAGGGTGAGAGACCTTCCGTGTAGTTGAAACCGGGTTAAGGTAAAAAAAAAAAAAGAGTTGGAAACGGGTTTTGAGAATTAATCAAATATGAGGACACATGTCACGCAATGAGCTAATAGGCATATTATGACCGGGAGACCAAATAATTGCTCGTTAAAATGACTTTTAATATAGATAATCCTTAAAAATAGGGAGATAAATTAATAAAGCCACTTTGGATTTTTACCCAAATGGCCATGTTTTGAAAAAAAACCATCTAAAACTAATGGTGTTTATAACCTCAAAATTCAAATTTCTGGGTTAAAAAGACTTTGTAAAACACCAGAATAGTGTTTTTTTTCCTTTTTCATTGTTTCATTGTCAGATTCAGAATATGAGTTTCAACATGATTTTATTTTAATTTTGGTATTTGGGTTTTGAAACCTCCTTTATTGGGGCTATTCAAGAATGATTATTGCAATTTGAAATGTGAAGAATAAAAATCCAAACAATGAAAGCTTCCTCAAGATCATAAACACAACATTTTTATTTATCAAACAAACACCCCAACAGAAATGTAAAATTACAATCGACAGACAGCAAATTAGACCATAGCTTTAAGAATTCAAAATTACGGACTGCATCAAATTTTATTACCAGCATATATAATCATCATTATCTTATTGTGCTTCCCTCCTACTGCTACTTATAAAAACATCAGGTCTGTGAGTTTAGCATATTAGCTTTGCCGAGGTAAAGCATCAGCAGCAGAGAGAACTGATCTTTTGTTTTCATATCACCATCCGGGTAGAATGAAACGCTTGGTCGCGGCTCTATATCCTTAGCGAACAGTTTTGTTTTCATATCACCATCCGGGTAGAATGAAAGGCTTGGTCGCGGCTCTATATCCTTAGCGAACAGTTTTGTTTTGACATTCTCATCCAGGTAGAATGTGGCGCTTGGTCGCGGCTCTATATCATTAGTGAAAACCTTATCATTTTCAAGCTTCATATTTTCATCGCATTTTTTTTCTGGAAAAATGGGCTTTGAATCAGAATGAACAAGGCGGCCTTTGATTGCTTCTGGTAATGCGTCATCTTTAATCACAATTTTCCAGTTTTCTCCAGGTTCATACCTTGATTCTATGGTGCTGACAAACTGAATTCATAGGAAGAATCAAAACAGAATACTTTTGACACTAATATTTGCTAGGAGATGCAAGATAATTTGTTTTAAAAATCATAAAAAACTCAAATCTGTATAACTAATGTGGGGAAAGAAATAATTAGATGATTATTATATTAGCTTCGTTGTATTGATTTATTTAAGGGTTAAATGTATAAAAGACCCTTGTACTTTCATGGCTTTTCAATTTAAAAAAAATTACCGCTACACTATCATAAGCAAAAAATCATCAAAAAACTAACAGTCACCAATATTTTAATATTATTTTGAATTAATTACACTAATAACCACTCTAATAAATCTAATTTCAGTTTTAATGGTTGTTTCATATTAATATCAGATTTACCCATAAAACACTATTTATGGTGGGGATTCAGGTGAATTTCGATTTCAGTATTTATTTTATTATCCTTTTATCTCTACTAATAAATATATCTCATTAATTACATATTATTTAAATTGGGGTATGTTTTGTATTTTTACAAAGTATTTTAAATTGACTAGTGGTGGTTTTGATATATAAATATATATATATATATATAAAAGATTGTGTTTTTTTGAAATAAACAAGATTAATTTGTCCATTACTGAAATTAACCCTATTATATTTAACTATTTGAATATTATAATATCAAAAATTTAATCTGGGTTAAATTTCTCTTTCGTCTCTAACCCTCTCTCTTCTCTCTCCTCGTCCAGTTTTCGTCGTCTTAGGTATATAAAAATAATGGCAGAAATAATCTAGGTATATAAATAAAAATATGTTCCTCCCTTCTCTCAATAAGCTGCTAAGTTTGATAAATTTCGATCATTTACCTTTAAATTTTTGAAGAATTCAATTCAGGATTTTTTTAGTAATATTTGTAAAAATAGGAGCTCTAAAAATATTTGTAAATATAGCAATTTTTGATCGGGTGAATCAGTGATAAACATTGGATTACATATTTTTACACTGACACTATAAAAAAATGAGCTTGTTTCGCCAGCATAGCCATTTTCAAAAAATGAATTAATTTCCATTTCGTCGGCCTAAGCCTATGCTAGCAACATGCTTAATTTCGCCGACATAACCATTTTCAAAAAATAGCTTATGTTGAGGCTATGCCGGTGAAATGCATAATTTCGCCAGCAGCCTAAATGGAGGCATGCAGCCTTGTAAGGCTATGCCGGGCCGCCAGCCACTAGAAATGCATGTTTTTTTTATAATTTTTTATTTATAAAATTCAATTTCCTGTTGAATATAACAAAGGTTCACATATTCAATGCATTAGACAATAATCATACTTTTTAAGCAACATCAAAGATTGCATAATATTAAACATGTCATATAAAATATAAGTATGTCGAATACAAAAAGACATAAAATTATTAAAGACATAAGTTTTTTACAAACTACATCCTAATTAACATAGTAAAAATTATTATATTTACAAATAGTTTTTTGAGTTACTATTTTTACAATTATTACATCAAAATCTGCCACACAATAAAATTTTCCTTTAATTTAATGGGTTTTTTTTATCAATTCATCGATTATAATTGAAAATTTAATAGACATTTTTAATTCTGTAAATAGTCAAACAAAACCTATTTAGGGTACGTTTGGTACAATTTCTCCTAAAAATGTTTTGATTTAAACATTTTTAAAGAAATACTATTTAAGAGTTTCATCTAAAAAACACTTGAGAGAAGTATATACTTGTTTATGAACATTTTTGGAAGAATCACAAATCAAATATTTTCTCCAAAAACATCTTTTAGTGTACTCAAGTATTTTTAGATGAAACACGTAATTAATATTATTAGATGAAACAATAATAAAAAAATATTTTATTCTTTTTATTTAAATATAATTATAATAATATTTTTTATTTTCTCTCTTACTAGACATCAACGTTTCATCATCTTCTTCTCTAATGTCCGTTTGAGATAATTTTTGGAAGTGTTTAAAAGTGTTTTTAAATAAAGAGTGTTTTTAATAACCATTGAAAACACTTCTAAAAAAGTTATCCCAAATGGACCCAATATATATATATATATATATATATATATATATATCATTAATGAGTTATATAGTTTTGGTGGTTTAGAGAAAGGGGGTAATGAATTTGAGTTTGAGAGAGAGAGTTATGTTTGACTTTTAGGTTTATTGGTGATGAAGCTACAACAATGGCAGGAATAATATTTAGAAGAAGATGATGAATATGGTGGAGGTTGAACCGTTGATGGCAGGTGAGAAAAAGAAAATAAAGATTATTATTATTATTTATTATATTTAGAAAAAAAGAATAAAATATCAAACCACCGTTAGTTTGATGAAAAACTTAACGGATTATGGCTTTTCAAAAGTAAGGGGGTGTTTTTTTTTTTGTCAAAATTAGAAAAAATATAATAGTGTAACGGACATTTTTAAAATTGGGTGAAATTTCAGGATGATTTTGGGTGGAAGAAGAAGAAGAAAAATTGCATCATGGATTTGGCTTTAAATTTTTCTGTCCATAAAAAATTAGTTCCATCAAATTACACTTTAGATTCAAGTTTTATTCATGAAAAAAGGGCTAAGAATTTAATGTGGCAGATTCAAAATAAAAAGCACCCAAAAGTATGTTTAATTTGATATCTAAAATTTGCTCCTTGAAAGTAAAGTTTTTAGGAGTTGAAAAATAGTAATGAGATTGCTTACCCACAGCAGATGTAGGAAAATGATGCCAAAAGTTGAACTCTTCATATCTTTCAACAATATGCTTCCTTCTTTCCTCCTTAATTTTTTGTGCATTGAACGATTAGAAACTTCACCTTTTATAGATTCTTAAAAAGTACCGGCTTTCAATCTAAAATCCAATTGACAACGAGAGAAGTTATTCATAGACTTATAAATCATATTAATTAAAGTCAATTTATTTTTTCGATATGTGATCCTTAACATACCCCTCAAAACTGTAACTCTTTTTGGCTCACCCATTCTTAAGTTGAATCACATTTTTGGATCCGATGCTTTCTTTTGAGCTTTGTCGGGTTCCAATGATATCTTAAGAAACATGAGATTCCATCTCAAAACTCAATTGATAATGAGAGCAATTTTATAGACTTATAAACTTTATTTTTTATCTTCATCTTTTCGCTATGAGATTTTTAACATAGATAGTTTGGACGGAGAAGGGATAATAGAGAAATTTCACCGTATGACATTTTTTAAATTGATATTTTCAAAAATAGGAAAGTATTGAAATTTTTTAAAAATGACATTTTTCATTTTATTTAGAGCAAAATACAAATAAGATCCCCATGGTTTTGATAAAATGTAAACGTAAAAATTAAAATTTATCCTCTTATGTTTCAAAAAATATGCAATTTGGCCCCTCTCACTAACGTCATTAATTTTTTTTTTAGTCATAACTTTTTTCTTTTAAACTCCGATTTAGATGAATAAAGATGTTGCGGAATCACCGTTTCAAACTTTATGGATCATATCAAAAACTTTGAAATCATCAGTAAATAAAAAAGTTATTATCATCAAAATATCAGGTATAATTGAAGTCATAAGCCCTTTATTTACTGATAACTTTGAAGTTTTGAAGTGAACATAATGTAAAGATCGAAACAAGGATTTTGGAACATTTTGAATAATCCAAATTGGATTTCAAACAAAAAAGTTATGACTAAAAAAAAGTTAGTAGTGTTAGTGAGAAAGGTCAAATTGCCTAATTTTGGAACCATAACGTATAATTTTTCATTTTTAAACTAAGGGGGGTGTTTGCATTTGACCAAAATCATCGGTGTGTTATTTACATTTTACCCTTTTGTTTTCATTAAATTAATGAAAGTTCATATTTTTATTCATTTTTTTTCTCTTGTATTATTGAATGATCGATATTATTATTATATTTTATGTTTCTACTTGAAATGTTTTCAATTAAAACTCAACAATTTTTCAAATTTGGTTAGTTTTTATGAATTAATAAAAATAATCTTTCATTAATTTAATAAAAAAAATTCTTTAAAAAATGTCATTTGAAAATACTTTTCTTTTTGGGGCAGTTACAAATCTAGCAAATTTTTTAGTAATTATTTATAAAATATCAACACTTAAAAATATAACAAATTTTAATCGATGAATCAATGATCATAAATATTGAATTACTTTCCTTCTAAAAAAATAAATTCTTGAATTATATACTCTTACACTAAGTTTATCACCAGTTCACACATTAATCATTGATTAATTAACATAATAAAAATTGATATATTTACAAATAGTTTTAAGTTATGATATATTTATAAAATTGATATACCCAATAAAATTTTCCCTTTTGTTTTCTATTATATTTTAGCTATATTCTTATCTCAAAAATCCATTATCAATTTAAACACGATTATACTGGGGCTCTTATTTTTTCTCAGTCCATTCTGAAATTTGAGCCATTAAAAGAAGGGAAAAAAACTAACTGACAAACCACTGAAGGATTCTCTTAGGACTTCATTTTGGCAACTTATGTGACAATAAAGTTGTACCAACTGCTACTTGCATGATTTCATTTTACCATATAGAATCTCAATTATTCACTGATGTTGTCATGATGAGTTACGAGAAATTATTTGTCCTTTTTAAGAACTTTCGTATATGATGAAAGTTATTAGCTGTTTACACCTCATCAACCCTTTCCTTTCTTTTTGTGATCATAAAAAGAATATTTTTTTGCTATCAGTTTTTAAATCATTCTCTTAGAGTGTTGTGATGAAAGTTATTAGCTATTTACAGCTCATCAATCCTTTCCTTTCTTTTTGTGATCATAAAATGAATATTTTTTTTGCTATCAGCTTTTAAATCACTCTCTTAGAGTGTTGTGAAGCACCATACATCAATAAACAAAAATATCCTTACATTTTGATTATACAGCGAAATGGACACTCAATAATTGAATTGAAATGATTTTATGGACATCTTATCTTTTTCTCAGTTTTGGGCTATGCAATTATTGAGCTAAAAGATAAACATGGGAGTTATTAAAATAGTAGGAACAAATATGTAATTATTTATTTAACATAAGAAGAAAACATAATGTTTGTTCACAATTTCGATCGATCTTATTTGAAAACATCAAAATCATCTAAAATAATTGTTCTATAAATTCTCCATCAGACACGATAAAGTAAACAATTTCTTATAAGGCAAAACACGAAAACTCAAGTTCAACAACTACCAAAATAAGAACAACACAAATATCCAAAAATAAACAACAAGAGAAGAAGATGATTAACCGACGTGTAAATCCATGCCAACCGCCCACCATTCACGAACCACATCAATACCCGGTTTTCTTCTTCTTTTTACCTGAAAATAAATAAATGTAGTATCATGAGGCTATGCCCAATGAAAAGAAAAAGTTAAAAGAAAAATAATGCAATGAGAAGATTCCTAAGTTCATTAAGTCCATAAACGGCCTCACAACTTCCAACAAGTTCTCTCAACTCTGAATGAGCCTAACTTTACACAATGCCTTAACTCAACTATTGTTCGCAAATAAAAGTGAGTTCTCGCTCAAAAGCATCAAACTCGTGTTTCCACAAGTGAACCTATTATTTTTATTCTTTCCCATTGATCAAATGGAATGAACTTGCCCCGCTAATCTGCCCCGCTAAGTGATATTATGTTGTGCACAACTATAACTGTGAAATTAAGATAAGGAAAGAGAGAGAGGAACGAGGAGATGAGAGAGGCAAATTTCAACATAATGAGCTGAGGAAATACTTTTGATATATAAAGGCAATTACTATGCCACACGTTACAATATGAGAGGACAAACTAATAACAGAAAATAATGCAATGCAAATAGAATGAGCTGTGAAAATGAAAGGAATCAAATAACAGAATTGTTGCTGCCTCTTTCATTCTTTGTTACCTTTTTTTTTGGTAAATCTTCATTATCTTTGACATCCCCCGGCAAGCTAATGGCCAAAGAGTGGACTGTAAGCTTATTTCTCAATGCACAAAAATGATGAAAGGACAGTGGTTTTGTCATTAAATCGGCCAATTGATCCTCAGAAGGATCAAAACGAACAACAAGCTGCTTATTCAGGACTTTTTCAAGAATAAAGTGGAGATCTATTTGAATATGCTTGCTACGATGATGCATGACTGGGTTTCCAGCATGATAAATTGCACTTATATTGTCACAAAGAAGTAGAGGTGATGAAGGATGATTAAATTGTAATTCACCAAGAAGAGATTGCAACCACACGAGTTCAGCTGCAGCATTAGAAAGGCCCCTATACTCTGATTTAGCGCTTGAATGAGACACAACCCTCTGTTTTGTAGATGACCAAGAAATGAGATTATTACCCAAGAAAGTAAAAAAGTCACTTGTGCTTCTTCTATCATCAAGACAAGCAGCCTAGTCAGCATCAGTATAACAAGTTAAGTCCTGTGTGAGAGAGAGTGTGACAGAGAGACCCATGTGAGGAAGTATGCTTAAGATATCTGAGGATTCATTTTACTGCTAGCCAATGGGTGGTGGTTGGATGATGAAGGAATTGGCACACTTTATTCACTGCAAAGCTTAAATCAGGCATATATATTAATAGTACAATCTTGAAGGGCTCCTACTATGCTATGATATTGTGTAGGGTTTGGAAGAGACTCACCATCATTGACTGATATTGATAAACCAGTAGCCACGGGAGTGTTTGTTGGTTTACAATCAGTCATGGAGGCTCTTTTAAGGAGATGAAAGATGTATTTGACTTGTGAGAGATGCAAAGTGTCATGGACTTTGGTTACTTAGATACCCAGAAAATAAGAAAGAGGCCCAAGATCTTTAAGTTTGAAGAGGGTATGTGATGTGAATCATAATAGGTTAAATAGTTAGGTTTATTTATGAGTTGTTATTAGAGAATTAGTTTATTTTAATGTAATTAATTAGTATAATTAATTAGTATTAGTTCTAGTTACTTTAGGTTAAAATTAAGGTTTTTAATTGTAAGGCTATAAATAGCCATATTAGGTTTCATCTTATCTCAAATCTTATCTTTTATCAAATCAATAGAAATATATTTCTAGAGAGAGTTTTCTCCTCTTTAGGGTTTTAACCCCTTGTTCTTGGGATAGATTTCTCGTCAAGGATGGATTTCAAGAATTGAGGAGTTTCCATCCAAGATCCGATTCAAGGTTGTGAAAGTTCTTGGAAAAGAAGATTTCAAGATCTTGAAATTTTGCTTGAAAGTGAGTAGAATTTGTTAATGGTTGAATGGTTCCATGTTTTGTTTTCTTTTTCATTAAAAGTTACTTACCTCTGATTATGGGTATTTGAATAGGTGTTTAAACGCATGGATTAAGGGTTTGGGACTGATTATAAAGTTATGAGAAATTGGATTAAAGTATATAGAAAAGTGGGATTAAACATGCATATTTTTTTGTTATCGTTGATGTACGATTGAGAAACTGAAATTGTGGGATTTTATGGATTTAATTGGATGTTTAAACTTGTTTTTGGATGTTTAAAGATTATTAAATGTTTGTGATGAACAAGGTTGTCTGATTAGTGCCCATTAAGCTGAAAACACTAGGCTAGGTGGTTAGATAAATTGGTAATCGAATCCTTGTATATGAAGTATTATGGATGTTTAAGAGTGGCTTTGGGAGTGAAATTAGGTTCATTATGCCGCTGATTTTTTTATAGAAAAAAATATAAATCTTTAAGCGCCCAAAAAGGGAGTGAAACTATACTAGTTTAGGCTAGTTTTGCCCCTAATTTTGGGTAACGTTTGGGTAACCGTTATAAGTCATCTAAATGTGATTTTTGGTAATTTTGGATCATTCTTAAAGTTGATATTGAGATGAATTTTCAGAATTTTTAATTATGGAGATTAGACCTAGAAAAGAGCGTTTATGTGGAGAAACGGAAATTCTAGGTGGAAAATTAAACCCTGACTTATAAAACATCATGAGTAATGATATTTTTCTTTATCGTATCACTTTGAATACCTTGGGTAATATGATGGTAGAGTTCGCATTAAGTAAGGCCTTGCTTAATGAAGAATATATCGTTATGGGGATTATTTTAGTTATGCATGATTTTAATAACACTTAACGGGGAAAGTTCATTCCATACGTACAAATGGAAAAGAATATCTCGAAAGGTTTTTAATTGTGAAAAAGAGTGTTTAAAATCCTTCTTGAGTGTAGTCTCTCTTTATTTTCGAAAAAATTTATGGTTAAAAAAAAGTTAACGGTGTTGAAAGAGAGGGGTCTCTATTGATATAATTTTGAACTATGTGGGTACGATTTGCCTTTTTTTTTTTTTTTTTTACTATAAAGGATATGTTCATTCATTTGACCAAAACCACATGGGTGATCTTATTTGCATTTTAACCTTATAATTTTAATAAATACTTTTATAAATCTTTAACTATCATTTTAAAAACTATATTTTTTTTCCACTTTGAAATTTGACTCGTTTTAAAAAAACATCAATCCTTCTCATTTTCCTTTTTTTTTAATTAAAAAAAATTCATTGTATTAATTATTTATAACATACATAATCCAAATGGATATAGTAACATAATACGAAAACAAGAAAATTGCATAAACCACCTCTGAATTGTGAGGGTCATAACAATTACACCCTTAACCCTTTTAATTTGAGTAATTGACCCCGTAAACTTTGTAAATTGTTAAAATTGGGAAACATAGAATTTTAATTTGATAAATTATCTCCATTAAATTTCTAATTATTTTTAAGAAATCTCTATAGATCCTGTCTTTGAGGGCACTCATCCTGACCCGTCTTTGACCCCGACCCCCAAAACCCATGGATTCATTATCGGATCTCACCCCCTTGACATTAGGTATGAATTACTCGTCTCTACAGTAATTTTAGGGTTTAATTTAACAATTTAATGAGATATAGTTTGTCAAATTTAGTTTATATGAGTCCAATTTTTAAACACTTTTTAAAGTTTAGAAAATCAATTATTCATATTGATATCTGAGGTCTAACAATTATAACCCATATAATTCAGCGATAATATTTACGCAATTTTCCTCATTCATGTGATCAGATAAATCAGTGATTACTATCAGGTAATCCGTGATTCCTGCACAAAATATCAGGATATCAGTAAATCAGTGATTACTAATTAGTGATTACTGTGAAGATATCTCTGATTACTAGTGGCAATTTTGTAATATTTTAGGCATCAATTTAATTTTTTTGCTATTTTTACAAATATGTTTTTTTACTGCTATTTTTATAAATATTGGACCTATTTTTGCTATTTTCGCAAGAGTCCCAAAATTTTATTAGATGACAGGTTTTGATATAATATTAGTAAATATATGATCGCTTAAAGTTAAGACTATGTGCAAATATAACAAAAACTATATGCAATATAACAATTTTTACTATGTTAATCAATGATTACTAGTGATTAATATGTGTATCAGTGATAAACTCAATATAAGAACATTTAATTCAATGTTTATCACTCGATCAAAATTTGCTATATTTACGAATATTTGTAAAAGTTGATATTTTTATGAATATTATTAAAATAATTTGCTAGATTTACAATTACAACTACCCCAAGTAATTATTCATATTTTATATAATTTAGCCCCATAAATTATATATTTTGCTGCATCATGATTTGGAAAAAAAAAAATAGAGTGGGAAATTTCAATGACATTCCAACAAAGATAGCTTTCCTCATAATCATAAACACAACATATTTTATTTATCAAACAAACACACCAACCGAAATCTAAATTACAAACGACAACCAGTTGGGACCAAACTTTAAAGGATTCAATATTACAGACTGCATCAATTTTTTACCAGCGTCACCTTCCTCCAGCTAATTACTTAAAAAAAACATCAAGCCTGTGCTTCTCCGTGTTAAGCATCAATAGTAGAGGACTCTTTTGTTTTCACTTCATCGGGATAAAAGGTAACACTTGGTCGTGGCTCTATATCTTTAGTGAAAAGATGTGGTTTGACATTATCGGGATAAAATGTGACACTTGGTCGTGGTTCTATATCTTTGGTGAATAGCTTTGTTTTGACATCATCTGGGTAAAATGTGACACTTGGTCGTGGCTCTATATCTTTGGTGAGAAGTTTTGTTTTGACATCATCAGGATAAAATGTGACACTTGGTCGTGGCTCAATATCCTTGGTAAAAATATTTGGTTTGACATCATTTGGATAAAATGTGACACTTGGTCGCGGCTGTATATCCTTGGCAAATAACTTTGTTTTGACATTATTTGGGTAAAATGTGACACTTGGTCGTGGCTCTATATCTTTGGTGAAAAGTTTTGTTTTGACATCATCTCGATAAAATGTGACACTTGGTCTCGACTCAATATCCTTGGTAAAAAGTTTTGTTTTGACATCATCGGGGTAAAATGTGACACTTGGTCGTGGCTCTATATCTTTGGCAAATAGCTTTGTTTTGACATCATCTACGTAAAATGTGACTCTTGGTCTTGGCTCTATATCTTTTATGAAAAGGTTTGTTTTGACATCATCAGGATAGAATGTAACACTTGGTCGCGGCTCAATATCCTTAGTGAAAAGCTTTGTTTTGACATCATCTGGGTAAAACGTGACACTTGGTCGTGGCTCTATATCCTCAACGAAAAACTTTGTTTTGACATCTTCAGGGTAAAAGGTGACACTTGGTCGTGGTTCTATATCTTTAGCAAAAAGCTTTGTTTTGACATCGTCAGAGTAAAAGGTGACACTTGGTCGCGGCTCTATATCCTTAACGAAAAGCTTTGTTTTGACATCATCTGGGTAGAATTTCACACTTCGTCGTGACTCTATGTCTTTAGTGAAAAGCTTTGTTTTGACATCTTCGGGATAAAATGTGACACTAGGTCGTGGTTCTATATCCTTAACAAAATGCTTTTCATTTTCGAGCTTTGTATCTTTATCGCAGTCAGTTTTCTTTTCCGAGAAAACGTGCTTTGAATCAGATTGAACAAGACGATCTTTGATTGCTTTCGGTAATGCCTCATCTATCACCACTTTTTTCCAGTTTTCTCCAGGTTCATGTCTTGATTCAATGGTGCTGACAAACTAAATGCAGGATTGTAAGATCAGATTATACACTTTGCATTAAGGGATTTTTAAATTAAAGTATGTATTACTCTAACATTCCAGTGTTATTCATGGAAAAAAGGGAATTTGAAAGAAAAAAAATTTCATATTTAAAAAAGAAGAAAAAAAAAAATATATATATATATATATATATAGTATAAATTGTAATGAATATCTTTACTCTTTTGCCTCTAGATCCAAAAGTTTAGAGTTAAAAACAAATTTAATCATATATCCTTGTCTCAACAATCAGTGGCCAAGCTAGAAAATTATTTTTGGGGGCAAAATTACATATAAAGAGGAGGTCGTATAAAATGATGATTCGACACCTAGTTCTATATATCACAATTTATAATTTATATATTGACTAATTGACTAATTTTTTTCATTTTTTTTATTATATTTGATTCAATAGTTAGAATTTTTAGTTTTGACTTTTGTTTTAATATAAAATTATAAAACAAACCTTTTTTTTTTTTTTGTTAAAATTTATGTTTAATTATAAAAGTATATATGTATTCATAATATAAACAAATTTCAAAATAATTTCTTATTTTATAAAAGAAATTGGTAGTTCATTTGTTTGTTTTATACATTTTTAATTTAATCAAAATAAATCAAATTATTTATAAACATTGAGCCTAATATTATCACCACATTATTGTCATATAAAAAAAATATATGCATTTAATGAATACTAAACAATGATTTTTTTTTTATAGGAAACTGAAACTTTCATTAAATAAAAGAGAGAGTATAACTAGGGTGATAAGAAATTAACCCACACCAACCGGATTACTAAATAATGCAATGTATGAATCATGAATGGATGCAACAAAAATTATCTAGAAAAATAAACAATAGTCATATCTACTAAAAAAAATATATTTAAAACAATAAAAACGTACATTAATGAAGAATAAAATTCTTCCAATTTATTCCCAAATGACTATTATAGAGTTTATTTTTAAAATAGTTAGATGTCCCTCAATACTCCATATAAAGACCGAGCTTAATTTTTTGGAGGGATAGGATTAAAAATTCAAATAAAATTGAGGACTTGGCAATTTTTTACGGGGACAAAATTGAAAAACTGTCAGGCACACGGGCAGTTCTTCTTCGTTAAGGCTTCGTTATTGGATCAGAAAGCGGTGGATCAATGGAGCTTCTCCTGCAGTGGTGCGACGGGCAGATCTGGACGAAGAAGACGCTAAACAGGAGCGGGTTTTGGACGATTCCTGGGCATGGGACGAAATCACGATGGTGAAACTGTGATTTCGAGATGTATGGTACTGCGATGTCACGAAGAGATTTGGCGGTGTAAAGGCTAAGGTGGATCTGGTTGATGGGATGGCTGTGGGTTTCTTGTAACGGGAAGAAGAGATCAGATCTTTGGGCTGGTGGCACGGTGGAGAAGTCTCAGATCTGGTCTAGGCTAAACTCACGAAGACGATGACTAATGGGGAGATTGAGACTGAGTCAGAACAGCAGTCAAGAAAGGAAAATCTATTGAAGATCGAAGTATGACTGAGTCAGATCATTCACTGACGAAGATGAGAAAAATGGCAGATCTGGGAAAAAACGGATCCAGGCGAGGGTGATGATGAGGGAAGACTGGTTTGGGTGACGGGTAGGCAGAGAAATTGAATGGTCACACAATTCAAAGGCAAAACAAAAAATCGAATTTTTTTTGTTTATTTATGATTTAAAAAATAATAATAATCGGAGTTTATTTTGCAAAATCTTGAATGAAATTCCTTACCAACAGAAGCGACAAGAAAATGCTGCCAAAAGTTGGAATCTTCATATCTTTCAACACTCTATGGTTCCTTCTTTCCTCCATTAATTGTTTTGTTTAATGTGCATTTGAACGTTTAGAAACTTTACCTTTTTATAGGTAATTTTGAAAAAGGAATATTGAATAATCATAACTATTTAATAAGTCAAATCACCACTAGACCCAAAAGTTTAAGTTAAGTAGTAATATGGATGATAAAATTCTCCACAGGTTAGGGGCCCCACCCCCATAGGGGCGGGGAATCCCCATTTTATATGGGTTCGGGATAGGGTTAGGGAGAAAAAAATTCTCCGATTTGTTTTAGGGTACCAGGATGGTAATACATTTCCCGCCCCGCCTCCGATCTCGACCTCGAACCCAATATTTTAATAATATCTTTTGTATTTTGTTTACTTTTATCTTTATTTATTAAAAAATAAAAATAAAAAATAGTTATATTAACTAATAAATTATAAAATGTTTAGTATTATGTTTTCTTTTTGTCTTAAAAATGTATATTTTAAATATATATTTCATTTTTATATTTAATTTTAAATAAGAATTAAAATATAAAACGAGAAATTTTCTCCGCGCGGAACCCGATCCTCGAATGAGGAATCCCCAAACCCGTCCCTGATTTTTTTATTAGGGAATAAGGTAGGGTATGAGGATTAAAAATCTTTACGGATTAGGGGATGAGAAGGGCATCCTTGACCCTGCCCCATTGTCATTTCTAATGGGTAAAGATAAATTTAATCATATAACTCAACATGCCATTATCATATTTTTATTATTTTAAGAATGTGAGATGTTTTGGAGTGATAATTAGATAAATGAAATGTGTTTTTAATTCATTAAAAGTATTTTTCAAAAATTGCCAACCCAGATTTTTTAGTAAAAAACATGTATTACTGCTCCAAAGTGAGTGGTCACTCTATGTTTAGTTATGTTAAGGATCTCAATCGGAAAGATTAAGAACATTGTTTATACAGTCTAAGAATCACTCTTTTCATTTTCAATTAGTTTTGAGATAAAAAACCATGAATTTTAAGATAGTATTAGAGCTCAACAAGCTCAAATAAGCTTCCGATCCAAAAATAAGGACCCCAAAAACAGCCACCCATCTGATTGAATTGACCTAACATTATTCTTAAATATTGTTTTTAGAAGAATAGGTCTTTCACTTAAAATATTATTTTATAAAATAATCTCAAACTCACCGGGAGTAGCAAAGTATGTCATACATATGTAGCAATTTAGTTCATTTGAAAATATGCATTATTAATTTATGGGCTTCCATATTTAAGATGGAACATAATGAGAGCCTGGCAGTTTACAAATTAAAGTAATTCAGTTCAATTATTGAGGGTCCTTTTTGTTTTATATTTGAAAATGTGCATCATATTTTTACATAATTAGATCTAAAATGGAGCAATTGATTTTATTTGTATTTATGGCTAAAAGTTCTGCAGAGTTGGTTCAATTCAATTATTGAGGGGGTCTTTTTGTTGTAAAAATGGTCTCAAATGACATTTTAAATAGGGATATAAATGACATTCTTTAAAATTGTAAATTTCAAAAGTAGTAAATTTTTTCATAATTTTCAAAAATGTTATTTTTATAAATTTTCATTATATAAAGAATTTATCATAACCGTAAAAACTAATCAAATTTTAATTTAAAACATAAAAAAACAATAAAATGAGTGAATACAAAAAGAAAAAAATTCATTAATTTAATGAAGGTAAAAAATGGTATTTTTTAAAGTAAATCAAATCTTTGATATTTTTAAAATAAGGAAGAAAAGAGTGTTATTGGCGGTAATTTATCTAATAAATATATAATTTTTCTTATAAATATATATTTCTCTTACAAAATAAACATATGTATTAGATTAGTCAGTAGCATAAATAATAATAACAAATTCTAATCTCTAAAGAAGGAATAAAAAAGAAATTACTTTCATTTTGTCCATAATTGAATCACCCACTTATAAATTACTTCAATTTAAACACAAAAACACACATATCAACGTATAATATAAGATAGAAAAGTTCATATGTGTGGCTTACTATGCTGCAGAATAGCCACACACAAAGAATTCTACGACGACTAATGTAAAATTAATCGAATGACTAATTTAAAATTTACCTATCATTGCTTGTCATAAATGATATAAAATGATTCCAATTAATGGTCCCTAAAAAAATAAACATATGAATTAATTAGTCTATAAACCAAAATAATTAAAAAAAAATCAAACATAACCCCCAATTTATTGAACTTTATATCACAATCTACCAAATTATGTCAATATATTCAAACACAAATACATCAATTAAATCAAAAAAATTAAAACATACAACTAAAATACCCAAATTTAATCACAAATCCTAACATAACTATGGAAAATTGACATAGTAACTCAAATTAAACATATAAAACATCTCAATACAATCAAATTTCATTTATTCAATCTCTTATTAATCATTTGAATCAAAAATTAAAACAAATATATAAAAAAAAAACCCCAATTTTCATTCTAAGCCCTAACTTTGTCAAATCAAATATAGGTCTGCCGCTGAGAGAAATAAAGAAAAGCAAGATAAAAAGAAAGAAAAAAAGAAAGAGGAAGGGGAAGAGGCTCTCGGGTCGGGTTTTATAATCCCATGGGCATTTTCGATGAAATGGGTTCGTCGGCCTTGCCCCTGGGAAGGACGCGTGCCCATTAGTGACATTGTTGGCTTTGTTAATTAAAAAAAATCAAGGCATTGCTTAAGAATTAACAATTTCATTGGCAAAAGCTTAATGAAATGTCAGAGAAATTGTCAAATTCGCCGGCAGTTCTTATGTGGTAATGTGGTAAGGCATTGTCGGTGTACAATATCATCGTCAATACATTTTATACAAAGTATATAAGTCAATCAGCGATAGTATATCAACGATAGTTTATCAGTCAATCCATTAAAATATATCAGTTGATAGTATATCATAAGTATAGCAATGATTTACCATGATATATTATTAGTGATTGACTATCAATGATATATTACTAATGGTAGATCAATAAACTGTCACTGATATATTATTAGTTATTGACTGATGTACTAATAGTGATGGACTGATATACTATTAGCCAAGATACTAATAATTATCTCATGTCTATAAATTGAAGAAGGAGAATAAAGATATCATTTACTCAAAACTAGTCTATGTCAATTAGTAGTAATTGATATGCTGAATATATCAATATTGCTAACTTAGATACACGAAAATTGATGAATATATCAATAAATTATTGTACGTATATCAATACTACTAACTGATATATACACAAAAATTAATAAATATATCGTCAAACTCAAATCTAATGTATATGAGTGAGCAGGAATTAATATATTAAGTATATCAATAGTGTTCACTAATATACAGTAAATAAGACGCGTTATGACTAAAAATTTCAAATGAAAAGCAATTTTTTTTAACATTTTTGTAAATATTTTTTTGGCTAACATTTTTGTAAATAGTAAGGTCCATTCTACCAATTTTTAGGTGGCATATCATAGATAATGTCAAAACAATAGTAGATTAGTTGACAATACGATGGTAGATAAGTGATAAAATATGTCATTATAATGGTAGATCAATGATAAAATATGTCAAAACAATGGTAGATTAGTGATAGAACATGTTTAACAAAGTATATCAATAATAGTTTATCATGTGGTAGATCAAAGATAGTTTACTATGGTAAATCAATGATAATATATCTTAGTGTATATCATGGTAGATCACTGATATACTAAGATATCCTATCACTGATATACTGATATACTTGTATAAGATAAAGGTATTTATGATCTTTTCCTATAAATAGTAACCGGACCACTAAAATTCTAACACTTTTGTAAATATTTTTTGAGATTAACATATTTATAAATATTAGAGCCCATTTTAACGTATATTTGTAAATGCCCCTAATTTAATTGTCCTTGGCTAAGGATTTTAATTTGGATTTTTGTTTAAAATTACGGGGTATTTTCGAAAATGACATTTTTTGAAATGTATATTTTAAAAATAACAAAAGTTTTAAAAATTTTAAAAATTACACTTTCATTAATTTTAGTGAATGGTTCAAAATCATAAAAACTAACGAAATTGGAAATTTTGTTGAGATTCAATTGAAAACATCTCAATTAGAATAATAAAATACAATAATAATATTGATAATTCAATAATACAAAAGAAAACATTAATGAAAATGAACTTTTATTAATTAAATGAAAACTTTCAATTATTGTAATCTAATTTTTTAAGGGGCTCTTGCAAAAATAGCAAAATTAGGTCCAACATTTGTAAAAATAGCAGTAAAATAACTTATTTATAAAAATAGCAAAAAACTCAAATTCGCACCTAAAATATTACAAAATTTCCACTAGTTTTGTATGAGTAATCAGTGATTTCCTCACAAGTAATCACTTATTTCCTCACAAGTAATCACTGATTTTACTGATATCCTAATATTTTGTGCATGAATCACTCATTACCTAATATTTGTTTTTAAAAAACTTTTTTAAAAATACTATATTAATAAATATTGCAGAAAATTCTGCTACCCAATGAAATTTCCCATTTTTTAAAGAGGCATTTGCAAACCTAACAATTTTTTAGTAATATTTGTAAAAATAGCAGTTCTAAAAAATATTTGTAAATATAGCAAATTTTGATCTCTTGAATAAGTGATAAACATTGAATTATAAATTTTTACACTAAATTTATCACACACACATTAATCACTAACTAACATAATAAAAATTACTATATTTACAAATAAGTTTTTAGAGTTACCTTTTTTATAAATATTGCATCAAAATTTGCTAACCAACATAGTTGATGATAAATATCAATGATTAACATTTCCTCGTCGTTAGTAGCCCCTACGGAAATTGTGTTGGTTGGAAAAAAAATGTGTATTTTTTAACCTAATCCCTCAAACCAAACTAATTTATTCAATGATTTTGGTGTATAAAAATTAGGGGTTGATGATATTTAATTACAAGTGATCCTTTTAAATATAATCAGTATTTTTTTTTACCTCCAATAATATATTGATAGTTCTCTCTCTCTTTCTCTTTTGAGAGCATATTCGTTCTCTATCAATGCCACAGATCGAAGAACGAAAAGAGGCAAATTACCCCTCTTAATTTTTTTTTAAAAAGGAAAATTTACATTAAAAAAAAAAGAGATAATGTAATGTATAGCCTGTTTTGGGTACTCAATTACTTTATGACATACTCAAAATTGGTAAACACTTTTTAGTCTGTTTTCAAATCTGCTGTATTTTTATTCTAGATTTACCCTTTTTTGTATTAATTATTTGTATTTATTATCATTTTAAATGTTGATTGTTTTCCTTGATTTTTATTCCAGATTTACTCTCCTTTTGTATTAATATTATTTCTATTTATGTTTTTTTTATTTATAAACAAAATCTAAATCTAATTTCATATCCTTTTTTATATACAGGGTTTCTTTTTCTCTCCCCATCTCCCACATCTAGGGGTGAAAGCTAAAACCTCGACCCCGCTTCCCGCCCCACCCCTGTCAAACCAGCTTAATAAATAGGGCAGGGGCGGGGGATTTTCCCCCGTTTACATCCTGCCCCACCCCGTTTATCTACTTTGATTTTTTTTTTTTTGTAATTTAAATTTTCTAGGTTTATTTTGATATGGATTATGATAAAAAGTTTAATTTGTTTAATTTATGCTCTATGATGCACTATTATCATTGAAAAATTGAATTTTGAATATAACAAAATATACTAAATCATGCATTTTTAACAATTTCCCCCACCCCATTTAGCCCCCGCCTCTGTTTAATAAATGGGGCGGGTAGGGTGAGGAAAAAAAACCATAAACGGGGCGGGGTATAAATAGGGTACCCCGTTTACACCCCGCCCCACCCTATTTACACCCCTACCTACATCCATCTGCCCCATCATCATTATCAAGAAGAAAAAAAATCTTTATGCGTTTTCAAAACTAACCGCCGTTTTTCAGATCTTTATGCGAAAACTTGTTTCTTTTTAGAAAATGATGGAAAGGAAAATCGAATCACTCATCCCTTCGCGAGCGTCTTTGCTATTTCAGACCAATGGTAGAAGATCGGGCAATACAAATCGATTCAATAAAAAAAGTTCATCGATCACAATAACTTTCCTATCTTATTGCTTGTTTTTTTGAATTGACTATTAAAGTTAGGGCTAATGATTTATCATCCCATAATTTTTTTTCTATATTTTTTCATGTTCATCATCTTGGGTTTCACATGTTTTATTTAATTTCTGCATTTTTGAATGTTCAACTTCGTACATTATATAAAATATTGTAGAGTACATAATATACTTAAAATATATTTTGTATAACTTTCTTGTTACATTAACCTTCATTCTTTCCTCTCTTTCACATTTTACTTGTTTATATTGTACATAAATTATGTTATATCACGTACAATATTATATATATATAATATATATATATACCATATGTTTTTTTTTTCATTTCCTCAGCCTCCATTCTTTCCCCTCTTTCACCTTCTACTTGTACATATTTTATATGAAGTATGTTATATTACGTACAAGTAATATATACTTGAAGGGATGATTTACTAAAATAGCGGAAATTTATTTAGTAAATTTATTAACATTTAATAACGGATCTATTAACATAATGCAAATTGTGATAAAAACACGAAGAACATGTAGATTCATGCTTAATTTTCGAAAATTAAAATCAAACGAAACTTACATTGAGTAAAATTTGAGAATTGGTTGGAGGTTTCTTTACAGCATCAATCCTCAGCAACACCAGATCTTCTATGCTATATCCCGATTGATCAAACGAAACCCGATTGTGGGATCGAACTTAAGAAGAAATTGGGAAGAAGAAAAATTATTTTCTTCCCAATGGCTAAGCAAAATCGGCACTAAGGGGAGAAGGGAGGGAGAGAGATTTCCAATTTTCTATGGAATTGAATTGTGTGATTTATGAATGACCCAACCCTCCTATTTATAGAAAAATAGGAATCATAATCACATTAGGATTAATCTATAGAGATAAATACAAAAAGAAAAAGATTATCTCTTTCCTTTATCTTGCAATTTCGAAAATGCCATAGATAAATAGGAGATTATTTTATTTTCTTTATTTTATTTATCTTGAGTAAATAAATCTATGTAATTATTTTAGGATATAATGCAAACAATTATCTACTCAAAATAACCATGATGGCCGAAAATTACAATAGTAATTAATAAAAAATTATAATTTATTTAATTAATTATTTTGGGCCAATTCCAATTGGGTTCATTAATCCAGTTGGGCTTGAATTCTCTCTTAAATTAATAAGTCCAACTTAATTAATTTATTAATTTATTACCATTTAAATAAAATATTTTATTTAAACAATTAATAATATTAATATTTTCTCCCGACTAAATATTATCCAATTTATATTTAATTATTAATTTCCATTTAAATAATTTTCATTATTTAAATAATTAATAATAAATATTATAATTATTAATTTCCATTAAATAAGCTCATTATTTAATTAATAATTTTATTGAAAATATTTTATTATTAATTAATTAATTTTAATTATTAATTTTCGTTTAAATTAATTATTTAAACAATTAATAATTGTTAATTAATTTCAAATTATTAATTACCATTTAAATATACTCAATATTCAAATAATTAATAATATCTAATTAATAATATTTCATTATTAATTTCATGTTTAAATAAACTCATTATTTAAACTATTAATAATGTTTATATTAATTAACGTTTAAATATATTAAATATTTAAACAATTAATATTGCCAATTTTAAGTAATTCGCTTTACTTAAACTTTCCATTTCTTCTACTTGATTTCGCGACTACGATATTTGGGCTAGCATAGGGACCCGATGAACCTATAGATCATGGGCTTAATAATTAGTCAATTAAGTGATTTATACATAATCATTAATTACTTATTATCTAACTATGAATAATTTCACTATAGATTCATAGCTGAACTCCCTTCACTATAGATGAGTTATTGTCCATTTAGTTTATCATTATTTATATCTGTGATATTATCCTTCACGTGGAACCCTCATAATTACAGGCGGATAAATTTACCATTTTGCCCCTGTAATTACCGCTTTATCCTTGTGTTCCCGCTGATTCTCCAATGAACTTTATCTTTAGTTGAACTAGAGATAAGATACTTCTGTGATCAATAAAAGTCGTGACGTCACTTGTTCATGTCTTGAATCAGACAGGGGAGTTTCTCGGGGGGGCTAAAGTTCCTAAAATGTTTAGGTATCGCGACCGATACCGTGAATTTATAGGAAAGTTATGAATTCCATCTCGTGAAAATGAGTTCCCGTCCTTATCTATTCATGTTCCCAAAACAGAGTGTATTGAGGGGGTTTTTTAGATCGCTTTCAACCATGTGCATCAAAGAACATAACTCCACAAATAGGAGTTTGCATTTCACTCAGGATTGAGATCTATCACGGTTGATAAACTTAGTTTGATATTCGATTATTTCTCGACTAAATACTAATGAGAAATTTGATCGAACATGGTGGTCTGTCTGGCCTTATACAATCAACATTGCATATGATACTTCCATTTCATGTTCCCACATGAATGATCGGGATTAGATCATTTGTCTATAAACAAAATGCGAAGCTATCCATGTTACCAGGATAAGGTTCCCAAACGTTATCCATTTATGAGACACTTTTAAGTTACTCATCTCGACTTTAATCCTCTCGTATACATCACATACTAAGTCATGATTTCATAAGAGTAACTAGGATTTACTATTTGAATGTTTGATATAATATATTTCCATATATTCCAATATCGTAATTGAATCAATCTAGATAATATAAAAGAACTTATGTTTATTCATTTAATTTATTCGAAATAAATTATTATAATTAAATAATTACAAGTTCTAGGACACCGATTACGCCCAAAATATGTCGATGCAAAGCGGTCGATTTAGTGTAGATTGGGCGGTCGTGTCCACAGAGAGGTGAAGATCAAGAAAGAATTTAGAGGGGAAAAAAAATTAAAAAAAAAGAGATGGGTTGAGAATTTTGGTTTGGAAATTGTGTAAATAAATGACAAAAATTGATTTTAAAAAGAAATTAATAATAGAATTGGTTAAGTGTAGGAATCCTTTTATGTTTTACAAAATTAGATATAATTTTGATTCATATAACTCAATTGAAAATTTCACATCCCAAATAATCAATCGGAAAATTTTGAAATAAAAAGAACAAAAAACTATTTTCAAATGTATTTAAATAAATCAATTTCTCAAATTAAGAACATGTTATTTATTATATAAAAATCCAAAATCGACAATATAACAAGTCATAATGTAGTAAAGGATTTTTATAAAATAAAAGAAATTGTCAATAAAATTATATTGTTAAAATCGCACATAAAAAGAGCATGACTAGATTTATATGAAATTTAACACTACAATAGTATTAACAAAGAAATTAAAAAAAAGATGGAGAAATTGAAATTTACTTAAAAATTAAGAATTACTTGAACAAAAATTGAATCAAAATTATAAATAAAAATTGCATTACATAAAATTCTTCCTACACTTTACCAAATAAAACTAGCCTAAGTTGCAAAAACATTTTCACAAATTCTAAAAAGAAAGTATGAAAATGCTAGCAAAAACTAAAAGAGAAAATTGAAATAAAAAAAATAAAAAATGCAAAAAAGAAAATTAGGAGGAAGTTAGGGATTTAGGCTATTTGAATAGGAGTTTGAGCCAAAATTAATCCAAATATTATACAAAAATTCCTAATATAAAAGCAAAAAAAAAAAAAAAAAAAAAAAAAAAAAAAAAAAAAGGGGGGGGGGGAAGGGGAAAAAAAAAAAAAAAAAAAAAAAAGGAAAAAGAGGACCCCCCCGCCGAAAAAAAAAAGGGGCGACACGTGGCGGTCTCGATCAATTGAATCAATCTAGATAATATAAAGAACGGGGGGGGGGGGGGGGGGGGGGGGGGGGGGGGGGGGGGGGGGGGTTTATTTTTATTCATTTTAATTTATTCCCGATGTAAGGGGTAAATTATTATAATTAAATAATTACAAGTTCTAGGACACGCATTCGACGTGTCATCAATCCGTAATTGTGATTTATTGTCTTTTCTTCTTTTTCATTTGATTTGCCTCACCAATTAATTTCTAACTTTCACCAAAACAATATTTTACCTACAAAAATCAATAAATCAAATTAAAACATAAATTCTCATATTTCAAAATATTCAATTAAATCCATGAAAATATTAAATTTTAAATAAAGTATGTTATAATTAAAAAAAAAAGGGGAATTTTCAAACACTTATCAACACCATTCTAACAATACGTATTTATTTTTTTCTTTCCATTTCATTAGCCTCCAATTTATCCTTCTCCTTCATCTTTACCTTATATATTGTACATTAAAAGTTTTTTTTTTTTAATTTTCGGTTTTTTTTGTTTTCTTTATCTTATCCTCCAATTTATCTTCTCCTTCATCTTCTTACCTTATATATTGTACATTTATTACGAACAGTACATATTATAAATAATATATATACCATATGTATTTTTTTTATTTCCTTTTCCTCCATTCTTTCCTCTATTTCACCTTTTACTTGTACGTATTTTATATTACGTACAATATTATAAGCAATATATGTATATATGTGATATTATGTACCATACGTATTATCTTTTCGTTCTTCTTTTATTTTTTTCCTTCATATCATATATTTTTTCATTGATTTTTCCTTCTTTTTTTATCTAACTTATTTATCTTCAAACCTTTATTACGTATATTTTTTTTACTATTGAGTTTTTGTATTTAATGTTTCCTTGATTCATGCTTCTTTCATTTATGGTAAAATTTTCAAATCTTCCCTCTCTCACTACAAAAAAAACTGCGTATTTGCGACCAGAAAAATACGACCAGGATCGTCGTAATTGACCAAAATACGACCCCAAATGCGACCAATATTATGGTAGCCAAAAAGTGGGTCGTAATGATATATTTAAGACTAGGGTCATATAATTACGACCAAATTGCGACCAAAACTTTTTTTGTTGTAAAAAAGTCAACCATAAATATTACGACCCCATGGTAGCAATATTTGCTACTCTTTGGTCATTTTAAATGGCCCATAATTACGACCATAGGGTAGCAAATATTGCTACTCTCTGGTCGTGATATTTATTATTCATTATAACAAAGGAATAAAATAAAATAATAAAATCTAAAAAAAACAAAAATAATTCGTATAAAACACAAAATGAATTACTAAAATATATAAAAATAGAACCAAAATAATTCATATACAACCAAAAAAAAAGAAGTAAATGAAAAAACTACTGGGGTGGTCGGGGTGGGGGCGCTGAAGATGAAAGGTTCGGGGTCATTCGGACCACGAGTAGCGAAAAAGGCAGCCAAAGCAGTTGCAACCTACTCCTGGACCTGCGTGCTGACCGAAGTACGGATCTCCTGGATCGAATCACACATCGCCCGGACCTCTGATTGAAGCTACTGGACCTCCTCACGCAACTGCCTCTCAACCGTACTACTCATCCGCTGCGAGATGCTCTCAGGTCGAGGTACGTCTGCGTATAGACGTCTCCCATAAGATCCAAGGCCAGGAACAGATCCATATGGCCGAACGCCACCTGCCGCTTCCAAGAATGCTTCCTGTCTATCCTCTTGTGTCGGCTGGGTGTCTTCAGACGGCAAGCGCTGGGACCATGTGTCCCTAAAACGGTCCTGTTCAAATTAGAAATAAATCATAAACACTTTAGTTAGAATATATGTTTTAGTAAATAGAAAATTACAATGTAAGAGTAGACAAAACACATTACCTGAACCGTTTGCGCCTTGTCGTCCACAATAGTCCCGTCCTTCTTTGTGTGAAAGACTAAGTGTAACTCATCGGGTGGGACTGGACATCCAAACTTTTCTTCCAAAAAAAACATAAAACAAACAAAAATATATTATTGTAAACGATTTAAACTAAAATTATTAATTATTTAGAATAAGAAAACAGAATGTACATAGGCATACTTACCAAAAGACAATGGTGCTCGTCAGGAGGACGGGCTCTGCCAGTGTGGAGAGTATCACCAAACGGTTACGCCGGTTTCTCGCAGATAGTCTGACTGCAACCTCAGTGAGCAAGCTCGCCAGAAGCCGCGCTTGATAAAGAATGTCTTTATATCGGAGTTGCATGTGTTTATCCCAGAAGGGAACAACCTCTGATCCGTCACATCTACACCGATAGTAAATTTACCCTGCAAATATATAAAACATGTAAATAAAAAATTTACATTAGTTAAGTTTGTGAAAAAAAAAAGTAAAGATGTAAGATACATAAACGAAATTTTTTTTACCTTCCAATTGTCGAACAACCTGCTCTTCTCAGCGTATGGAATCTTCGTCCAGTGAAACTCGGTGGGAAGAGGACCACTCTGAAGCACCTCTCGAAACTGTTTTGAAACGGTTTTATGCGGCTGCAATATGATATTCATATAAAAAACGAAATATTGAGAAATGTAATTAGATTTCATATAAAGAAATAAAATGAATATAATTTTAAGAATACAGGTTAGTTACCTCATCTCCCTCGATCCGAAGTAATGCTAGATCACGAGGACTGGTGGGAGGCGGAACTGCTGGACCAAACCCAGAAGCTGAGCCCGATGCTGACCCGGAAGCACCTCCAGATGTCCCAAGTGTGTCATGTACTGCATGCGGAGTCTCGAGCTGTGTCTCGGGTACTAGTGTAGATGGAGCTGGGTCCTCGTACGGTGTGAGGAGATCGTCCAACTCCTCAGTCGTGGGTGTGCCAGTATCGAACACATCATCATCAACATCATCGCCAGCATCGTGTGATCGAGGAGGATGTCGTGAGCCCGTCATTTTTTTTGTCTACGGTTGTAAAAAGAATACTACATTATTTAAACTAATGTAATTAAAATTAATCTTACTAAAATTAATGTAATATAATTTGAGTAAACTAATCTAAGTAAATTAAATGATACTAATTAAATTTTATGTAAACTATTCTAAATACACAAATTCTAACAAAACTATAATTAATACTTAATTAAACTAAACTAAACAAACTAAACTAAACTAATGTAGATAAATTAAAGTATCTACATTAACATCTAAGTATATTAATATAATTTAAACCCTAAATTAACACTAATCTAATTTAAACTAAATAACTAAACTATTCTAAATACATAAATTCTAACAAAACTATAATTAAATTAAATTACTTAATTAAACTAAATAAACTAAACTAAACTAATGTAGATAAATTAAAGTATATACATTAACATCTAAGTATAATACTATAATTTAAACCCTAAATTAACCTAAACTAAGAACATAACCTAACCGAGCCCTAATTCATTGAATGAAAAATTTAAACGAAGTTTTAAAAAGAAAATTTAGATATCTAACCGTTATTTTATGGACGAAAGGAAATCCAGAGATTTGAGAAAATGAGTGTTGGGGGAATGGAATATAATGAAACAGTATTCGAGGGAAAGGGATATACAGGAACGAGGGAGGGGGAAAACGGAACGGAATAGGAAAGAAAAGAATGGAAAAGGAAAAAAAGGGAAGGAAAAGAAGAATGGGGAGGGGGAGAATCCGTTATGGCTTATCTAATTTTATATTTGCGACCATTTGGTCACAAAATGTAGTTATGACGGAATTTGGGGAGTCGCGCGTGCAAATAATTACGACCATCCAATCGTAAATTTGAATTCGTAATTATGACAAAATGCGACCATCTGATCGTAAATAGTCAAAATCACCGTTGAATACTACGACCATATGGTCGCATTTAACCTTATTTGCGACCAAACGGTCGTAATTCATGGATACAACTGTTGATTTTTTTTTACTTTCCCGGAGAAAATTACGACTATCTGGTCGCAATTTTCATTGGGAAACTAAAAAAATATAACACCTGTCATGAAAATTACGACCATATAGTTGCATTTTGACCTTGCTAATTACGACCATATGGTCGCAATTTTCATTAGGAAAGTAAAAAATATAACACCTGTCATGGATGATTACGACCAGATGGTCGCATGTTGACCTTGTCAATTACAACCATCTAGTTGCAAATATTTTTTGTTTTTATTTTTGTTTTTGTTTTTGTTTTTGTTTTTTTTTTAATAATGGACCAATTAAAAGAAAAAATAACTTCTTTCAGTCATCATCCTCTGTGTCTTCTCGTCGTACTTCAAGTTCATCCTCAGATTCTGATTCAATTTCTTCTTCAACTGTTTCATCTTGTGAAGTTTCATGATCACAATCATTTGGAACATCTGTATTGTATTGCAGTGTAATCGTTCCATCATTCAGTGGTCTAACAGTACTAGCGTTCTGACCATCATCAATCACACGAAATCTTATCTCATCTTCCTGAAAAGCAATGTACTCTGTAATGTTTTTATCGGAGATACCTTCTTCTACATGGGACGGTTTTACTTTACAAACAACTAACCAATCTGTCAGATCACGTCTATTAGATGGATAGTTTAGATAATAGACTTGAATCGCTTGTGAAGCCATGACAAACCTATCTTCTGTTCGCATATGTTTAGACTTATTAACCTCGACGATCTGTAAATGAGACAGCTTACGAATTTTGCCGCATCACATTGTCTCAAACCACGTGCAATAAAACAGAACAATGCGTTTTAGGGTCGGACTTGCGTATTGAATCTCAATAATCTCATCTATTACTCCAAAATAATCGTCTTCATTGGTTCCGAACACTTGACCCTTTATGCAGACCTCACTATTGTTCGTTGCTCTGTTAACTGAATGCGCCTTCGTTTGAAATATGTACCCATTACCAATATACCCAGTATATGACCTTGCAACTCGTGTAGGTACTTTTGCCAAAGAAATAATATGAGGATCAGTTACTGGCAATGTAGGTGAGTCAACATGTAATCATATATATTGTGTAAAAGGTAAATTCAAAGTGCATTGTATATTACAAAAATAAATTTGACACATTAGCCAAAAACTCACGTATGCAGAGAACTAAGAACGAAACTCTTTGTCAATCATTGATCCCTCATCAGCGAATGTAAGACCAGGCCGTACCATTCGAACGTATAGGTTTAGAAACAATCTATATATGATATTGTTAGGAATGGTGTCCTAGAACTTGTAATTATTTAATAAAACTAATTTATTTCAAATAAATTAAATAAATAAACATAAGTTCTTTATTATCTAAATTGATTCAATTGAAGATATTAGGAATATATGAAAATATATAAATATCAAACATTCAAATAGTAAAACCCTAAGTCACTCTTATGAAATCATGACTTAGTATATGAGTCATACAAGAGGATTAAAGTCGAGATGAGTAACTTAAAAGTGTCTACAGTAAATGGATAACGTTTGGGAACCTTATCCTGGTAACATTGTTGATAGCTTCACATTTTATTTGTAGACAAATGATCTAATTCTGATCATTCATGTGGGAGACATGAAATGGAAGTATCATATACCATGCTGATTATATAAGATAGGACCACGATGTTCGATCAAATTTCTCATTAGTACCGTTTACGGAAATGATCGAATATCAAACTAAGTTTATCAACCGTGATAGATCTCAATCTTGAGTGAAATGTGGACTCCTATTTATGGAGTTATGTTATTTGATTCACATGGTTAAGAGCGATATGTAAGAACGCTCAATACACTCCTGTTTTGGGAACATGGCTAGATGAGTAGCTGGGAACTCATTTACACGAGATGAAATTCATAACTTTCCTAACGAATTAACGGTATTAGTGCGATACCTAACCATTCTAGGAACTTTAGGAAGCTCCCTTGATGTACTGATTCGAGACATGAACAAGTGGCGCCACGACTTCTATTGATCACAGAAGTATATTATCTATAGTTCAACTAAAGATAATGTTCATTGAAGAATCAGCGGGAACACAAGGATAAAAGCGGTATTACAGGGGGCAAAACGGTAAATCTTATCCATCTATAATTATGAGTGTTCCACGTGAATGATAATATCACAGATATAAATAATGATAAACTAAAAGGACAATAACTCATCTATAGTGAGGGGAGTTCAGCTATGAATCTATAGTGGAATTATTCATAGTTAGATAATAAGTAATTAACTGATTATGTGTTAATCACTTAACTAACTAATTATTAAGCCCATGATCTATAGGTCCATCGGGTCCCTATGCTAGCCCAAATATCGTAGTCGTGAAATCAAGTAGAAGAAATGGAAATTTTAAGTAAAGTGAATTACTTAAAATAGGCAATATTAATTGTTTAAATATTGAGTATATTTAAACAGTAATTAATAAAAACATTATTAATTGTTTAAATAATGAGTTTATTTAAACAGGAAATTAATAATGAAATATTATTAATTAGACATTATTAATTATTTAAATATTGAGTATATTTAAATGGTAATTAATAATTTGAAATTAATTGATAATTATTAATTGTTTAAATAATTAATTTTATTTGAATGGAAATTAATAATTAAAATTAATTAATTTATAATAAAATATTATCAATAAAGTTATTAATTAAAGAATGAGTTTATTTAATGGAAATTAATAATTAAAATATTTATTATTAATTATTTAAATAATGAAAATTATTTAAATGGAAATTAATAATTAAATATAATTTGATAATATTTAGTCGGGAGAAAATATTAATATTATTAATTGTTTAAATAAAATATTTTATTTAAATGGTAATTAATAAATAAATTAATTAAGTTAGACTTATTAATTTAAGAGAGAGTTTCAAGCTCAACTGGATTAATGAACCCAATTGGAATTGGCCCAAAATAATTAAATAAATAAATTGGAATTATTTATTAACTATTAATGCTATTTTCGGCCATACCATGTATTTTAGGAAGAGATAATTGTTTGAATTATATCCTAAAATAATCACATAGATTTATTTATCAAAGATAAATTAAAAGAAAAGAAAAATAATATCTTATTTATTTATATATTTTTCGAAAATACAAGATAATGGAAAGATAATTTTTTTTTTTTTTTGTATTTATCTCCATAGATTAATCCTAATGTGATTAGGATTTCTATTTTCCTATAAATAGGAGGCTTGGGTCATTGATAAATAACGTAATTCAATTCATAGAAATTGAGAATTCTCTCCTCCTCTATCCCATAGCCATTGCCGATTTTCCTATAGAATTGGGAAGAAAAATATTTTTTCTTCTTCTCAATTTCTTCTAAAGTTCGATCCCACAATCGGGTTTCGTTTGATCAATTGGGATATAGCATAGAAGATCCGGTGTTGCTGAGGATTGATACTGTAAAGAAACCTCCAACCGATTCTCCATTTATTACTCAATGTAAGTTCCGGTTTGATTTTTATTTTCGAAAATATAAGCATGAATTTACATGTCTTTCACAAATTGTATGATATTAATAGATCCGTTATTAAATGTTAATAAATTTACTAAATAAAATTCCGCTAGTTTAGTAAATCATCCCTTCAGATATAACAATAAGTGAACAAATGTTTGAAACATTTCAAATTGTGTTAAACTATGAACATATCATAAAAAAAAACGTACTCTATGTATGGCTCCATTTCGATGCAGTTGCATAACACGTACGTTTGGATAACGTGATACTCAGCATCGGTCAACGGCCTCCGCACACTTTTACCAACAGTCATGCCAACCTCTATAAATATGGACAAGTCATTTACATCAACACCTTCTAGTAAATTTTCAACAACATTTCGCTTCACCGATCGATACTGCTCTGCAATGTGCTGATCAAAATAGTAGGAGCGAAATGTGGTAGTCTCTTGTGTAAGGTACGCACTACTGATAGATCTTTCTACTCGTGATCTATTTTCGATCATCTTCTTCAACCGTCGTAAGTACCTGTCCTGAAGGGATGATTTACTAAACTAGCGGAATTTTATTTAGTAAACTAATCAACATTTAATTACGGATCTATTAACATCATGAAATTTGTGATAAAACATGTAGATTTATGCTTAATTTTGAAAATTAAAACTCTTTTACTTACATTGAGTAATTAATGGAGAATCGGTTGAAGGTTTCTTTACAGCATCACATCCTCAACAACACCGGATCTTTTATTCTATATCCCGATCGAAAGCAAAACCGACTTGTGGGAATCGAACCGGAAGAACAAACGAAGAAGAAATTTCTTCTAAATTTTTTCCTAAGGAAGATCGGCAATTGGGAAAAAACTTGAGAGATAATTTTCAATTTTCTAATTAAAGTGAGGAGTGTACAAAATATGAATCTCAATGGTCATATTTATAGGAAAATATAGTATCCCAATCTAATTAGAATTCCTTATTTCCAAATTATTAAATATAGAAAAGATAATAATAAATATATATATATATATATAAAACTATAATCTCTAATCTCTCTAGCTCTACCGTGCACGCACGCCAACGAAGAAGAGATAATGGGATTGTAAATTTATATATTTTTATTCATTTACTTTTCTTTATATATTTAAAATTAGAAAAAATCAAATAATAATTCTAATTTACAAACATTTAGCCAAAAACTAATATAATTAAGTTCCATTGAATCTTATCCAATTAATTAATTATTTTGGGCCAACATCAATTTGTTTCATAAAACCAATTGAGTTTAATTCTCTCATATATTTATTATTGTAACGTCCCGTTACTTTTGAATTTTTTTTTTAATTTAATTTATGTATTTTAAATTAATTTAAGTATTTAAAGATTATTCTAGATTTAATAATCTAGAATTTAGAAGTTAATTTCGCTCGAAACCCCTTTTAATTATTTAATTAGCCTAAATTCGTTTTGGTGACATTAATAATTATTAACGGGCCAATTAATAATTATTAATCACCTTTAGATTAATTTAAGAACTTCGGGTTTCGATTTATAAGTCAAAAGTCATTAAATGACGCAACCGTCATTTCCAATTTCTTAAAAATATCCAAATTACTATTGATTCATCTTTAAATATACCCATTTGACCAAAAATTGACCAAACCTCTCATTTTTCTTCTCCAAAGGCCGTGGGTCTCATGAGGGTTTGGGGGGATTTTTGTTTTTGCTCGTTTCTCGACGGATCGACTCGATTTCGGTTGCATCAGAAAGCCCTCGAGTCTAGGATTCCTTTCCACCTAACAATTGTGCCTTCCACCCGTGATCTACGGACTTTTCGGTAAGTTAAACTTCAAACCCTAAGCTCCAAATAGTGTTTTGATGGAGTTTTCTCTTTGATTCTTCGATTTCTTGTAGGAAAACTCGATGTTTGTAAATACGGGAGTTGTTTTTAGTGATTTTGGAAACCTTCCCTAAACCCTAAAACCGAGTTTTAGTTGAAACCCTTCCCGTTTGAAATTTACCTTTCGGGGTTTGAATATGGGTTATTTATTATTGATTATATTGTTATTGTAATTCAATTCGGGAAATTATATTTTGTCCAAAAACCCGGTTTATCTATACCCATTGAAATCGGGAACTTTGAAACTACTTAAAACCAACTCGAAACACCTCTAAAGTACCTAAAAGCCAAAAACCGAACTCGAAACCCATTTTCTCTAGAGGGGCCGAGAGCACCCTTAGGGTTTTTCCGAGGTTGTTCGTCGTTTTGAGCTTTTAGATGTTAATTGATCGATGTTTGATTTATTAATTATCGTTAGATATAATTTTAAATTGTAGGTGTTTCGGATTGTTGATTGATCATGCTTTCGGAGATTTGGAGCAAATCTAATTTGGCTAAGGTGAGAATAAATAGGATTTAAAGTAATTTTAGAAACCGAATAAGTAGAACGGTTTGTAAAATCAGAGGTTAAGAATAGGATTCGAATCTAAGAGTAAAAGAAAGTGAGCTAGTGCCCTTAGGATTAGGAACTAGTTCTTTGAGTGAAAACTTTGGAGTTTCTCGAGGAAAACATTGAACTTTAGGAATTTGTAAGTTAGAATCATTTCGGAGATTAAAAATGGATCATTGGAAGTTAAAAGATCCAAACTTTTAGATAGAATGGTTAAAGGAATTCGAAATAGACCTTTGGATTTTAGTTGGAAGTTTAGAATCCTTGGAAGTGTAGATTACTTATTTAAGATAAGATCTACTTATTGTTCTTCCGGAATTCCTATCTTTTTACTTTATGCATAAGGACATCTATGATCCTTTTACTTATGTCCTTTACTTTATACCCTTTACTTTATGCTCCATTCATATTTTACGTTTATTTACTTTTGCGAGAATACCATAACATCTCGCACCATAACATATTGCACCATAACATCACGCATCATTGAAATGAGAAAGAAAAGAAGGGAGAATGATGGACCCTACGGGGAATGCCCACATTACCTTCAGAGAAAAAGCAAAGAAAGTGAGAAAGAAAAGAAGGGAGAATGATGGACCCTTCGGGGAATGCCCACATTACCTTCTTCATTCATAAGGGAGAATGATGGATCCTACGGGAAGTCCACATTACCTTCATTCATGCATAAAGGGCGAATGCGAATCCTACGGGATGTCCTCATTACCTTCATGCATATTATCGATGGAAATATATATCATGAATAAAGAATTGAGATGTTATGTTTATGCAAAGTTTATTTACTTTTCTTATGTGTTTTAACGAGTTAATGGATGAGAATTAGACTACGTGTGCTAGTATTATCATCCTATAGAGTTTAGGATAATGAAAGTTAGTTTTCTAGAGTTTAAAGAACTATAAAAAGGATTATGTAAGACGTTCATTTCTAGAGAGAAAAGAAATGAATTTGATGTATAGCCGAGTGCTATAGGAAAAAGGAATGAGATCGAATTGGATAATGAGATAATACAAGGGTGTATTGAACCTTGTATAATTATCATGTGATAGACATGTAAGAGAACTAGTTTCTCAATAAATTGGAAGATCTCAAAATTGGAGAATAAGATTTAATGTAAAGCTTATGTATAGTATAAGGTATTAAAGATAACGAGATACAAATGTTGTGTGTCTATATATATATATTATGAAACATATCCCCCTAATGGTTGGAAGATTGTTTCTCAAATATTTGGGAGATTTGGTAAGTAAAAGTGAAATATTGATGTAAAACCATTTTGGTGGTTGAAAGGTAAGAGAATGTGAGTTTTACTTGGACACAAATCCGGATGCGGTTTTGGGGTCTAACTTTACTTTTTATTTTGTTTATTCTCACTGGGCTTTGTTGTTAGCTCATGATATTACAAATATTTTCAGGTGTTCGGGTCATGAGAAAGGAGCTGGTGTGGCTTGATTGAGATGATGATGATGCTGAGATGGACTAGATGTCATTTAAAAGTTTAGGAACTTACCCTATCTTATTTTGTTTTGATTTCGGTTTTTGAGATGTAAATATGTTTATAAGCTCTTAAGAGCTTTTCGTCTTAAGTTTTATGTTATAATCTTCTTTTAATTTTGGAAAAGGAATTGTATTTCCTTACTTTTAAATTCTCTGATTCTGAAAAATGCAAACAGGTTATGGATAGTCCGAGTTTTAAACATATCCATGCCAAATTTTTATTAAATTTAAAGACTTCCGCTGTCAATCTGATTTTAAATTATTTAAAAGTGTCGAGTCGTCACAATTATTAAATTAAATAACCTCATTATTTAACTAATAATGTTAATTAATAATTTCTATTTAAATAAACTCATTATTTAAATAATTAATAATATTAACATTAATTCCCGTTTAAATAATTGATTTATTTAAACAATTAATTTTTCCTTTGATAATGTCATATTAATTTCCATTTAAATAAACTCTTTATTTAAACAATTAATATTGTATCAATATTAATAATATCAATATTAATTTTATTGAAATAATCTCATTATTCAAATAATTAATATTGCCTAATTTTAAGTAAATTCAATTACTTAAATTATTTGTTCTTCCTAAGTTAAATTAATAACTTAGCTTTGTTACAACGATATTTGGGATAGCATATGGACCCGATGGACCTATAGATCATGGGCTTAATAATTAGTCAATTAAGTGATTAACTCATAATCAGTTAATTACTTATTATTTAACTATGAATAATTCCACTATAGATTCATAGCTGAATTCCTCTCACTATAGATGAGTTATGTCCATTTAGTTTATCTTTATTTATATCTGTGATATATCCTTCACGTGGAACCCTCATAATTACAGGCGGATAAATTTATCGTTTTGCCCCTGTAATTACCGCTTTATCTTTGTGTTCCCACTGCTTCTCCAATGAAATTTATCTTTAGTCAAACTAGAGATAATATACTTCTGTGATCAATATAAGTAGTGGCGCCACTTGTTCATGTCTCGAATCAGTACATCAAGAGAGTTTCCTAAAGTTCCTAAAATATTTAGGTATCGCACTGATATAGTTAATTTATAGGAAAGTTATGAATTCCATCTCGTGGAAGATGCGTTCCTAGCTACTTATCTAGCTATGTTCCCAAAACAAGAGTGTATTGAGCGTTCTTACAGATCGCTCTCAACCATGTGAATCAAAGAACATAACTCCATAAATAGGAGTCCACCTTTCACTCAGGATTGAGATCTATCATGGTTGATAAACTTAGTTTGATATTCGATCATTTCTCGTAAACGGTACTAATGAGAAATTTGATCGAACATTGTGGTCCTGTCTTATACAATCAACATTGCATATGATACTTCCATTTCATGTCTTCCACATGAATGATCAGGATTAGATCGTTTGTCTATAAACAAAATGCGAAGCTATCAACAGTGTTACCAGGATAAGGTTCCCAAACGTTATCCTTTTATTGTAGGCACTTTTAAGTTACTCATCTCGACTTTAATCCTCTCGTATAACTCACATACTAAGTCGTGATTTCATAAGAGTAACTTAGGGTTTTACTATTTGAATGTTTGATATTAATATATTTCTATATATTGCTAATATCGTCAATTGAATCAATCTAGATAATATAAAGAACTTTTATTTATTTATTTAATTTATTCGAAATAAATTATCTTTATTTAATAATTACAAGTTCTAGGACACCATTCCTAACATGTCCATACGGTGTAAAACATACTTTAAATATTCAATATGCCTGAATACGTATGTAATTAACATTATGAGTGTTTTACCTTTCAAATGGATACATCCAACGGTAATACACCATACCTCCTAAGAATGCCTCGTATGGAAGATGCACGGGAAGATGATCCATTGAGTCAAAAAAGGCAGGTGGAAACATTCGCTTCATCTTACAAATGATAACAGCAATCTTCGAACTCATTAATGCAACAGTTGCGTCAGTCAATTAAGTAAAAGTCAAGTCCCGAAAAAAACACTCAACTGCGCAAGCGGCTCCCAATGTCTATGCTCTAGAAATGGCCTGAACGCGACCGACATCGATCATTGCATGAATACATGACAATTGTGACTTTTCATCACGAACATTATATGTTTTTGGCTATCTATGCTGGGGTTTCTGCCCTAAATCTTATGTAATCCAATTAAACTATAAATAAATAAAGGAATTATTAATTAGTAATATTTACATTATCATTTATTATTAGTTTAATAAATGTAATCCATCATAAGATCCAGAGTTACTTATGATAACTTAAAGTGAGCATATGATTCGGGAAGATTCACTTAAGTGTAACTCAAATAGTCTATCGTACATGACTAAAGGTTGGGTTCCTTATTTCTGGTAATACCACTAACACGGCCCACTTGTGAATTGGCACAAGTGATCTCATCTGGATCGCTAATGCAGAGACATGTGAGTGGGGGTGTTGCTGCAATAGAGATTGTAGTAGACTGGACTAAGATAAACTTACAGTCTTCTGGGAAAGCCGTTACAGAAAGACACTTCGTTTATCAACCGGTCGATCATGTACAATTGATCTTAATCCTGAGTGGATTACGAACTCCTGTTCGCAAGAGACAAGCCTTTGATTTGCATAGGTGAGAGTGACTCGAATAGTTCGCTCAATATGCCTCCCACTTTGAGGATTGCATCTTGCTTATAGCTAGGAACGTAATTGCACAAGAATTGGAATTCACTCTTTTCCATATAGGAAAATAGATAAGTAGTTCCCTTATGGACTGATTCGGTCTTGAACAGCGGGGCCCCATATTCCTCTGATCAAGGAAAAGGTTAAAGACGCATAATGGAGATTATGTAAGGTTGTTCATTGGAGAATCAGTTGGACTTAAGGAACAAGATGTATCATGGAGGTTAATACGGTGTAAATACCTATCCATGGATACGAACTAACTTGTGAAGGATCAAAGTGTAGTTAATGATTATAGCCAATGGACATAACTATGTCTATAGTACTAAGAGTGTAACTCTAGATATTTAGTAGAGTTATCTAGGAGTTAATGAATGAGAATTAATTGATTAAAAGGAGTTTTAATCAAAGGTAATTATGGATCATTGGAGCTTAGTCCTATAGGTCCATTAAGTCCTCCGAGCTAGCGCATGTAATCGAGAACATAAATTAATACGATTAATTTCTCTTTGGAAAATTAGAAATGAATAGAGGAATCAATTCAATTAATTAAAGGAAATTAAATAGAGGAGTCTATTTAATTATTTAATTAATGGTGGAATTAAATAGAGGAGTCTATTTAATTATTAAATAGAAGAGTCTATTTAATTATAAGAGATTAAATAGAGGAGTCTATTTAATTAAATTAATTTTGTGTTGTCCAAAATTAGTGGGGATTTAAATAGAAGAGACTATTTAAATATTTAATTTGAAATTATCAAATTAAATGAGGAAATAAATAAAAGGAGTTTTATTTATTTATTTATTTAAAGGAATTGTTCCATTAAATAAAAAAGGAAAAATAAAATGCCCAATAATGTCATTGGTGGATGACATGGGCGTGTGACCCATGGTGGGGTCACACGCCACTTTGGTCAACAGTTGACCAAGAGTTTGCATTTTATTATTTGAAATATATTTAGAATATCTTATTTAAATTAATATGATTAATTTAAATGGAAGATATGGAATAATATATTTAAATTGATATTGATTAATTTAAATAAAAGATATGGAATATTTTATTATGGAATAAAATATAATATCTTTATTATTCAAATATATTTTAGAATATCTTGATTAATTATTTATTAATTAAAAGATATTCAAAAGATTTTCGGAGGCCTTAGTTTTCCTATAAATAGGAATCTTGGGATGACCCCAAAACACACAACTAAGAGAGTTAAAGTAAAGGCTTAGGAAATTTCTCTCCTCCCTCTCTCTTAGCTGCCGCCCATAGGGTATTGGGAAGAAAATTTCTTCTTCCCAATTTTCCTTTTTCCAAAGGAGATGGTGCCCACTCACTGATTCTCTTTTGTGCTTAGTGAGGAAGATCTTTTTGGTGGTCCCAGGATCGTAACTATCGAAGAACGAGGAAGAGTCAAACACTTCTCGACAAGGGTTAATATTCTGTTTATGCATTTAAATTTTGTTAATATTATACTGCAAGGAAAGATCCGTGGGACTTCCGCTTGAGAACTCTTTTAGAGGCCTCAATCCCTAAGAATCTATACACCGATTGAGATTGGAAACGTATCCGTCTAGGAATTTGATTGATCTTATCCACTCAAATAATGTCTTTTTTTCCTCCGTGGTGAACATGTACTTCGCTTTAGCGTAATGTTCATTAGCATCAGGCTCCAACTCAGGGCGATGCCATATCTCTTAGATATCATAATGTGCCTTCAGATTGTCTTTTGTTTTTCCCGGAACGTTCAGAATAGTGTTGAACACGTTGTCAAAGAAATTCTTCTCAATATGCATTACGTCCAAGTTATGTCTGATTAGTAAATCTTCCCAATACGGTAGATCCCAAAAAATACTCTGTTTCTTCCATCCGGTGTTTTTTCCAGCTAACTTGTTTGCATTCTCTGCACCTTCACATGTAATCTTCTGCATGCCTAGGGCATCTATACCGTGAAGAATTTCTCACCTGCTAAACATTGTCGGAGGTATCTCTTTTCGTGCACGTCGACCTTTCTTCCAGTCAATATTGTTAGAATGAAATGAATGATTCAAAGGTAGAAATCTTCTGTGACAATTGAACCAACACGTTTTTCGACCGTGTCTTAGAGAAAATACCTTTGTGTCAAGCATGCAATGTAGACATGCGTATTTTCCGGCCGTACTCCATCCTTTAAGAGGATGAGAGAAGGTATGGATTACTTATCTACATATTATGACTAGGCAAGCAATTTTGAAAACTAATAAACAGATAAAAGTATAAATAATATATTGAACAATACCTGATAACATTGAATACGCTGGGAAGTGACTGATCGTCCAAATTAATGCAGCGCGCATCAAGAAATTTTGTTTCCTTGATATATCGTACGTCATAACACCATCAGTCGACAACTTTTTCAACTCCGCGAAAAATGGTTGCAAATACACATCCAGTTTTTGTTTTGGACTCTTCGGACCAGGAATGATCACAGTTAAAAAAATCACCGAGTCATTCATGCACATCGAGGGTGTCAAGTTATACGGGGTCACCATCACCAGACATACTGAATATTGTGCTCCTGACACCCCAAACGGGTTAAAACTGTCCATGCATAATCCCAATTTGACATTTCTAGGATCTTGGGCAAAATCTGGATGACACTTATTGAAATGCTTCCACGCCGCAGCATCTGAGGGATGTCTCATAACTCCTTCATCTTCAGAATGCTCGTGATGCCATCTCATGTGAGAAGCTGTCACATCTGATGCATACAATCGTTGCAGACGCGGGGTCACCAGTAAATTGAACATGCGGGTGTGTGGAATCAGGCTTTGTCTCCCTTGTTTATATCTTGGATGGAAGCACAATTTGCAGTGATGCAAACTCTCATCCACATCCCAGTATATCATGCATCCGTGTCGACATGAATCTATTCTCTCCACGGGTAAGTCGAGACCCTCCACTAGTTTCTTCGTGTCGTTCAAACTCTCAGGCAGCGTGTTTTCTGGAGAAGCACATCGACGAAACCAGGATGCAATTGAATCAAATCCTCTCACTGGTATGTGGTACTGCGCTTTTATATTTAATAGTTCCGTAGCTGCAGCAAGTTGGTTAACCTCACATCCTCCATACAACGGTCGACTTGCTGTGGTCAGCATCTCGTGCATTTTACGTGCTTCTGGATTCATTTCCTCCTCAACGAAAGTTTGTTCTTCATCTTCTTTTTCGCGATTCATTTCATTATCATACCCTGCACCATCCATTATCACCTGCTGCATTTGACCGAACTGGTTTTCTTCAATATGGACTGCAACGTCAACATGTGAGCTGCTTCTTTCATACTGTCTCGATTACTGGAATGCGACGTCGAACATTTTCTTCGTTTCACCTTGGTACAACTAGTGATAATAATTTGGCACAAAACCCCGACTATAAAGATGCTTCTTCAAATCAGGAACCGGTATGATTTTTCTGTTGTCACATTTTCTGCATGGACATCGTAGTTTCTGACTATATTTTTCGTAATGCTCAGTTCCCATACAAAACTCAACAAATTGATGAACCCCTGCAACGAATTCATCGTTCAAAAAACCATCAATTAAATGAATGTACATCTACTCTCTCATTTTATTTTGTGTGTGTTGATAAACTATGTATGAAAGTGCATTTTATAGGTGGTTAATCTGTCATTTTGCGGCCAAGCCGTCACAAAAATTGACGGCAATATGAGTAATATTCCCTCCATTTTTTTCGACCTGATGGTGGCCAATTTACGACCATCTGGTCGCAATTTGTCTCCATATATTTCCCTCCAAAAAATAAAGTGACTGGGAATATGGAGAGTCGCTTGAATGCGACCACCTAGATGAAATATATTTGCGACTCACTCGTAGTAATTTTGGCGCCATTGTTTCGCGCCAAAATTTGCGACTACTATGATTTGGGGTCATTTAATTACGACCAGATGGTCGTAACTATTTACGGACCACACAATCGTAATTTTGGCTCCAAAATTTCGCGTTTTTTTACGTCTACTTATAGAATACGGTCACATTTTGATCGTAGTTTTTGCGACCAAATGGGAGCTCTGGGTCAACGCTTAGTTTTACGACTCGGTTAGTCGCAAAAAAGCATTCACATGTTCTGGTCGCAATTTTCTGGTCACAAATTGACAGTTTTCTTGTAGTGTCTCTCTTATGTCATAAGGGTATTTTTGTCAAGATGGGTTGTCTATCTCCTCCCTAAAATTCTACATAGACTAGATAATGAAAGATTTTTTACTAGAGGCCAATTAATATTTTTATGTCTTAATTGGGGCTACATACGTAGTTATCCCAAAAAAAATATAAGATGTCTTTTCAAATATTTTCTAAATTGCCCCCTTTATCTATTAATCAGAGTTTAAAAATACCAAAAAAAATAAAAATAAAAAAGCCGACTCTGATCGGCTTCTATACGCAAAATACTTGCCTCCTGACTTTCCACGTGTCTTAATTTTATTTAATAAATCATCTCAGTTGGACCATGTATTTATTAAAAAAAAACGTATATTTATTACCCCAATAATATAATTTATCTAATAGGAATAAGACACGTTGATTACATCATAGTTGTAGTTGTTAACTAGTGTGAGCAGGTTTACAAACTAAATAAAGAATGATGAAGTACATAATATCTGAATGATGTAAAAGGCATATCTTTTTTCTAAATCTGTTGCTAAATCATTCTTTAATCTTTTGGAAGCTTGTGATTGATTTTTATATAAAAATAGTTAGGATATTAACTGATTGAGAAATGTTCCTTTAGGTTTTTTTTTCCCCTAAACAAAATCTGAAAAAGAAGATACGATCAACTGCTTCAAAATTGAGGGGAATATTTATTGATAAAATTTATCATTTCGTCCAACCATTTTTAAATTTCATCACTAATATTTTAAATTTAAATTTTATATCTAATACATTTATATTTTTCATCAAATCTCTAATCTCAACCACCACTAGAATCATTAACGATTTAATGATTGTATTAAAATATCATTTTGGTTCTTAATTTATACATCAACTTTCATTTTCATTGATCCCTATTTATTTTAAAAGTTTCAATTTTTACCTTTAATGTATAAAGTTTTTTCAATTAGATCCTTTTCCATGTGTTGTGCAAAAGAACATTTTACCTTTACTTTAGTGCAATAATAATAATAATAATAATAATAATAATAATAATAATAAGGAGGTTAAATTATACAAAATATCCTTAATCTTTAGTGATGGTTTTAATTTTGCCCCTAACGTTTTAAAAGTTTCAATTGTACCCTCAATTTTTTAATTTATTTCAAAAATACCTTTTATTGAGATAATCACCTTTTAAAAAATACCATTTGTGTGCAATTTCAATTAAGTTTAATGAAAATTAAAAGATTGAGCGTATTTTTGAAAGAGTATTTTTTTTAATAAAATGATAATTTTCTGAACAAATGAGATTTTGAAATAGTAATTCTTCCAATAAATAATATTTTTGAAACTTTTAAAACGTTAGGGATAAAATTGAAACTTTAAAAATATCAGAGGCAAAATTGAAACCAATCCTTAATTTAAAGATATTTTATATAATTTAACCTAATGATAATAACGATTGTAATGAAATTGTGGGGTGGTATTTAAAATTATTATTTTCAATGATCTCCACCCACAAACCATCGCCTCCTCTTTTTGTTTGGCAATCTTATAAAGTCATACATCCTATATGAGATTTTCAACTAGTTCCATGTATTAGTATGACTATATTTAGACACGTTGTCTTCTCCTCTATCTTAGTCTTTAATGTTTGAAAGGTTTGATTTAGTACCTTATACGTTTTGGTTAAGTTCAATTTTATGTCAATTTCAGTCATGATTAAAATTCTTTTAAAAAAAATTAACATTCCACATTCTTTTACTATAGCATTGCGTAGTCAATATGATATGCTTATCAGCGTTCAGGAGTTCAATGTCCATGTTAACAAATTAGAAAATATGTGATGTCAATTTTCCATTTAAAAATATAACGTCAAAGAGTATTGTTATGGGTGAAATATCGTTAAGAGTGAAATGACCACGTGTCGAGCACACGAAGAGACAAGAGGAATTTCAAACTCGTTCGGCCTAAGCGATCGAGCCTGGTTATATGAGCATGCCACGCATGACGGACCCGACCTCCACCCCTAGCGGAGAACATACCATCAAGAGAGGTGCGTATAGACGCAGACCCATCTCAAAGAAATATAGACTAAGTGTCCAAGAAAGAAGCTCCGCTGCTGCGCTGCGCGCATCAACCCCCACCTCAGAGAAGCGTAGGTGCACACCAGCCACCTACGCACCTACACACCTACCAACACACCTACACCCAATCAAGACCCAACACATGGACCAATCCGTGTGTGACACGTGGCTTGATGACATCATCCATTTCCACTCCTATAAATAGGAGATGAGAAATGGCCAAAAGGTAATTCATTTTCATTCCTCATTTGCTCTAACCACAAGCTCTGCTCTGCTCTAACTTAAGCATCAGAGGGTGTTAGGCTGGCACCACACCGGTGCTACTAGCTCTACTTGCGCAGGTGATCACCTACGTAGCAGGACACCCACGCAAGTTACCTCCAACGCGGATCTTCGTCCCCGACTCAATACAAATTTATTGTTCGTTGAACACGTGGAAGCAAGAGCGGCATTGGCGCGGAGCACGCCCGCGCGTTACACTTAGTACCATTTCCACGCAACAACAGTTGGCACCGTCTGTGGGGACGTATACTTTATTTCGTGCTCTATCATCAAGAATGAGTTGGAGGAGTCATACAGAGCACCGTGGTGGTGATGAAGGAGTGGAAAACAACATTCCTCACACAATAAGGTACCCGGCTCGTGGGGATAGAGACCGAGTTCAAGAAGCAGAGCCTGAGGGAGTAAGAGTTGAGCCCCTGCCGGATAGGAGGGTGGATGCCTTGGAAGAACAAGTTCGAGTTGTGAATCGAGACCTTTCAAAAGTACTTGAAATACTCAATCAGAAGTTTGTGGTCGACCGCCAAGAATCAAACCCTGGTAAAGGCAAAGGCAAAGAGCATGTGGAGTATGTAGATGAGTCACGAACCAACGGAGGAGGTGGCTCGAAGGGAAAGCAGAGGACGAACAATCAACATGCTCCCCCATCCCGTCTTGAACCTTCCTACCATGGACAATCTCGACTGAAGGGAGGATCCGACCTCCGAGATGTTTTGAATCAAAAAAGGAAAGAGCAAACTGAAGTTATGAAGTCCACCGCGGAAAGCACCCAACCTTGGGCGCCGGAGCTAAAAAAGCTTCAAGACGAGCTCGGTCACATGAAGAAGGAGTACCGAGGTAAGGCTCCCCTTGCTTTGGAAGACCTCCTCGAGCAGGCAGAGCCTCCATTCATCGATGACATTATGGAGGTAGACTTACCCGCCAAGTTCAAGATGCCAACCATGCCCACCTATGATGGCTCTAAGGACCCGGTTGAACATGTCGACACGTTTCGGACCTGGATGGAGCTCCAGGGAGTCCGAGACGCAATCAAGTGTAGGGCGTTCCCTCTCACTTTAGGAGGCCCTGCACGAGGATGGTACAGACAACTCAAGCCAAGGTCCATTTCCTCGTTTAAGAACCTTACGCGGTCCTTTGTGACTCAGTTCCTCGGAGGAAGAAATCATAAGAAGCCGGCTACGCACCTGTTAACTATTCGTCAGAAATGGGGGGAGAGCCTACGTGACTACGTGGTAAGATTCAACAATGAGGCTTTGAAAGTAGAAGGTTATAGTGACGACATAGCCTTGACTGCTATGATGGTGGGACTGAAAGATGAGAAATTCTTATGGTCGTTAGGCAAAAAGACCCCGATTACATACACTGAGCTTCTTTCTAGGGCGCAAAAATACATGAGTGCCGGAGAGTTGCTCAGTGCAAGAAGAGCTCCAGAAGAAGGGGGTAGTAGCAAACACTAGGAACATAAAAGAAAAGATCGAACAGAAGATGCTACCCAGGAGGGATGATCGCCATAGAGATGATAAGAGGAGGAAGATCGAAGACCGACTTGGTTAAACAAAGTCTTCCTCCTAGCAAGTTCAAGAAATACACCCCTACCACCATACCAGGAGGAATACTCATGGAGATCCAAGATAAGAACTTGGTTAGGTGGCCGTCGAGGATGAAAGCGGGATCAAACAAAAGAAATAAAGACAAGTACTGTCTTTTCCACAAGGATCACGGTCATACTACCTCTGATTGTTTTGATCTTAAGGAGGAAATTAAAGCTCTAATTCAAAGAGGGTACCTAAAGGAGTTCGTAATGAGGAGAGAAAGAGGTCAGCGCGACACCAGACCTGAGCAGAAAGACCAGGACCGAGGCGGTAAAAAGCCCTTGGGAGGTGACATAAGAACTATATTTGGTGGACCAGCGGGTGGAGAGTCAAGCAGAAAAAGAAAAGCAAGTGCCCGAGAGGCAAGTCACGCCCCACCTAGATTCGAAGTCTTCACCACCCATACAATGCCTAGATGGGAGGCAAAAATTCATTTCGATGAAGAAGAACTCGCTGACATCCATCAACCTCACAATGATGCTCTGGTAGTGGTAATCATTGTAGCTAACTTGAGAGTGCAACGTGTTTTGGTCGATGGCGGTAGCTCGGTAGACGTACTCTCTCTAAGCGCATTTGAAAAGTTAGGAATCGGAAGAGAAAAATTGAAAAGAAATCTAGCACCCTTGGTGGGATTTGAGGGAAGCCAGGTCATCCCGGAAGGAAGTATCGAGTTGCCGGTCACTTTTGGAGAAGAACCTAACACCGTCACTAAGATGGTAGAATTCCAAGTGGTTGAGTGCCCGTCAGCTTATAATATCATATTGGGACGCCCTACTATCCACGATCTCAGGGCCGTACCATCGACTTATCATCAAATGATGAAGTTCCCTACTACAAATGAAGTATGGGTGATCAGGGGGGAGCAAAAGGTCTCTCGGGAGTGTTATTACACAGCTATGAAGGGTACTACACCGGCAAACATGATCACGGTAAAACATACTAAGGAAGAGGCGCGCTCTGCTATGACCAACTTGGTAGAAGAGGCGGAACAACCTCCTTTAGTAATACCACCAGAAAAGTTCGACCAAAGGGCAGTACCCACAGAAGACATGGAGTCTATCCCGCTTCTACCTGAAAGGTGTGTCAAAATTGGGACAAGACTGGGGGGTGAGCAGAGAGATGACTTAATAAAATTTCTGAAAGAAAATATTGACGTGTTTGCGTGGACTCATGAAGATATGTCGGGCATCGATCCAAAAATTATGGTGCATCGTTTAAATGTCGATCACACGTTTCGACCCGTCAGACAGAAACGTAGAGTGTTTGACCAGGCCAGGAATGGAGTTATAGCTGAGGAAGTAAGAAAGTTCTTAGAAGCAGACTTTGTCCGTGAAGTGCATTACCCGGACTGGCTATCCAATGTTGTTTTAGTGAAGAAAGCTAACGGAAAATGGCGGGTATGCATAGACTTTACTGACCTCAACAAGGCATGTCCAAAAGATAGTTTTCCCCTACCTCGAATTGATCAGCTAGTAGACGCCACCACAGGGCATGGATGATGACCTTTATGGATGCCTACTCAGGCTATAATCAAATTAAGATGTATGAGCCCGACCGGGAGAAAACTTCCTTTGTGACAAGTCAAGGGCTTTATTGCTACAAGGTTATGCCATTCGGGTTGAAGAACGCAGGTGCAACCTACCAACGAATGGTGAATAAAATGTTCGCTGGGCAGATTGGGAGAAACATGGAGGTTTATGTAGATGACATGTTGGTCAAGAGCCACCAGGCAGATCAACATACCTCTGATCTAAAAGAGGCATTTGATGTACTAAGAAGGTACTAGATGAAGCTCAACCCAGACAAATGTGCATTTGGAGTAACTTCAGGAAAATTCCTGGGGTTTATGGTCCACCAAAGGGGTATAGAAGCGAACCCTGACAAGTTGAAAGCTGTCCTAGACATGGAATCTCCTAAAAACCTTAAACAATTGCAAAGCTTGAATGGGAAGGTAGCAGCGCTGAATAGATTTGTATCAAGGGCGACAAACAAGTGTCTCCCGTTCTTTAAGGTTCTCCGAAAAGGAAGTAAGTTTGAATGGACAGAGGAGTGCGAGAAAGCGTTCATAGAGCTAAAAAACTACTTAAGCTCCGCACCTCTACTCTCCAAGCCTGTCCTGGGTGAAGAGTTGTTTTTGTATTTAGCTGTGTCAGAGACAGCGGTGAGCTCAGCTCTAGTAAGAGAAGAAGGTAGAGTTCAACTACCTACATATTATACGAGCAAAGCCATGGTGGATGCGGAGACGAGGTACCCACAAATGGAAAAATTGGCACTAGCCTTAATAACCTCAGCTCGGAGGTTGAGGCCATATTTTCAAGCACACAGGATTGTAGTTCTAACAAATCACCCATTGAGATAAGTTTTACAAAAACCTGGAAGCATCAGGTCGATTGATGAAGTGGGCGGTGGAACTTAGTGAGTACGATATTCAATATAAGCTGAGAACCGCAATAAAAGGCCAGGTCATGGCTGATTTTATAGCAGAACTCACACTTGAAAAAGAGGAAACACACTTAACCCCTGAAAGAGAGCTTGCTCCAAACCAGGGACTCATCTCTCCACAAAGAGAAGGGTCCACTTGGACACTCTACGTGGACGGGTCTTCCAATATGAAGGGTTGCGGAGCAGGCCTTATCTTAGTCTCACCTGACCAAGCCCACATTGAATATGCTCTAAGGTTTGGGTTTAAGGCTTCTAACAATGAAGCCGAGTATGAAGCATTTCTGGCCGGATTGCGGTTAGCAAGGAAGGTGGGGGTAAGCCGTGTCAAAGTCTTTAGTGACTCTCAATTGGTTGTCAATCATATAACAGAAGAATATCAGACGAAGGGGGAAAGAATGGCGGCGTACCTAACAAAGGTGAAAGAACTCCTTTGCACATTTGAGTGGTGGGAAGTAAAGCAAATACCACGCTCAGAGAATGCTAACGTTGATTCGCTGGCACGTCTAGAATCTGCCTATGAGACCGAGTTGAATCGTACAGTGTAGGTAGAATTCCTCCCTAGCTCAAGTATAGATGAGATAGAAGCCATGGACATTGACAAAGCAGCACAATTGACCACCCCTTCCTGGATGGATCCAATCATAAAATTCTTAAGAGATGGTGAATTGCCTCTTGATAAAGTAGAGGCGTGACGGCTCCAACGTCGGGCAACATATTATATAATGAGAGGAGATGTATTATACAAGAGAGGTTTTTCCCTACCACTACTAAGGTGTCTCCTACCTGATGAGGCAGACTACGTCATGAAAGAAGTTCATGAGGGAGTATGTGGTAACCACTCTGGAGGAAGGTCGTTGGCACATAAAATCATAAGGCAAGGATATTATTGGCCAACCTTGTATGAAGACGCCAGGTCATTTAGTCGAAAGTGCGACCAGTGTCAACGTTTTGCTACAGTCCCAAGACAACCACCTGAGTACTTGACTAATATCACAAGTCCTTGGCCGTTTGCTCAATGGGGGGTCGACCTGATAGGACCCCTCCCTCAAGGAAAAGGTCAGACCAAGTTTGCTATAGTGGCAGTAGATTATTTTACTAAGTGGGTGGAAGCCGAAGCACTAGCCACAATCACCGAGCGTAAAACCACTGACTTCATGTGGCGGAATGTGGTGTGCAGGTTTGGCATTCCCTATGCCATAGCCTCAGATAATGGCAAGCAATTTGACAATGAAAAGTTTAGATCATGGTGCACTAAACTCGGTATCAAACACTTCAAGTCTTCTCCAGCTCACCCACAGACCAATGGCCAGGTAGAAGCCGTGAACAAAATCATTAAGAAAAACTTAAAGAGCAAGCTTGAAGGTTTAAAGGGGCTTTGGGTAGAGGAGCTTCCAAATGTCTTATGGGCGTATAGAACAACAGCAAGGACCTCCACGGGTGAAACACCTTTTCATTGCATTTGGAGTAAAGGCGGTAGTACCCGTTGAAATAGGACTACCTTCCCCTCAAATTGAACTCTTCAACCCAAAAATTAACGGAGAATGCCAAAGGTTAAGTCTTGACCTGTTAGAGGAGCATAGAGAGACATATCGTCTCTGTGTGGCTGAGTACAAAAACAGAGCAGCGCGCTACTACAACTCTCGGGTCAAACCACGAAGCTTTAAGGTGGATGACCTCGTGCTAAGAAAAGTACTACCTAACATGAAAGACACAAGCAGCGGAGCTCTAGGACCCACCTGGGAAGGTCCGTACAGAGTCACTGAGATCTTAAGACCTGGCACCTATAAGTTGGTTGATCTTAGTGGCAAACCCACCCATGGAACGCCGAGCACCTCAAAGCTTATTATCAGTGATGTCAATGTATTTTTCTTTATGTTGAAGTTTTATTTTTCATGTTGTATGGATTTCAACAGTCAAAGAAATTAGAACATGACTTTTCTACTCCGAAAGTGATTTTGATTCAAAGATTATAAGGGAGGAGGCATAAGCTACTACCAAGGATACACCTTAGTTAAAACTTAGGTCGAACCACTCTAAAATCTCAACAACTCATTCAAGGCTTCAAGCTTTGTAACTCTGTTTGAACGGGGAATCGACTGCACGAACGTACATGATTAAAAGTTCAATAGAATCGACCACTGAAAAGCTCAAGTTGATTAAAATTCTAAGTTCAACTAGGATGTAGGGCTGCACAGCCGCACCTGACTAGCCAGACTTAGATAATTAAATCTTAAATTCACTCAGGATGTAGGGCTGCATAGCCGCACCTAACGAACAAAGCTTAAAATTCGAATGTATAAACTCACTGCATTACTACAACCCTACATGTTCAGGGTGTTCAATAAAATCAACAAATGAAGAGTTTAAGATAAAAAATTCTAAGTCTGCCAGGGAGTGTAGGGCTCGCGCAAGCCGCACCAGAAAGGAGAATTTAAAATGAGAATGACTTGGAACCTAGTAGAAGAATTTAAAAAGAAAAAATTCTAAGTCTACTAGGGAGTGCTAGGCTCGCACGAGCGGCACCTGGTAGAAGAATTTAAAACGAAAAAATTCTAAGTCTGCCAGGGAGTGTAGGGCTCGCGCAAGCTGCAACTGGAAGGAGAATTTAAAATGAGAAAAAATTCTAAGTCTACTAGGGAGTACTAGACTTGGCACCTAGTAGAAGAATTTAAAAAGAAAAAAATTCTAAGTCTACTAGGGAGTGCTAGGCTCGCACGAGCGGCACCTAGTAGAAGAATTTAAAACGAAAAAATTCTAAGTTTACTAAGGAGCCCCGGATTTGTACGAGTCGCACTTGGACAAAGAATTTAAGATAAACAAAATCCTAAGTTCATCCAGGACGTATGGCCGCACAGCAACATCAGACTAACAACACTCGAGAAATAGAAGTGAGGAGGTAGAGGCAACAAAGGATAAAAGTTTTATTCACCAAAGAGTCAAATGACTGAAGTTATATTCAAGAAAGCATGAGAACGCAACTAAAGGCGATCATACGCCTATACCAAGTCAAAGAGTTAAAGAAACAAACATAAATAAGTTAGAAGATGGACTTGCCCCATCAGACAGAGAAAAGCATAGCAGAGCAACGTCTCAGAAAGTCAGTCAAACTGCGAGGAAGCGTTAACGTATGTCATTGACAAAGCTCAGGTCCAATTCCGGATACTTTTCAGATACCTGGTCTACAGCATAGTTGATCCCATAAACAAGGATTTCTTTTTCCAGATTGTCATATTCTCCCCAAGCTTTAAGCATCTTTTTCAGCTCCTCTGAATTCCGAGTCCTTGCCTCCAAATCATTGAACTTGGCCGACATTTTAGCAGAAATATTTTTCTCACGAGCTAAGTCACTTTCAAGAGATTGATTCCTAGCACGGGCCTCTTGCAGCAAGCGGGCTCATTCGGCTAAGGAACTATCACAATCACTTAACTTCTCTTTGAGGCATTCACAATCACTCAGCACCCTCAGGGCAGCCAGGTTCGCTCTAGCCCCCGCCTGAAAAGGTAAGACAATGAGTGAGCCACACAAGAAGAATGAAAAGTAGAAGGGAGAGAAACCATGAAGTATGTCAAAGTTTACCTTGAAAGACTCCTGGATGGAAAGGCCAAACAACCGGGTCGAACTCATCGAAATTGCTTCCTCCCGGTCGTTAATCAAAGTTTCCCTGAAGTTAGTGGTAATCTCATCAATATACCTTTTTAGCTCAGCCTCACTCTCTCCGTGGGCATAAGGACCTTCAAACTCGAGATAAGGAATGACGGGTACCACGAGAAGAGGAAGCGACCGCAACTGCGCCTGATGGCGTATGAACCTCAGGTGACCTGACACGCACACGCTGACGACAATGCTCCTCGTCGGGCACATCACCGGAGTTAGCCTCACAGATCAAAGCTTGCTAAGCTTGGCGGCGACGCTGCTCAATATATGACATGGCACGCGACATGTCTAAAACAGAAGTAAAGCATTATGGTATGATGAAGCAATATAAAAGCAGAGTCAAAACAACATACCGGCTTCCTCAAAAATAGCGTCCTCAGAAACAGGTTGAAAGAGTCCAGTGGAGATCAGTCGTCTTTTTGTGAGAAGAGTAGTGGTGCTGCACTGCGCGATAGGGATACTCAATATCTGATTGATCACCGACTGAGCGAATTCAGAAAAAGGATAAATCTCCCGTTTATTTCCTGCAATGCAACATGGTAGAGATGAAATAAATTATTTGAGAAGTTAACATAGACACCTCAAAGTAAGCCTACCAGGAATCCTGAATTTTCTAGGAACGCGGTATGTGAAATCATGTCCATGAACATTAGACAACCAGTCACCACCTACAAAGAACCATTGATTCTTCCAGTTCTTGACAGAAGAAGGACTTGCCACTATTGGTTCCCTTCGCGCCGTAAGGTAATACATGAAATTCCCTCCAGGTAACGAGTTCAGACGATAGAGACCATGTAAAGTTTTATAAGATAGAGGAGTCCCACCACTACTAAGGCTCCAAAGAACCCAGCACCCGAGTAATATAGTCCACCCGTTCGGCCCAAGCTGGGCGGGTGCTAAGCGTGACAACAATAGAAATTTTTGAGGGAAGTAGTGAAGCGGGGAGTCTAACCCCACACTTGAACATTTTCAAATAAAAGACTACCTCCCCAGCAGGAGGGTTGAAGGGTGTCTCCCCTTCTTCAGGACACCGTAAGCTAATGGATGAGGGGATGCCATATTTCATCCTGATATACTCTAATTGTTCTATGGTAATGGTAGATGGATAGGGGTGAATCGCAATATCTTGGGAAGGAGAAGACTGTTCAGTCTCAGAACTTTCCCCCCATGCTCAGCTGCGCTCCTGGTATAGTAACTAGATTCTTCGTCAGACATCCCAGAATGAAAAGGGTTTACCTTAGCTACTATCAAAACTCTCACAGAGCTACGCTACTTGAACGAATTTATACTAAGGGAAAGACCAAAAACATACCTAAACTCTTAGTAAAGAGGAATGGGTCGTTTCTGGTTCCCTAAGTAAGCAGTGTGGCTATGAATGAACATTCAAACACGTCAACAAAGGAAAACAATAATTTTGTTAGAAGCAGCTGAGAAATTTATGGATCGACTGAGTAAAAATATTATCAAAAATTGCTAAGGGCATAGTGGAAATTAAATTCACTACCTCGAGTCAAGAGTGGGAATTAAACTTACTACCTCTACTCGAAGTTGGAAAGTGCGCGGCCTGCGAAATCGAAATTATTTCGGTTAATTTCTATGTAAAGTTAGCAATGCAATGCAATTTACAAAAAAAAAATATAATAATGAAGATAATAGGCGTTAACGGCCCAGCCCAAAGGAGAGGGCCAAGCCACGCCCACATCCAGCCCAAAGGCAAACAAAGCAGACGCGGGTCAGGATCATGGAGCCGGTCCGGGTTCGCGGGTAGACGGGTTGACGGGCAGACGGGTCGTAGTTTTAAAAAAAATGGAAAGTACCTATCAAAGGAGTCTCCTTCACCGTTTCTCTCTTTCCAAACCGTTCGATCTCTCCCTCTCGCAAGTCGCCATTGAAGACCACACTCGACGCTAAATCAAGAACCCGAGGCAAGCGAGGTAGTCTTCTTGTTCCCTTCCATCGAATCGCAAGCGATGTTAGTCTCTCTCTCGTTTTCCCCCTACCACCAACAACGAAGAACCCAGCTGATTGAGAACCTCTGGTCTCAGTTTACGGTGAAGGGAAGATGGGATCCCTGATTTAGAGCTTTCGATTCTTGGCTCCATGGTGATCGGTTCCCTGCGGTAACTTCAATTTGAATCAATTTATTCAATCTCCATGGATTCCCACTTGAATCACGTCAGTTCTCGGTGAGGGGGAGCTTCGAATTCGGGCTGGGATTTCACTCAATCAGCTAGGCTCTCGGTTCTCCGTCTGCTTTTTTCTTTTTGATTCTTTGTGCTAAGAAGAAGATTCTCATCATATTGATGTAGCTAGTAACCTTGATTTTATTTTAATGAAGAAATCAAGAGAGCTAACCATCTAAGTGAGTCAATGGTTCATGGGAAGCCGAATTCGATGTCATGAATTTTTACTATGAAACATGAATGTTACGTACCAGAGATGTTTCTTTCTCCCCTTCTCCTTCATTCTCGATTACCAAGCCCTAAAATCCTAAGGAAGAAAATGAAGCAGACCCCCTTACATCATTTATCTTGTAAAACCTCGAAGGAATCGGTCAAAATTTTGGCGAAAGTATAAATCTTCTTTGTTAAAATCAAATCTGCTATGCCAAAAAAAATTGAGTTTGAAAGAGAACGGCTATGTTTTGCTCACAGATCTGCTATGTAGTCTTGCAAAGGTCCATATTTTGAGAGTTCAAAGAAAATTCAAGAAAGATAGGTCTTCTATGTGGCTGTGTTTTTGGAAATTATGGAAATTCTAGCTCTGCTATGTTTGTTTGTTAGGAGAATTCCACCGAGACTACGAAAACAGGTCTGCTATGCAATGAAAAAATGGCTCTGCTATGTAAAAGGACTCAAAGCTCGTGTTCGGTGCTCTGCTATGTCGTTTGATTTCAAGGGAAAATTGAATTCCCTTAAAAATCAAAAGGGGAAAGCAAATATATGTCTGTGAAAACAGGTCTGCTATGTAATCCTGTAGAGCTCCATTATTTTATTTTTGCTACTGATCTGTTATGAGTTCTACCAAAAACAAAAGGGGTGCCTTGTTAAGTTGGAACTACAGGCCACTTTCCTTGTGTAAAAATGATAAAGTCGAAGACCGAGCTCTGCTAGTATAAACATGGAAAGTTGAACGGAAAACTGAAGCAGACTAGAACAAAATGAAGGGAAAAATTGAGGTAAGGAGGGGATAGTTCCAACTCAATCTTCTCCACCTGCTATGAACCGAGAACCACGGAAGACAGAAATTGAAGCTACAGAAAATTTGAAGAGAATTGAAATTCTTACGCTTCAACTCCTCTCTCACTACCACCGAGTCGCCTGCATCTCCACCAGTAAGAACAAAATTCTTCATTTCTCCTTCTTCAACGCTGAACTGAGAAGTGAGAAGCCATTAAAGATGAAGAAGAAATTGAAACTACGAATGGGATTAAACGAAAGTGGAAGAAAACCAGCACTTGGAAATCAAAAACTCAGTTACGAGGGTCTGCTATGCTGAATGTAAAATCCGCATTTTACAAACGAGAAACGATAGAAAAAAGGCAGAAAGACCTTGTTGTTTATGAAATAACGGAGATGGAAAGTAAGCCATGTGTTAAAATAACAACAATCTTATGAGGAGACATGTTCATCTCACTCCAAGCACATTAAACCAACAAGCGAGCATGTGGAAGCCTCGTTAAAGCTACTGAATTTAAATCCAAAAAAAACAAAAGAAAATTGACAATACGGAGTCATAAAAAATCAAAGTCTCAGCCACGTCTGAAGAAATTGAAGCTACAACGTTTTCAAAACCGTAGCCTACGTTTCCAACTATGCTACGTGATTCTTACCGAGAAGAATTATATTGCTTTGTTGGATACTTACCTACTGTGTTATTGAGGAAAAAATAAAAAATAGAAATAATGCAAGAGATGTAAAGGGGCGAAAATAATTATTAAGTAGTTTGAAGCGACAAAGAGAGAATGACCAAAATGGATTCAGAAAGCAAATAAACATTGAAGTTTGCCAAACTCACCTTACCAAGGTCGAAGTGGCAAAACCTCGACACTCGAATGGCATTACAAAGCAAAGTAGAGATGAACAAAAAGTTAGTAAAAAAAATAATAAAATAAAAAAAATAATAATACATGTGATTGGAAATTCTTTACAAAAGAAGAAGAAAGGGAGGCGAAAATTTGAAATCTTACAAAGTTGAAAGCTTCTCCAAATTACCAAGTGTGAAATATGGGAGAAGAAAGTTTCACCCATTTATAGTGGGATCAAGCCTTCTCCTAGCCATTGGATCGTGGTAAATAAAATTAACGGCATAGATCACTGATAAAAGTACAATGGTAATAATTGTTCTACCAACCAAGTGCAATAGTAGACTTGAATTTAATGAAGGGTTGAGTAATGGAGGCGCATGGTAGTGGAGACCATCTAAGAGAATACTTAGAAAAATTTCACCCTTAAGAGCACTCCCAAGTGGTGATAAGCTACCCCAACCCGACTTGGGAGTAGGGGGCCACTGTTATGGGTGAAATATAGTTAAGAGTGAAATGACCACATGTCGAGCACACGAAGAGACACGAGGAATTTCAAACTCTTTCGGCCTACAAGATCGAGCCTGGTTATATGAGCATGACATGCATGACGGACCCAACCTCCACCCCTAGAGGAGAACATACCATCAAGAGAGGTGCGTATAGACGCGGACCCATCTCAAAGAAATATAGACTAAGTGTCCAAGAAAGAAGCTCCACTGCTGCGCTGCGCGCATCTACCCCCACCTCAGAAAAGCGTAGGTGCACACCAGCCACCTACGCACCTACACACCTACCAACACACCTACACCCAATCAAGACCCAAAACATGGACCAATCCGTGTGTGACACGTGGCTTGATGATATCATCCATTTCCACTCTTATAAATAGGAGATGAGAAATGGCCAAACAGTAATTCATTTTCATTCCTCATTTGCTCTAACCACAAGCCCTGCTCTGCTCTAACTTAAGCATCGGAGGGTGTTAGGCCAACACCACACCGGTGCTACTAGCTCTACTTGCGCAGGTGATCACCTACGTAGCAGGACACCCACGCAAGTTACCTCCAACGCGGATCTTCATCTCCGACTCAATACAAATTTATTGTTCGTTGCACACGTGGAAGCAAGAGCGGCATTGGCGCGGAGCACGCCCGCGCGTTACACTTAGTACCATTTCCACGCAACAACAAGTATAATAAAATTTATTCAACACTTCCGGAACAAAAAAAAAAATTAAAAGCGTGAGTAACTATATTAAAAAATTTCAATTGTTAAGAACTAAATTAAAAATTGTGGCAAATATTTGTGACTGAGGTAACTTTTTTTAAAGAATAAAACTTCTATGTGACATCATAGTTGTAGTTGGGATAGTGTGAGCAGGTTTACTAACTAAAACAAGAATGATGATCTAAATCATGTAAAAGGATTATCTCTGCTAAATCTTGTTTGCTTAATCATCCTTAAACTTTTGGATGCTTACGCTTAATTTGAATATAATAATAAATACAAGGATAATTGATTAAGAACTGTTCCTATGAAAGAGTTTTTAAACAAATTTAGAGAGAAAAAATTCGATCAATTAGTGTAAAATATGAAGAATGATATTTCTCATTAAATATAATGGATGATAGTCCATATTTATACAAGGAAAACTAGATTAGGAAAAGATAAGCAACTATATAAAGATGAACTAGTAAAGAAAATAATATCTTCAGAAATTATACTCTGATCGCGGCCACGAGACAAAAAATCGTAAACATCAACGCTTTGGTCGCCCTCAGGTTTTTGGCCCAAGAAGTTCCAAAAGGTTGCAGGCTCAGGGATGGTCCTGACACTGTGTGAGCAGTGCGACCGTCCCGGGCCCCCAATTTTGGGGGGCCGCCTAATTTTATAAAAAAAAATTCAATTGTTTTTTTTCTTTTTTTTTTGTGCATTCAGTTTGTAATATTTATGCTTACAATAAAATGAGCGAAGACCATTAGGACTTTACAATAAAATGAATCAAACGATTTGTTTTATTTTTATAAAAAAATAAAAATAAAGTATAATGTCACTGGCGGCACGTAGACAAAGGGTAAAAGAAATTTATGTAATTTAGAGTAATAAAATCATTTTTTTGTGGGGTAGTGGTAAAGAAAAGTTGCAATTTATTATTATCGGCTATGTATCCTCAATCTAATCTTAATTTTTTTGTTTATTTTTATCATTTGATTTTTTAAAACAATCATAATTTTAAAATAAGTTCATGTTAAATATCAAATGTTCTATATTTTATTGGTTTCTCATAACATAAATTAAAACTAATTAACTATAATAGTTAAATTTTATTACAGATTCTTCAATTTCGTTATCTAGAAAATATCAATCTGGTTCTGAGAAGCATAAAAAAATTGAGCAATTGACTCAATTTCAAAAAGGATCTTCTGATAGGTTCATTATATTAGGAAGTTGTGTGGGTGAACAAAAAAATGATGTTGACAATCAATTAATAGATGATCATGATATCCATATATATAAAAGATCAAGGTAATTATGGGGATGATAAAATTTTAGATGGTCATGACATACGATCAAGTATACAAGAAAAACTTAATGGATTGGCTTTGATATATCGAGAGTGAAACATTGGAATACATTGATATCAAAAGTTTAATAGATGACTTTGCATCTCAATATTTAAGGAGAACATCACTTTTTAAATGAAGGTTATAATTGTATTATTTTATTGTTATTACTTATTGATTAAAGTTCATAATTTTTTTATTTTATAATTTTGTTGTATTCAAATTATATGGTATAGGGCCAAAATTTATTTTTTGCACCGAGCCCTTATTTACCTAGGACCAGCCCTGGTTGCAGGCAGTGATCGTGAGAGTCGTGGTTGCGAACACATGGTCAAATATGTTATTTTAGCATATTTGACCTCCAATTCTCAATACTTCCCTTCAAGTTGGAGCATGGAGATCACAAATGCCCAACTTGCGAAGAAAAAACACAAATTTTGCATCTTCAAGGGCTTTAGTCAAGACATCCGAAAGTTAATCTCCAGTACGAATGTGGGAAGGAGAAATAATTCCATCTTAAAATGCATCACGAACGAAATAGTAGTCCATCTCGATATGTTTCATTCTCTCATGCAAAATGGGATTGACCGCTATACGCAAAGAAGCTTTACTATCACAATATAAAGGAATAGGCTCAATATGTTGAATCCCAAAGCATTCCAACAAATACGTCAACCAATTTAATTCACAAATGATAGTGGCCATAGAACGATCACTACAAAAAACTATTAAATTGCGACTAGACATTTGCGACCAAAAGTATTGGGTAGTTTTTTTGGTGACCACTCTGGTAGTAAATATGAAGTTTGACTTAAAACGACCATATGGTCACTTTTTTGCGACCAAATGGAGACCAAGTAAAGAATTAGTCATGAAAAATGACGCGAATTTTTGGCGCAAAGCAAGTGAATATATGGTCACTACAAAATTACGACAATGTGGTCGTAATTTTGTGACATGGATTATCATATAGTAGCAAAAAAAGGCGCGTAAATTTGGCGGGAGAAAGGCTACTACCAGGTGGTCACAATTCAAAGTGACTATATGGTCACAATTTTGGTGACCTTTAGTGACCAACGGTAGCTTAAAAATTTGGCGGGAAATAAGCTACTAGGTGGTCACATTGTGAAGTGACCAGATGGTCGCAAAAGTTGTGATTTTAAGTGACCAGTGGTAGATAAACAATTTGGTGCGAGAAAAGCTACCAACTGGTCACCAAAATAAGTGGCCATGTGGTCGTAAATGCTGTGACTTGATGTGACTCGGGGTAGTGAGGAAAATGGCTGGAAAATGCGACCTTTTGGTAGTAAAAATACGATCATCTGGTCGTAAATAAGCAGAGAAGTCCATTATAAAATCTCCTCCTCCCATTGTTTGTTAGCATTAAGAAAAAAGAAAATGAGAGAGTGGATGTATGTTCGTTTGATAGACGGGTATTTGAACGATGAGTTCGTGGCCGGGGTTGAATAGTTTGTTGAGTTTTGCATGACAACTGTCTATTATGAAAAGTATGGTGGAAAGCTACGTTGCCCGTGCAGGAAATGCGACAATAGGAGAATCATACCGGTTACAGAGTTGAAGGTGCATCTTTATAGTCGGGGGTTTGTGCAGAATTATTATCAGTGGGTGTTTCAGGGGGAAACAAAGGAAATGTTCGACGCTACATTACAGGAATCGAAACGATACGAAGGTAGCAGCTCGAATGTAGAGGTTTTTGCCAAAGAACGGAATGATGAACAACAGTATAGTTAGATGCAGCAAATGATACTTGATGGTGCGGGGTATGGGGGAAAAGAAAATTTCCGTGAAAGCTTAATCGTAGATGAAGATGAACGGGTTGTTGAAGAGGAAATGAATCTGGAAGCACGTAAGATGCACGATATGATAAAGACAGCCAGCTGACCATTGTACGATGGGTGTGAGGTCAGTCAACTTGCTGCTGCTACAGAACTTTTAAATATAAAGGCGCAGTACAACATACCTGGTAGAGGATTTGATTCGATTGCATCGTGGTTTCGTCGATGCACGCCAGAAGAAAATATTATGCCCCACAGTTTGTACGACACGAAAAAACTAGTGGAGGGACTTGGATTACCCGTGGAGAAAATAGATTCGTGTCGAAACGGATGCATGATTTACTGGGATGTGGATGAAGACCTGCATCACTGCAAATTCTGTTTTCTTCCAAGATATAAACAAGGGAAATGCAGCCTGATTCCGTACGCCCGCATGTTCTATTTACCGCTGACCCCACGTCTGCAATGGTCGTATGCACCAGATGTGACAGCTTCGCACATGAGATGACATCACGAACATTCACAGGATGAAGGTGTTATGAAACATCCCTCAGATGCTGCGGCATGGAAGCATTTAAATAATTATCATCCTGGTTTTGCACAAGATCCGAGAAACGTCAGATTGGGCTTATGCATGGATGGCTTTAACCCGTTCGGGGCATCCGGGGCACAATATTTAGTTTGGCCAGTCATGGTAACCCCGTATAACTTGCCTCCCTCGATATGCATGCGAGACCTGATGATTTTTCTAACAGTGATCGTACCTGGGCCGAAAAGTCCAAAACAGAAACTGGATGTGTATTTGCAACCACTTATTGCAGAGTTGAAAAGGTTGTGGGCTGATGGTGTTATGACGTACGACATTTCGAAGAAACAAAATTTCTTGATGCGCGCCGCGTTAATCTGGACGATCAGTGACTTCCTTGCGTATTCAATGTTGTCAGGTATGTTGACATTTAATTGCTTTCATATATATATTTTTGAGTATGTGTTTAGTTTTTGTTATTGTTTTGCTTAGTCAGTAGTTAATTGTGTGAACCTCAATCTCATCCTCTTAAAGGATGGAGTACGGCAGGGAAATACGCATGTCCACATTGCATGCTAGACACAGATGCATTTTATCTCAGAAACGGTCGGAAAACTTGTTGGTTTGATTTTCACCATCAGTTTTTACCATTGAATCATACATTCCGTTCAAACGGTAGTGACTGGAAGAAGGGTTGACGAGTAAGAAAAGAAACCCCCCGACAATGTATAGTGGAAGGCAGATTCTTCACGGTATAGATGCTATAGGGATGAAGAAGATTATAGTGGACGGTGTAGAGAGTGCAAACAATGCGGCTGGAAAAAACATGGGTTGGAAGAAACGGAGTATTTTTTGGGATCTACCGTATTGGGAAGATCTATTGATTAGACACAATCTGGATGTAATGCATATCGAGAAGAATTTCTTCGACAACATTTTCAATACGATTTTGAATGTTTCGGAAAAAACAAAGGACAATCTGAAGGCACGTTATGATATACGGGAGATATGTGACCGTCCTGAGTTGGAGCCTGACGATAATGATAATTACGCAAAAGCAAAGTACATGTTGACGACGGATGAAAAGAAAACATTATTTGAGTGGATCAAATCCATCAAATTCCCGGGCGGATACGTTTTGAATTTGAGTCGGTGTATAGACAGTAAAAAACATATCATGTTCGGGATGAAAAGCCACGACTGTCATGTCTTCATGCAACGATTGATGTCTGTCGCGTTCAGACCGTTTCTAGAGAATAGACATTGGGAGCCGCTTGCACAGTTGAGTGTTTTTTTCAGGGACTTGACATGTACAGAGCTGACTGAAGCTACTGTCGCTTCAATGAGTTCAGAGATCGCTGTTATTATTTGTAAGTTGGAGCGAATGTTCCCACCTGGCTTTTTTGACTCCATGGAGCATCTTCCAGTGCATCTTCCATACGAGGCATTCTTAGGGGGTTCGGTACATTGCCACTGGATGTACTCATTTGAAAGGTAAGCATAGTTAATTTGTAATGTACACGTATACAGTACAGTGATCGAATGTAAATGTTTTCTACACATTCTACCCACAGGTACTTACGTCGGTTGAAAGAGGCGGTCAGAAATAAAGCAAGAGTAGAAAGATCTATCTGTAGTGCGTACCTGACGCAAGAGACTACCACATTTTGTTCATACTACTTTGATCAACACATTGCAGAGCAGTTTCGACCAGTGAAACAAAACATTGTCGAAAATTTACTTGAAGGTGTTGACATAAACGACTTGCCAATTTTTACGGAACGTGGCATGACAGTTGGAAGATCAGTGCGTAGGTCGTTGACCGATTCTGAGTATTACGTAATGCAGACATACGTGTTATGCAACTGCGCTGAGATCGAGCCTTACATAGAGTGAGTTCGTAACTTAACATTATTTCATCGCATAAACAATTACAAACTATTTGCTAACTATTTTTGTAACATACAGATTATTTCTGTCGCTACCCCCTCGAACGACGCAGAGCGGCCGACCCTCTTAAAAAATACACATGTCCTTTTCTAACCTGAAAAAAAGGATAAAAGAAAAGAACGAGAAAAAAAATAGGAGTCGCCACCAATCATTGGTTTTAAAAGGGTATGATTAGTCACCCGAGAAAGACGAAAATAAAAATGGTCTGCGATTTAAAAAAAAAAAGGGTTCGGGAGTTTATTCATGTTTAGGGAAGGTATTAGCACCCTAAAACATTTGTTTAAAAAAACGATTACTATTTTGGTTTATCTCAAATATGTCATTGATTGCCCATTACTAGAACAAAAATGTTTTTATTATTATTTTGGAATGTCCCACATTTATTAGTCAATATCACTAATTATTTTAATGATATTGTTAAATAACTGTGAGTAGCATAAAGCCATTAGGAAAAAGTTTGTTTTGTGTGTTTATTTTGAAATGTCTCATGTTAATTTGATCATATCATTAATCATTATAATGATATCATTAAATTACTATGAGTGGCATTACGCAATTAGAAAACATTTTTTGAAAATCAATGAGAAAATTATCAAACCATAAAACTTTCCATTTTATGAAATTTAAGATCAAAGTATTCTTTTACTCCCAAATTTCAAATTATAGAGAGTTCTTTGGAATGAAAGTTTTGAAGAAAAGTCCTTTAATTTGATTTATGTCATTCCATAAAACTTCTTGATTCATGAAATTTGGGATCAAAGTATCCTTATACTCCCAAATTTTAAATTGTGGGAAGTTTTTTGGGATGAAAAACTTTGAAGAAATCATTTAAATTGGTTCTAAAAATCATGCCATAAAATTTCTTAACTCATGAAATTTAGGATCAAAGTATTCTTGTACTCCCTAATTTCAATTCCTAAGAAGTTTTTTTGGAATGTAAAAGTTTTGAAAAGGTTATTTCAACTTGGTTTTAAAATCATACCATTAAATTTCTTAATTCATAAAATTTGGGATCAAAGTATTCTTGTACTCCCAAATTTCAATTCATAGGAAACTTTTTAGGATGAAAAAGGTTTTGAAAAAATTATTTCAAATTGGTTTTAAAATCATACCATAAAATTTCTTAATTCATGAAATTTGGGATCAAAGTATTCTTATACTCCCAAATTTCAATTCATAGGAAACTTTTTTGGATGAAAAAGGTTTTGAAAAAATTATTTCAAATTGGTTTTAAAATCATACCATAAAATTTCTTAATTCATAAACTTTAGGATCAAAGTATTCTTGTACTCCCAAATTTTAATAGTAGAAATTTTTGGTATGAGTTTTTGAAGAAAAAAGAAAAAATTATTTTAAAAAAATAGTTTTTAACATTAAGTAAAAACAAAACAATAAACTTAACAAATAATAAATGTTAATTAGTGTAAGATAAGGAAATAAATCATAAACATAAATATGACATACAAAATATGCCAATCGAATAAAACTATCACCCCCAAAAATATTCCTATATATTTTTAATTAAAAAACAAACAAATTTTCATGAAAAAAAGTTTCTCATTCTCGTTTTACAACAAAAAAATTGTGCAGAATTTTATACTAACTTTGAAAAATCATATCTTTTTTTTATACTTAACGAAACGAAGTGATTCTTGTTTCTAAATTTTTATTTATGAGTCTAGTTTACAGAAAAAATAATAAATCTCAAAAAACAAGCACTGGAGATGCACATAATTGAAGATGGTCAGAAATTCCCGTAGCCTATAAATATATTTGAACATCAAACTTCAAAATATCATAACTTTCAAACCACTAATCAAAATTAGTTGATTCTTTTTCCTGTGTGTTCATATTCGAGTCTATTTTCATGAAAAAATTATCACATAAATCAAATAAATATATATAAATCTCAGAATGTATTTGAGCATAAAAGACTCAACCTAAAGAAAAACAGTTTTTGAAAGATGGAGCTTATTTTGTTTGAAGATGGAAATAACTCAACACCAATCATGTAACTAGAGAAATAAATAAGCACACTCATGTAAAAATAAAAATTACTATGAACATCCCTATTACCTCTTGGAGTCCCCTTTGTGTGTGAAAATGAGAGGAAGAGTTTTGGGATTTGATTTTTTTGAATTGTGGGTAAAATTGGATGATATGAGAATGGTGGAAGAGATAGAAGTTTTTGAAAGCTTAAGGTTCTTTTGTGAATGGTGGTTAAGTCATGGATTGGTAAATGATGGAGAATTGGAGGTGGTAGATTGGGTGAGTGGTTTTTTTAAATAAATTTGGGGGGCAAGAGAGATGAATGAATGGTGGTTGGAAAAAGATGGAGGAATTGGAGGTGGGAGATTAGGCGAATGGTTTTTTTTAAATAAAATTGGGGGCCTACTCCCTCTCTTCTTGAAAATGGGAGAATAAGATGAATTTATAGGATGAGGATTAGGGTTTTGGGCTCTTTTTTTTTTTTTTTTTTTTTTTAATTTTACTCTTTTTAGTTATAAATTTGAAAAAATCTTCCAACCTCATTCCTCCTCTTTTGACCTACCTCTTTAGTCAACAATTTGAAATACATCTCCCCCTCTTTTTGCCCAAAATAATATTTGAAATATTACTCATTTTTCATTTTTATTTTAATACATCTTTTGCCTAATGAATTCAAATTTTCTCACTATTTCTTTTCTTTTCCTTTTCTTTTATTTTAATCACTTACACATATCCACCATTTTCCTCTTTTGATAAAAAGCATTTTTTTTGGATTTCCACTCTTTTTCTCTATTTCTTTTCTCATTCCTCTTTTATCTAAGCATTTAAAAATTCATTTTTTTATGGAAGATAATAAGGAATATAGAATATTCTACCTCTTGCAACAAATTTATTTAGAATTAGACTAATTAAAAAAAGATGTGCTCACTTCAATCAATTAAAAGAAAACGAAAAAATGGTCAATTTTATTTCAATTTCTTTATAAAAAAAAAACTTTAATTTTTAAATAAAACCTGGACAAAATTAGGGGTCTACAATTTCTAAACTTATACGTTCGAATGACACGAGTTGGTCTTAGAGCCACTGAGGAGGGGTCAATAATCGAAAAAGAGTTTCGTTCTTGGTTCAGTGCATACGTAATTATTTTAATTACTTAGTATAATTTAGTTAATTAATTAATTAATTACTATAATTTAGTTTATTAATTAATTAATTAATTACTTTAATTTTGTTTTATTTTTATTTAGTTCAATTAGTGTAATTTAATTAGTTTAGTTTTAGGATTATAACTGGCAGATGACGTCCTCCCCAGTCAGACGAGCCTTGCGATGAGATTGACGACGCGACTCTTCAACCGCCTACTGCCGCTGCCGCTGATGGGGATTTGACTACAGATGAGTTGGACAGCTTCCTCTTCGTTTACGAGTCGGCAGTTGCTGCCACTCCCGATGATGCAATCCCTAAGTCCCAACTTGCGACACCACGTTTGGCGCAGGACTCCCAGGCCACGACTTCTGCGAGAGCATCAGGGTCTGCCACCCAGCCCGATCCAGCTGGAGCATCAAGGTCTGCCACCTAGCCTGATCCAGCGGGACCATCCACTTCTGGCACGCAGCCTCCTCGGACAGCAGACTCTACCCTTCGGATTGAAGGGAATACGTAAGTAATTTTGTTTATTGTTATAATTAATTAATTTTTAAATCTTTAAACATTTAATTTTTTTTAATAAATAGTTTTGTTTAATTCTAATCTAATATCACAATATTTTTAATGTTTTTGCAGAGTATACCGTTTGCAAACCGTTTCAAAACGGTTTCACGAGGTCCTCCAGAGCATGCCTCTACCCAGAGCCAGCCACGCGAGTAAGATTCCGACGACTGAGAAACGTCGGATGTACGACAATTGGAAAGTAAATAACATCAATTATTTTTAAATTAATTAATTTTTAAATTTTTAAAAATAAATTTATTACTTTAACAATTTTTTATTTGAATTTTTTTAGGGCAAGTTTCCTATAATCGATTCCGATATCACGGACGGTAGATTGTTCCCCCTATGGGACAATCACGTCCAGAATCGATTCAAGGACCTCATTTACCCGGCACGCAGAAAGCAAACAGAAAACCGACCCGTATGGATGAGCAAGGAGGAGCACGTGCGGCTTATCGCGAGCTTGAACACTCCCGAGGGCAAGGCAGTGTCAAGGAGGAATAAGGCCAACCACGCGAAGAATCCCACCAAACACACAGGCGGGGCCCGGACCCACGATGAGCACCATTGTCGATTGGTAAGTTTTTTTTTAATTCTTTTACGTACTTTTTTCTTGTTTTATTTTTTCAATTAATTATTAATTTATTTTTTCTTTTTCAATCTCTCTATTATTTTTAGGAAGAGAAGCACGGTCGCCCTGTCCAGCCCGAGGAGCTATACCTCGTTCTTCACACGAAGAAGGACGGGACGATCGTCGACGAAAAGGCGAAATAAGTTCAAGTATTTAATAATTTTTTCAATTATTAATTTTTGTTTACAATTTTTTCTAACTTATATATTAAATATTTTATTTTCTGAATTTTAAATATTTAGGAACGTTTCAAGGAGTCTTTGAGTCAGCGGTTGCCCACACCAGACTTGCAACCGACTCAGGACGACCGTAAAGAGGCGTTCTTGGAGGCTGCTGGAGGGGTTAGGTCTGATGGATCAGTTCCTGGGCTCGGCTCGTACGAGAGACAACTATACGCCGACGTGCTTCGGCCTCAGCGCAGTGGAGTGAGCATGAGTTACGGTCCTTCTCCGACTGAGCAGCAGCTGCGAGAGAAGGTTCAACAGCTGGACACAGAGATGGACGATATGCGCAGCAACTTCGATGCTTGAGTCATTGCGATTCAGGCGGATGTTCAGGCCAAGTCCAGGCCCAGGTCGCAGCTGCATTGGCCGCGTTCTTCGGACCCCGAGATCCCGGTTCATCATCATCGGCGCCGCCTCCACCACCCCCTGCTCCTCCGCAGTAGTTTAGATTTCTTTTCGTTTGTATAGTACATTCTTTTGGAAATTTATTTATATATATTTTAATTTTAATTCTATTTTTTTATTATTTAATTTAAATAAATAATTAAATAATTAAATAATTAAAATAAATAAATAAATAAATTTAAATAAAATAAAAATAATATTTACCCATTAAATAATTTAATTTAAACAATTAATTAATTTCTAATTAATTAAATTGTTAATTACATTGGCAACCATCTGGTCGCTTTTTATAAAATATAAAACGACCATTTGGTCGCAATTCAAAACGACCAGATGGTCGCCTTGGTCTGATGCTCAAACGACTAGATGGTCACTTAAGAAGGTGACCATTTGGTCACTAACATAAACGACCATGTGGTCACCTTTTTTGTGGGACCAACTGGTCACTTGTCTACAACTTAAATTATGACCATGTGGTCACTATTTTAGGCGACTGTCTGGTCGTTTTTTAAAATGTTGACTTTTTTGCGACCAAACACGTTTGGTCGTATTTTGGTGACCATTTGGACGCACAAAATTCCTGGACGACCAGCTTTTTGGCCACGCCAGGTTTGGTCACTTTTCTGGTTTCATTTCTCTTAAAAACGACCGTATGGTCGCAATTCTCTGGTCGCAATTAGGTTTTTTTTTGTAGTGGATACTCAACTTCAGTAGATAAGCGAGAAACAGTGACTTGTTTCTTTGTCTTCCAAGAGATGGGTGAAGAGCCCAACATAATAAAGTGCCTATCAAGGATCGACTAGTTAAAGGACAAGTTTCCCAATCACTGTCACAATAAGCTCTGAGATGAAAGTTGCACTCACCACGAAGTAGAATACCTTGATCTAGACACCCATTCAAATATCGTAAGACACATAAACCGGCATCCCGAAGATCAATATGTGGGTTTACCATGAATTGAGCTAATATATGAACCGAATAACTAAGTTTGGGACAAGTAATGTTTAGATAGATGAGTTTTCCCACAAGACATCTATATTTTTCTAGCTATGCAAGAACTTTACCATCGATAGTAGTAAGTTGATGGTTTGGATCCATGGGAGTTGTAACCTGTTTTGCTCCAAGTAATTGTTGGTGGAAATGGTGATTAAACTAGGTGGTGAAGAGTGACATGTAAGTGCACATGGTCAACAAGTAATAGTAGTGGTGAGTGAGTGTCATGTCCCACGGGATAGATATTTTGGTTTCTTTGGTGCAAGATATGCTAAGTTTAAGTTGAGAATATGTTTTTGGGGTTTTTTATGAATTTAATAAAGCTAAAGTAAAGACAATAACTTAAATGATAGCCTATTTAAACTACATGAAAATGGAGTGTTGGTGTGATGTGGGTGAGAGTTCACGCAAGCAACGAGCTAAAAAGACATATATATGTATATATACTATATAATATATATATATATATATATATATATATATATATATATATATATATATATATATATTTCTAGAATATTAAGATGCAGCAAATGTAGATCACGCTTCTATAGATTTTCACATAAAACATTTATCGAACACTTGGCGTGCTATTTTTCTCAAAACAATCTACCCATACCTTAAATATCCATGAATTTCATCTATGAGCATCAAAAGATAATTAAGACATGTTTTGTAAAGATAAATCAATATGGTTAAGGGTAAAAGGCACTATTTCTAGGCTTCTTTAGCAACTAAGAAAGTGAATATATTAAGCTTGTTTAATGTGATTTGTTTTGACCTTTCGGTGTACCAAATACCTCTTCAACCTAGCTCTCACTAAGTATTACGAAGGGAGCTAATGATGCAAGCTTAATAAACTCAACCATTTAGTTTCCCTCAAAACAAAGCGAATGGGTAGTTGGTCTTGAGTTAAATTCATCTCTTTCACCACCTGTTGAGGTACTTAGATGCTCCTAAGCTTGACTTTCATCAAGTCTTACAAGGGAATATTGCCAAGAACTCTTCTCTACCATAGCTAATTTACACAAGCCACAACCTATGAAGTCTTTGGGTTTAGCCTCTTTCTTCCATGAACTCCCACTTTGGGAAACTAACTATCCATGATAAAAATATAAAAGATAAACAAAGCAGAAGGTAAAAACTGAATTGAAAATCATAACTAAATTTATGGAAATGTAAAAGAATTTAAAGCAAGTAAGCAACAACTATTTAGAGAAGATAAATCTAAGTAAAATCTAAAAATCTAAAAGTTTTTATTAGTGAACTTAAAAAAGTATAAAACATAGCATAAGAAATTATCCTACTCCTACTCCTACTCATAAATTAGGAAAATGGTGGAAGTTTTCAAGATGACCTCCTTTCTAGGTTGATGGGTAACGAAACCACAAAAAATAAATACTTACTCTTGGGATTTAGAATTTTGTAGTAGTGGTGAGTAAGGTCGATCTCCACAGGGAATCGGGAATTAAATTAAAGTTAACAAAAACGGGGATTTTGAGATTTGGAAATAAAATAGAAAATAAATTAAAAAGAAAGAAATTCAATAGAGAAAGCTTCCAACTAAAGGTTAATCAATGTTATGGTTTATGGATTTGATCATCGATTACTAAACATGCATTCTTAAATTCTTCTCTAAATTGGTTGGAAGTCGTCAAAACCAATCAACAACTTATAAGTGCTATTCCTTAATTTTTCGATAACCAAGATATGACCATTGACTATTCCCTAATTAACGGATAAACCTAAAATACGATAATAAGATTTAACCCATTAACAACATTAAGAAGAGAAGAACCCAATTCTAACTAACAAACAGGGTACGACTGATGCATTTAAGTTAGATAATAAATTCCCATAACATAAATCAAAATGTGTCCTAATCAATTTATATTATGATGCTACTTGTATTAGAACAATTAAACAATTACGAATTCATTGTTCTAACTAGCAATATGAAAATTAATCAAAGAACAAGTGGCCAATTTGCACAATAATTAATCAACAATAAAATATGTAAAGAGAAAGCATGAATAAAGAGAAAATAGGAATAAAATTAAGAACAAAATCTCACAAATTCATAAACCAAACCTCAATAATCCTCTAGTTGGAACAGATAAATTAGCTAGAAAACATGATAAAAACTACCTAAGAGCTCTAAGAAAAATAGGAGAAGAAGAGATTTTGAATTAGGGTTCAATTGGGGCTTTAAATAAGCCAAAAAGTAATAAAATCGGATAAAATATCAACAAAATCTGCTCCAGCCCAGCCAGCCGAGCCGTCTGAGCCGCCAAGCCGCACCGTCTGAGGTCTTCATGTGACATGAGCCGTCTGCGAGCTGCCGAGGGAAACCGTCCACGAACTACGAGCCGCCAGCGCTTCCATTTGCTGTACACGGAGCGACGTGTAGCCATTGATGGAGCGACACGTCGCTCTATCCTTGCTGCAGCCCATATGATGATAATGCGCGCTGACGTCATCGTGACGTCAGCGCGCCTCTTTTCCCTTCAGTGATGACGTCAGCCGCCCAAATTTAAGCATTTTTTAATATTTTCTCGTCGCCGCCACCCTCGGGTTGTTGGCCCATAATTCGATCTTTGGTCTCAGTCGCGGCGATGGGTCTTTTTCATCACTAAAATGGGCATAACTTCTTCGTTTTAAGTCTGATTTGAGCGCCGTTTTCGCCTATGTTCATGAAATTCAACGATTAATAATATTATGGGCATTTAAATCAATTATCATTCATATTTTAATTATTTTGGAGATAAAACCACTTAAAAACACGCGTAAATTCCGAGTTATCATAGGTCAAAAATCACCCTCTTCCAAGCTTCTCTTCTTAGACATCAATGGGTCCTTATATACCATGAGAAATTTTGTTTTAGGACTGAAAATTGCAAAAAACAGGGGCTGGTTCTAGGGCAGAAAAGACAAAATTGAATTCATTAAATGAGTTGGCAAGTGCATTATTCACTACTTCAGACACGAAACAAGAATTCTTCATGCACTGGCGTGCAGACAGGGCCGGAGCTACAGTAGGACCAGGGGGCACGTGCCCCCCTCGATTTATAAAATAATAATACATATATATGATCATAACTAATTTTGGTACTAAAAGTCTATATATTAACAAATGAGATCTTGATAAAGTGGTTTGTTGGCCTAAAGTTCTTTTATGTGAAAAGCTGCTTCCAGGTTCGAATCCCTATGGCTTCCTCTTTGTTAATTTTTATATTCATTCTTTTAAATACTTTTTAATGTGTTTTTATATTATGAGGAACTTTATTTTCATTCTTCCTTAATTATCTATCTATTTAATTAGTATTTAAAAAAACAAAAAGTTTTATTAATTTAAATATTATTCTGAATAGAATAATTTTATAACAAATAAAAAGAAAAAACTTATTACCATAATATTTATGGGCATTTTCAAATATGTTAGAAATTTTTATAATATTTACAAATTTGTTAGGAAAAAAAATATTTACAAAAATGTTAGAATTTTAAAAATTCTGAGTATATCAGTGAACTATTAGTATATCAATGATAGTTTATCGGTCAATCATTAATATTCTATCACTGATATACTGTTTTATATCACTGATATACTATTAATTATTTACTGATATAATTGACTTTTGAAATTCTAACATTTTTTTAAATATTTTTTGTTCCTAACAAATTTGTAAATATTTCACCCAATTATAACATTCATGTAAATTTCCCTAAAATTTAATAATATTTACTTTAAAGAAAAATTAAATCCACTAAGTATTACATATATTTTATTTTTATAAAAAGTCCTAAACTTTTTATTTAAAAAAAAACTATCAATATAATTATTATTATGAATAGAATAATTTTTTTAACATAAGAAAACTCATTAGAGTAAAATTTATTAATATTTACTTGACTTAAAAAAAAAATTAAATCCACTACTTATTATATTGATTATCACATCATAGTTTATTTTTTATTTTTTTTTATACAGAGTGTTGGGAGTGGGGATTTAACGACACTCTTGAGTGTAAAACTACATGCATTAACCAATGGGCTATGCCCTAGTTATTTTATATCATAGTTAATGATATTAACTTAACAATTATATGAATACATGTTAGTACTCTTTTCATTTCGATTTATGTCGGTTTTGATTAAAATTCACATTAAACTAATTAAAAAATTGCAAACTAAAAATGAATCGAATCAAATTGACAATTGTCAAATTCGTTTTGCACATATGCGACTTAAATTAATGAATTTCAATAGGTTTTAGTCGGTTTGATTAGGGATGGAAAAATTCTCCGCAAGTTAGGGGTCCCGACCCTATAGGGGCGGGGAATCCCCACTTTATAAGGTTAGGGTTAGGGTTAGGGGAGAAAATTTTCCCAAATTTGTTATAGGGTTAGGGGATGGGAACACATTCCTCCCCCGCCCCCGACCCTGAACCCGATATTTTAATAACATCTTATGTATTTTGTTTACTTTTATATTTATTTAGTAGAAAAAAATATGTAAAATACGGTTATATTAACATATAAATTATAATATGTCTAATATTATGTTTTCTTTTTATCTTAAAAATATATTTTAAATATATATTCTTTTTTTATATTTCTTTTTAAATAAGAATTAAAATATGAAGAAGGGAATTTAACCCACCATGATACGTGCCATAGCATCCATTATTAAATTTCAATTAAATTTGCATATATGTATAATAATAGGGTATAAAGCCATTGATGATACGTGTCATACGATACGATTGAAAATATGATCATAGTGGGGTATAAGGCCACTGATGATACGTGTCATAGTATACGCTCTACAGATTTAATATATATTAACTATTATGTTAGTTTAACCTCAAACCGCAAAACCAACTAAAGAACATAAATTAAATAAATACAATATTTGCAAATCAAACAAGCACATAATAATAATAATAATAATAATAAACCATCTCCCGAAAATATCATAATAATTATATAACAAACATGCAATCACATGGAATTTAATTTAACTTCTAAGTAGGGTTTAACCTACCTGAATTGCAAATTGAATAAGCAAACGACCTCAAAATAAATTAATAACTGTCCTAACGAGGCCGGGACCTAGAAAATTATTAATATAAAGTCAATTTTGCGAGAATCGGACCAACGAGACGAAAATCGCGTCGAATTGAGTGAAAATTGGCCCTGAACCTATTGAACCAGCTGAACCGGTTCAATTGAACCAGCCCAACCGGTCCAACAGGACCGGTTCTTCCCCAACATCACAAAAAGTAGCGCATGTAAAAAAAACACAGAGAAGATGGCTTCTTACTTGGTGAAGACGGTCAGGACGAGTTCCAGGAGGTGAAATCAGTTGGTTAATGTGCGAAAACTTATTAGGATCGAAAACTAACGTGAAATTAACCCCAAACTCGGAGGAAACCGTGACGAAAAAGACCCAGAAAACTGTGAGGTTGGAAGTAGATTCCGGCGAGCTGATTTCACGATGAAAACAATGAACGGACTTAGTTCAGCTGGGAAATAACTCAAAAATATCATAGGAACTATAGTAAAACGAATCCAAGTAAAAATTACCAATGAACGAGGGGTTTGAACAATTTTTCCTTAACTTTCTGGCGAGTCAAACCCTTACTCAGGTGAGAGTTTTTTTTTCAACGTTTTGCAACGAAATCAACGTCCATTAAGTGTGTAATTACTCAAAACCTATAACGAATCTAAAGAGAAACGAATCCCACACAAAAAACGAAAGAAAATGATGAGATTCGATGAAGTTTTCCTAAGCGGTTTCCATGTGAGGTGGCGGCTAATTTGACCTAGGGTTTCGTGAAAGAATATATATATATATATATATATATATATATATATATATATATATATATATTAGGCCGATTGGAAAAGGACTAAATTCCCCTTAAAAGAAGAATAACTAAAAGAACATAAACGGTATTCAAGTCATATATTTTTACTCGGAACTAGAAATTGAGCGTAGTCAATTGTGTTGGATTCGTAGCAACGTGACGGTTTGGGAAAACTAAAGATAACGTTATTTGAATCAAAATTGGTGAAAAGGCTAAAATACCCTTATGCTGAAAACCGGGTTGTTACACCTGTACCAAAACCTGCTTTATTCCATTTACTTTATCTTCAATTAAAGGCTCCAAAACTTCTCGAATTAGCTCCAAAACTCCTATTAGACCTATCAAGGCATATATTAACATGCTTAAGCTCAATTTATCATAAAAAATGCAAAGAAACCTAAAAACCTATGAAATAAAAGATAAATTATAAAAGTCCTAAAACTAAGCTAACGTTGCCTAAAATCTATTCATTACTCATCTATTCTCTTGAAATATTAACAAGATAAAGGCATTATAAATATACTTTCATAGAGTTATCACACCCCCAAACTTGAATCATTTTTCGTCCTCAAGTAATGCTCCTAAAAACAGCAAATAAAATTAAAAGACTCAACTATAAAAGACTTTTGATTGGTTTTGGTTAAGGGTCTCCTACCATAGACTTATTCAAACTCCTAAAATATATTTAGAGTTAATCAAGCACGCAAAGGGTATCAGGATCTCAAGGTGCATGTGTGCATCTCAACTCGAGTTTCCCTTTTTAATTCTCAACCAACTAAACAAGCAACTATCTTAGAGTTCTTTCTCTTAGGCTCAAACTTTCTCAACTTACATCCTCTCCCCCTGATTCACAAGCACAAAAAAACTTATCATTTACCTTACAATTATAAGAGCTTTATTGCTTTTGAGATATTTTCTTTTCTTTTTTCTTTTTTTAGAAGAAACTTAGTGATGTGACTTCCAAGTCACCTTCACTTAGAGATTTTCCTTACGAGCTCACTCATTCCTATAGAATATGATTTTTCCAACCCATTTTCTGATTTTTTTTTTTTTGGTATTTTGGAATTTTTGTGCACTATGTGCATTTTGGGAACAAACTTTTGCTTTCTAAGGAGAAATTGGAAACATTTGGCTTTGCAAAAGGATTGGTGGCTATGCCACCCCCAAACTTATTTCTTTTTATTCACTTTGGCTCTATGCAAGGGTTTCAAAGAAAGATTTTTGCTTTTGCTTAACTAAGAAAATGGAATGCTTGCCAACTAGGCTCAAGCTTAAGTAAGTAGCTCTCAAGTTTCCATAATGATTTATTGAGTTTGCATAAAGGATCCTAAATTTGAGGAACTGTGGAAGATTCCAACACTCAAAGTGCCCTTAACTTAAGTCTAAACTCACTCTAAGAACATTGAAAAAGTCAATACTATCATCTAGGATCCTTTTAACCAACCAACCGACTAAGACACTTTTGACTTTTACTACATTTTCTAATTTTTTTTCACTAAGCTAAAAAGACTTCAACTATACAAAGCTAAAAAGACTCAAACTATACATGCAGCCTAAAGACTTTAAAGTAAAACAAAGAAAAAGAAAGGTAGTACAGATAGAACAATCAACTCACCCCCAAACTTATAGATGAATTGTGCTCCCACAACTCAGATAAAGAAATAAACAAGAAAAATAAAACAAGAAGAAGTAAATCAATGGTACACTAAAAATTTGGAGGTTGTTTCATCAATAGCTATATAGGACAGAGATTTAGAATAATCAGATATTTAATTATGAGCATAGCAACAGAAATAATATTAAGTAAGGAGTATTCAATCAATAAGGTGGCTAACTTAACAACACAACTATTGTAAAACAAACGATATCATAAACAATAGGTGTACTTAAGAATCAGCCAACAAGCGAAAATTTTCACAAAGAAAGGATAAGAAGACTCCCTGAAAACGTTGTATGATGCATCACAGAATTTTCGCTGCAATAACTTTTCTTTTCTGCATTCCAATGTCCTTTCTCCTTTGTATTTTCTTTTCAAATTACCTCAAATAAAAGAAATAAAGTACAAAAGAAAAATAGAAGATTAAAAAGTTCAGGAAAAGTAAAAGAAATATGAAACAAAGCACTTAAGCTAAACTAAACTAAGAAGATACTCCTACCTTAGTGGTTTTTTTTGGATTTTTTTAACTTTGTTTTTGTTTTTTTAAAAACATAATTACATACTGAAAGTAAAAGAAACTAAAATTAACTAGTTCTCAACTTAAACAGAACAACAAGCACTAAGCAAACTATCTATCCTCGACAACGGCGCCCAAAACTTGTTGGTGAAAATGGTGATTAAACTAGATGGTGAAGGGTGTCATGCAAATGCACATGGTCAACAAGTAATAGTAGTGGTAAATGAGTATAGTGTCCGACAAGAATGGTAGTAATTAAAGCAAAACTAGACAATTAAGAATTGATGCAAGCAAGAAGTTAATGTAATTTATCTGGATGAAATGCTGTAATGCAGGAAATAAATAGATCCAACACTTAGTGTAGATCAAGAGAAAGATAGGTTTTAATGACTCAAGTGGAACACTTGCGGTGGAACTCTAAGTAAAACTTAAATTCATGAGACAACAACATGCTTGGAATAAAAAGCAAGGATCAAGTTTTCTCAAACAAGCCCTAACACAACTTATTAATCCTTGATTCTATCTCTAAAACCTCAGATAATTAATTGCTACCTTCAACCACGTAAGTTTAGCGTTTTCCTATTCACTTAATCTCTGTTTATTTCTAAATTTAATGCGTTAAACTTGAGTTCCAAACATTAAAGTTCACCTATCCTAAGTCCCAATTAGCACAATATCACAGAAGGGTTTGTATACTTTGTTCTTCTTCAATCTCTGAGTTCTTTGATGAGAATTCCATGAGTTTATTCATCTTTTGAGTAATCTTCTTCAGCGGTTAGGGTTTTGTTATCCCTTTTCTTAGAAAATTTTAAAATCGTATCTAATCTTGCCAAGAAATCTGCCCTGATTTTTCCCTCTTTTTTCTCTTTCCTTTTTTAATACGTTTTCACTATTTCGTATACTTTCGTTCGGCGTCATGTTTATTGAAGGGCTTTTTTGTATTTTTCTGTCTTTGACGTTTGTTTCCCTAGGCCATTTGCTTTTTTTAGGGCCATTTTGCTTTAAGTTCTCTATCTTTGGGCTATATACCAATATAACCTAAGTAAAAAATGAATAGTTTTCCTTTTTTTTTTTTTTTTTTTGTAACTATTTTTTAGTTATATTTTTTTAAAAAAAATGTTATTAAACATATTTAGTTCTATGTTTTTCAAAAACAAAAACAAAAAAACAGTTACCAAATAAGTATTGTTTTTTGTAATTTAAAAACAGAAAACCAAAAACCAAAAACTGAAAAACTAAAAATTGAAAACGAAAAAATAGTTATCCAAACAGGCCTTATACATTGAATGAATTTGGAGGAAATATAATCGAGAAAATAAACATCCAAGAAGATGCATTAAAAGAGATTTCACGGACTAATCTCACAATATTCAACTTAATATTTATAGCAAAAAAGAAACATCACACACAAAAGGAAAATTCAAATTACAAGCCAACCAACAACTACAACCATATAGTTTACATGATAATTGCACAGTCCCATAGTTTACATAATCACCATCTTCTTCTCTTCTCATTTTCCAATATTAGTTGTTATAGTCAGATAAATTAGGTCTTGGTTCAAAGTTTTCAGCAAAAGGCTTCTCCTTTTGTTCATCAACTTTCCCCCAGTAAGTATCCTTAGTAAAGGACTCTTTTGATTCAACATCATTTGGATAGAATGTGAGATTTGGTCGAGGCTCGACGTCGTTAAGAAACGGTTTTTCCTCTTCGGGCTTCAAAGTTTCATGGCAATCCTTGTTCTTTTCAAGGAGGAGTGGCTTTGAATTAGTAGAATGAATAAGCATGTTTTTTGTTGCTTCATTTGGCAATGGCTCACCTTTCATCACAGATGATCTATAATCTTCAGGCTCATGTCTTGATTCTATGGTACTTGCAAACTGAACCACAATGAAAGGGGAAAATTAATTAGTACATTAGTTTTGTAATTTACTAGAAGATTTAAGCGGCTGTAACTGTTTGGATATATAAATTTATTTTTCTATTTTCATTTACTTTATTTTATTAAAATATCTTATATTTAAGTTATACTAAAAATATAGGGAAATTTAGATTTTAATGCAATATTTGTAAATATATCACTGTTTGAAATTATTTACAAATATAACAATTTTTAACACGTTAGTCAATGATTAACAATGATCAATGTGCCTTAAAAAAACAATGATCAATGTGTGAATTAGTGATTCATTTATTGTAAAAATATGTAGTTCAATATTAGACATTAATTCAACCGATTAAAATTTTCTATATTTACAAATATTTTTAAACCATAATACTTTTATAAATATTACACAAAATTTTACAAAATTTATAATCATCCCTAAAATATAATTATTCATTATATAAGAGAAATCAATACAAAAAAAAAATACAAAGAAAACAATAAAATATTGTTTTTATTTTCTGCACCTTTTGTTTCAAAATTTGTCATGTCAAACAAGTTTTCTTCATAAAAAAAAGTGTTATTAATTGTTTAATATAGAAATCTGTTTTAAAACATTATTCCCAAAGACACTCTGAATATGTATTTTGAGGTAAAAAAATATATATATATTGATCCACATTTCATATGTTTTCACATTAAAATGGTTAAGATCAATTTTCTAATGATTTTTTCTTAAAACTAAGATATGTCTTTAGCATAATGCAAGAGGGGAAGGAAATGAATATTACCAACAGAAGTGTAAAGAGAATGATGATGAAAGCAGTTTTTCTCTTCATATCTTTGAAATAAAACCTCACTAAAATTGAGTTCTTCCTTTGTTGAATTTGATGAGAAAATCCAATCCAAAACCTCTTACTTTATATAGACACAACTTCTAGTAATGCTCAATTATTGTACCCCCAAAAATAAACTTATGTTACTTTACCTTCTCTCAATTTCACTATATTTTTTCTTCTAACTCAATGCATAGGTACCAAAACTCCAACAAAAAAAAAAGAAAGTTAAAAGATGTTATTTCATCCAATTCAATTATTGAATGTCCCTTTACAAGTTTACAACCACATAATTAAGATGGATCTAAAAGTTTGATAGCATATTCATTTTATGGCTATTTTACAATTTCATTAGATATGAAAATTCTTTAAGCTTTTCTATGGGCATCCTATTACATGAAACATGATATTAAGCTCTCAAAAAATGAGGTTGAATCTTAGTGAGGAAGGTTAACGATCTCATATCGGAAAGATGATGTGACCTTAACAATATTTATAAATGCTAAGAGTCACTCCTCTCATTATTATTTGGTTTTGAGATGAAAGCCCAAACGAGTCTTATCTAAAAAAAGCTCACGTCTAAAAGATGGTATTAGAGTCCAAGAAAGCTCAAACGAGCCTTGTCTAAAAAAGATATCCGACCTAAGATTGGTGAGCCCAAAAGAGAGCATCTTGAGGGGTATGTTAATTAATGATCTCACGTCTAAAAGATAAATGAGCCTAAACAATGTTTATAAAATGTGAAGAGGTTCTTCCCCTCATTACTAATTAGTTTTGAGATAGAAGCAGATGATTTTTAAGGCCCGATTACTTTCTCAATATAATTATCTCTGCAAACAGAAATAAAATGAATTATAGTTGCAATAATTTTTTGATGGACTAAAAGAAGGAAAAAAAGACAAAAAAAATAATAAATCAAAATAAAATCAAAAAAGGAAAGAAAGAAAGATATTTAAGGGAAAAAGATACTTTTTAGTCTTTAAAATGCGACATTTTAACCCCTGAGTTTTGATTTTGTTTTCTATTTAGTCCGTGCCATCAAAACTTTGTTACTTATTTAACAAAATACTGATGTGTCATTATTTTATTAATTATATAATAATTATATTGAATTTTATAATAAATTTTTAAATGATGTAACATATTTTATTAGTTTTATATTAATAATTTATTTAGTAAATATCTCCCTCTTCCACTCACTCTCTCTTCTCCTTCCCTACTTTATTCTTCCCCAAGATTTCTTTACCATTAAAGTTGTACTGGTGAATAAAAAAAACCAGATCATTTTCAAAGTTCAAGAATTTGATCTTTGCTATTATTTTCTTTCACTATTTCTCTTCCTCTACTCTTCTCCATAGCCACGAACAAAAAGATTTTGAAGAACAAACTAGAACAGAGTTCTCAATCTCTCTCTTTATTTTTTTTTGTTCAAATTATCAGATTTGTCAAAAAAATCTTTGTACAGTTTTCATATGTTGTAGATTCGAAGGGGGAGGTTCTGTATTATAGATTTATCAAAAACGTCCCTCCCCGTTGTGGGTTTTAACATTAGAAATGAGTTCGAGATTTACAGATCTAGGTTAAAAAAAATTATTCGATATTTAAGTCAGACTCAAAATACACAAACAAAATCCACCGTTAATAGCCAAATGCCCTCAGATTGAGAACACGACAAAAGACATAATTTTTTTTCTTAAATTTCTCAAAGAAACTTCAATATTTTATTTATGGAAATTAAATAATATTTTTCCGATGTGACAATGGCACCACCATTGAGATTTGGCTTCACCATTGCTTCGAATATGGAGAAGAAACGTTCAAGGAATATGAGAGAGAAAGAGAGAGAGAGAGGGGGTGGAGGAGAGAGAATGCCACCTGAGTTATTTAATTTCCATCTAAATAAAAATATGTTTAGAAAAATATTATTCATGCCATATAATTTAAATTGTGACACGTAAGCAAAGATTTTATACATACAATTAGTTAGATATGACACGTCACCATTCTGTCAAGATTTAATTGAGGGGATCAAATAGAAAATAAAATCAAAACTCAGGGTTAAAATATCGCGTTTTAAAACTTAGAGACCAAATACAAAATAAAATGAAAATGCATGGACTAAAAGTGTCTTTTTCCCAAGATAGTATATCAAAGGCATGGCTATTATTGATTATCGGGGTGAAACCGGTTCGGTTTGGTTCGATTTTTTAATTAATTTTAAAAACCTGGGCTGTTCGGTTTATAATAGAACCAGGTCCAGTTTTTCTGGGATTGGTTTTCGGTTTTTCCAAGATATGATATTTGCATTTAGTTTAAAAAAAATCCTCCAACATTGAAGAATGAAACAAAACAAAATCAAAAATAAACAAAAACTTAGTTGAAAAAATTAAATTAATAAATAATCAAAATATAAATTAAAATAAAGTGATAAATAAATATATAAAATAAAATAAATAAACAAAAATTAGGGGAAATAGGGAAGGGGTATGAGGCCAGTTCGGTTCCGTATTAATCGGTTTTAGCCGGTTCGATTTGATTCGATTTTTAAAGAATGGAAACCAGCCGGTTTGGTTTTTTACGGTTTTGATCCAATTTTAATTTTTGGTTTTCGGTTTTTTCGTTCGCCCCTAATTGATTATGAGTTTCTATGGTTCAATCATGAAAGCAACGGTTGCTTTATTGTCTGATAAGCTTCCAAAATGAGGTCCCTGAGAGAATTCCTTCGATGGTTTCTAAATTTTTTTAGGAGATTTTCAAAAATAGCATTTTATGAATACAAAATTTCAAAAAAATGGAAAAATTTTGGAATTTTGAAAAAATTTAAGAACAAACGTGGCTCAAAATAAGCTTGAAATCCAACCCGCACATGCCATTGAAAAAATGTCATTTTTTAAAAATAAATAAAAAAATTAAGACATTTACTATTTTTAAAAATATTCATTCATGAAGTGTATTTAGTGGAGTTTCTCTCTCTTTTTATTTTTTATTTTGAATAAAATATCCTTTTGGTCCATGAGTTTTAGACGTCGTGTCTATTTAGTCCCCGTGTTTTTAACTTATATCTGTTTTAGACTTTGTGTTATTTTGGATTTTTAATATTTCTTATAAAAAAATAGAATTAAATAGACATTACGTTAAAAACATTCTGTTAAACAAAAAAAAAAAATTCTAAATCAATTGATCCGATAGTTACACTATTGAGCAATTAGCAAATAAACCCATAGACAGTAACCAAAATTCACAAACAATCAAATATCTAAAAAAGATCAAGTCAAACGAACAAATGTATATATAAATAATGAAATGTATATATAAATATGAAATGTTTTGATTTTTTTTAGATATTACATTAAATTAGGGGAGGGGAGACTCAAATCTTTGACTTCATTGGAAGGAAGCATGTACTTAACCACTTGAGTTATGCTCGTGTTACCTAATCACGAGTTGTAATGTGGTGTATTGATGGTAAACCCATTGGTCTAATATGTATCAAAGATGAAGCCATGAAAATTCCATATCCCCAAATAGAATTAGGGAATTTATATTTCATATAAGTAATGTATGGCATATTAATTGAAGTCTTATGAAGAAAGACTCTACTAAACAATTATGTGTATGTGTTATTAGATATTCAGCAATAATTCGTATTGATATTCAATAGCCAGTGGCGGATTTAGGATTTAAATTCGAGTGCATATAGTTAGGTATAGATAAAAATATTTTTTTACACAAGTATGAATATAATTTTTAAGTATAATTAGGGGTGAGATATCAGTTTCGGTTTCGTCCAGAACCGAACCAACAAAGTGTCGGTTTCGATTTTTGTTGGGTTTGCACGAACTAGACATGTTTCTATTTTTATACGATTTTTTTTTGTATGAACTCATTTACGAAGGTAAAGTCTAACATATAAGAGATATTCTTTTTTAATTATTTTTATTTTCATAACTTTGAGATTGATTAATGCTAATTTGATATTGTAATTACTCTAATATTTAATTTAGAATTGATGTCAATTCTCAAATAATATTTTAAGTTTATTAGAATAATAAATAGAGTAAAAGTACAATTTTAGAATATTTTGATAAAATAATTAATATAGTAGGTGGTAGTTCAATAGGAGTGTTCACGGGGCGGGGCGTCCCTGTCCCGTCCCCGCTTCCATTCCCCATCCCCGTACCCGGTAAGTTCACCGTTCAAAGAAGCCGGCGACGGGGACGGGGATTCCCCACGGGGAAAATCATGGGGAATGGGAAATTTAGCTCGGAAAAATTTCCCCCGTTTTCACCTAAAACAAAACAAAATACAACAAATTATAATAAAAAAACAAATAAGTCAGTAAAAAAAAGTTTTAAATTTTATTTTTTATAAAAGAGTCTTTAAAAAAGTATTTAAAAACTGTTTTTAAAAAAAAATTATAAAATAGTTTTTAAAACAGTTTTAAAAAATGTTTTATAAAACATGGGTTCTGGCTGGAGATATTAATGTTTTAGAAAATGGTGGTCTTTGCTCGAGTGAATGGGTTCTGGCTGGAGACTTTAATGTAACTAGATGGGTTTCTGAGAAATCCTCAGGGGGGCACATTACCAAAAGCATGCTTGATTTCAACCGTGTAGTGGATGATCTCAGTTTGGAAGACCTCCCTATGAAGAATGGGAAGTATACTTGGTCTAATTTCAGAGACAATCCTATTCATACTCGGATTGACAGATTCTTTGTATCCTCTGATTGGCTTCTCCATTTTCCTGATACTAGGCTGGAAAGGCTTAAAAGATTAACTTCAGATCATTTCCCTCTTTTGATGCACATTGGCAATTTTGCTTGGGGGCCTTCTCCCTTTAGATTTGAGAATATGTGGCTTGACCACAAGCTTTTTCAGGGGCAGCTGCAGCTTTGGTGGTCTTCCTTCTAAGATAGTCGATGGCCTGGCCATTCTCTCATGAGTAAATTGAAATTGCTGAAAGGGAAACTCAAAACATGGAATAAGGAGGTTTTTGGTGACATTTTCTCTCTAAAGGAGAAGTTGCATAAATCGATTGCAGCTTTAGATGCTATTGATGAAGTAGGTCTTATGGATCCATTGCAAAGGGAGGAGAGATTTAGCCTTAGAAGGGAGCTTTTGGATTTAGCCTTGAAAGAAGGTGTCTATTTGGAGGCAAAGGAGTAAGTCTATTTGGCGCAAGGAGGGGATGAAAATTCTAAGATTTTTCATAACTTTATCAAGGGCAGAAGGAAGAGAAGCTTTGTTAATCAAGTTTTGGCTAGGTCTGGAGTGTTGCTGTTAAATGCGGATGTGGTGGAAGGAGAGTTCATTGATTATTTTTCCAAACTCTTCACCAAGAAGGCTAGGAACAGATTCTTATGGGAGGAGATGGATTGGAAGCCTATATCATCTAGAGACAGCCAGTGGTTGACTATGTCGTTCACAGAAGAGGAGGTTTATAACGCAGTTTCTGATTTAGGGATCAACAAAACCCCAAGTCCTGATGGTTTCTCTATTGAGTTCTTTAAAAAATCATGGAACATTCTCAAGTTAGATATTATGAAGGTGTTCCATGAGTTTTTTGAGAATGGAATCATCAATGCTAGTGTAAATGAGACCTACATCACCTTAATTCTAAAGAGAGTTGATGTTGTGGCTGTTAAGGATTTTAGACCTATTAGCCTTACTACCAGTCTGTATAAGATCCTTGCCAAAATGCTTGCTGAAAGATTGAAGGTTGTGCTCCCTGATACTATTTCTCTTAATCAGAATGCGTTTGTGGGTGGTAGACAGATTATCGATTCGATTTTGGTGGCTAATGAATTGGTGGATGACTGCATTAGAAAAAAAGAAAAAGGGGTTGTCATTAAGCTTGACATTGAAAAAGCTTATGTTAGTGTTGATTGGGACTTTCTATTGGCTGTCCTTAAGCATAAAGGCTTTAATCCCAAATGGTGTAGATGGATGAAAGGATGCATCAAAAGTGTTAATTTCTCTATCCTTATTAATGGTAGAGCCAATGGGAAGTTCTGTGCTACAAGGGGCATTAGACAAGGAGATCCTCTCTCTCCATTTCTATTTCTTTTAGTTGCTGATAGTTTCAGTAGGCTCTTGATCAGAGATCAATCCAGAGGGTGTATTCAAGGTTTCAAGGCTGGTAATTTGGATGTGTCACATCTTCAATTTGCAGATGATACACTCCTTTTCTCCCTCTTTAATAAGGAAAAGATTTTAAATCTTGTGAATGCAGTTAGTCTGTTTGAGGAAGGTTCTTGTTTGGAGGCTAACACCCTTAAGTCCTCAATAGCTTGCATTAATTTGGAGGACGATGAGGTGCAGTGGCTGAGAAACAATGTCAGATTTGAGGTGGGTGCCCTTCCTATGACCTACCTTGGGCTTCCCCTTGGAGGTAACCCTACAACTAAGGCTTTCTTGGATCCAGTTCTGGAAAAGATCCAAAAATGCCTCGATAAGTGGAAAAAGCTTATTATTTCAAGAGGTGGGAGGCTTACTCTTATCCAATCTATCCTAAATAGCCTCCCAACCTACTTCCTTTCAGTATTCAAAGCTCCTACTCATGTCACCAAGGCTATAGATAAAATTCTTAGATCTTTCTTCTGGAAGGATGCGATGGGCATGTTGGTGGTCACTTTGTCAAGTGGGATAAAATCCCTCCTCCTCTTGAAAAGGGTGGTTTGGCTTTCGGTGGGCTTAAGAAAAAGAATGAGGCTCTCCTTCTCAAGTGGTTGTAGCGCTTTCCCCTTGATTCTAATCTCCTTTGGCATAAGGTTATTGTGGGCATTCATGGCAAGGATACTTGGGGTTGGTGTTCTACTATCAAAGCAAGGTGTACAAATAGCAGTCCTTGGAACCATATTTACAAACTCAAGCAGATTATAGAGGACAATTGCTCTTTTCTGGTTGGTAGAGGTTCTTCTTTCTTTTTTGGGAGCATGTTTGGATAGGTGAGGTTTCTCTAGCCTCTCTTTTTCCTAGGCTCTATAACTTGGTCATTAATAGAAATCTCCCGATTAATTCTTTCGGAAAGAAGAATTGTCTTCGTGGGTGACTCCTTTTAGAAGAAACCTTAAAGACATTGAGATTGAGGACTGGATTAATTTTAATTCCCTTTTGGAGCCTCTTCACCTATATGATAGAGAGGACGTGAGAGTGTGGAAGCCGGATAAGTTGCATGGTTTCTCATGTAGCTCAGCCTTGAAGATGCTTAGGAAAGTCAATGGTGACACCTTCAATAACCATAATATGTTAGTTTAGAAGGGGAAATTTCCTAAAAATATCAAAGTTTTCTTATGGCTTATCCTCAATGATGGTATCAACTCCAACCATAAAATTCAGTCGCGTAAGCCTTGGATTTGCCTCCAACCGAATTGGTGTAGCTTGTGTAGGGAGGATTCGGAGTCCACGGAGCACATTTTGGATCCCTTTAGTACGTTATGTTACATTCTCGGAGTACGTTATGTTTTCCAGTCTCTCCTGCTTTCATACTTCTCTCTCTAGTCCTCAACCATTCTTTATGGATCCCTTTAGTACTCTATTTCTGATCATTCCCTTGTCCTCGAGCCTGATCAATTTGTTCCTGTTCCTGTTCCTGCTCTCCCGGCTCTAACGTATGTCTCTCCTGCTGAACCAGAACTTGTCAGTCATATTCGTTGCTCCAATCGGGTAAAAGAACCTCCCCATCATCTTCAAAACTATCATTGTTTTTCCACTATTGTCTCTTAGTTGAACCATCTTCCTATCATGAGGCTAGTACTAACTCTCTCTGCCATGACTGAGGCTAGTATGTATATATATATATATATATATATATATATATATATATATATATATATATGAATATGTAGATTTTATTTTCATAGTTAATAATAATAAAATCAACAATTATAAGATTGAAAGTATTGTATGTTAGAAGTGTTTTGATTTCTGTTAACGTCAATTTTGGTAAAATCAACACTAAAACGATTTCAATAAAAAAATTTACAAACTGAAAAATGAACCATACGTATTAAAATTAAAATTGACTACATGCGTCCCCTCAATTTAAATCCTGGCTCCGCCACTAGATGTGAGGGGCGACAACTGCCCCCGAAATTTATTAAAATTTGATTTATTTTAATGTAAAGGTGAAATAAATAAATAAATAAAAATTTATAATGTATTTTGTCTACTTTGCAGCTTTTATTTTTTTTTAAAATAATTTTATATAGTTTTTGCTCTAAAAAAAAATATGGATCTACCCCTGTTTTTTCATAGAATTTATCCGCAAACATATAAATGAAATGAATTATAGTTGCAATAGTTTTTGGATATAAAACCAAAAAAAGGAAAAGAGAGAGAGAGAGAGAAAAATTCTACCAGAGATATGTTTGTCTATTATTGATTATGAGTTTCTATGGTGCAATCATGCAAATAGCAGTAGGTGAAATTTTATTGTCACATAAGCTGCCAAAATGTGGTCCCCGGAAAATTCCTTCACTGGTTTTTGATCAATTTTCAAATTTTCAATATAGTTTATCTTTAATGGTTTCTAACTCAACTCAATATATATCTCGACAACACTAGAGGGTGAATAAGGTCGTTTAAAATTTTGAAAAACTTCTTCATTAAATAAACATAAATTTTAAAGGAGATCACTCTATACTAGTGAACAAGCATCATATGAGCAAATCAAACTCATATATATTAACACGACCAAATTAAATATCTAAATGGTCAAGTTAAACATATATATATATATATATATATATATATATAATCCTATTTCAGGTTTAGGAATTAAACAGCTTTCTTTTCTCTCTTTAATGTGTTCTCATCTCACACCGTAATACAAAAAATTTCCCAATTAAAAATTGAACATCGATAATCTTCACACAACCTCTAAAAAGGTAGATTTACAACTTTTGGCACAAAAATACAATATTCTTGCTCAATAATAATTTATCTCTCACCAAAATGATATGAAAAATGAGTATAAGAAAGATCTTTGAAGGTTATATAGCTAACTTGAGAAACTGCACGTTAAGGATTACACATTGGAAAGCGATGAAGACATCTAATAATATTTATAACGTTTAGAGGTTATTCCTCTTATTATCAATTGATTTTGAGATCCAAACTCATGATTATTAAGATAAAAATTTAAAACGAGCATCTGAACCAAAAATTAGATCCGCCTTTAAGAATGGAAGCCCAAAACGGATATCATCTTGATGAGGTATGTTAAATATCTCATATCGGATAGATGAAATGACCTAATAAAATCTAAGCGTCACTCCTCTCAAGCTTTATTTTGTATGAGTCCAACTTTAACACTTTCATAAAATTTAGAAGATCAATTTTGACTGCCACATGTCGTAATAGGATCAAACCACATTTGCCACGTATTGTAGAATGATCAACACCTCGCAGATAATTAAATTGCCACATGTCATCATACTATTTATCCATCTCATGTTACCATTGTTGCCATGTCAACTTCAAAGGTTAAAGAACAACTCATGAGCTGCCACATCATAAAAATTCAATCCTTTTGGATGCCATGTCACGACGTGTCACGCACAGCCAGTTGCTTACAACTTTTTATTTGAACTCTGATTTGGATGGTGATTCAAAGTGTGCTGGAACTCTTATTTCGAGTTTTACACGTTATGAATACTACAAAACTTTAAAAATGCATCAGTAAATAAAATAAGTTTGTTATCACCAAAACATAATGTATGATTGAAACCAATAAAACTAACGCATCACAAAACCCATAAATAAATAAAGATAAGATGTTTGTACATTCATCCAATTTAATTATTGAGTGTCCCTTTGCTGTATAATAAAAAATTTATGATATTTTTTTATATTTATTTCTACTACTTTACAACCTCACAAATAGGGTGATCCAAAAGCTGATAGCAAGTTGATTTCTTTTATCATAAAAGACATGAAGGCTTCTAGGGCCCATTGAATGATCTGTATACACTATACATATAGGTTATGGCTAATATAATTCATTAGAAAATATGAAAATTCATTTGGGTTTCCTACTTTGGATTCTATATTACCTGAAACATGATATAAGCTCTCAATAAAAATGAGGGTGAATCTTCAAAGGGAAGGTTTACTGAGAAAAGAAAAACCTAATCACCCGATTACTTTCTTCATATAATTATCTATAACCAGAAATAAAATGAATCGCAGTAATTATATTGATTTGACGATGGGCGATGTTAGTGTCAACTTTAGTTTTTTCTCTTTAATATATTTTCCTTATTTATCCTATTCATTTGTGATAATTATCTTTTCCCTATTAAGTTTATCTTTTTTTTTTTTAGATTATATTTTCCTTATTTATCTAAGTTAAGTTTTTATAGAGATTTGACGATGCACGAACACTCGTTTCCATGACAACGGTATCGTCAATCGTCAAATCTCTATAATAATTCTTGAAAAAAAAAATCATATTATAGATTCTGAATTTTTATGGAGCAATCATGCAAGCAGCAGTTGGTGCAACTTTATTCTCACATATGCTTCCAAAATGAGGGTTCCAAGAGAATTTATCTTCACTGATCTATACACATGTATGGTTTGGAAAGCAAGATCTAGCAAAGATATCTTGCTTTTTTAGATAATGATATAATATAGTTTAAAAAAAATAGCATGTCCTTATCCTTTCATGAATATCACTCAACCTTTTTACTTAAAATAAGAAAATGATATCAGAATGCTAGATCTTGCTTTTTTATATAAAGACATAATATATTTATAAAAAAATAGCATGTCCTTATCCTTTCATGATATCAGTCAGCCTTTTACGTAAAATAAGAAAATGATATCAGAACTTAGATTCTTTAACATTTTCTCTCTTTTTCTTTTTAAATGTCCTTTTTTTTACTATATTTCTTGTGTCACATAGCTCTATTATTGATTTCGAATTTTGATAGGGTTATTGTTGAGATATATGATTAAATTTATACTAACCATTAGCTTAAGTTTTTTAGTATAGTAGTGATTTAACATATTTAATATGGTATCAGAGAATAAGATCTTGAGTTCAAACCTTCATTGTGTCATTTGCTCTAATTTCCTCCCCGTTTATATTTCACATGTTTGGGTCTTGTGCAAATATTCAAACTCACATGTGAAGGGTAGTGTTGAGATATATGATTAAATTTACCCTTTTTCATTGGCTTAAACTTTTGGGTCTAGTGGTGATTTGACATATTTAATAAGGTATCAGAGCAGGAGGTACTATGATTACATTTCCTCTCGGGAAAATCAACAAGGGCCTACAATAATAAAGCATAAGAGAATTAAAAAAAATTACATTCTCAACTACCATCAATCTTAAAAATTCCCCATTACTTCACTAACTCTATTTATTTTATTGTTTTGAGCAAAAGTTGAAGAAAACTTGAATCAGCAGGTCAGGGAAGAGCCATGGATGGAAGATTTGCTTCATGTTGCCTCTTGCTTCATCTATTACTCCTTACGGTAAAGTTTTATATCAAATTTTTTGAAACTCATGATTTTATTGTATACTTCTTATATTTTTAAGCTTCAGATCTTCCTTGCAACATTTAATTTTTTCGGTTTTTCGGGTTCTAACCGCTAACGATCCGCGAGTTTTCTCCGTTGTCAATGACAACCTTGCAGGTTTCTCAAGCAAGTGAAGCCAGCCATGATGAGTTCAATGCTGTCATAAAAATGAAGAATGAAATGGAGGATTCTCATATTACTCATTCTTCATCTCACATGGAACACATGGACCCTTCCCTTAAGGTTTTCTTCACCATCAATGACCTCAAATCGGGAAAAACTCTGCCGATTTACTTTCCGAAAAGAGATCCTTCAACTTCTCCTCCCTTGTTACCTAAAAAAAAAGTTGATCCAATCCCCTTCTCATTGAAACAACTTCAAGATATTCTCAGTTTCTTTTCCTTCTCTCCAGGCTCTCCTCAGGCCAAAGCCGTCGAAGACACGCTCGATCAATGCGAACGGAATCCGATCAAAGGCGAGACTAAATTCTGTGCCACCTCCATGGAATCAATGGTTGATTTTGTACAAAATGCATTTGATGGCAATAAAAATAGTCGTATAAAACTTCTAACCACAACCCATCTCACAAAATCAAATATCCATTTCCAAAACTACACTTTAATAATAAAAAGGGCTAAAATTATTGAAGCTCCAAAACTTGTGGCATGTCATACAATGCCTTATCCATATGCAGTTTATTATTGCCATTATCAAGAGGGAGATAATAATGTATTGGAAATTCCTTTGGAAGGTGAGAATGGTGATAAGGTAAATGGTGTTGCTATTTGCCATATGGATACTTCACAATGGAGCTCAAATCATCCATCTTTTCAAGTCCTCAAAATCAAGCCAGGGATGATGCCTGTTTGCCATTTCTTCCCATCTGATGATTTTGTTTGGATTCCAATGTCTGCTGCTTGAGTTGGAACTATGAAATTTAGTGATGAAATAAATGTAATCTTTGTGTGCTAATAGTTACATAATAATATATGGTGGGATTTAAGTTTTTGGTCCCCATCAGCTTTTTCATGAATTGTTATCCTATGGTTCCCTTAATTATAAACAGATTCAATTTAAGAGGCGGATTTAAGAAGGGAAGAAGGGGTGGATCTTGAAAAATGAAAACTTTGTGCATGTAAAACTGAAAATGGTGGATATCCTAGAACGCTATGATCGGTCAGTTTCTTCTCTTCATGTGGTTCATCAGCTGGTCAGTGTGATATTTTTTTCTGAAGTGTGTTAATTGACGGGTAGTAATTATGTTGGCCCAAATAGTTTGTTTTCATTTTTATTTTTTTCAATTTTGGGCCTATGTGTGGCATCCCTCCATCCCTCCATTGGAGGGATGCATGGAGCACCCAAGTTTTGTCCTAACGTTTTGTTTTGTTGTTGTGTTTTGATTTTCTAGCTATTTAATTTGCCTTGTTTTTGGTTGGGACTATTTTCCTTAATTTTAGTTGAGAGTTCTTGTTTTTTGAGCCTTGATCTCGGGTTGTGAGACCTCTTTTTTGTTGGGATTCGGCAAGTATATGAAAAGATTGATAAAGCCCTAAATTTACTCAATAACTTTGTTTGATGACCAAGGCTTAATTATTGCCATAGGATTTGCTTGGTGGGCAAGGATGAATTATGACCATTGAGTTTTACTTGGTGACCAAGACTATTTGTATTATAAATAGAGACAACCGTTTGTTGACAAATGTATCCCAAAAATACGGAGAGTGTATTTATATGGGGTTCGGGGAGGGCTTTGGTCAGAGTGTGAGAAATATTATAAAAGAAAGGGTTTATTTTCTTGAGCGCTTTTTGAGCATAATACACGGTTAAGTATATTGGATATTTTTCAATGTAACTCTTGATTCATCATAGCGAAATCTGCAGCGGTAGCAACTGGACGTAGCCAATTTGGGTGAACCAGTATAATTTCTTGTGTCATCGTGTTTATTTCTGTTATTTCTCGATTATCTGTTTTTATTCCTAACGGTGAATGTGGGAAGGTGTTTTTTCCCAACAACTTTTTTCTTATTTTTATACCATCTCTCACATGCAGCAACAGCAACAGCAACAGTAAAAAAAAAAAAAAAAAGATATTTTCAGTACGATTTTTCTCTACCTTGTCCTCTTTTATTTATTGTAAAACAGCTTAATGCGATTTTTGTTCACTTTGAATAAATTTCTGGCTCGACCCTTGATCTAAAGAATAATCTAAAGAATCGTAAGAGTCATTTTTATAGTTGCATTATCTATCTTCTTCTTTCCTTGTTCCATTAGTTGTTATAGCAGATACCTTAGGTACGCTTAATATCTTTTGCCAAAAAAAAGCTTCCCTTTATTAATAATGTGGACATCCATCTCATTGGTACTTTTGAGATGGATGTTCACATTTTTAATATAGTATCAGAGCCCAACAAGCCCAAACGGGCATTCGATCCAAAAATGGGATTCGACCCAAGAATAGTGAACCCAAAAGAGGCACCATCTTGAAGAGGCATGTTGAGTTCTCATATCGGAAAGATGTAGGGAACTCACAAGGTTTATAAACTCTAAGTGTCTTTCCTCTCATCACCAATTGGTTTTGAGATGAATGTTCACATTCTTAATACCCTTTCTTTTGCTTAACTTTGCTCGAGAAAGAACATTTAAGTTAAGGAGGCGTTTGAATTAGCTTAATGCCTGGGATAACAACTCTAATAAATAGTAATCAATGTTATAATTATTGTTGCTTTTAGATGTTATATCAAATTAGAGAAAATAAGACTCAAACCTTCAATTTCACGTGAAGAAAATAAATGTGTAAGTACTTGAGTTATGATCTAAGTCATTAAAGAAGAAAGATGGGAGAAGTATAATTTGATCAATTTAATAAGAGACACAGCCTTGTAACAGTGACTTTAGTGAGCTGAGATAAACTGTTTTGCTATTTTAAAACAAACTAAATTGATCTATTTCTTTTAAATAAAGGTTGAAATATTGTTATTGACTGTAATTTCTTAAATGATAAATACATTAATAAAAAGAGTAAAAAGTAAAATAAGACACTTAATAGTCAAATGTAATGTAAACTCTTTTTAAAAAAAAAATGAAGCAGATAAGTTCAAAAAAAAAAAAAAGAAGAAGAAAAAGAGATAACGTTAAAAAAAAAGTATTTGGATGTCTTGACATATGGCAGTATGAGATGTAAAAAAAAAAATTAAAACCAAACTTTTGTGGCCAGCAACCAAAACAAGGAAAGGAAAAACGAAAGAGAAAGGGAGAAAGGGAAAAAGAAGGAGAAGAAAAAAAAAAGTTTGCAATCTTGAAGCAACATCAATTTGTGAAATTTTTAAGAGTAAGAGCTTGTGGGTAAGTAGTTTCCTCAATCAAATTCTTCTTTTGATGAGTTTTGATAGTTCTTGCAATGATTCAAGGATGAGTTATGGGTTTTATGAGTTTTATTGTTAATGGATTTTTAAGAGAATTGATAAAAGAATTGAACCTAATTGAGAGTTGGTGTTTAGGATTAATTAAGAATGGTGTAAAAATGGATTATTTCTATGTTTTTGATGGAGTTGTTATGGAAAATTTGTATGAATTAGGAAGGGGATTTATATGTGGTTTTTCTTCAAATTTAGTTGAGATTATGTTGGAAAGGAGGAAGAGTAACAAGTTGCTATTATTGGCTTTGAAAATTATATTGAAAGTGTAGTTATTGAAGGAAAGTTGAAGCTCTAGCCAGCACAATTTTATATTATTTTCAATATGGTTTTTTAATATTTCAAATTATTAAATAGATGATTGATATGTATTTTCCTAAATCAATATTTTCAGGTGATATCGTGGCGTAAATGATTTACGATTTGGAATGTTAACAGCAAAAGTTTGTGAGTGGATTCTATTTTCACATTTAAAATTATCATTAGTACTAAGTTTTTAGTAGTTTACAAAACATAAAAGTTTTAAAGTTTATATTATCGTATATGATTATTTGTTGATATAAATAAATATAAATGAAAGTTTTAGATATTCATTATTCAGTATATATGATTTATGCCAGCTACGGATTTTATAATGGTTTGAAAATTATGATATTATTTTCAGTAGTTTATTTTCAAACCGGTAGAAACAATACCCTCAGTTTCAGCTTTTAGTAGGTCTTTGGGACCCACTTTAGCATACACATAGGCTTTGGGCCGTATGTTAGGGTGCTTAGCCCTTTGGGGGCAGCTCTGCGCGCGTATGACCAGTTTCAGTATTCAATTGCTCTACTGCATGCATGATTTCACTCTACATGCAGTATGACCAGTAAAGGGTACATTTTTAGTGGGTTTTTATCACTACGATATAGTATATGAACAGTTTCTATTGTTATATATATATATATTTACGTACAAGTATTGATATGGTTTCGACAGCTGAATATTATGTTTATTAAATTATGAATCTATCCAGTTTTACGAGTTTTATTTTTGAATTTTATGATTATTAAGTTTTACGAATATTAGTTTTGAACAGTTTTATGAATTTGGAAACTATTATATATTATGTAGTTTTGAAGAAAATATTAGTTTAATAAAAATTCCACTCACTGGGCCTTTAGCTCATTCTTTTCAAATGTTTTTCCCCCACAGGTAGCTTTCGAGTTTCAGAAGATGATCGAGCTTACGACGAGCTTATCCACCACCCATATTGCATCAGCTCAGTTAGTACATAAGTCTTTAAGTTTGAAATATTTTTCTAGAACAGTTATGTTCAGTTTGCCTTGATGGTAGGTGTTTGCATTTAGCAAATACTTGCCATCGGCACACGACTCATCACGGGTCTATATGGAGATCTCGGGTCGGGTCGTGACATGTAAACACACCTCAATGGTAAAAAAATAAATAATTATACACTCGTATTTTTAAAATAATACCAACATAGATTGACCTAGTGGTCACAAGAGGTTCTTTTTCCAACCTTGAGGTCACAAGAGGTTCTTTTTCCAACCTTGAGGTCATGGGTTCAAACCATGTTTGGCTAACCTACCTAGAACATTATCTTACCGACGTCAAGTGTTGTAAGGTCGTATGGTTGTCACGTGAAATTAGTCGAGGTGTGCATAAACTGGCCCGAACACTTACGGTATCAAAACAAAAAAAAATTATACTAGTAAACCCTTTTCCTCCACTAACATCGTTAAGTATTTAGCGTTGGGCTGCGCTTCTATTTTATATTTTTAAGATAAAATATAAATAATACATATGTGGTTTCAAAATTATAAATTATATACCATTAAATTGTTAGCTACGTAAGAATCGTAACATCTGGTTAGGCATGAAAGAATAGTAATATAAATAAAAGAATAGTAACACGTCATTTCAAAAAAAAAGAGAGAGAGAATCGTAGTATGAATATAAATTGGGCGGTTGGGCCTATATACCTGATTCTTATTTAATATGAAAAATATTTCTAATAAATTGGGCCTGTAATTATTATGACGGTTTATTGTGTTATAGATTTTTTTAAAATCAAGTTATATTAATTATTTATGAACAAATAGAAAGAATGGGCGATTATTGAAATAACATATTTGTACATTTTACTCAAATAACATAATTATATTTCAATAATTTATTGAACTAAAAAAAGTTAAAAAAAAAAACAAACAAACAAAGTCATTGAAAATAATAATGAAAAATAATCAAATAGTTCGATAAATTATTTAACTTAAACTTGAAAAAGAAAAAAACAGACAAAATCGTTAAAAACACTCATGAAAAATAGTTCAATAATTTTGTGAACTATAATTATGCTATTTGAATAATTTTTAAGAAATTCTGACATTTTAGTAACTAGGTTGATTTCCTTTAAAAAATTAATAGTGTAACGACCTGTTACCAAGTAAGGGTATTTTGGTAATTTCTCAAAAAAAACCTCCAAATTAAAACCACAAGTTTAATTTAATATTTTTAAATGATGTGGATCGTCTCGTCATTTCGATTCCAACGCAACTGACGGCTCGTCGTTCTGAGTCCCGATGAATGAGTTATGGCTTTTTTTGCATAGTGGCATTTTCATAATTAACTGAAAGCGGGAGTAAACCCTAAATCCTTCTTCTTCCTCCTCCCTAATCCGAAAACCAGGCCCCATTTGTCATATTTTCTCTCATTTTCGCCTAAAGGACATCTCCCGGATTGATTTCTCTATAACTTCCTCATCCGGACTCCGATTTACGCAAGTAAGTAGTCCATTCTGATCGGTTTTTCATTATCTTTCCATTAGCGTTAATTTCATAGCAAGATCAGTTCTGTGTAAAAAGTTATGGCTTAAAAACCTTTCGGGTTTTATATGATTTTTCGATTCTGATCGATTTTTCTTTTCTAATTCATCGTTGTAGGTTGTATTCATCGTAGTTCTTGAAATTAGATAAGTTTGGAAAAGTGGTGATTCCTCGTACTTTGAAAGGTTTTAAGGCTTTTTGTAAAAAAAGAAGAAGTAAGGTTTCTTGAAAACTCAATTCAAGGTGAGTATAAATTTGTTAAGAACTAAATTTTTCCATGTTTGTATTTTCCTTTTTCTTTATAAGTTAATCTCTGATTTTTAGCATGAAATTGGATGTTATTATGATTAATAATAAGGTTTTGGGGCTGTTTATAAAGATTTATAATTTGGAGTTTAAAGTATGTGAAAAAGTGGATTAAAGCATGCTAAATTATGACTATCGATATCGATTTACGGTAAAACTGAAATTATGAGTTTTCCATGGTGTTGTTGGATGTATAAGCATATTTTGGGTGTTTAAGGTTACATTGAATGTTTAAAAGTGGATTAAACATTGTTAGTTAAGAATTACTGCGGTTATCTTACTAGTGCCCTTTAGGTCGATAAATTAAGCCTAGGTGGTTAGCTAGTAGATATTTGATCTCTGAATCGATTGTGGTTATTTCCAAATGTATAGGGGCTGTTTTGGGAGTGATTTTATAGCCGTTATGCTGCTGGAAATTAGTTAGAAATTCATTAATTTTAGAATGTCCGAAAAAGGAGCGAAACTACGCTAGTTTAGACTAGTTTCGCTTCTAGATTTGACAATCATTGGGAGTTATTGGAAGTGAACCCAAAATGGTTTTATGAGTGATTTTGGGGCGTTTTAGAGTGATTAAAAGGTGAATTTTCCAGAAATTAAGTTTAGGAAAGTTCGGCGTAAAAAGTGAGTTATTTCGAGAATTTTGAGTTTAGACTCAATTTGAGCATCATGGTAGTGATGAGTGAAATCATATTACTTAAATACCTCGGGTAATATGGTAGTAGGTTCGCTTTAAGCAAAGGTCTTGCTTAAAGAAGAATATTGCCGTTAAGGGAGATTATACGGTTGTGCACAACTCTATAGCACTTAACGGGGCAGGTTCATTCCATCCGTACAATGGAAAAGAATATTTCTCGTAAGGATTTAAATTGAGAAAAGAGTGTTTAAATTCCTTATTGAGCGTAGTCTCTCTTTGTTCGCAGGCAAAGAGGAGATTAGAGGTATTAGTGAAAATTTTAAATCGAAAAGTTTTAAATTGAGAAAAGAGTGTTTAAAACTGTTTCGAATATTTTATCTTGTTAATTTGAGGATTAAGAGATACATGTATGTATTGGAATGTTGTGATTAGATTCCGAGTGTTTGAAGTAAGTGAACTTTCGGAAGACGGTGAGGCCGGTTATGAACTTAAAGTCTTAGAAAAATCTCTCATGGCATGATTTTATTTTTAACATTTTTCTACTCATTGGGCGTAGCCTTATGATGCTAACACTTTTTTTTTCAGGTAAAGGAAAGAAGAAACTCGGTGGCTGATGATGTTCGAGACGGGTGATCGGTTGGCATGGATTTGCAACGCCGGTGAAGTCTTGTTCTTTATTATTTATTTTTGGGGATAATGTCTTTTGACTTCATGTTTTGTTTTGTTTTCAAATAAGTATATTGAATATACTTTTATTTGACAATTTCTAAACAATGATTTGAGATTGTTTTGTTTTGATGTTTTGGCGTTTTTAAAGTCAAACCAATCGGTTTAGAATTGTTATTTGGTTTGATTTTAAATGAAAAGAACTTGACTTTTGTTTTAATTGCTTCCGCTGTCTTTAAATTATGAATTCCATGTGTTTTGGGATTTTTGGATTTTTCGGGTTGCTACAAATAGTGTCTCAAAAAGTTCCATTTGGTATCACAATTAATTCTGTTTTTTAAAATTTTACTTCCTAATTTGATTGGTGAATTTCAAATAAGAATGATATATAATTGATATTTTTTTGTATTTAAGTTTATTAAGAAATGAATTTTTGAAGTTTATTCGATATAAAATAATGATTTAATTAAAAAAGAAAAATATTATAATTTAATAGAATGATAGTTTATAATGTGATAAAGGTTTATTATAGTTGAATTGTTTTAGTTATAATGTGTTTTTTTAAGTAGCTTACAATGTGTTTTTACCTCTTAAAAAATATTTTAATAAATAAAATAATAAAACATATCAAAGGCAGATGGTTATAACAAAATTATTGAATTATATATATTTTTAAAAAAAAAATAATAATATTTTAAAGAAATAATTGAATTAAAAAAACATATCAAATGTTGATGCTTAATTTTTAAAAAAATAAATTACTTTTATATATAGAAGAATGTGTCTTTACATATGATTATTTTTCTTGAAGAAATAATCAAATATTATTTTTATTGATAAAATAATCTCGTAGTGAAAATTCTTAAATACTGTTTTTTTTATATATATTATATAAGTTTTCTATATTATATTATTGAGTTCAATCAAAATAGTTATTTAATACGGGAAAATGGTTATTTTAGATATTAATTAGATGTTGTAGAGATGAAAGGAGTATATGTAATGGCATAGTTTGTGGTTTTAGAAATTGATGAAGGGTATGATGGTCTAAAAATGTTTCTCCCCTTAAACCCCTTTCAATATTGTAGAGATTAGTATACAGATTTATATTATTTGAGACAAATTCTATAAAAATAAAAACAAATATAAAATAAGTTCACAGTTTTTTTTTTTGATGGCCAATAAGTTCACAGTTAAATGTGTGTAACGATTTTTTATTTTATAATATGTTTTTAAATAAATAAGGTTATTTATAATAAAAAAAGATTATTTTATAATTTAATTTTAAAAACATTTTTAAATCTCAAGCAAAACTTATAAACTAAAAAAAGGTTTTTGAAAAGTGATTTTTGGTTTAGAATTTTACTTGGACCTGAAAAGAATTTCAAAGAGTGGCAGTTGCAAGTCTAGCAATTTTTATTAATAATATTTGTTAAAAAAATTTAAACTCTAAAAAATATTTATAAATATAACAAATTTCGATCGTTTGAATCAATGATAAACATTGAATTACATATTTTTATACTAGGCTTATTACTGATTCATACAATTAATCATTGTTAATTATAGATTAACATAGTAAATATTGTTATAATTGCAAATAGTTTTAAGTGATGATATATTTACAAATATTACTTAAAAATCGGGGGATATTTGCAATCTAGCAAAAAATATTAGTAATATTTGTAAAAGTATCAACACTAAAAAATATTTGTAAATATAGCAAATTTTGATCAGATGAATCAGTGATAAACATTTAATTACATATTTTTATACTAAGTTTATCACGGATACACACATTAATCACTCTTATTCGCTGATTTAACATAGTAAAAATTGTTATATTTACAAATACTTTTTTAGTTATTATTTTTACAAATATTGCATCAAAATCTGCTACCTAATCAAATTTCCCAAAAACTGGTAAAATTTCCTTTTTTAAAAAGCGGGGAAAAACATGAACTCTTTGATAATGATTTTTTTTCCTTTAAAAAAATAATAAAAAATGAAGCTTGTTCACCAACTAGTTTTATTTTATCATCTTGTTTTCACAGTAAAACTTTAAGTTAAAAAATCAAAATCCCATTTTTAGTTTCGAAATCTGGTTGAAGTTAAAAAAAAAAATCAAGAAAATACTGTCGAAAGGTTTAATTTTTAAAAATATAAAATTAAAAATCAGTCTTTTTATTCTTTTTACTCTAGTGCACCATACCTTTTGATTTTGAACTTATATGATATTTTGAAATGGTCGACGCGCCAAGTTTGTTGATAAATAGGTTTTATGATTTTATGTGTGTTTATGGAATTTACATATACTTTATATCGAAATTTCCAATGTTTTGTTAAATCATTTGTTTTACGCTTTAGATCCTTCGCTTCCGTTTTACGTGCTCGCGTCCTAGACTTGAATCTCGAGTCAGGTCGTCACAATTTTCAAACCCCGACACAAATTACACACCCGCATCATAACATTCTTACAAGCTTCTACATTCACCACTTTAGTGATTGGCAACCTTTCCGATCAGACACTTATCCAGCCTTTTGACCACATAAGCATTCATGACCTTCTTTACGTCAACGATCGTCTCCTCCCTCTTCGACAAGGTGAGAGACGCTAAACTATTAGTTAAATCATATGTCTCCATGGTTGCTATCGCTATCAGAGTCAAAGGAAACCTAACTTGCACTCTAGCAAGAGAAGTCTCTCATAGAGAGAGAATCACCCAATCTTCCATTAACTTTGCCGGTAATTTACTTTTAAAAAAGGGTAAAATGCAAATAAGACCCTTGTGGTCTTTTCAAAATGCATGAGCACCCCCTGTACTTTGAAAATGACAAATCGCACCCCTGTGGTTCCAATTTTTTCCAATCAGACCCCTCCCCTTCAATGTCAATAATTTTCTTTTAGCCATAACTTTTTCGTTTGAACTCCGATTTGGATGATTCAAGATGTTTTGAAATCTTCATTTCCGGCTTTACATAATCGTCGCTTCAAAACTTTGAAATCATCAATAACCAAAAGAGTTAACGATGTCAATCATACCTAGTGTTTTGATATTAATAAAATCTTTTATTTATTAATGATTTCAAAGTTTCAAAGTGACATTTATGTAGAGCCTAAAATGAGGATTCCAAAACATCTTGAATCGTCCAAATCGGAGTTCAAACGAAGAAGTTGTGGCTAAAAGAAAATTATTGACATTGAAGGGGAGGGTCTGATTGAAAAAAATTGGAACCACAGGGGTGTGATTTGCCATTTTCAAAGTACAGGGGGTGTTCATGCATTTTGAAAAGACCACAGGGGTCTTATTTGCATTTTACCCTAAAAAAATGTTATATTTACAAATACTTTTTTAGTTAATATTTTTATAAATATTACATCAGAATCTGCTACATAATCAAATTTCCCAAAAACTGATAAACTTTCCTTTTTTTAAAAAGCGGGGAAAAACATGATGAACTCTTTGATAATGATTTTTTTCCTTTAAAAAAATAATAGAAAATGAAGCTTGTTCAGTTCTATCATCTTGTTTTCACAGTAAAACTTTTAAAGTTAAAAAAATCAAAATCCCATTTTTAGTTTTGAAATCTGGTTGAAGTTAAAAAAAAGGGTTAATTTCAATAATGGACAAATTAAAGTTGTTTATCTAAAAAAAACACAATCTTTTATATATATATATCAAAACTACCCAAAACCACCACCAGAAAAATTAAATTACATTGTGAAAAGACGCAACATACCCCAATTTAATTTTCCTTAATTTGTGAAAGATTTAAGGAAATTTATAAAATCCCTTAAATTTTGTAAAATTAATGGAAAATTTAAATCTATAAATAATTAAAACTATAACTAAAAAAATCTTAAAGCTTCTGAATAGTTCATTCTTCCAGAAAAATTCGAATTTCTTTCTTCTTCGATCATTCTCCAACCACCATTAATCCTCTACCAGGTATGTTGTACTGCGCCTTTATTTTAAAAGTTCTGTAGCAGCAGCAAGTTGACTTACCTCACACCCATCGTACAATGGTCGGCCTGGCTATCTTTAGCATCTCGTGCATCTTACGTGCTTCAGTATTCATTTCCTCTTCTACAACCCGTTCATCTTCGTCTACGTTTAAACTTTCACGGAAATTTTCACTGCCCTCATACCCCGCACCATCAAGTATCATTTGCTGCATCTGACTATACTGTTGTTCATCATTCCGTTCTTCGTCAACAGCCTCTACATTCGAGCTGCTACCTTCGTATCGTCTCGATTCCTGTAATGCAGCGTCGAACATTTCCTGTGTTTCCCCCTGAAACACCCAGGATAATAATTCTGCACAAACCCCCGACTATAAAGATGCACCTTCAACTCTGTAACCGGTATGATTCTCCTATTGTCGCATTTCCTGCACGGGCAACTTAGCTTTCCACCATACTTTTCATAATAGACAGTTGTCATGCAAAACTCAACAAACTGTTCAACCCCGGCCACAAACTCATCATTCAAATACCCGTCTATCAAACGAACATACATCCACTCTCTCATTTTCTTTTTTCTTAATGCGTACAAACAATGGGTGGAGGGGTTTTTATAATGGACTCCTCTGCTCATTTGCGACCAGATGGTAGTATTTTTGCTACCATCTGGTCGCATTTTCCGGCTAAAATTTCCCGCCATTTTCCTCACTGCCTCGGGTCACATCAAGTCAGAATTTACGACCTCATGGTCACTTTTTTTGGTGACCACTTGGTAGCTTTTATCCCACCAAATTATTTATATATTACTGGTCTCATAAAATCACAGCATTTGCGACCATCTGGTCACTTCCTAATGTGACCACGTGGTAGCTTAATTCTCGCCAAATTTTTAAGCTACCACTGCTCAATTAAAGGTCACCAAAATTGCGACCATTTAGTCACTTATAATTGTGACCACTTGGTAGCTTTCTTCCCTCCAATTTTAAGCTACCACTGCTCAATAAAGGTCACCAAAATTGCGACCATTTAGTCACTTTTAATTGTAACCACTTGGTAGCTTTTTTCCCTCCAAAATTACACGCCATTTTTTGCTACCAAGTCATATTTTAGTCACACAAATGCGATCAGTTGGTCGTTTTTTTAGGTGACCAATTGGTCGCTTCTTTCGTGCCATAATTTCGCGTCATTTTTTATGACTACTTCTGCTTTTCGTCGCAATCTGGTCGCAAAAAAAGTGACCAGATGGTCACTTAGAGTCAACCTTCAAAAAAAGTGACCAGGTGGTCACCAAAAAACTACCACTTTTGTTTGGTCGCAAATTTCTGGTCACATTTTGATAGTTTTTTGTAGTGATAAATCGGCCATTTTGGTCTAGAAGGAAATCAAAGGAGAAGAGAAAATGATTGAGAAAAACTAAAAATGGAGGCTTGCTCTAAGTTGAATGTTTTTTGAAAGACAAAAGCTGATATTAAAATAGAAGATATAAAAAAAGGGAGGAAAGAAAATTTTGGAAAAGATGAAAATTTCTTCAAGCTTGCTTGGGAAGTTGGTTTTCCATTGGAAATCAGCTCCTGTTGCGTCAAAATGAACAATGATGGAAAAAGTGGTAAACTAGCTCACGATTGCTAAAAGGGTATGGAGGGGATTAAGTAAAATATGGTTTCAGATTGTGGCTAGAAATTGACTTCCAAAAGCATGTGGCTATTTTTTGTGAGGGGAATGACAAATGTGGCTAGTTCTTTAATTCTCTCTTTAAAATATGCCATGTAAGTAATACAATTAATATAAAATAATTAGTTTAATGCCATGTCAGCATTCTGTTAAGTATTTAACATAGTTTGACGGTAGGGACCAAATCGAAAGCTAAACGAAAACTCAGGGGTAAAAAATGTCAGTTTTGAAAACTCAGGGACCCAATTGTCAATTAACTCAAAACTCAGGGACCAAAAAATGTCTTTTTCCCTTGTTCAAATTTAGTTAGTTTTTTATGATTTTAGAACTTCAATTAATAAAAATGATCTTTCATTAATTTAATGTATATTTCTCTTTAAAAAAATGCCATTTGAAATTACTTTTCTTTTTGGGGCAGTTGCAAATCTAGCAATTTTTTTAGTAATTATTTATAAAATGTCAACTCTTAAAAATACTAGACTATTAACATGTGCGATGCACGTGAATTTTTATTTTTATTTAATTTCTAAATTAAGAACAGATTTAATTGTCAACAAATAAATTTATATGGATTTAATTAAGTTATCTAAAAAACCAATATATAGGTTCAATCTTATAGTTTTAGTGAATATCTAAAATTATTATAATGTTGATTTTTCAATGTTATTACCGACTTTAATTTTAAATAAACAATAATAACTAATCAAATAATGTTTATCTTCATTTTTAATAATTTTATTATTTTCTCGTATAGCAAAATTTTTGTATTAATAATTATATTCATAGATTTAATTTAAATTAATAGATCACGGTTATTTTATCAATCAGTGAAGTTTGCAATCTAATTTAAAAGAAATAGAAGCGAATATTTTAAATTGACTTTATTATTTTACATTAAAATCTAATCATATTTATTGAGTGCATATCTATATAAGTTTTGACCATGCATAATTTTTTTTAATTTCTTAAAAACACTATTATATATTTATTCTAAAAAAAACACTTTTATATACCATAGCATATATAAAATAATGCTTTTTCTAAAAATTATTATACAATATTTTCAATCAATGAATAATACAATATTTATAGATTATTTTTTAAGAAACTATTTCTATATCAATCGTTATAAACTACAAATAAATAGGGTTAAAAGTATAATTAATTGCTAATAGTATGTTTTGTAAATATTTTGATTCAATATATTTTTTTTTATTATAAATGAGATCTTACAATTATATAAAATTTATGAAGAAAAAAAACAACCTGTACAAAAAAGAAAAATTAATTTATCACTATATGGATAGTTCATATTGTTATTTTTTCAATTGAGTTTGAAAGACACTTTAAATGAAATTTTTAATTGAAATATATATTTTATGTGGAGGTAATTGAATAGAATTTTTAAACATATTATATGATTTTTTAGATATTAAAATAATGGTTAAAATATACATATTTGATCCCTAACGTTGGTCCTTAATTCTAATTTAGTTCTTAACATTTGAAAAGTTTTAATATATTTCCTCATGTTTTTTTTAATTTATTTAAGTTCAATTATAGTCCTTTTCTTGTTTATTTAAATGAAAAACTGACGTTACACCTTTTCTAACTAACTGACATGGACATTGAATGTTTGGATGCTAATAAAGATATCATATTGTGTATGTTTTGAAAAAAAGAAATAGTGAGTTACAACTTACATAATAAAAGAAAAATATTTTCTTATAAGTAGTCAGTGCAATAACCCTTTTTAACATTTTGATGTTTAATGACAATGCCAAACAGTAAAAGCATTCTATCAAAAAAAAAAAAAAAACAGTAAAAGCATCAATTTTCTTTTGTTAAAGAAATTTAATTAAATGAATATAATTGAGTTAAATTAAGGGATAAAATTTGAACATATCAAACATTAGGGATTAAATTAGAAAAAAAAAACAAACATTGGAACCATATATAAAATTTAACCCATAAAACAACAAAATAAAAAACTTTAATATAATAAAAGTAATATAAATTTAAAAAAAAATTGATAATACACTATCAAAACTAATTAACTTAACTTAGATGCCAGATAGAAGAAGACTAACTATAAACTTTTTATTTGATTTATTGTAGACGATTGTTATGCTCACTGTTGAGGTTAGATATTGTCTTCTTATGGGTTTAGACTTCCTCTTTTTTTCTTCTACATATACTAAAAAACCTGCGAGATATTTGAAGGTAGTCAAAAGAAAATTAAAAAAAAAATTGAGTAAGAGACAGTTTTTCACAATCAAATCTAATGATAAATGATAAAGGATATAAAATTTACAAAATGTGTAAGTATTAATAAAGATTATGAAATTGTTTGATGTATTGTACATGCATCAACCTCCTCGCACCTCTAATGGTGGAGTGAATCATAATTTATAGTGAAAAAAAAACTTCATATTCATCTAACTGATAAGGAATGCAAAAAGTTGCATTAAAGAAAGAAAGAAATAAATAATAATAATTAGTTAATTATTTCATATGTAACCGATGAGTTCTTTAAGATAAGTAACAATTATGTCCATTGAATTTAGTAAGAAACAAAAAGTCCATTTAATTTCATCCCCTTTTTTTTAATAGACAATATCATTCCCTTTATTGAAACCAACTTTGTGTGCGTTTTTCTAAAATAGAGATATGGGGATATCATTATCTGTTTATTTCTCTATTTAATTTAATAATAAGTTATTTCTTCATTAAAAAATGATAAAATTTTAGGGTTATTAATAAAAATGGCCAAATTTTTTTTTTATTACAATTATGTTTAGTCAGCTATATAAATTACATGAATGGCCAAAACCACCCGCCGGAAAAATTAATATCCCACTATTATAAAAAAGATAATTAAAATTAATTATATTGAAATCTATATCCCACAATTATAGGAGAGTTTTTCGATAAAAAACGCACACATGCATGGGTAAATCGAGAATATAATTTTAGCATCTCCACCACATATGGTTGACTTGACTATGGCCAAATATGTAAAATAATATAATTTGTTGATATTTATGAAATTAGGGGCTAAAAAGTGACTATTCTTGTAAAAATTTCTAAACTTTAAATCATATTATGAGAGATTATAATTTAAAAGTGACTTTTAAAAATATAATATGTATTTTTCTATGTAGTTGTTGAATTAATTAATTTGAACAACACTATAATAAATAAAATTATGAATTATTATACTAATTTTCTACTTAAATAGTTTAAACTCATTCAATCTTGGTTTTTTGTTAAAATAGTGAAATTAAGAAGCAAATTTTTTAATTTTAATTTTTATGTCCATAAAAAAAATATTAATATTATATTATATTATGTTTATTTAAACTTATTTAAAAATTATTAATGAACAAATTCTAAGATTAAATGTCTTAAAAAAATTATAAAATAATGTTAAACATCTAAATTTTATATTTAAATTTAAATTGTTTAAACTCATGCAAGGGATTTTTTTTTTGGGGGGGGGGGGGGGGGGGGGGGAATAGTGGAATTTTGTTGATAATTTTTTCTATCCATGATTTAGAGATATTTAGAATGTAGTAATCGTGTTTTCTAAAAATAGAGTAATTATTAAAGATTTTGATTGCTTTATTTTTAGTAGATAATAATAATTAATGAATAATGGCGAATTTTGTAAATTTAAAAATTGATATAGGGATATTATAGTCAAAAAATGATTCTCAACAATCCCCACTTTTAATATATTAAAGATTTGTAAGTATAACAAATTTTAATCGGTGAATCAGTGATCCTAAATATTGAATTACTCTTCTTCTAAAAAAAAATAAATTATTGAAGAATTACATATTCTTTTTTTTTTATCTTTGGGTGGTGCAAAAGCACAACAACCGCAGAAACTAAACAGAAACAAAGCAACAAAAAACAGCAAAAGAGAAGGACTACACGCCTTCAACAAAAGAACAGATCCATGGGGGGAAATTCCCAGACCATGAGTCAGAAACACTCGAGCTTAAAGCTATATTAATCACTCTATGTTTATGACTTTAAGTTTATCACTGATTCACACATTAATCACTGATTAATTAATATAATAAAAATTGATATATTTACAAATAATTTTAAGTGATAACATATTTATAAATATTGTACAAAAATCTGATACCCAGTAAAATTTATCTTTCTTTTTTCTATTTTTTTTGCTATATTCTTATCTCAAATAATCCATTATCAATTTAAACAAGATTTATATTCTGGGTCTCTTATTTTTTCTCAGTCCATTCTGAAATTTGAGCCATTAAAAGAAGGGAAAAAACTAACTGACAAACCAGTGAAAGAATTCTCTTAGGACCTCATTTTGGCAACTTATATGACAATAAAGTTGTACCAACTGCTACTTGTATGATTTCATTTTACCATATAGAAACTCATAATCAACAATAGCTTTCTTTCTTTGTTTTTTGTTTTTTTGTTTTTGTTTTCCTTTTTTTCATTTTCTGGTTCATGCAGAATTTACTAATATTAGAATTCATTTAATTTGTGTGATTGATATTATTTATATGAGGAAAGTAATTGGGTTGATGAGATCCTAATTTTTTTTAGATATTACATCGAATTTGTTGAGATTTGACAAGTATATGAAATGATTGATAAAGTCCTAAACTTGCTCAACAAGTTTGTTTGGTGACCAAAGCTTAATTATGGCCATAGGATTTGCTTGGTGGGCAAAAATGAATTATGACATTTGGATTTTACTTGGTGGCCAAGACTATTTTGCTTATAAATAGAGGTGTGGGCTTCATTGTTTGTTAGTGTTTGAGCGATAATGAGGGGCTTAGGAGTGTGAGAAATATTATAAAGAAAGGGTTTTCGTTCTTGAGGGCTTTTGAGCGTAATACACGGTTTAGTGTATTGAATATTTTTCACTATAACTCTTGATTTATCATAGTGAAATCCGCAGCGGTAGCAATTGGACGTAGCCAATTAGGGTGAACCACTATAAATCTTTGTGTCGTTTGATTGTGTTTTTTTCTTTATTTTTCTCGGTTATTTTTCTTTATTTCTAGCGGTGAATGTGGGAAAGGTGGTTTTTTCCCAACAGAATTGGGGGAGGGGAGAGTCAAACCTTCAACCTCATAAAAAAGAAATAGATGTCTAACCACTTGAATTATGCATGTATTGACAGATCCTAATTCTAAATTACAAGAAATTATTCAAGGTTGTTGTCATGATAAGTTATGAGAAATTATTTCTCCTTTTAGAATTTTCATATATGATGAAATTTATTAGCTGTTTAGATAGCCCACGTGTGTATACAGCTCATCAATCATTTACTTTCTTTTTGTGATCATAAAATGAATAGTTTTTGCTATCAGCTTTTAGATCATCCTCTTACAGTGTTGTGAAGCAGCATAAATCAATAAACAAAAATATCCTTACATTTCGATTAGACAAGAAAATGAACACTCAACAATTGAATTGAAATAATTTTATGGACATCTTATCTTTTTCTGAGTTTTGGGATATGCAATTATTGAGCTAGGGAATTATTAAAATAGTAGAAAAAAATATGTAATTATTTATATAACACAATTTTAAAATGTATCTCTCTATAAAATATATAAATGTGGGGACGAGTCGAGAAACATTTGATTTAAGTTTATCCTCATTTTATTAATTTATTCCATTTTAGATTTAGTTTCTTAAATATATTTATTTCCTCTTATTTAATCCATTCATTTTTCTCATACAAACATTTTGATATATATATATATATATATATATATATATATATATATATATATATATATATATATTGACAATTTCAATATAAATGTAAAAAAGAGGGATGGTTCATGCATATTCGGGATATATTTTTAATTAAAAAATCAATATTTTGAATATAACATTTTTTTTTCTTTAACTACTCAATTAGTTTTGAATAGTTTCATTAAAAAAATAAAGTTCATTCTCAATTATTTTTTTTCTTTTGTATTATTATTTAATGATCAGTATTATATTATTATTGTATTTTATGTTTTTAATCGGGATATATTTTAAACTAAAAAATCAATAATTTTTCAATTTGGTTAGTTTGTGCGCTATTTCTGAAAATTTTAATTTTTTTTGCTTTTTTGAAATTTACAATTAAAAAATGTTATTTTTACAAATACTCGGTAGATTTAATGCGAAGTAATTAATGTGATTGTTCTAAGTGCTGAAAAAATGAAACAAAACAAAAGGCAACTTTTTTGGATTTTTTTTTCACATTTAGCTGAATCCCATTGATTTAATGTTGCGGAGTAATTTTATGAAATAATTAAGAGTATTTCAAGCTCAGCCAAATAAATTTGGGAATTTCGCTTAATTGACCTCCAAAAAATCAATTAAGGTTTATTGACCTTCATTGTTATTTTAAACTTTTTTGACCTTATGATGATGTCATTTTAGTGTGAAATGTCTAGAAAACCCTTTTATTCTTTTTTCCATTGTCGCTACCCCCTCGAACGACGCGGAGCGGCCGACCCTCTTAAAAAACACAAACAGTCCTTTTCCATCCTGAAAAAAGGTTAAAGAAAAGAACAACAAAGAAAACAGGAGTCGCCACCAATCATTGGTTTTAAAAAGGTGTGATTGGTCACCCGAGAAAGACGAAAATAAAAATGGTCTGCGATTTAAAAAAATGGGTTCAGGAGTTTATTCATGTTTAGGGAAGGTATTAGCACCCTAAAACATTCGTTTTAAAAAACGATTACTGTTTTGGTTTATCTCAAATATGTCATTATATGCTTTTTACTAAAACAAAGTGATTTTATTATTATTTTGGAATGTCCCACATTTATTAGTCAACATCACTAATTATTTTAATGATATTGTTAAATAACTGTGAGTGGCATAAAGCCATTAGGAAAAAGTATGTTTTGTGTGTTTATTTTGAAATGTCTCATGTTAATTTGATCATATCATTAATCATTATAATGATATCATTAAATTGCTATGAGTGGCATTACACCATTAGAAAACATTTTTTTTTAAAAATCAATGATAAAATTATCAAACCATAAAACTTTCCATTTTATGAAATTTGAGATCAAAGTATTCTTGTACTCCCAAATTTCAAATTATAGAGAGTTCTTTGGAATGAAAGTTTTGAAGAAAAGTCCTTTAATTTGATTTATATGTCATGCCATAAAACTTCTTGATTCATGAAATTTGGGATCAAAGTATCCTTGTACTCCCTAATTTCAATTCCTAAGAAGTTTTTTGGAATGTACAAGTTTTGAAAAGGTTATTTCAACTTGGTTTTAAAATCATACCATTAAGTTTCTTAATTCATGAAATTTGGGATCAAAGTATTCTTGTACTCCCAAAGTTCAATTCATAGGAAACTTTTTAGGATGAAAAAGGTTTTGAAAAAATTATTTCAAATTGGTTTTAAAATCATACCATAAAATTTCTTAATTCATAAACTTTGGGATCAAAGTATTCTTGTACTCCCAAATTTTAATAGTAGAAATTTTTTGGTATGAGTTTTTGAAGAAAAAAAGAAAAAAATATTTAAAAGAAATAGTTTTTAACATTAAGTAAAAACAAAACAATAAACTTAACAAATAATAAATGTTAATTAGTGTAAGATAAGGAAATAAATCATAAACATAAATATGACATACAAAATATGACAATCGAATAAAACTATCACCCCCAAAAATATTCATATCTTTTATTAAAAAACAAACAATTTTTCATGAAAAAAAGTACCTCATTCTCGTTTTACAACAAAAAAATTGTGCAGAATTTTATACTAACTTTGAAAAATCATATCTTTTTTTATACTTAACAAAACGGAGTGATTCTTATTTCTAAATTTTTATTTACGAGTCTAGTTTACAGAAAAAATAACCATAAATAATAAATCTCAAAAAACAGGCACTGGAGATGCACATAATTGAAGATGGTCAGAAATTCCCGTAGCACATAAATATATTTGAACATCAAACTTCAAAATATCATAACTTTCAAACCACTAATCGGAATTAGTTTATTCTTTTTCCCATGTGTTCATATTCGAGTCTATTTTCATGAAAAAATTATCACATAAATCAAATAAATATATATAAATCTCAGAATGTATTTGAACATAAAGGACTCAACCTAAAAAAAACAGTTTTTCAAAGATGAAGCTTATTTTGTTTGAAGATGGAAATAACTCAACACCAATCATGTAACTAGAGAAATAAATAAGCACACTCATGTAAAAATAAAAATTACTAAGAACATCCCTATTACCTCTTAGAGTCCCCTTTGTGTGTGAAAATGAGAGGAAGAGTTTTGGGATTTGATTTTTATGAATTGTGGGTAAAATTGGATGAGATGAGAATGGTGGAGGAGATAGGAGTTTTTGAAAACATAAGATTCTTTTGTGAATGATGGTTAAGTCATGGATTGGTAAATGATGGAGAATTGGAGGTGGGAGATTGGGTGAGTGGTTTTTTTAAATAAATTTGGGGGGCAAGAGAGATGAATGAATGGTGGTTGGAAAAAGATGGAGGAATTGGAGGTGGGAGATTAGGTGAGTGGTTTTTTTTTAAATAAAATTGGGGGCCTCCTCCCTCTCTTCTTGAAAATGTGAGAATAAGATGAATTTATAGAGGTAAGTTAGGGTTTAGGTTTTCTTTTAATTTTAATTTTTATTAATTTTGAATTTTTTGTATTTTTCCATTTTTAGCCATTTTTTGAAAATATTTTCCTATCCTCTTCCCCCCTCTTTTTTCCTACCTCTTTTGTCTATGAATTCAAAATATCATCTCCCCCTCTTTTTGCCCAAAATAAAATTAAAATTTAATATACATTTTCATTTTAATTTTTAAATCTTCTTTTGTCTTAACCAAATTTTTATCCATAAATTTCCCTATTTTAGCAAAACTAATTTTACACTCTTCCATTTCTTTTAGCTTAACTAAAATTTTGTCCATAATTTTTCCTATTTTGGCAAGACTAATTTTACAATCTTTTCCAATTCTTTCATTGTTCACTTTTCATCTAGTTTTTCAAAACTATCCTCTTTTATTTAACAAAATTATTTTCCTTAAATTTCCACCTCATTTCCCATCTTCTCCACTTTTCCATTCTTATAAAAAAAAAAACCTCTTATTTTAATAACTTTAGATTAGGATAATTAAAAGATATGCTCATCTCAAATGACTATGATAAAAAAAAATGTCTATTTTATTTTATTTTTCAATTAAAAAAAAACTTTAATTTTTAAATAATACCGGACAAAATTAGGGGTCTACATCCATGAAACTTTTTTCCTCTCTTCTTCCATGAAACTTTTTTCTCTCTCTTCTTCCATGAAACCATTTTCTTATCTTTTGTATACTATCTCTTCTATCTCCCTCACTCACGGCGGTGACGGAGAGCGGCGGTTGGTGGTGGAAAACCTTTATTCTCTCGATTTGGGTATGCATGACTTTGGGGTTTTAAGATTTTTCATTTGTATTTTTTATCAATCTCAAAACCTCAACACCCTCTCCACTCTCTACCTCAACACTCTCTTCACATAACCAAGTAATCTTCAAGCTTTTGATTCTTAAAATATAAAAAAAATATGGGTTGCGCTGAATTTTTCCCCGAATTATGAGTTTTGCCCCGAATTTTACACCGATTTGTGCCTTGAATTTTGAGTCCCCCCCCCCCCCCCCCCCGAAAAGGTTTTTTTTTATACATATTAGGAAAGAAAGAGAAGAAAAAAAAAATAAAGGCTCTATGCCTGCACCGAATTTTAGGACAACCCCTTTATTTTTTTCCTCTTTCTGTCTTAAAATTCGATTTTAATTCGGGGCAAACTGGATTATTTTTTTAAAGAATTCGAGGAAGAAACTCAAAATTCGGGGGGAAAACTCAAAATTCTGGGAAGAATCTCATAATTTAGGGCAACCCAATTTTATTTTATTTTTTAAGAATCAAAAGCTTGAAGATTACTTGGTTATGTGAAGAGAGTGTTGAGGTAGAGAGTGGAGAGGGTGTTGAGGTTTTGGGATTGATAAAAAATACAAATGAAAAATCCTAAAAACCCAAAGTCATACATACTCAAATCGAGAGAATAAAAGTTTTCCACCACCAACCACCGCTCTCCGTCACCGTCGTGAGTGGGGGAGATAGAAGAGAAAATAGTTTCATGGAAGAAGAGAAGAAAATGTTTCATGGAAGAAGAGAAGAAAAAAGTTTCAAGGAAGAAGAGAATAAAAGGGTTTTTTAGACATTTCACACTAAAATGACATCATCATAAAGTCAAAAAAAATTAAAATGAGAATGGAGGTCAATAAACCTTAATTGCCAATTTTGGAGGTCAATGAAGCCAAATTCCCAATAAATTTATAAGTCTTTGGTCAAATTTGATTTGATACGAGCCTTCACGGCAAAATGAGAGTTTTAAAACATCTTGAATCTTCAATATCGAAGTTCAAAAAGAAAAAACTTATGGTTAAAAAAAAGTTAACTGTGTTGAAAGAGAGGGGTCTCTATTGTCATAATTTTGAACTACATAAATGTGATTTGCTATTTTTTTAACTATAGGAGATGTTATTCATTTGACCAAAACCACATGGATGACTATAATTTTAATAATACTTTTATAAATTTTAACTAAAAAAAAAATTACACTTTGAAATTTGACTAGTTTTAACAAAGCAGCAATCCTTCTCATTTTCATATTTTTTTTAATAAAAAAATGCATCATATTAATTATTTATAACACACAAATCCAAATGCATATAGTAACACAATATGAAAACGAGAAAATTACATAAATCACTCCTGAATTATCGGGGTCGTAACAGTTACATTTTTTAATTTGAGTACTTGACCTCTTAAAACTTGTAAATTTTTAAAATTGGAGCACATAGAATTTTAATTTGACAAATTATCTCCATTAAATTACTAATTATTTTTATGAAATCTATATGGATCCGGTCTCTCAAGGCACTCATTTTGTCTCAAACCCCATCTTTGACCCGGACCCCAAAACCCACACGTGGTGGAGAAATTATTGAGAATACCGGGGCATAATGTGCCTAGTAGGTTGATGGGCGACATGTGTCCACTGGCAAAATTATATTGGGACGGAACTTTGCGGAATTGAACAAACGGTAAACTTATTTTATTATTATTTTTTTTTATAATAATCAAACTTGTTGCATGCCCTTTTCAATTGTGTATTTTTTTTTCTCTTGTTTTTATTTTACAGACAAAATGAATTAGAATTGAATATTCAAAAATATAATTTTCTTACATTTACATTTAGTGTTTTGCATATTAATATTATTTGTACAACAATATAAGAATTTCATTTAAAAATTATAAATTGAGAAATTTCATCAAATAACACTTTTTCTACATTAATTTTAAAATAGTATTAGTTTGATTTATTTTTAAAAATATTATTTTTGGTTTTAGTAATTTAATAAATTATTTTTATTTATATTATAGAATGAAAAAATTAATTGTTATTTTTCATATTTTTTATTGAAATGTTTTAAATTAAATTCGATACTTTTTTAAATTTAATTGATTTCTATTATTTTGATAAATTGATTGTGTAATGACTTCGTTTCAATATAAAATAATTTTTAAATGAAATTCTTGTATTGTTGAACAAATAATATTAATATGCAAAACACTAAATGGAAATGTAAGAAAATTATATTTTTGAATATTCAATTCTAATTAGTTTTGTCTGTAAAAATTAAAATTTAGAAGAAAAAAAACCTTCAATTGAAAAGGGCATCCAACAGTTTGATTATTATTAAAAATAAATAAATTGAGTTTACCGTTGTTCAATTCCGCAAATTTCCGTCCCAATATAACTTGGCCAGTGGACACATGTCGCCCATCAACCCACTAGGCACATTATCCCCCGGTATTCTCAATAATTTCTCCACGTGGTGGGACATGGATTCACTAATCCGATCTCACCCCTTCTCGCCCCCTTACAGTTACATTAGGTATGAATTAATTACTTGTCTCTACGGTGATTTTGGGGGTCTAATTTAATAATTTAATGAGGTATAATTTGTCAAATTTAGTTTTTATGAGTCTAATTTTTAAACACTCTATAAAGTTTAAAAAATCAATTATTCAGTGATCAAAAAAAAAAAAAAAAAAAAAAATCAATTATTCACATTGGTCTAATAATTACAACCCCTATAATTTAGGGATGATATATATGCAATTTTCCATTCATATGAAATCTTAACTAAATTTTAAAAGTTACAGAAGTATTCTTTTTTCTTTTGAAATTTGACTCGTTTAACGGAGCATTAATCCTGCTCACTTTTCATACGCTTTTATTTATTTATCAAAAACTCATATATTAATTATTTATAACATACATTATTCAATAAATATAATACACAACATGAAAAGGTGCATTTGCAAAACTAGCAAATTTTTTTAGTAATATTTGTAAAAATAAAAGCTTAAAAAAAATATTTATAAATATATTAAATTTTGATGGAGTTTATCAGTGATAAACATTGAATTACATATTTTTACACCATGTTTATCACCGATAAACACATAAATCATTGTTAACAACTGATAAACATGATAAAAATTGTTATATTTGCAAATACTTTTTTGAGTTGATATTTTTACAAATATTGCATAAAAATCTGTCACCCGATGAAATTTCCCAATATGAAAATAAGGAGTCATCTCCTTAAAGTAAACAGGTAAAATAATGGGGCATTTTCAAATATGTTAGAAATTTTTATAATATTTACAAATTTGTTAGGAAAAAAAAAATATTTACAAAAATGTTAGAATTTTAAAAATTGTGAGTATATCAGTCGATCACTATTAGTATATCAGTGAATTTTTAGTATATCAATGGTAGTTTATCAGTCGATCATTAATATTCTATCATTGATATACTATTATATATCATTGATATACTATTAATTATTGACTGATATACTAATAGATTGATTGATATACTCGACTTTTGAAATTATAACATTTTTGTAAATATTTTTTTTTTCTAACATTTTTGTAAATATTTCACTCAATTATAACATTCATGTAAATTTCCCTAAAATAATTAAGAAAATTTTATTGGGTAGCAGATTTTGATATAATATTAATAAATATATCATAACTTAAAACTATGTGTAAATATAGCAAAAACTATGAGTAAATATAGCAAAAACTATGTGCAAATATAGCAATTTTTACTATGTTAATCAGAGATTACTAGTGATTAATGTTTGTATCAGCGATAAAGTTAGTGTAAGAATGTTTAATTCAATGTTTATTACCCGATCAAAATTTGCTATAGTTAAAAATATTTGTAAGAGCCGCTATTTTTATAAATATTATTAAAATAATTTGCTAGATTTACAGCTACCCCAAGTAATTATTCATATTTTATATAATTTAGCCCCATGAACTATATATTTTGCTGTATTATGATTTTGAAAAAAAAAAACAGAATGGGAAATTTCAATGACATTCCAACAAAGGCAGCTTTCCTCATAATCATAAACACAACATATTTTATTTATCAAACAAATTCGCCAACAGAAATCTAAATTACAAAAGACAACCAGTTGGGACCAAACTTTAAAGGATTCAATATTACAGACTGCATCAATTTTCTTACCAGCGTGACCTTCCTCCAGCTAATTACTTAAAAAAAACACCAAGCCTGTGCTTCGCCATGTTATGCATCAATAGTAGAGGGCTCTTTTGTTTTCACTTCATCGGGATAAAAGGTGACACTTTAAGATGTGGTTTGACATTACCGGGATAAAATGTGATACTTGGTCGTGGCTCTATATCTTTGGTGAATAGTTTTGTTTTGACGTCATCTGGGTAAAATGTGATACTTGGCGTGGTTCTATATCTTTGGTGAATAGTTTTGTTTTGACGTCATCTGGGTAAAATGTGAGACTTGGGCGTGGTTCTATATCTTTGGTGAAGAGTTTTGTTTTGACATCATCAGGGTAAAAATATGGCACTTGGTCGTGGCTCTATATCCTTGGCGAAGAGCTTTGTTTTGACATCGTCTGGGTAAAATGTGGCACTTGGTCGTGGCTCTATATCCTTGGTGAAAAGCTTTGTTTTGACATCATCTAGGTAAAATGTTAGGCTTGGTCGTGGCTCTATATCTTTGGCAAATAGTTTTGTTTTGACATCATTTGGGTAAAATATGATGCTTGGTCGTGGCTCTATATCTTTTACGAAAAGTTTTGTTTTGACATCATCGGGATAAAATGTGATACTAGGTCGTGGTTCTATATCCTTAACAAACGACTTATCATTTTCAAGCTTTGTATCTTCATCGCAGCCAGTTTTCTTTTCCGGGAAAACGTGTTTTGAATCATATTGAACAAGACGATCTTTGATTGCTTCCGGTAATGCCTCATCTATCACCACTTTTTTCCAGTTTTCTCCAGGTTCATGTCTTGATTCTATGGTGCTGACAAACTAAATGCAAGATAATAAGATCAGATTCTACATTTTGTATCAAGGAGTTTCAAGATATTTTGTATTAAAAACTTAGTAAATTACCCATAAAAAATTTAAGTATGAATTACCCTAACATTCCAGTGTTATTCATGGAAAAAAAGGGAATTTGAAAGGAAAAAACTTGCATATTTAAAAAAGAAAAGAAAAGAAAAATATATATAGTATAGATTGTAATGAATATCCTTACCCTTTTGTCACTAGATCCAAAAGTTTAAAGGTATGATTAAAAACAAATTTAATCATATATCTCAACTCTCAAGAATTATCCTTACACTTTTGCCTCTTTGCAGATTTTATTACGGCATTATTTTACACGAAAGTTAAATTTTCCATTAAATTTTACAAATCACGAATGAAAAAACTACGTGATAGATATGATATATATAATTGATTAATCGTGACAAATATGAAGTGTAATTATTTCTAACTTATACTTAATTTTTCAACGTGCCATATCAAATTTTGCATTAATATCAACGGAAAAGTTGAATATTAAAGATAGAACTGATAATATTTTCAGAGGGTAATAGTTTATTTATGATTTAAAAAAATAATAATCGGAGTTTATTTTGCAAAATTTTGAATGAAATTCCTTACCAAGAGAAGTGAAAAGAAAATGATGCCAAAAGTTGGAATCTTCATATCTTTCAAGACTCTATGCTTCTTTCTTTCCTCCTTTGTTTTGTTTAATGTGCATTTGAACGTTTAGAAACTTCACCTTTTTATAGGTAATTTTGAAAAAGGAATATTGAATCATCATAACTATTAAATATATTAAATCACCACTAGACTCAAAAGCTAAAGCCAATAACCTTGAAAAAAGTTTTTGGTTTTGCCATTATCATAGTTGTATTATTTGAAGAGTGTGAGATGTTTTGGTGTGAGAATTAGATTTATGAAAAGTGTTTTTAATTCATTAAAAATATTTTTCAAAAATTGTCGATTTTTGGTAAAAACATATATTTCTACTCCAAAGTGAGTGGTCGGACTATGTTTAGCTATGTTAATGAACTCAATCGAAAAGATTAAGAACATTATTTATAAAGTCTAAGAATCATTCGTCTAATTATCAATTAGTTTTGAGATATAAGCTTATGATTTTTTAAGATGGTATTAGAGTGCAACACGCTCAAATAAGCTTCCGGTCCAAAAATAGGGACCCCAAAACAGCCACCCATCTGCTTGATTAATTGACCTAACATATTGTCCTTAAAGATTGTTTTTAGAAGAATAGGTGTTTCACTTAAAATATTATTTTAAAAAATCATCTCAAACTCACCGGGAGTAGCAAAGTATTGTCATATGTAGCAATATAGTTCAATTATTAGGGATTATATTAGAAAATATGCATTATTAGTTTATGGGCTTCCATATTTAAGATAGAATATAATAGGAGCTTGAAAGTTCATACATTAAAGTAATTCAGTTCAATTATTGAGGAGTTTTATATATGAAAATGTGCATCATATTCTTACATAATTAGATCTTAAATGGAGCAATTGATTTTATATGTATTTATGGCTAAGAGTTCTGCAGAGTTGGTTCGATTCAATTATTGAGGGTCTTTTTGTTGTAAAATGGTCTCAAATGACATTTTATATAGGGATATAAATGACATTTTTTAAAATTGTAAATTTTAAAAGTAGTAAGTTTTCATAATTTTCAAAAAAATTATTTTTTAAACTTTCATTGTATAAAGAATTTATCACAACCGTAATCAAATATGAAAAACTACCAAATTTTAATTTAAAACATAAAAAAAAAACAATAAAATGAATTATTCAATAATACAAAAGAAAAAAATTCATTAATTTAATGAAAGTGAAAAATGTTATTTTTTAAAATAAATCAAATCTTTATTATTTTTTAAAATAAGGAAGAAAAGAGTGTTATTGGCTATAACTTATCTAATAAATAGATAATTTCTCTTACAAAATAAACATATGTATTAGTTAGTACCATAAACAATAATAACAAATTTTATTCCCTAAAGAGAGAAAGAAAAAAATAAATTACTTCCATTTTGTCCACAATTGGGAAGGACGTGTGCCCAATAGTCGCATTGCTGCTGAAATCTTATATTTAGTCGGCTTTGTTAATTAAAAAAAATAAGGCATTGCTGGCGAATTAACAATTTCGTTGGCAAAGCTTAATGAAAATGTCGGTGAGTTATCAAATTCGCAGGCAGTTTTTATGTGGCAAGGTATTGTCGGCGTACAATATCACCGTCAATGCATTTTTTATGCCAACAAAATCAAATTCGCCGGTAAAGGTAATTTTTTGGTAATGTGTGGTTCTGCAAACCTCTATTTGTACAAACCAATTTAAACTAGTCAATAATGGTTCAATTTAAATTTATAAATTTTTGTAGCGATCCAAACCAAACCAATATATATTAAATTATACATATAATATAATTAAATACTTAAATATTTGTTAAGATAGCTCACTGATGTGTCAAGATGAGCTGTAATTTGCTGACTAGTCAAGCTGTTAGAGATTAGTCAAAGTGTGAATAGCTTAGTGAGAGATTAGTTACAAGCTTTTGAGTTAGTTCTTCAAATGAAGTGTGTATGAATACTATTTATGTAATGTCATTAAAGAGATAATTCTCTGCTATAACATTCAATCTTAATATAGCAAATTCATATGGTATGAGCCTAATTCGATTCTGGATTCTTCCTTTCCAATTGTTCATGGCTTCTTCAACCTCTGAAGAAACATGTGCTAGATCAAATTCATCTTCTGATTCTTTTGTGAATCTTGGAAATCATACAAAGACGGTGAAACTTAGCGATGAAAATTTCCTAATTTGGAGACTACAAGTTCTAACAGCTGTTGAAGGCCATGGATTGGAAAAGTATATTGATTAAGAACACACTCCGCCATCAAAATTTGTTGTAGTCACTGGACAGAATGCAGCATCTATTAATCCTAAGTTTAAGCAATGGAAATTACAAGATAAATTGCTCTCTTCATGGCTTCTTGGTTCGATGACTGAAGGAATCTTGACTGAGGTAATTGATTGTTCTTCTTCTGCAGATATTTGGAATTGTATTTCATCACTTTTTGCTACAGAAAATATAGCAAAAGTTATGCAATTTAAAGCAAACATGCAGACCTTGAAGAAAGATTCCATGTCAGTGAGAGATTATATCTAGCCAAGATGAAATTACCGGCAAATTCATTATCTACAGTAGGTAATAAAGTATCTACACAAGATCATATAATGTGTATTTTACAAGGTCTTGGTGCAGAATTTGATCCAATAGTTTATGTGATCACTGCGAAAACCACAAGACAAACCTTGCAAGAAGTATCTACTTTGTTAATGACTCATGAAGTTCGATTAGAGAGAAATTTCAACAATGAAGGATATGTTCCTTCTATTAATCTCACAACTTAACATCAAGATAGCAAAGAAAATGGAGGTAATAATTCTTCTTAGAATCAGAGAAATGGAAATAATAACTATGATGGAAATAAAGGAAGAGGCAGAGGAAACAAGAACTGCAATACCTCAAACGGGTCTTAATGTCGAATGTGTGGAAGATTTTGTCATACTTCACCAAAATGTTTCTTTAGATTTGATCCAAATCATCATGGACCTACTCAAAATGCCTCTCAAAACTTAAATCAGTATCCTACAACAAATCCCAGTTTCAGGCAGAATACAAATCAATACTCTACTTCAAATCGAAATCAAATGTCAGCTTTTATGGCTTCTACAAGTCAAGATGGTCCAAGTGCAGATACAAACAGGTTCCCAGATTCGGGTGCAACAAATCATGTGACATATGACTTTGCAAATCTCAACATGGGTAATGAATATCATGGTAAGAGTAAAATTCATGTTAGTAATGGCACTGGTTTACATATTGCACATTTAGGGTCTACTAATCTGTCTTCACCTGCTTCAAATAAGTTTTTTCAACTATCTAATCTTGTACATGTATTAAACATCACCAAAAACCTAATCTATGTAAGTCAATTTGCAAAAGAAAACAATGTCTTTTTGAGTTTCATCCTTCTTTTTGTTTTGTGAAGGACAAAGTCAGTGACACGGTTCTACTTCAGGGTGATATACATGAGGGACTCTATAGGTTCAATTTGCAAAAGCATCATTCCTCAATTCCAAAGACTCAAACTGAAACAACCACCATCAATCTTAGTTCTTCTAGCATTCATCAGACTACTTTAGATAATGCAGCTTCAATGTGTAATGCTTTTGAACTTTGGCATAGGAGATTAGGTCATGTGAATCCTGTTATTATAAGATAGGCTCTTCAACTTTGTAATACTTCTATATCACTCGATAAAAATCTTCCTTTTTGTCATTCTTGTCAACTTGCAAGAAGTCATAAGCTTCCATTTTCATATTCTCAAACTATTTACACAACTCCTTTACAACTAGGGGTGTTCATTTTCCCAGTGGGGACCCGCCCCGAAAGTGGCGGGGAATCCCCTTTCTCAACTGGGATAGGGACGGGGATGGAGATAAAAAAAAATCCCCATTCGAGTTTCGGGGATGGGGACGGGGAATGGCATCCCCGTCCCCGTTCCCCGATTAAACCCCGATAATTCACTTTTCTTTTATGTTTTGTTATTGTTTTTTCGTTACTGTTTTTACTGTTTGTTTATAAACTGTTTTTTATTTGCTGTTTTTTAAAAACTGTTTTTATTCACTGTTTTTTAAAAACTGTTTTTATTTACTGTTTTTTATTTGCTGTTTTTTAAAAACTGTTTTTATTCACTGTTTTTGCTGTTTTTTAAAACTGTTTTTTTCTTTAATGTTTTAAAACTGTTTTTTATAACTGTTATTTTAAAATTGTTTTAAAAACTGTTTTTCTTTACTGTTTTTCATATGTTTTGTTTGCTGTTTTTATTGTTGTTTTTACTGTTTTCCTATTTTTTTACTTGCTGTTTTTTTATTGTAATTTGTTGTTTTTGGATTTGAGTTAGATAAATAATTGAATTTTGATAATTGTATTGAAAAATTAACTCCATTAGAGATTTTATTTTTAAATTTAAGCGGGGAAAATTCCCCGCTAAATTCCCCGTTCCCCGTGATTCCCCTGCAGGGAATCCCCGTCCCCGTCCCCGATCCCTTTGAACGGGGAATTTTGCGGGGATGGGGACGGGGATTGGGAACATTCCCCGTCCCCGCCCCGCCCCGTGAAAACTCCTATTTACAACTTGTGTCCTCTGATCTTTGGGAGCCATCTCACACACTTTCAAGAAATGGATATAGGTACTATGTTAGTTTCATTGATGTCTATTCAAGATACACTTGGATATATTTTCTTCAATCCAAATCTGATACAATGCAAGGCTTTCTGCAATTCAAATCCCTAGTTGAAAATCTTCTAAACTCAAAGATAAAAATACTACAGACAGATTGGGGAGGAGAATTTTGTAGCCTTACTCCATTTCTTAAGACTCATGGCATCTTACATAGAGTTATATGTCCATATACATCAGAACAAAATTGCATTATTGAAAGAAAACATAGGCATCTTGTAGAAACTGGTTTATCCTTATTTTCTTAAGCTTCTTTATTGTGAAATTTTGGGATGATGTTTTCACAACTTCTGTTTACATCATTAACAGATTACCTACTAGAGTCCTTCATAATATTTCACCATTGGAGAAGCTCTTTGCCACAAAATCAGACTACAATAGTATGAAATTTTTTTGCTGCAACTGCTACCCACTTCTTAGACCTTATAACCATCATAAACTACAATACAGATCTGCAAAATGGACCTTTTTAGGATATAGTTTTCAGCACAAGGGGTATAAGTGTCTGTCTGCTGAAGGTAGGGTTTATATCTCGAGACGTGTACTTTGATGAGACCTCTTATCCTTTTCAGAAATCTGGTACAACTACTACAGGTTAGTCACAAAATTCAGACATTTATGTTGGTAATATCCCAATTCTCAAGTCTACCCCTAGTTCACTAGTCAATACTTAGTCATCTATACCTGATCATCCTACCTCTAGTTGTACAAATACTTCACCAGTCAATACTTTACATATTTCAAATTCTTCAAATATCACAGCTCCATCTGACAATATATCCCAGTTACCTATTCAACCTACCCCTAGTTCTCCTTCTACCAATGTGCAAGATATTTCACCTACACTATTACCACATGATGTTACTTTTTACCAAAATAGTCTTTCCATGACTATACGTGCAAAAAATAGAATACATAAACCGAAAGCTCTTCTGGTGGAAAATCTAAAGGAATTTGAGCAAAAGAATGTCAAAGAAGTTTTACTCAATTCACAGTGGAAACAAGCTATGCAAGAAGAATATGATGCTCTCATGAAAAATGAAACCTGGAGTTTAGTTCCTAAACCAGCTGACAGGAAGATTGTGGGTTGTAAATGGGTTTTCAAAATAAAAAGATATTCAGATGGAAGTGTGGCAAGATACAAAGTAAGGTTAGTAGCTAAAGGGTTTTATGAACAGGCAGACATTAATTACTGTGAGACTTTTAGCCCTGTGGTAAAACCAACTACTATTAGAGTACTTTTGACTTTTTCTCTTGCTAATAGCTGGAAATTGAGACAGCTTGATATAAACAATGCCTTTTTTCATGGCATTCTTTAAGAAGATGTGCTAATAGAACAACCAACTGGATTTGAAACTAATATACATCACCAATGGTTTGTAAATTACATAAAGCTATATATGGCTTAAAACAAGCTCCAAGAGCTTGGTTTGACAGGTTGAGAACCTTCTTACAGCAAAATCAATTCATTAGCTCCAAAGCAGATCACTCCTTCTTCCTCAAAATTACTTCAACATCCTCCATCTACATACTTGTCTATGTTGATGATATAATCATCACTGGAAGCTCACCTGCTGATATAAACAATCTGATTCAATCTCTTCATAATACGTTTACACTCAAAGATCTTGGTGAGTTGAACTATTTTTTAGGGGTGGAGGTATCTTACACAAAAGACGGAAATATGTTCCTTTCTTAGTCCAAATATTTTAATGATTTGCTACAAAAGACAAACATGCCTAAAGCTAGAGTAATGTCTACACCAATGATAAGCAACACCATCTTATCAGCCCATGGAGGAGAAGATTTTACTGATCTCAAATTATATAGAAGCACAGTGGATTCTCTCCAATATGCTACAATTACAAGACAAGATCTAGCATATTCTGTTAACAAACTCTCTCAATTTATGCATTCTCCAAAGGTAATTCATTGGCATGCTATCAAGAGACAATTGAGATATCTAAACGGCACTCTTAATCATGGAATTCTGTTTACCAAACCATCCAAGTTGCAACTTCAAGTTTTCTCATATGCTGACTGGGTTTCATATCCAGATGACAGGAGATCAACCACAGGCTTTTATATAGTCCTTGGAGGTAATCCTATATCTTGGTCTTCTCGACAGCAACACACAATATCAAGATCAAGTACAGAAGCAGAACATAGAAGTGTAGCTAATGCTTCAGCTGAACTAATTTGGCTTCAATCATTACTATCTGAATTACAACTACCACTTACTCAAGCACCTATTTTGTGGTGTGACAATTTGAGTACAGTACACATAAGTGTAAATCTTGTCTTACATGCTAGAACCAAATATGTGAAACTTGATATTTACTTTGTTAGAGACCTGGTGCATAAGAAAAACTACTTGTACATCATCTCCCTGCTAGTGAACAAATGGCAGACATTCCTACCAAACCACTCTCTGCTTCATCTTTTCAGAAATTGTGTCCGAGGCTCAAAGTATATTCTGCATAAGAAACTTGTTTGAGGGGGGATGTTAAGATAGCTCAATGATTAGGGTTTAGAGTTTAGGGTTTAGTTGTATGAATTTTTATTAGGTTTGTATTTTAATGTGTGTTTTTTATTTGTTATATTGGACCTTTTGAATAATTGAAACTAATCTTGCAGTTTTTTAGAAGTTATTTTTGTAGATTCTTGTTAAACTTGACATGATCTCGTAGATTAAGTATTTAAGAATAGTAGACAGAGAGAAAAAAAAGTAAAAAGTGGAAGCCCCAGACCTGGCCTATCTATTGTTCACCCCTACTTAAAAGCATGGTTATTGAATAATAACCTCATCAGTCACATCGCCTAGAAAGAGAGATACTTCTCTACTTAAAAATAAGCAGCTAAATATGCTTAGATCCAATCAAAATATGTCACATAGGTCAAATTTGCAACCTTTTTTTTTCCTTTTAACTTTTTACCCATGTGGCATATTTTGATTGGTCTAAGTATATTTGGCTGCTCATTTTTAAGCAGAGAAGTATCTTTGGCCTATAAATTAAATCAATCGTCGAATGCTTAGAAATTTAGGATTAATAACTTAATGGGAAATTTACATGGATGTCATAATCAGTTGAAATATTTACAAATATATTATAAAGAAAATATTTACAAAAATATTAGAATTTCAAGGGGAGGTTACAGTTCATAAGATGTTGATGGGTGTCGAAACCACCAAAAATAAATAGTTACTCTTGGAATTTAGAATTTTGTAGTAGTGGTGAGTAAGGTCGATCTCCAAAGGGAAAAGAGAATTAAATAGAAGTTAACAAAAAAGGGGAGATTTTGAGTTTTGAAAATATAAAGAAAATAAAATTAAAAAGAATAAGAAATCAATAGAGAAAGCTTCCGACTAAAGGTTAATCTCGGTTATGGTTCATGGATTGATCATTGATTACTAAACATGCATTCCTAAATTCTTCTCTAAATTCGTTGGCAGTTGCCAGAACAACAAGTGCTCTTCCTTCGTTTTTCGATAGCCAAGATACGATCTAATGACTATTTCTCTAATTAACGGATAACCCTATAATACAGTAATAAGATTTAACTCATTACCATCATTAAGATGAGAAGAACTCAATTCTAACTAGCAAACACGGTACGACCGATTTATTTAAGTTAGATCATAAATTCCCATAACATAAATTGAAACTTGTCCTTAATCAATTTATGCTATTATGCTACTTGTATTAGAACAATTAAACAATTATGGATTTAACGTTCTAACTAGCAATATGAAAATTAATCAAAGAACAAGTGGCCAATTTGCACAATAATTAATCAACAATAAAATATCCAAAGAGAAAGCATGAATAAAGAGAAAATAAGAATAAAATTAAGAACATAACCTCACAAAATTATGAACCAAACCTCGATAATCCTCTAGTTGGAATAAAGAATTTAGCTAGAAAACAAACTAAAAACTATCTAAGAGTCCTAAGAAAAATAGGGAAAGAAGGGATTGTGAATTAGGGTTCAAATGAGGCTTTAAATAGGCAATAAGAGATAAAATAAGATAAAATCTACTATAAAAATCTGTGCACGCCGTTGAAGCCGAGCCGTTCGAGCCACCAAGCTGGGTCGTCTGACGTCTTTATGTGAGAGGAGTCGTCTGGAAGCCGCCCAAGCGCGCCGAGCCAAGCGCCAAACTGCACGCTGGAGCGTTGCTCCTTTGGATTGTCAACGAGCGACGTGTCGCCAATGACGAAGCGACACCTCGCTTTGCTTCTTTTCTGCCAGCCAACGTGCTGACGTCATTGTGATGTCAGCGCCCTCTTTCTTCTTCACACCGTTGACGTCATCATCCGAAATTAGTATTATTTTTCCTTTTTCTCGTCGCCTCGGGAATGGGTCTCACCTTTGCAGCGACCACTCTCGGGTTTTTGGCCTGGATTTTGATTTTCTGTAGGACGCGGCCATCGGATCCTGTCGCCGTGGTGACAGGCCTTTTTTAACATTTGGGCATAACTTCTTCATTTTAAGTCTGATTTGAGTGCCGTTTTCGCCTACATTCATGAAATTCAACGATTAACAATATTATGGACATTTAAATCAATTAACATTCATATTTTAAATATTTTGGAGATAAAACCATTTATAAATAGGAATAGATTACGAGTTATCAAATGTCATAAATACCCTTATTTCATACAAAGTATATCAGTCGATTAGCGATAGTATATCGGCAGTAGTATATCAATGATAATATATTAACGATAGTTTATTAGTCAATCCATTATGGTACATCAGTTGATAGCATATCAATAATTTACCATGATATATTATCAGTGATTGATCAATGATATACTACTAATGATAAGTCAATAAAATGTCAGTGAGATACTATTAGTTATTGACTTATGTACTAATAGTGATGAACTGATATACTATTAGCCGATATACTAATAATCTCATGTCTATAAATTGAAGAAGGAGAATAAAGATATCATTTACCAAAAACTAGTCTATATGAATTAGTAGTAATTGATATCAATAAAGGGTAAACTGCAAATAACACCCCTGTGGTTTCGGTCAAATTCATGAAAAGTCCTTGTAGTTTAAAAATGGCAAATCACACCCCCGTACTTCCAAATTATATCAATATGACCCCTCCCCTTCAATGCTGTAAATTTTCTTTTAGCCGTAACTTTTTCGTTTGAACTAAGATTTTGATGATTCAAGATGTTTTGGAATCCTCTTTTCGGGCTCTACGTCATGGTCATATCAAACATTCAAATTTTTTAATAAATAACAGAGTTTTATTATCGTCAAAATATTTGGTATGATTACAGTAATTAACCCCGATATTTACTGATGATTTAGAAGTTTTCAAGTGACCATAAACTAGAGCCCGAAATGAGGATTCCAAAACATCTTGAATCATCAAAATCGAAGTTCAAACGAAAAAGTTATGGTTAAAAGAAAATTTACACCATTGAAGGGGAGGGGTCATATTGATATAATTTGGAAGTACGGGGGTGTGATTTGCCATTTTTAAACTACGTGGACTTTTCATGATTTTGACCGAAACCATAAGGGTGTTATTTGCATTTTACCCTATCAATAAATTATTGTGTATCACTTAACATTAATTGCTATACTAAGTGAATCAATACTACTAACTGATATATACACGAAAATTAATAAGTATATCATTAAACTCAAATTTAATTTATATATGAGTGAGCAGGAATTGATATATTATATATCAATAGTGTTCATGATATATAGTAAATAAGACGCCTTATGACTGAAAATTTCAAATGAAAACCAATTGTTTTTAAACATTTTTGGACATATTTTTTTGGCTAACATTTTTGTAAATAGTAAGGTCCATTCTAATAAATTTGTAAGTGGCATATCATAGATAATGTCAACACAATAGTAGATTAGTTGACAATACGATGGTAGATCAGTGTTAAAATATGTCATTATAATGGTAGATCAATGATAAAATATGTCATAACAATGGTAGATTAGTGATAGAACATGTTTAACAAGATATATCAATAATAGTATATCATGGTAGATCAAAGATAATTTACCATGATAAATCAATGATAATATATCTTAGTATATCAATCATAGTATATCATGCTCACTGATATACTAAGATATCTTTTCAGTGATATACCATTACAAAGATGGTAAATTAGTGTCTTACTAATATACCTGTATGAGATAAAGGTATTTATGATATTTTCCTATAAACAGTAACCGGGGCCACTAAAATTATTATATATTTTTGTAAATATTTTTTTATGTTAACATATTTGTAAATATTAGAGCCCATTTTAACATATTTGTAAATGCCCCTAATTTGATTGTCCTAGGCTAAGGATTTTAATTTAGATTTTTGTTTAAAATTAAGGAGTATTTTCGAAAATGACATTTTTGAATTGTAAATTTTAAAAATAGCAAAAGTTTTCAAAAAATTTCAGAAATTACACTTTCATTAATTTTAGTGAATGTTTCACAATCATAATGTTTCACAATCATAAAAACTAACTAAATTGGAAAAATTATTGAGTTTCAATTGAAATCATGTAACAGCCCGAACTTTCCCAAAACATGGAAATCACATAAACAACAATGGAAGCATAAATTAAATAACATCAATTCATTTTCATTAAAAAGTCAATGAAAAACTGTTCAAACATTAATCTCGATATTTTTTCGTAAAACAGATATCAACGCATTTTCTTATTTCAAATCAATTGAACTAATCAATTCAAATAAATAAAAGTTGGTAAAACAACAACATTGTTTAATCAAATCTCATCCCAAAATAAACTAAAAACATAAGAATAAAATATCGCCGGTGTGCAAATTCATGTCAACCAATTCACTCGCCTTGAACGTCATCAACCGCCAACTTTCTTTTTTACTTTACCTGAAAAAAATATTGTAACATCATGAGGCTACGCCCAATGAGTAGAATAATGTTTAAAAACAATAATATCATGAGAGGTTTCCTAAGTCATTAAATTCATAATCGGCCTCACCGACTTCCAACAACTCACCCGTACCTTTCAAACTGATACTTAATTAATTCAACGTCTCAAATCTCCTCTTTATCCGCAAATAAAGAGAGATTTCACTCGAAAAGGATTTAAACACTCTTTTTCATAATTTACACCTTTCGAGATAAATACTACTTCAATACAATTAATCTCTTCTTTCCCCGCTAACAAAGAGCGATTTCACTCGAATAAGATTTAAACACTCTTTTCTCAATCGAAACCTTTCAATATATAAGCAACTTATCTCAATACCTCTAATCTCCTCTTTTCCGCAAACAAAGAGAGACTACACTCGAGAAGGATTTTAAACACTCTTTTTCACAATTTAAAACCTTCCAAGATATTCTTTTCCATTGTACATATGAAATGAACCCGCTCTATTAAGTGTTATTAAAGTCATGAATAACTAAAATAGTCCCCCTAACGCATATTCTTCATTAACCAAGGCCCTACTTAATGCGAAACTACCATCATATTACCCAAGGTATTCAAAGCAATACGATAAAGAAAAACATCATTACTCGAGATGTTTTACAAGCCAAGGTTTAATTCTCCACCTAGAATTTCCGTTTCTCCACATAAACACTATTTTCTAGGCCTAATCTCTATAATTAAAAATTCAGGAAATTTAACTCAATATCAACCTTAGAATGACCCAAAATCATCAAAAATTACATTTAGATCACTTCTAATGGTTACCCCAAATATTACCCAACACTAGGAGCAACACTAGCCTAAACTAGTGTAGTGTTACTCCTTTTTCGGACATTCAAATTCTAACACTTTCCTACTAATAAATCAGCGGTATAACGGCTCTGTTAGCACTCCAAAATGGCCTCTAAACATCCAAAACACACCACAAATAAATTGGGATTTCGATTATTAAATATTTAACCACCTAGACTAGTATTATCGACTTAATGGGCACTAAACAGACAGCTGTATTCTTCACAACCTGCAATGTTTAATCATCTTTAAACATTCAAATACAAGCTTAAATTGTCCCCTTTATCAATTAATCAGAGTTCAAAAATACCTAAAAAGAAAAAAAAAATATGACTCTAGCCAGTTTCTATGACGAAAAATACTTACCTCCCGACTTTCCACATATCTCAATCTTATTTAATAAATGTTAACAGTCGGACCATGTATTTATTAAAAATTTATATATTTATTATTCAATAATATAGTTTATCAAATAAAAATAAGACACGTTAATGACATTATAATTATAGTTGTTAACTAGTATGAGCAGGTTTATAAACTAAACAAAAAATGATGAAGTACACATAATATCTTAATAATGTAAAAGGCATATATTTTTCTAAATCTGTTTGATAAATCATCCTTTAAATTTTTGGATGCTTGTGATCGATTTGAATATAAAAATAGATACGATATTAATTGATTGAGAAATGTTCCTTTTAAAGTTTTTTTTTACTAAACAAAATCAGAAAAAAGAAGATACGATCAACTCCTTCCAAATTGAGGGGGATATTTATTGTTTAAATTTATCATTTCGTCCAACCATTTTTCAATTTCATCACTAATATTTTAAATTTAAAATTTATATTTAATATATTTATATTTTTCATCAAATCTCTAATGTCAGACGAATTTTTTTTCCAACCTGTTTAGTTTTTGACCTTTTATAAAACTACACAAGACACCAAATCCAAAACAAGACCTTAAATCACCCAAAAACTCGTTCCAGAGTTTAGACACCAAGTATTTTTTTTTCAAAACCATAATTATTTGTAACCACGAAAATCTTCCATTATGCCAACCAACATCATTAATGGGCCGGGCCGAGCCGGGTTGGCCCAAACATTATAAGGCTCAAGCTCAGCTCGGGCTTAAGCCCAAACGAGCCTATACTTTTGGTCGAGCCGAGCCGGCTCGGCCCAATATAAAATTTTAAGGCTCGCGGCTCGGCTCATGGGCTAGGCTCATCGAGCCGAGCTTGAGCCTGACTCGTTGGAGCGAGCCAAGCTCAGCCTATCATACAAGTTCATTTTTTATTATATCAATTTTATTTTATCATATTTAGTAATTACACAAAACTATCAACTTTTAAATTATTTTTTTTATTAATTATTTCATACATGAATATTTGGGAATAGAGTGCATCACTACAATAGTACACCCCAACTAGGTTCGCACTCATTCATTTGTCAATTATATGCATTTTTCTCAATTTATATTATAGTGATGCACTCTTCAGACATATATTTTAAAAAGAAATAGAATATATTATTATTTTTTATTTTTACTTTTTAAATTGGTAATAATATAAATTATATTTAAATAATAAATAAATATTGCGAGCTTTTTTGGGCCGAGCTCCAGCCGGCTCGTTGGATCGGCCCTATGGAGGCTCAAACGAGCCGGCTCGTTCAAAAAAAGGGAAGCTCATATCCAATTCAAACATTTAACGAGCCGAGTCAAGCTGGCTCGTCAAACGTTGACTTTCGGGCCGAGCTTGGGCCGAATCCGAGCCGAGCTTGGGCCGGCTTTTAGGCCACGAGCCGGATGATGATGGTGATGCCAACATGTGCTATGTCAAGTGTACTAAATGTCGTGGAACCCGGGAGGTGATAGATTTGGCCCTAGAAGGAGATGAAACTGAATTAAAAGAAAGAAGAGAAAAAAGGGAATCAATGATGACAGAGAAATTTGAGCGAGTTGAGAAAATTAGACCCCAAAAAACAAGCCAGGAAAAGATTGATTTGAATATAAAAATAGATACGATATTAATTGATTGAGAAAATGTTCCTTTTAAAGTTTTTTTTTTTCCTAAACAAAATCAGAAAAAAGAAGATACGATCAACTGCTTCCAAATTGAGGGGATTATTTATTGATTAAATTTATCATTTCGTCCAACCATTTTTTCATCATTAGTATTTTAAATTTAAATTTTAAATCTAATATATTATATTATATTTTTCATCAAATCTCTAATGTCAACCACCACTAGAATTAGGGGTGTAAATGCCAATCTCTTCTCTTAAAGTGGAAGGTTCAAGTCCCCCTCCCCCAATTTGATATAATCTAAAATAAAATAAAATTAGGGGTGTAAATGGGGCGGCCCGTTTACACCTCGCCCCACACCAATTAGCTTTATCCCCCGCCCCGGACCTCGTCCCATTTATTAAAAGGGGGCAGGGCAGGACGGGACGGGGTTAAACGGGGTGGGGGAAATTATTAAAAATACATGATTTCATATATATTTTTTTTATATTCAAAATTCAAATTTTCAATGATAATAGGGCATAATAGAGCATAAATTAAACTCTTCATCATAAATTCATATCAAAATAAATCTAAAAAATTAAATAACAAAAAAAAAAGTAAATAGACGGGGGCGGGTGTAAACAAGGGAAAATTCCCCTACCCTTGCACCGTTTATTATGCGGGTTTAGCGGGGTCGGGGTCTTAGCTTTCACCCCTAACTAGAATCATTTCGATTTAATGTTTGTATTACAATATTATTTCAGCTAAATATATCATTTTGGTTCTTAATTTATACATCAACTTTCATTTATCCTTATTTATTTTAAAAGTTTCAATTTCACCTTTAATGTATGAAGATTTTTCAATTAGATCCTTGTCCAATAATGTGTGGAGGGGGAGGATAAATAAGGACTTAACAATTGAATATAGATGATAATCCTCACACAACCTCTACATGGTGGATTTACTACTTTTGGCTCAAAAATACAATATCCTTGCTCAATAATCATTTATCTCTCACCAAAATGATATGAAAAATGAGTACAAGAAAGATCTTTGAAGGATAGAGTCACTTGAGAAACTGCAGGTTAAGGATCACACATCGAAGAAATGGAAGGACCTAACAACGTTTATAAAGTCTAAAGGTCACCCCTCTCATTACCAATTAATTTTGAGATGAAAGTTCATGATTATTCAAATGGTATCAAATCCCCAACAAAAAATCAAACGAGCATCTGAAGCAAAAATGGGATCCGACGGAAGATTGAGAGCCCAAAAGGATACCCATCCAAGGGGAGAAGATCTCAAATCAGAAAAATAATATTCGTCAAATTTAATTTTTATGGGTCTAATTTTAACAATTTTATAAAGTTTTGGAGATCAATTTTGACGGTCATGTGTCATAATAGGATTGAACCACATTTGCCACGTATTGTAGAATGATCAACACCCCGTCAGCTAAATTGCCACATGTCATCATACTATTTATCCATGTCATGTTACCATGGTTGCCATGTCAACTTCAACAGTTAAGAACAAATCATTAACCACTTCATAAAAATTCAATCGTTTTGTATTCCATGTCACCATGTGTCGCGCCACACAATTGGTCATCTCATCAAAGTCAAAGTCAACTGATACAGTCAGCACACCACATGTCGCTCTCACAAAAGACCGAATTGACAAAATTACAAGGGATGCCCCTCGATCTTCTTTTTGCTTACAACATTTTCGTTTGGACTCTGATTTGGATGATTTAAAGTGCGTTGGAATACTTATTTCGAGTTCTACATTATGAATATTTTAAAACTTTGAAAATGCATCAGTAAATAAAATAAGTCCGTTATCATCCAACTACTTCGAATTGAAGACTATAAAGCCTAACATATCCCAAAGCTCAAAAAAGTACATTCATCCAATTCAACTATTGAGTGTCCCTTTGCTGTATAATCAAAATTTGATGATATTTTTATTTATTTTTACTACTCTACAACCTCACGATAGGATGATCCAAACCTGATAGCAAGTAAATATTCATTTTATTGATTATAAAAGACATGAAGGCTCCTATAGCTAGGTTATGGTTAATATAATTCATTAGATATATGAAAATTCATTCTTGGGTTTCCTACTGTGGATTCTATATTACCTGAAACATGATATAGGCTCTCAATAAAAATGATGGTGAATCTTCAAAGGGAAGGTTTACTGAGAAAGTAAAATTCTAAAAACAGAAATAAAATGAATTATTAGTTGCAGTAATTCTTGAAAAGAAAAGGGAAAAAAAAAACTTCATATTATTGATTCTGAATTTTTAAGGAGCAATCATGCAAGCAGCAGTTGGTGCAACTTTATTGTCACATATGCTTCCAAAATGAGGGTTCCAAGAGAATATCTTCACTGATCTATACACATGTATGGTTTGGAAATCAAGATGATCTTTGCTTTTTTAGATAATGATATAATATAGTTTAAAAAATAGCATGTGATATCAGAACTTGGGTTTTTTTAACATTATCTCTCTCTTTTTTTTATGTCTATTTTTTTTTACTATATTTCTTGTCTCACATATCACTATTATCAATTTCGAATTTCGATAGGGTTATTGTTTAGATATATGATTAAATTTATTTTTACTCATTAACTTTAAGTTTTTGGGTATAATGGTGATTTAACATATTTAATATGGTATCAGAGTAGGAGGTCCTGAGTTGAAACCTCCATTATGTCATTTGCTCTAATTTCCTCCTCATTTATATTCCACGGGTCTTGGGTAAATATCCAAACTCACATGTGAAGGGGAATGTTGAGATATATGATTAAATTTATGCTTCTTCATTGGCTTAAGCTTTTGGATCTAGTGGTGTTTTGAATCATTTAATATGGTATCAGAACGTGAGGTTCTGAGTTCAATGACATTTTCTCCATATTTATATGAATTAACAAAAAAATTACATTCTCAACGACCATCATTCTAAAAAATTCCCCCACTGTACTTCACTAACTCTATTTATTTTATTGTTTTGAGCAAAAGTTGAAGAAAACTTGAATCGGCAGGTCAGGGAAGAGCCATGGTTGGAAGATTTGCTTCATGTTGCCTCTTGCTTCATCTATTACTCCTTACGGTAAAGTTTTATATCAAACTTTTTGAAACTCATGATTTTATTGTATACTTCTTATATTTTTAAGCTTCAGATCTTCCTTGTAACATTTAATTTTTCGGTTTTTCGGGTTCTAACCGCTAACGATCCGCGAGTTTTCTCCGTTGTCAATGACAACCTTGCAGGTTTCTCAAGCAAGTGAAGCCAGCCATGATGAGTTCAATGCTGTCATAAAAATGAAGAATGAAATGGAGGATTCTCATATTACTACTCATTCTTCATCTCACATGGAACACATGGACCCTTCCCTTAAGGTTTTCTTCACCATCAATGACCTCAAATCGGGAAAAACTCTGCCGATTTACTTTCCGAAAAGAGATCCTTCAACTTCTCCTCCCTTGTTACCTAAAAAAAAAGTTGATCCAATCCCCTTCTCATTGAAACAACTTCAAGACATTCTCAGTTTCTTTTCCTTCTCTCCAGGCTCTCCTCAGGCCAAAGCTGTCGAAGACACGCTCGATCAATGCGAACGGAATCCAATCAAAGGCGAGACTAAATTCTGTGCCACCTCCATGGAATCAATGGTTGATTTTGTACAAAATGCATTTGATGGCAATAAAAATAGTCCTATCAAACTTCTAACCACAACCCATCTCACAAAATCAAATATCCATTTCCAAAACTACACTTTAATAATAAAAAGGGCTAAAATTATTGAGGCTCCTAAGCTTGTGGCATGTCATACAATGCCTTATCCATATGCAGTTTATTATTGCCATTATCAAGAGGGAGATAATACTGTATTGGAAATTCCTTTAGAAGGTGAGAATGGTGATAAGGTAAATGGTGTTGCTATTTGCCATATGGATACTTCACAATGGAGCTCAAATCATCCATCTTTTCAAGTCCTCAAAATCAAGCCAGGGATGATGCCTGTTTGCCATTTCTTCCCATCTGATGATTTTGTTTGGATTCCAATGTCTGCTGCTTGAGTTGGGACTTTGTAAAAACTATGAAATTAAGTGATGAAATAAATGTAATCTTTGTGTGCTAATAGTTACATAATAATATATGGTGGGATTTAAGTTTTTGGTCCCCATCAGCTTTTTCATGAATTGTTATCCTATGGTTCCCTTAATTATAAAAAGATTCAATTTAAGAGGCGGAGAAGGGGTGGATCTTGAAAAATGAAAACTTTGTGTATGTAAAACTGAAAATGGTGGATATCCTAGAGCGCTATGATCGGTCAGTTTCTTTTTTCATGTGGTTCATCAGCTGGTCAGTGTGATATTTTTTTTCTGAGCTGTGTTAATTGACGGGTAATAATTGTGTTGACCCTATAGATTGCTTTGCATGAGATCTTTTCATTTAGAAGCGTGGATATAAAACTTAGGTGCAAGATACCACATATAGGCCCAAAATAGTTTGTTTTTATTTTTACTTTTTTCAATTTTGAGCCTATGTGTGGCATCCCTCCCTCCTGGAGGGATGCATGCAGTACCCAAGTTTTGTCCTAACGTTTTGTTTTGTTGTTGTGTCTTGATTTTCTAGCTATTTAATTTGTCTTGTTTTTGGTTGGGACTATTTTCCTTAATTAGTTGAGAGTTCTTGTTTTTGTGCCTTGGTCTCGGGTTGTGAGACCTCTTTTTTGTTGGGATTTGGCAAGTATATAAAAAGATTGATAAATCCCTAAATTTACTCAACAAGTTTGCTTGATGACTAAGGCTTAATTATGGCCATAGGATTTGCTTGGTGGGCAAGGATGAATTATGACCATTGAGTTTTACTTAGTGACCAAGACTATTTGTATTATAAATAGACACAACCGTTTGTTGACAAATGTATCCCAAAAATACATAGAATGTATTTGTATTGGGTTCCAGGAGGGCTTTGGTTAGAGTGTGAGAAATATTATAAAAGAAAAGGTTTATTTTCTTGAGCGCTTTTGAGCATAATACACGGTTAAGTGTATTGGATATTTTTCACTGTAACTCATGATTCATCATAGCGAAATCCGCAGCGGTAACAAATAGTTTTAAGTGATGATATATTTACAAATATTACTTAAAAATCTGGGGGTATTTGCAAATCTAGCCAATTTTTTTATTAATATTTGTAAAAATAGTAGCTTTAAAAAATATTTATAAATATAGCAAATTTTGATCAGATGAATTAGTGATAAACATTTAATTACATATTTTTACACTAAGTTTATCACGGATACACACATTAATCACTGTTATTCGCAGATTTAACATAGTAAAAATTGTTATATTTACAAATACTTTTTTAGTTATTATTTTTACAAATATTGCATCAAAATCTACTACCTAATCAAATTTCCCAAAAACTGGTAAAATTTCCTTTTTTCAAAAGCAGGGAAAAGCATGATGAACTCTTTGATAATGATTTTTTTCCTTTCAAAAAATAATAAAAAATGAAGCTTGTTCACCTACTAGTTTTATTTTATCTTGTTTTCACCGTAAAACTTTAAGTTAAAAAATCAAAATCCCATTTTTAGTTTTGAAATCTGGTTGAAGTTAAAAAAAAAAAAAATCAAGAAAATAATACTGTCGAAAGGTTTGATTTTTTAAAAATATAAAATTAAAATCAGTCTTTTTTATCTTTTTTTTTTGGAAAATTATGCGTGGTAGCCAACTTTTAAGTTTTGTTTTCACATATGCCACACTTTCATGTTTATATCAGATTTACCCATTTTTATATATTCTATTAATTTAATGATATATCATTGATGTAATTTTACAATAATAATTTATCAGTAATGTAAATTCTAGTATTAAATTTATATCAATAATATAAATTTATAAAAATAATATATCAATTATAATCAATTTTTCATAAAAAAATTATGGGTTAATTATGTGTTGGGTAATTTTGATATTTTTCAATGTTTGTGGTTTTTTTGAAAACTGAGACTCGATATTGGGTATATGTGATAATAGCCTTTTTTTTTTTAAGCAAAAGATGAAGAAATCTTGAAAGAAAAGAGGATGCAATTAACATCCAATAAAAAACATTATCGGTCTGTTTCTTCTCTTTATGTGGTTCTTCAGCTGGTCAGTGTGAAATATTTTTTTTTCAGTTGTTACTTGACGGGCTAGTAATTGCTTTTGACCCCTATAGATTGCCTTTGCATGGAATCTTTTCATTTAGTAGCGTTTTGTTTTGTTGTTGTGTTTTGATTTTCTAGCTCTCTTTATCTTGTCTTTGGTCTGAATTTTTGTTTACTTTTAGTTGAGAATTCTTGCCTTTTCACCTTGCTCTCGGGCACTAAGACCTCTTTTCTACATTATTTTTATACTATCTCTCATGCTGCAGCAGCAGCAACAACGAAAAAAACAATATGACTTTTCTTTACTTTGCCCTCTTTTATTTATTATAAAAGAGTTAAATGCGGTTTTACCTGATTTGATTAAATTTCTAGCTCCACCCCTAATCTTTATAGAAAGAGAGGGGAGAGAAGGGACGGGAAAAATATACACAATTACACGTCATCAACACAACTTCAAGCATAATATAAAGAAATATTAGTGTCTTTTTTGTAGTTGCATTATTTATTTCTTCTTGTTCTATTAGTTGTTATAGAAAGATACGGGCCATGGGTCTTGGCTCAATGTCTTCACCAAGACTTAGCTTAATGCCTGGGATAACAACTCTAATAAATAGTTATCAACATTATTACTATTGTTGTTTTTAAATGTTACATTAAATAGAGAAATACGAAAACTCGAACCTTGATTTCACTTGAAAAAATTTAGATATGTAACCATTTAAATTATGATCAAATCATTAAAGAAGAGAGTTGAGAGAAGTATAATTTGATCAATCTTATCAGAGACACAACCGCACTAAGTTTAGTGTGCTAAGATAAACGGTTTTGGTATTTTTAAAACAATCAAAGTTCTCTATCTTTCAATTTATGATAGAAAAACTATTATTGAACGTAATTTCTTAAATGGATAAATGCATTAATAATAAGAGTAAAATGTAAAATAAGACCTTTATAGTTTTAGTTAAATGTAATAACGCACCTCAATAGTAAAAAAATAATAATAATTATACACTCGGTGTTTTTAAAATTATACAAATATGGGTTGGTCTAATCGCCAAGAGGTTGCTTTCAATCTTGAGGTCATAAGTTCAAATCATGGTGGCTACAACCTAAGATATTATCCTACGAATTTACGTCAAGTGTATTATAGGGGGGGGGGGGGTTTCCCGTGAAATTAGTTAAGGTGCTGATTCCACCCTATTTAAGGTAAAAATAAATAAAACCTATATGATTTTGTTAAATTTAAATTACACGCGTATGGTTTGAAAATTATATACCATCTTTTTAAATGTTAGCTACCCAAGAATCGTAATATGTCATTAAAAAAAAAGAGTAATCGTAATATGAAAAAAGAAAAGAAAAAAAAGAAGAAGAATCCTAATATGAAAATAAATGGGAAATTTCATTGGGTAGCGAATTTTTAGCAATATTTATAAATATAGCATTTTTAAAAAGTATTTGCAAATATAAGCATTTTTAAAAATTCCCATTCATGTGATCAAAAGAAATCGGTTGATTACTATCGGTGAGTTTTGGGGGTTTTTTTTCAAAAAATACGGAATATTAGTAAATCGGTGATTACTAATTACTAGTGGCAATTTTGTAATATTTTAGGCGTGAATTTAATTTTTCTGCTATTTTTGTAAATATGTTTTTTACTGCTATTTTTACAAATATTGGACCTATTTTTGCTATTTTCGCAAGGGCCCCAAAATAAATTCGGCAGTTGGGCTGGGCCTATATACCTAATCGTAATTATGACGGTCTATTGTGTTATAATTATTTTTTAAATCAAGTTATATCGAATTATTTATGAACAAATAGAAAGAAGGGACTATTACTGAAATACAGTGACGGGTCTAAAACTCGAATTTAGGAGGAGCACAATATGAATGATAGTGTATAATATTTAATCAATTCAAATATTAACATATTTTTATGCTTATCTAAGTTTCTTTTTAAAATATGAATAAGTTATGTACTAAAAAATATTAAAAAAAAAATTATTTACAACTTCAACCTGATCTAATATTCTGATGATGATAACTTTTATATATTGATGATTTCTAAGTTTTTAAGTGACTATAATGTAAAGCTCAAAACGAGGATTTCATAACCTCTTGAATCATTCAAATTGGAGTTCAAACGAAAATGTTATGGCTAAAAGAAAATCAACGACGTATATATGAAAGGTCTCAATTTACATAATTTTGAAACTATAGGGGTATAAATATTCATTTTCAAACTACAAGGTGTGTATTTGCATTTGACCAAAACCACAGGGGTGCGTTTTGCATTTTGCCCTTTTTAAAAATAAAAAAATTAAAATCAGTCATTCTCTTCTTTCTTTTTTTTAGCGATAGATGAAGAAGTCATTTGTAATTTTTCTTTTCTATTTCTTTTTTTAGTTTTTATTTTCTTTCTTTTCCATTTTTTCTCCAAATTCATTTACACCACACCCCCATTAACTAACCATTACACCTTATTTACAACCCAACCCCATTTACCCCCTACTTACAACTCAACCGTATTTACATCATAATCTCATATACACCCCAACCCCATTTACATCCCATTTTGGTTTACCCTATTTGATAATTAAATGGGGTGGGGTTGGGTGCCCTTTTTCCCCTTAAACAGGGTCGGGTGTAAATGGGGTACCTCAATTCCACCCCACCTCGTCCCATGTTCACCCCTAGTTGAAACAAAAGATGATGCAAATGGTTATATTATTTTATCAAATACTTTCAAATTTTTAAATCAATCAAATTCAACGCAAAAGTATCATATTTTCTTTTATTTTCCAATTAACATCCAATCAAAAACTCAGATTCTTTCAAATCTAATTCATGCCAAACCAATTGAGAGTTTTAAATCAATTAATAATATTTCAAATATATGATATTAAACATTTATTCGACTTTCTTAAATGACTATTAAATTAATTCTTATTTTCGTATTCACAATCTATTTTTCAGTCGAAATGTGGCCGGAAGGTGATCACGAACATGATCTCTCCCTCGAGCTCTCTCTTCGTCGTCCACTAGTCATTATCAATCAGATAATTTAGTGCAAATGCCTCAACTTCCTCCACCACCTCGCCGCCACCATTTCCCGAAATGCGTGTGTACTTCCCCAGGTGGTTCAAGAACCTCATCAACATTAGCACATGCAGGGAATTATCATCAAAATTGGCATCACAAGTTGTAAGCGATGAAAACATCGAGAATATCTTACGGCCCTCACCGTTCCCTTGGGGTGACGGATCGTCCAACCATCATCAACACTCGTGATTACTTAATATCCAATCAAATCACCATAATTATCGGCAAAACGCCGATGCGGTGGTTCTTTCCATCTGAACCTCATAGTATTGACTCCTTTAATACCGGCCGGGATCCAATTGTCTTTCTCTCTTCCGTTGTTTCAATCAATTTAAAAAATAATTACAAATTTTTTCCTATACCTAACTGGTGGGTTTGCAAAATTTCTAGGAAAGAATAAAGAACAACTAAGCCAATAATTACCGATTCAACCAAAATCCAAACCTTATATTTTAAATTCCTTTTAAAATAGATTTTTCTTCCCTTCGTAACAAAACTTTTGAAAAACATTATAGATACAACACTACAAAAAAACTGTAAAATTGCGACCATACATTTGCGACCATAGGTATTGGGTAGTTTTTTTTGTGACCACTCTGGTAGTAAATATGAAGTTTGACTTAAAACGACCATATGGTCACTTTTTTGCGACCAAATAGCGACCAAGTAAAGAATTAGTCATAAAAAATGGCGCGAAGAAAGTGACCATATGGTCACTACAAAATTACGACCATGTGGTTGCAATTTTGTGACATGGGTTATCATTTATTAGCAAAAAAAAGCGCGTAAATTTGGCGGGAAATAAGCTACCAAGTGGTCACAATTAAAAGTGACTATATGGTCGCAATTTTGGTGACCTTTAGTGACCAGCGGTAGCTTAAAAATTTGGTAGAAAATAAGCTACCAGGTGGTCACATTGTGAAGTGACCAGATTGTCGCAAAAGTTGTGATTTTAAGTGGCCAGTGGTAGATAAACAATTTGGCGCGAGAAAAGCTACCAAGTGGTCACCAAAATAAGTGACCATGTGGTCGTAAATATTGTGACTTGATGTGACCCGGGGTAGTGAGGAAAATGGAGGGAAATTTTGGCGGGAAAATGCAACCATTTAGTAGCAAAAATACGACCATCTGGTCGTAAATAAGCAGAGGAGTCCATTATAAAATCCCCTCCTCCCATTGTTTGTTAGCATTAAGAAAAAATAAAATAAGAAAGTGGATGTATGTTCGTTTGATAGACGGGTATTTGAACGATGAATTCATGGCCAGGGTTGAACAGTTTGTTGAGTTTTACATGACAACTGTCTATTATGAAAAGTATGGTGGAAAGCTACGTTGCCCGTGCAGGAAATGCGACAATAGGAGAATCATACCAGTTACAGATTTGAAGGTTCATCTTTATAGTCGGGGATTTGTGCAGAATTATTGTCCCTGGGTGTTTCAAGGGGAAACAAAGGAAATGTTCGACGCTGCATTACAGGAATCGAGATGATACGAAGGTTGCAGCTCGAATGTAGAGATTGTTGTCGAAGAACGGAATGATGAACAACAGTATAGTTAGATGCAGCAAATGATACTTGATGGTGTGGGGTATGGGGGCAAAGAAAATTCCCGTGAAAGTTTAATCGTAGAAGAAGATGAACGAGTTGTTTAAGAGGAAATGAATCCGGAAGCACCTAAGATGAACAAGATGCTAAAGACAGCCAGCCGATCATTGTACGATGAGTGTGAGGTAAGTCAACTTACTGCTGCTACAGAACTTTTAAATATAAAGGTGCAGTACAACATACCTGGTAGAGGATTTGATTCGATTGCATCGTGGTTTCATCGATGCGCTCCAGAAGAAAATATTATGCCCCACAGTTTGTACGACACGAAAAAGCTAGTGGAGGGACATGGATTACCCGTGGAGAAAATAGATTCGTGTCGAAACAGATGCATGATTTACTGGGATGTGGATGAGGACCTGCATCACTGCAAATTCTGTTTTCTTCCAAGATATAAACAAGGGAAACGCAGCTTGATTCTGTACGCCCGCATGTTCTATTTACCGCTTACCCCACGTCAGCAACGGTTGTATGCATCGGAAGTGACAGCTTCGCACATGAGATGACATCACAAGCATTCACAAGATGAAGGTGTTATGAGACATCCCTCAGATGCTGCGGCATGAAAGCATTTAAATAATTGTCATCTTGATTTTGCACAAGATCTGAGAAACGTCAGATTGGGCTTATGCACGGATGGCTTTAACCCGTTCGGGGCATCCGGGGCACAATATTCAGTTTGGCCAGTCATGGTAACCCCGTATAACTTGCCTCCCTCGATGTGCATGCAAGACCCGGTGATTTTTCTAACAGTGATTATACCTGGGCCGAAAAGTCCAAAACAGAAACTAGATGTGTATTTGCAACCACTTATTGCAGAGTTGAAAAGGTTGTAGACTGACAGTGTTATGACGTACGACATTTCAAAGAAACAAATTTTATTGATGTGCGCCGCGTTAATCTGGACAATCCGTGACTTCACCGCGTATTCAATGTTGTCAGGTATGTTGATCTTTAATTGCTTTCATATATATTTTTGAGTATGGGTTTAGTTTTTGTTATTGCTTTGCTTAGTCAGTAGTTAATTGTGTGAACCTCAATCTTTTCCTCTTAAATGATGGAGTACAGTAGGGAAATATGCATGTCCACATTGCATGCTAGACACAGATGCATTTTATCTCAGAAACGGTCGGAAAACTTGTTGGTTTGATTGTCACCGTTGGTTTTTGCCGTTGAATCATACGTTCCGTTCAAACGGCAGTGACTGGAAGAAGGGTCGACAAGTAAGAAAAGAAACCCCCCGACAATGTATAGTGGAAGGCAGATTCTTCACGGTATAGATGCTATAGGGATACAGAAGATTATAGAGGACGGTGCAGAGAGTACAAACAATGCGGCTGGGAAAAACACGGGTTGGAAGAAACGGAGTATTTTTTGGGATCTACCGTATTGGGAAGATCTACTGATTAGACACAATTTGGATCTAATGCATATCGAGAAGAATTTCTTCGACAACATTTTCAATACGATTTTAACGTTCCAGGAAAAACAAAGGACAATCTGAAGGCACGTTATGATATACGGGAGATATGTCACCGTCCTGAGTTGGAGCCTGACGACAATGATAATTACACAAAAGCAAAGTACATGTTGACGACGGATAAAAAGAAAACATTATTTGAGTGGATCAAATCCATCAAATTCCTGGATGAATACGTTTCGAATTTGAGTCGGTGTATAGACAGTAAAAAACATATCATGTTCAGGATGAAAAGCCCCGACTGTCATGTATTCATGCAACGATTGATGCCTGTCGCGTTCAGACCGTTCATAGAGAATAGACATTGGGAACTGCTTGCACAGTTGAGTGTTTTTTTAGGGACTTGACATGTATAGAGTTGACTGAAGCTACTGTCACTTCAATGAGTTCAGAAATCGCTGTTATTATTTGTAAGTTGGAGCGAATGTTCCCACCTAGCTTTTTTGACTCCATGGAGCATCTTCCATACGAGGCATTCTTAGGGGGTCCGGTACATTACCGCTAGATGTACCCATTTGAAAGGTAAGCACAGTTAATTTGAATGTACACGTAAAAAGTACAGTGATCGAACGTAAATTATGTTTTATACACATTGTACCCCCAGGTACTTACGTCGGTTGAAAAAGACGGTCGGAAATAAAGCAAGAGTAGAAGGATCTATCTGTAGTGCGTACCTGACACAAGAGACTACCACATTTTGTTCATACTACTTTGATCAACAGATTCCAGAGCAGTTTCGACCAGCGAAACGAAACATTGTTGAAAATTTACTTGAAGGTGTTGACATACACGACTTGCTGATTTTTACAGAACCTGGCATGACAGTTGGAAGATCAGTGCGTAGGTCGTTGACCGATTCTGAGTATCACGTAATGCAGACATACGTGTTATGCAACTGCGCAGAGATCGAGCCTTACATAAAGTGAGTTAGTAACTTAACATTATTTCATCGCATAAACAATTACAAACTATTTGCTAACTATTTTTGTAACATACAGATTATTTCTAAACTTATACGTTCGAATGACACGAGTTGGTCTTACAGCTGCTGAGGATGGGTCAATAATCGACAAAGAGTTTCGTGCTTGGTTCGGTGCATACGTGAGTTATTTTAAATTGTCAAAAAAAACCGTGGCAGTTTATTGAAAAAATTACTATCCTCCTAACATTACTGTATGTGAACAATGACAGGTTGACTCCCTTACATTACCGGTAGATGATCCTCGCATTATTTCTTTGGCAAAGGGACTTTGACGGATTGCAAGGTCGTATACTGGATACGTCGTTAACAGTTACAGATTTCAAACGAAGGCGCATTCAGTGAATAGGGCAACAAACAACAGTGGTGTTTGCATAAAAGGTCATGTGTTCAGCACAAACGAAGACGATTACTTCGGAGTAATCGATGAGATTCTTGAGATTCAATACGCAAGTCCGACGCTAAAACGCGTTGTTCTATTCAACTGCACTTAGTTCGAGACAACCAGACGAGGCGGAGTCTGTAAGATTTATCATTTACAAATCGTTGAGGTAAACAAGTCTAAGCATATGCGCACCGCTGATAGGTTTGTCCTGGCTTCACAGGCGATTCAAGTTTATTATCTTAACTATCCGATTAATAGACGAGATCTGACAGATTGGTTAGTTGTTTGTAAAGCTAAACCACGCCAGGTAGAAGAAAACTTGTCTGAGAAAGACGACCATGCAGAGGAAGCTGGTGCTTTTCAAGAAGATGAGATACGATGTCGTGCAATCGACGATGGTCAAAATGCAAGTATTGTTCATCCTTTGAACGATGGAACGATAACATTGCATGATGATGATACAAATGCTTCCACTTCTCACGCATGTGGCATTGATGCTTAATTTATTCGAAACGATGAATCCGATGAAGAAACAGAAGAATAAGAAGAAGAAACGACGACCGAAGAAACTGAGGATGATGTATGAGACATTTTGTAACTTTATGATTCACTGTGTATGTTTTATTAAAACTATTTCTTTAATGATGATTAATATATATATATATATATATATTAATTGATTAATTAAAGTAATGTAAACTAATTACTTAGTTTAGTTTAATATTTGCGACCATCTAGTCACAAATTAACACAAAAGGTGACCACATGGTAGTAATTTAGAAGTAAATTACGACCAATTGGTCGTAAAACTCTAAAGGGTAATCTAAAATGTTCATGAAATTTTTGGCGGTTAATTTCATAATTGCGACCATCTGGTCGCAAATTTGAGCTGTAAATTTAAATGTTCATGAAATTTATGACGGTGAATTTAAAGATTACGACTATCTGGTCGCAATTTTTGGCGGTGAATTTCATTATTGCGACCAGTTGGTCACAATTCTTGATGGGACGCGTGATATGATACCTGTTGTAGATAATCACAATTTTGCGACCATCTGGTCACTTTTTTAATAAATGCTACCAGGTGGTTGCAATTTTGTGTGAAAATGCGACCAGGTGGTCGTTATTTCCCCAGCACGCGCGACCTTTTGTTTCTAGTCATAATTACATATTTGCGACCAGTTGGTCGCAAATTCTGATTTAAAACTCAGAACCTTTTTCCCTCGCCCCCTTTCCGTTTTTCTTTCTCTGTTTTTCTTTCTCTCTTTTCTTTCTTTTCTCTCTTTCCCCCGTTCCGTTCCCCGTTGTTTTTTGCCCGTTCCCATTCCCCATTCCTACTCTAAACCTAAAAACCCTAAACCTCCAATCCCGGTTTCTATTACGAGGTTAGTTTTCGTATAGATTTTAAGTTTTAAGTTAGTTTTAGTTTTTAGTTAGTTTTAGTTTTAGTTTAAATTTAGTTTAGTTAGTTTTAGTTTTTAGTTTTAATTAATTAGTTTAGTTTAATTTTGTTAATTTAATTAATATTAGTTTAATGAATCTAATTTAGTGTAATTAATTACTTAGTTTACTTTAGTTTAATTAATCTAATTTTAGTTTACTTTAATTACTTAGTTTACTTTAATTAATTAGTTTAGTTTAATTTTGTTAATTTAATTAATTTTAGTTTAATGAATCTAATTTAGTGTAATTAATTACTTAGTTTACTTTAGTTTAATTAATCTAATTTTTAGTTTACTTTAATTACTTAGTTTACTTTAATTAATTAGTTTAGTTTAATTTTGTCAATTTAATTAATTTCAGTTTAATTAATGTAATTTAGTTTAATTAATTACTTAGTTTACTTTAGGTTAATTAATCTAATCTTAGTTTACTTTAATTAATTACTTAGTTTAATTAATCTAATTTTAATTTACTTTAATTTAATTAATTAGTTTAGCTTAATTTAGTTTTAATTAATTAATGTTAGTTTAATTTAATTAATTTTAGTTTAATTAATCTACTTTAGTTTAATTCTTCATTACTTAGTTTACTTTAATTAATTAATTAATTTTAATTCAATTAATCTAATTTTAATTTAAGTAATTAGTTTAGTTTAATTTAGTTAATTAATTAGTGTTAGTTTAATTTAATTAATTAATTAGTTTACTTTACTTTAATTAATCAATTAATTTAAATAGTGTAATTAATTAATTAAAATATTAATTAATTAATTACACTACTTAAATTATACTAAGTAGTTTAATTTAATTATACTAATCAATTTAAATTAATTAATTACACTACTTTAATTAATTAGTTTAGTTTTGTTTAATTAATTAATTATTATTTTTAGTTAAATTAATTTACTTTACTTAAAATTATTTAATTATTTTAATTACTTAGTATTAAATTAGTTTAGTTTAATTGTAGGATTATGACGGGCAGACGACGTCCTCCTTAGTCAGACGAGCCTGACGACGAGATTGACGACGCGACTCCTCAGCCGCCTACTGTCGCTGCCCCTGATACGGACCTGACTACAGATGAGTTGGACAGCCTCCTCTTCGTTTACGAGTCGGAAGTTGCTGCCACTCTCGATGATGCAGTCCCTGAGTCCCAGCCTGCGACACAACGATTGCCGCAGGACTCCTAGGCCATGACTTCCGCGAGAGCATCAGGGTCTGCATCCTAGCCCGATCCAGTGGGACCATCCACTTCTGGCACGCAGCCTCCCCGAGCCGCAGACTCTACCCTTCGGATTGAAGGGAATACGTGAGTAATTTTGTTTATTGTTATAATTAATTAATTTTTAAATCTTTAAACATTTTAAATATTGTTTTTCTTTTTTTAACAAATAATTTTGTTAAATTATAATCCAATATCTCAATATTTTTTATGTTTTTGCAGAGTACAACCATATACAACAGTTTCAAAACAGTTTCGCGAGGTCCTCCAGAGCATGTCTCTATCCAGCGAGCTTCGCTGGCAGAAGATTCCGACGACGGAGAAACGTCGGATGTACTATAATTGGAAGGTAAATAACATCATTTATTTTTATAATTAATTAATTTTGAAATTTTTAAAAATAAATTTATTACTTTATTACTTTAACAATTTTTTATTTGAATTTTTTCAGAGCAAGTTTCCTGTTATCGATCCCGATATCACAAACTGTAGATTGTTTCCCCCTATGGGACAATCACGTCCAGGATCGATTCAAGGACCTCATTTACCAGGCGAGCAGAAGCAAGCAGCAAACCAACCCGTGTGGATGAGCGAGGAGGACCATGCGCGACTGATCGCAAGCTTGAACACTCCCGAGGGCAAGGCAGTGTCAAGGAGGAATAAGGCCAACCGCGAGAAGAACCCACTAAACACACAGGCGGGGCCTGGACCCACGACGAGCACCATCGTCGATTGGTAAGTTTTTTTTTTTGCTTTATTACGTACTTTTTTCTTGTTTTATTTTTTCAATTAGTTATTAATTTATTTTTTCTTCTTCAATCTCTAATTTTTTTAGGAAGCGAAGCACTATCGCCCTGTCCCGCTCGATGAGCTACACCTCGTTCTTCACACGAAGAAGGACGGGACGATCATCGAAGGGAAGGCGAAAGAAGTTCAGTTATTTAATAATTTTTTCAATTATTATTTTTTGTTTACAATTTTTTCTAACTTATATATTAACTATTTTATTTTATGAATTTTAAATGTTTACGAACGTTTCAAGGAGTCTTTGAGTCAGCGGTTGCCCACACCAGACTCGCAACCGGCTCAGGACGATCGTAAAGAGGCGTTCTTGGAGGTTGCTGGAGGGGTTCGGCCTAATGGATCAGTTCCTAGGCTCGGCTCGTACGGGAGACGACTATACGCCGACGTGCCTTAACCTCAGCGCAGCAGAGTGAGCACGAGTTAAAGTCCTTCTCTGATTGAGCAGCAACTGCGAGAGAAGGTTCAGCAGCTGCACGCTGAGCTAGACGATATGCACAGCAACTTCGATGCTCGAGTCGCTGCGATTCAGGCGGATGTTCATGCCCAGGTGTTGGCCCAGGTTGCAGCTGCATTGGCCGCGTTCTTCGGACCTCGAGATCCCGGTTCATCATCTTCGGCGCCGCCTCCACCACCCCATGCTCCTCCACAGTAGTTTAGATTTCTTTTCTTGTATAGTACATTCTTTTGGAAATTTATTTATATATTTTTTTATTTTAATTCCATTTTTTTATTATTTAATTTAAATAAATAATTAAATATTTAATTAAATAAATAAATAAATAATTATTTATTTAATTAAATAATTTAAATAAATTTAAATAAAATAAAATAAAATAAAAATAATATTTACAAATTAAATAATTTAATTTAAACAATAAAATAAAAATAATATTTACAAATTAACTAATTTAATTTAAACAATTAAATTAGAAATTAATTAAATTATTAATTACATTGGCGACCACCTGGTCGCATTTTATAAAATATAAAATGATCAGATGGTCGCAATTTATAAAATATAAAACGACCAGCTGGTCGCAATTTTTACGATTAGATGGTCGCCTTGGGCTAATGCTCAAACTACCAAATGGTCACGTAAGAAGGTGACCATTTCGTCACTAATATAAACGACCATGTGGTCACCTTTTTTATGAACCAACTGGTCACTTGTCTACAACTTAAATTAAGACCAAGTGGTCACTATTTTACGCGACTGTCTGTTCGTTTTTTCAAATGTTGACTTTTTTGCTACCAAATATTTTGGTGACCACTTGGACGAACAAATGTCCTGGATGACTAGCTTTTTTGCCACACCAGGTTTAGTCACTTTTCTGGTCGAATTTCCCTTAAAAACGTCCGTCTGGTCGCAATTTGACTTTTTTTTTTTTAGTGCAATACTGTCTGATACCAGTGGTTAGGATTGGGGCCTTTAAAATAGAGTTATTGTAATGCCCCGTCACAAGAAAGTTAAAAATCAATACTATTTTGTTAAATAATATTAGTCAGGCTTGATCGATTAATTAGAACAGAAATACCGAGTTATTTCAAAAAGGGTATTATGGTAATTTTTTTTTTGAAAAACCTCAAAATTTGAACCTTGTTATTTGACTAATATTTTGACATGAAATTGATCATCTTGATGTCAAGATTCCAACGCAACTGACGGTTTGTCATCCTGAGACCTAGTGATCAAGTTATAAACGTTTTAAGGTGAGTGGAAATTTCGTAAATATTGCAACTCGAGATTTTTGACCTAAGAGAGGACTCCCCATTACCACTTTCAGATTTTAGACTCTCTTCTCTTCCTCTCACGCCACCGCCGCCCCCATTGGAGACTCCAAGAGGTTTTCATTCGTTTGATCACCTTTTGATCTTCGATCCTCGTTCCGATCACATATTTGAAGTGATTTGGGATTATCTTTGCAATAAAAAAGGTAAACTTTTCTTCCCTTGGCTTTTCCCCTAGTGTCGCCGCCCTTATGATTCTAAGATGGTGATTTTTCATCAATTTTGAGTTGTAGGTGATCGATTTGTTCGTGGTTGAACGTTTGGGAAAGATTGGAAGCGTTTTCCGTGATTTCCTAGTAGTTGGTAAGTGATTTAGATCGTTTTTATATTCTTTTCAATTATGGAATTTTTTATTTAATATTGAATTTCGAATTTCAAGAACCCATCCTTGAAACCCACTCCCCATCACTCTGCTGTCCTCTTCAAACAGCGGCCTGTTCGTCGTTTGCTTTTTCCCATTCTTTGAGCCGTTGAACCCCAATCCTTTTAGTATCTTTTGGTACTATTTTAGTATGTAATTTAATTTTTTAGGACCTTCGTTTTAGTTCTGATTGGTGGTTGAAAGTACATTGAGAATTGAAATTTTTAGCGAAAACAAGGTGACTTAACGGTTTAATCAACGGTGAGGTTTTAGAGAAATCTAAGGCTCTTATTGTAGCTTGTTTGCTTCCTTATGTTTAAATATATTATTCTGGAATTTTATGATGATAATGGATTTTTGGAAACACCGAAAAACAATTGGGAGACAATAATTTTCGGTTAGAACTAGTTTTGGCCTTTTTCGGCGGATTTTGATGTTTTTAGTTTCAAATATTTTCTGAATGTTAATGGAATTAATTCTGAAATTTTTAGAAGTTATTTAGGTTCATTTTTCTATGAGTTTTGAGTTAGGAAATGTAAAAGTGCATTTTCGGTATTTCGACCATTTTCGGTAATTTTCTGTTTTTTCGGCAATTTTGAGAATTTATTGTAATAAATTGGGGCTGTTGTATTTTTATGTTTATATTTAAATCCTAATGAACATTATCATGTATATAATGTTGATTGTGGTGATATTGATGAGTGGTTTTATTGTGCTTACTAGTGTTGAGGCTACGAGCTCAACACTTAGTCATTTTAGTTATGGAAAAGACCATAACCGAGTACTAATGATCATTGCTCATACGAATGATTCATTAGGGGATTATCAGTTATAGTTGAGGCTATAACTAAGTACTAATAAGTGATAGTAGTCCCGAGGGCCCGCCTTCTTAGTGGTTTGTGAATTAAATTGTTTGTTAAATTAAAGAATGTTAGTTGTTTGAGATATTAGTAAAGATATTGAGAGTATATGATTGAGATGTCTTGGGGTAAGAAACTAGCGAAAGTTGTCTATCCATGTAAAGTGAGTATTTATTGAATAACGTTGAATATGGGATCAAAGTTAATTGCCTATTCATGTAAAGGATTGAGCTTGAGTTTTAAGTGACGGTTTGAGTGTAAGAGACTTTGGAAGAGTGATGAGTGCTTGGGACTCGGCTTGAATTGTTAGAGACTATTTAAGACTTCATCTTTGATTAAGTTATTTTCTCACTGGCTTTAACCTCACAATCCTATATTTTTTTTTTCAGGTAACAAAGGATCGAGAGGTGGTGGTTGATGATGTGGTGAACATGAGTGGTTCATGTCGTGGTGGCCGCCTATTTGTTATTCATTTTATTAATGAGTAAGAATTGAGATTTTATTGGTTTTAGTTGAACTATTTGAGTTTTTGAGAATTTTGTTTTATTTGTTGAATGGTTTAAAAATAATGTTTTACTTCATTGATATTTGTTTTAAAAGTTTATAACTCTGGAGTTGTTATTTAAATAAATGTGTAGACCCCTAATTTTGTCCAACATTATTTAAAAATTAAAGTTTTTTTTAATTGAAAGATGAAATAAAATTGACCATTTTCTTTTTATCATAGTTATTTGAAATGAGCACATCATATTTAAAGAGAAGGAATATTCTAGATTCCTTCCCATCTTCCTAAAAAATGAATTTTTAATTGCTTAGATAAAAGAGGAATGAGAAAAGAAATAGAGAAAAAGAGTGGAATCCAAAAAAAACTTTTTGTCAAAAGAGGAAAATGTTGGATATGTATGAGTGATTAAAAAAAAGAGAAATAAAAGAAAAGAAGGAGAGGGAAAATTTAAATTAATTAGGCAAAAGAGGTATTAAAAGAAAATGAAAAAATGAATGATATTTCAAATATTATTTTGGGCAAAAAGAGGGGGATGTGTTATTTCAAAATTGTTGACAAAAGAGGTAGGGAAAAAGAGGAGGAATGGAATTGGAAGAGGTTTTTCAAAAAAAACAAAACCAAAATTAGAAAAATGATAAATTTTCAATTGATAATAAAAATTAAAAAATAGGAACCCAAAACCCTAACACACCTCCTATAAATTCATTTTATTCTCCATCTTAGAGGAGGCCCCCAATTGTCATAAAAAAGTAGCCACTATTCTCTAAATCTTCCACCTCTCAATTTTCCACCACTCACCAAATCTCTCATAACCACTATCTCCATTCCACCACCATTCTCACCCACCATTAGCCACTAGCCCATATTATCTTTGAGCCACCACTCTACCAATTTGAGTCCTCCACCATTTTTTTTACTCACCTAAAATCAAACCTTTAACTTTCACTTGATTTACTACCTCATTCTACCTATTACTCATAAAACCAATTTTCATAACTCTATCATCTCATTTTCATCACATACAAATAGGACTCAAAAGGTCATGGAAATATTCGTGGTGATCTTCTTCTTTATATAAGCATGTTATGTTAGACTAGATCCATGACCGATTCAAGAGATTAATTGCAGAAGCGTACCAGAATCCATAGATGAATGCAAGAATAGATAGTTATGGCCTTCCTTTCCTCTGTAATTTCACTGTATGAAATCTTCTCAGAAGGGGAGATGAAGATACATGAAAACTACAGGGAATGGGGACTATAACCCATTCTGTAACTGTTTAAGCAGTTATAGAGTTTACATATTTATAATTTAGCCCCTCAATAAATTATAAATATCATATGATATCTATGCACATATGTAAGTCCATGGGAATATCTTATAACTCTATTATGCCAATACATAAACTTTATTAGATCACTTTAATTGGCTAATTATAAATAGCATACACATTTAATTAATTACACGTGTGGTCCCTAATTATTGAATTTATTCCAACAATCTCCCACTGGACCACATATGTAATTCTACAAATGTGTTAAACCTTATGAGCTCCAAAAAATTGTTATCATAAATAGAGTACCTTAAGAATCTCGTCCATCAACTATATCAATATTGGATCAAAGTGGTTTTCGTCACATTTATCGTAACTAAACCCATCAATGGTCACAAATATTAATACAACTAAATGACATAGATCAACCATGGATGCATAGCATGGAAATTATATGTAGTGTGATCTGTACATATCTATTCCAACTAGTCCTACCTTACTTTAGTGAGATCAAAACTTTAACTTAAAACAGAGTGTCATTAACTGAAATTCTTTACTTCTGATCAGAAAATATCCAATTACATTTAAACATATATATTTGACCAAACATAGAGCAATAAAAATATTGTCCAAACTCCCTCTTGAATTAAATATCCTGATGTAAGATAACACCCATATGAGCAGTATGCTCATGAAAGACCTTGGGTGGTAATTCTTTTGTAAGCGGATCCGCTATCATGGAGTTTGTCCCAAGGTGCTCTATGGATAACTGTCCACTCTGCACTCTTTCCTTCACAACTAGGAACTTGATGTCTAGATGTTTAGACTTAGAAGAGCTCCTATTGTTGTTAGAATATAGTACTGCTGACTTATTAACACAATAGATCTTAAGTGGTCTTTCAACACAATCTAAAATACGCAGCCTTGTGATAAAATTTCTCAACCATATTCCATGATTAGATGCCTCATAACATGCTACAAATTCTGCTGCCATAGTGGAAAAAGTTATAAGTGTCTGTTTGGCACTCTTCCAAGAAATAGCTCCACCAACTAACAGATAAATATAGCCTGAAGTGGATCTTCTACTGTCTTGGCATCCAACAAAATCAGAGTCGGAATACCCAATGATCTCTAACTGATCCGATCTCTTATATGTGAGCATATAATCTTTAGTTTTTTGCAAATACCTCATAACCCGTTTGGCTGCTATCCAATGATCCATACCAGGGTTACTTAAGTATCTACCTAACATGCCAACAAAATACGCAATATCCGGACACGTACATACCTGAGCATACATTAGACTCCCAACAGCTAATGAATAAGGAATCTTTTGCATTTCTTTAACTTCAAGATTACCTTTTGGGCATTGATTGAGACTGAATTTGTCTCCTTTAGAAACAGGGGTGTCACTTGGTTTACAGTTCTGCATACCAAATCTTTTTAGCACCTTATCAATATAGCTTCTTTGTGATAACCCAAGAATACCTCGAGAGCGATCTCTATGTATCTGGATTCCTAATACAAATGAAGCATCACCAAGATCTTTCATCTCAAAATTCTTGGATAGAAATCTTTTGGTGTCGTGCAAAATGCCTATATCATTTGTGGCAAGCAGAATGTCATCCACATATAAAACCAAAACTATGTGTTTACTCCCACTGAACTTATGATACACACAATCATCGACTGCATTTATCTCAAAACCAAACGAGATAATCACTTGATAAAACTTATAGTACCATTGACGAGAAGCTTGTTTAAGCCCATAAATAGATTTTGTCAATTTGCAAACCATATTCTTTGGGTCTCCTAATACAAAGTTTTCTGGTTGCACCATATAAATAGTTTCATCAATGTCTCCATTGAGAAAATCCGTTTTGACATCCATTTGATGAAGCTCAAGATCAAAATGTGCAACTAGTGCCATGATTGTCCTAAAAGAGTCTTTCGTTGAAACTGGAGAGAATGTCTCTTTATAGTCAATCCCTTCCTTTTGAGTAAAGCCTTTAGCTACAAGACGAGCTTTATATCTTTCCCCATTACCCTTTGCATCCCTTTTGGTTTTAAATATCCATTTACAACCAATAGGTTTTACTCCTTCTGGTAATGAGACAAGTTCCCAAACTTTATTATCTTGCATAGACTTATACTCTTCATTCATAGCCTCAATCCACTTTTGAGAATTAGAACCTTGTATGGCTTGATGAAAGTTGATTGGATCATCTTCCATCATTCCAATATCCTCATGTTCCAGGAGAAATACTATATAATCCTTTGAAATAGCATTTCTTCTTTCTCTAGTGGATCGTCTTAAAAGCACTATTTCTTGAGGTTGTTGAGTTTGCACCTCAGGAATTATTATTTCATTATTCATGGGGAAAATTTCAATATTATCTGATTGAGGATCTTGATCAGCTTCCTGATCAATAACAGGTAAGGAAACCTGCATATCATTAGAAGCAATTGTGGGAATAGAAATTAATTCCTCTTCCTCAAAGATAATATCTCTAACTTTATTTCTCCCCCCAAACTCAACATCTTCAAAAAATGTTGCAGTTCCCGTCTCAAAAATTTTCCTAATCGTGGGATCATAAAATTTATACCTCCTGGATCGTTCAGCATAGCCAATAAAGTAACTGCTTACTATTTTAGAGTCTAATTTATTTTCATGTGGCCTGTAAGGCCTAGCTTCAGTTGGACAACCCCAAATATGAAAATGTTTTAGACTCGGCTTCTTGCCTGTCCAAAGCTCATAAGGCGTTTTAGTAGTTGCTTTAGTTGGCACTCTATTTAGAATATAAGCTGCTGTCTTAAGTGCTTCTCCCTTGAGTGACTCTGGTAAGGAAGAATGACTAATCATACTTCTTACCATATCCTTAAGAGTCCGATTTCGCCTTTCAACAACACCATTCATGCTAGGTGAACCCGACATGGTGTATTGTGGGACGATTCCACATTCCTCTAAGAATTTAGCAAATGGTCCTGGACGTTGTTCACCTGAACCATCATATCTACCGTAGAATTCACCTCCACGGTCAGATCTGACACTTTTAATAGTTTTGTTGAGTTGGTTTTCAACTTCAACTTTAAATGTTTTGAATACGTCCAGAGATTGTGATTTCTCATGAATTAAATATAGGTAGCCATACCTTGAATAGTCGTCTATGAATGATATGAAATATCGTTGTCCATTCCAAGATGCCATAGGGAATGGACCACATATATCAGTATGAATCAATTCTAAGACGTCTTTAGCTCTATTGGCACCTATTTTCTTTATTTTGGTCTGTTTGCCTTTAATACAATCAATACAGACTTCGAAGTCTGTAAAGTCAAGAGAATCCAAAATTTTATCAGACACAAGTCGTTCAACTCTTGATTTAGAGATGAGCCCTAATCGCTTGTGCCATAAAATTGATGAATTTTCTTTACTTCTTTTACTTTTAACACATTTTGATTCTGAATTCAATGATTCATTGTAAGACCCATTTGTGTCAAGTAAATACAATTCATCATGATTATGACGAATACCGGTTCCAATAAAATTGAATTTAAAGACAAATTAACCATATTGTTTCCAAATAAACAATAATAACCAGATTTGTCCAATAAAGAAACAGAAACTAAGTTCCTCCGAAAAGTCGGTACAACAAAAGTGTCTTTCAAATTCAAATGATAACCAGTACTGAAAAACAACTTAAAATGGCCTATTGCCTTAACTTCCACCGTTTTTCCATCAGCCACATAAATGTATCTTTCATCATCATCAGGCATTCGATAGCTCAGGCAACCCTGCATAGAAACACTAATGTGAGTGGTTGCACCAGAATCTAACCACCACGTGTTTCTAGGTACTGAAGCCAAATTAATTTCAGAACAGACCAAAGTAAGATTTGTACCTTTCTTAGTACGCCATGCGTGATACTTGGTACAGTCCTTCTTCACATGTCCAGGTTTTCCACAAAAGAAACAACCCTTAGGTTCATGTTGTTGTTTCTTTGGATTAGTTGGACCTTTAGCAGCTTCATTATTCTTTCTCTTTATGCCCTTATTCTTAGAGGTGCTAGCCACATGAGCACTTTCAGTCCTTTCTAGCTTCAATCTCTCTTCCTCTTGCACACAATAAGAAATGAGCTCATTAAGAGTCCATTTCTCCTTTTGACAGTTGTAACTAACCTTAAATTGGTTAAACTGTGTAGGAAGAGAGATTAATATCAGATGCACGAGCAAGTCGTCTGACAAGTCGAGCTTTAATGCCTTAAGTTTTGAAGCAATATGGGACATTTCCATAATGTACTCCCTCATATTTCCTTTTCCTTTATACTTCATAGAAATCAAGCTTTGTAAAAGCGTGCTTGTTTCTGCCTTATCATTTTTCACAAAATGTTTCTCAATTTCGATCAGGAAATCTTTGGCGTTGGTAATCTCTTCAGATACCGCACCCCTAAATGCTTCGGGAATGTCACGCTTAATGATCATAAGACTCATGCGATTTGAGCGTTCCCACTTCTCAAAGATTCTCCTATCAGCAAGAGAACTTTCATCCGAAAGAGGAGTGGGTTCGTCAATCCTTAGTGCAAGGTCTAGATCCATGCATCCCAGAATAATAAGGATATTTTCCTTCCAATTCTTGAAGTTAGTTCCATTAAGGACAGGAATATATATTGTTGATGTTAGAAGGTAGATTAGAAATATTTGCTGAGAAAACAAAACAAAACAAACATGCTCACATCAATAATTTATCACAATTATCATTAATTCAAATAATGGCAATCCCACCTCAAGATACCGAGTACAACATTAATATCAAGTCTTTGGAAAGTAATATTAACTATAAGTGGTATTTTGATATCATGATAACATATTGACAATAAGTTCATGTCAAATAATAAAACTATCTTTGGATCGATTTATTATTTACATGCAAATTCACTTTATAATCGTCACATATTTATCACAGGTGTACGTGTCATTCTTTTAAATATTAACCTTCCTTTGGGCCGACTAATATTTACATGAATACACATACACTTAAAATATTTAACATCTTTCATGGATAAATTTAAATAAGAGAGGTTACTTTGGCAACATCTTATTTTAATTAATCCAATTGAAATGTTAAACAACCTTAAATTATAAAATATATAAGCCATATTTGAATTCGTAATTTCCTTATAAACTTTATTATTAATATGGGGGCAAATATCCTATATCAAATTTAAAAGATTACCAAATATAAGATATATGTCTAATTTTGACCAAACAGATGTTGCAAGGTAAAATTTAATAAATTCAAATTTTAAATTGAATCATTTAATTCATGCTTGCAAGTAAACAAACTTAAAAATTGAATGATTTGGAGCATTCAATCTATAGTATCTTAAAAGATGTCATATTTGGAGAAACTTTAGCTTCCTAAAAGACCCCTATTTTTATAATGTATTCCAATTATATCCTTCGAAGATAAATAGATGCATGGATTTGACAAATTACTTTCTTCGTGGTTTTTACATTCATTAATCCCATTCATCCATCCTTTTCTATCTCTCCCTATTGTTCATGAATTGGAATGTCTTGGGAAATAAAAGGGCAAAAAACATTTATGTCTCACCTCCAAAAAGCCACCACTCGACCATTAATTTCTTTAGTAATTTTTTTAAGTGTGGAGTATATGACCAGATTGGACAAATGGGAAACTCACAATCAAAGACTCCAAAATTTTCCTATATGGATTACTTATTACCGAAAGCAACATCAATCAAATTACAAAAGCAATTTCTCACTCTTAGAACAGAAAAATGATGAAGAAAAGTTTGGATGTGTTTTGAAGTCTAGAGAATTCTACTTAATGCATTGCTCTACACCAATAACTATGGCTTGCTTCTATGGAACTTCCATCCAAGAATTAGATCAGATCATGTGCTTCCTAAAACCCAGACAGTAATATTTCCTCAAATCGACATGCAAAATATTTTCTCCTCGAGGAAGCGACGAGATACACAAAATTGAATAGTCTTCAAAATGGTGGCGGTGCGCGGGGAGGTCGTGGTCGGCGTTAAAGGGGGTTCGTGGATATTCCTGGGGATTTAATGTGGCCATGATTTGGGCAGTTCTCAAATATTTTTGTGCATTTTGAGTTGATTTTTCTTAACGAATTTTACTATCTTTCTTGCAAATTGAGGGAAACAAGAAGTGATGGAGACCAATAGTTTTTTCTTTATGGTAAACTGTTCATATGGCTCCTTTATAATTTAGTTTTCTTCTTTAGTACATGAATTCAAAGGACTTATCATTTACACTTCAATTCTGAACAATGAATCTACTCTGTAAAGGATACATTGATAAGTATTCTAGATACATTAAATTACAATCTTCTTCAATGTACACGGTTTTAAAGGTCATTTATTGATTGATAAAAACACATATACATGTTTGTGTTTTTAAGTTCAATGAATATAAGATGATGAGAAAAAGTTTAATGAATACAATTTGTCAATTTATTTCGATGGGTATTTTCAATACAATTCATTTATTATAATTTAAGGTAGACATGCTTTTGAATATTTTTCACCTTCTCTTGACCTACCAGGCGTGTCTATCATTTTTCTTTTCTTTTTAATTTCAATACCATCTATATCATGTTTACTCCTCTTAAGATTATAAATTTAGGAATTAGGATATGATTGATTGTTCAGTGATGCGTTTTTATACTTTTTCTCAAATTTTCTATTGAGACGTATAAAATTTCTATTTCTTTTTACTTCATTGTCTCTCTTCATGATTGTTTCCTTAATTTTTTCATCAGGGATACTTTGTTCATGCGTTGGCGAAGATGGCAGCAATGAGATGCCTGAGACTTTTAATTGTGGAAGGGGATGGTAACCTCACCTCAAGTGGCCATTCTATTTTTTAGTATTTCATCATTTATTTTAAAGTATTACATTGTTCTACTCTTTTTTTTTAATGTTCTAATTCTGCTTCTCAATGTAGTAATGTAGTTTTCAGGTAATAGTAATTGATTTGTTATGTTGATAAAATTTTATGTAATTTTCTTTTTATTATTTGAATGTTCTAAATCTTGATCCAATGGAATGTAGAAAATGAAAAGGTGAAGCATGGGTATTTTCTAATGATAGGTTGACGTTCCAATCAATCACCAAATGATCAATTAAGGTAATTATTTATTTTGTGCCAAAAAAAAAGATAAAAAATATTTGTCTACACTAAAATGGAGAAAAAAAAAAGTATTCCTATCATTTTGAATGTAATTTTATTCCCACAAAGGTAATTGATACGGAGAATAGACTAAACATATTAAATTAATCCTAATCATATAGTTTAAGTCCTTTTGATAAATAATATAAATTTTTTAATCTAATGATGATTAATATTTTTAGAATATGCGATTGTGAGTTTAAAACCATACTGAAGTATAGGATTTGAGCTTGTATATATCAAGCTGACTGATATTTACTGATTGAATTAGAATTAAAAATTCAAATATATATAAAATCTAAGTCCTATTTAACAATAATTTTGCACAATTTTATCTATAATTCATAAAAACACACATCATATTAAATTTTTATAAGTCATCAATTGCTTTTCAAATATACAATATGAAAACTCATAAGACACGTGCAACGCACGTATTGACCGACTAGTTATACCAAAAGTTCAAATGTTTACAACACATTCAGATTACTTAATTATAAGTATTTGCTTTATTTATATTATAAATTATGTGTTGTAGCCTGTAGGTAGTCGGTTCAATCAATAGCCCACTGTCAAACATTTTTTTTTTAACAATCCTGATCGAAAACGAAATCAAGAATATGCACAGAGTTTCCAATTCGTATTTCCTTATTTTAATCACAAAGAAATCGTTTGATGTGATGACTAGCGATTTCGATAGTTTTTTTTTTTTTTATTCGAAAGTTTAGCACTTCTAATGAATGCCAAGATAACCGTCAAACATCAGATACATTAAAACGAACCAACAAATCCAGAATTTTTTTTTTTTTTTTTTTAAAAATCCTTATCGAAAAAGAAATCAATATCCTCAAATTCAAATTTAAGAAAATTTGAAGAACCGTCTAACGAATTCAAAAAAGCCAGATCCAAATTTTGCAGGATTTCTTGTTAAATCACCACAATTACGACTTGAACAGTAATCAATTTGATCAAAATTGAACACACTAATTTCATAGAATTCAACTTAGATCAATTGGTAATAATTTTCTAAAATCAACCCAAATCAAATTGCAAAAATAAAATTGAGAATCATAATCAAAATTTCTCAAGAATCAATCAATGGAAAGGCTCTGATACCACTTGTTAGACTAGATCCATAACCGATTCAAGAGATTAATTGCGGAAGCGTACCTGAATCCATAGATGAATGCAAGAATAGATAGTTATGGCCTTCCTTTCCTCTGTAGTTTCACTGTATGAAATCTTCTCAGAAGGGGAGATGAAGATACGTGAAAACTGCAGGGAATGAGGACTATAATCCATTCTGTAACTGCTTAAACAGTTATAAAGTTTACATATTTATAATTTAGCCCCTCAATAAATTATAAATATCATATGATATCTATGCACATATGTAAGTCTATGGGAATATCTTATAACTCTATTATGCCAATACATGAACTTTATTAGATCACTTTAATTGGCTAATTATAAATAGCATACACATTTAATTAATTACACGTGTGGTCCCTAATTATTGAATTTATTCCAACATGTTAATTTCTTTTTTTGCATAATTAGTGTTGAAGTTTCCTTTCTTCAAACAAAATTAATTTCATTTTTCAAAAACAGTTTTTTTTTAGTTCAGTCTTTTGTGTTCCAATAGAAATCGTGAGTTATATTTAATGATTTTATTTATGTTATAAGTTTTTCATAAAAAATAGGTTCAAATATGAATACATAGGAAAAGGAATCAACTAATTCCCATTTGTGGTTTGAAATGATTTTTTTAAGTTTGATGTTCACATAAATTTACAGGATACGGGAATTTCTGACTATCTTCCATTATGTGAATTTTCAGTGATTCTTTTTTACGATTTATTATTTATGATTATTTTTCCTGTAAACTATACTCATAAATAAAAATTTAGAAACAAGAATCACTCCGTTTCGTTAAGTATAAAAAAAGATATGATTTTTCAAAGTTAGTATAAAATTCTGCACAATTTTTTTGTTGTAAAACGAGAATGAGGTACTTTTTTTTCTTGAAAATTTGTTTGTTTTTTAATTAAAGATAAGAATATTTTTTGGGGGTGATGGTTTTATTCGATTGTCATATTTTGTATGTCATATTTGTGTTTATGATGTATTTCCTTATCTTACACTAATTAACATTTATTATTTGTTAAGTTTATTGTTTTATTTTTACTTAATGTTAAAAACTATTTTTTTAAAATAATTATTTCTTTTTTCTTCAAAAACTCATACAAAAAAATTTCTACTATTAAAATTTGGGAGTACAAGAATACTTTGATCCCAAAGTTTATGAATTAAGAAATTTTATGGTATGTTTTTAAAACCAATTTGAAATAATTTTTTTAAAACCTTTTTCATCCTAAAAAGTTTCCTTTGAATTGAAATTTGGGAGTACAAGAATACTTTGATCCCAAATTTCATGAATTAAGAAATTTAATGGTATGATTTTAAAACCAAGTTGAAATAACCTTTTCAAAACTTTTACATTCCAAAAAACTTCTTAGGAATTGAAATTAGGGAGTACAAGATACTTTGATCCTAAATCTCATGAATTTAGAAGTATTATGACATGATTTTAAAACCAATTTAAATGATTTCTTAAAAAGTTTTTCATCCCAAAAAACTTCCCACAATATAAAATTTGGGAGTACAAGGATACTTTGATCCCAAATTTCATGAATCAAGAAGTTTTATGGCTTGACATATAAATCAAATTAAAGGACATTTTTCCAAAACTTTCATTCCAAAAAGCTTTCTACAATTGAAATTTGGGAATACAAGAATACTTTGATCTCACATTTCATAAAATGTAAAGTTTTATGGTTTGATAATTTTATCATTGATTTTCAAAAAAATGTTTTCTAATGGCGTAATGCCACTCATAGCAATTAAATGATATTATTATAATGATTAATGATATGATCAAATTAACATGAGACATTTCAAAATAAACACACAAAACAAACTTTTTCCTAATGGCTTTATGCCACTCACAGTTATTTAACAATATCATTAAAATAATTAGGTGATCTTGACTAATAAATGAGGGACATTCCAAAATAATAATAAAATCACTTTGTTTTAGTAAAGGGCATTTAATGACATATTTGAGATAAACCAAAACAGTAATCGTTTTTTAAAACGAATGTTTTAGGGTGCTAATATCTTCCCTAAACATGAATAAACTTCTGAACCCATTTTTTTTAAATCGCAAACCATTTTTATTTTCGTCTTTCTCGGGTGACCAATCACACCCTTTTAAAAGCAATGATTGGTGTCGACTCCTGTTTTCTTTCTTGTTCTTTTCTTTTATGCTTTTGTCAGGTTAGAAAAGGACTTGTGTGTTTTTAAGAGGGTCGGCTGCTCCACGTCGTTCGAATGGGTATCGACAAATTGTTCATTTGATTTAAGTGAATTTTCATATTTTCAATAAATGTTATTTATTGAGTCTTCCGCTGCTTAAAAAAACGTTTGTTTTATACTCTGAAAAGTTGGGTCTTTACAGTTATCTAACAAAATTCTCATGGACCTTTCATTGTAGCATAATATTAATCAAAAGTAAAATGCATAAATAGAAAACTAACCATTATAATCTTTGGACCACCAAAAAACCTTTCTCACTAAGAACAACAAATAAACGGTGGGTGGGCACTTTCCTCCTTAGAAAAAGGAAGAATTTTTTTTTCTTCCCTACACCACATTGGCGGTGGTGGCAAGAGGAGAAAAGGGAGATAAAATATTTTGAGTCTTTCTCTTCTCTTAGTTGTGTGTTTTGGGGATACCTCAAGGCTCAAACCTTATATTTATAGGAAACTAAGGTCTCAGAAAATATTTTTAATTATCAGATAATTAAATAAATATATTGAGAATATATTTTGGCTAATTAAGATACAATATCATATTCCATATTTTGAGCCTTTCTCTTCTCTTAGTTGTGTGCTTTGGGGGTTACCTCAAGACGTCGATATCTTGTCCAGGTTATTTCGGTCCCGGTATAAGAAATGACATGAAGAATGTTGATTCTTTCATGCATTTCCAAAGTGGTAAATTATAAGAAATCAATATGACTGGCCACATACGTTAGAGAGGTACTCATATTTTCGTTTGGGTTAAACCCATCTGATGCAAGTGTCAAACGCATGTTTCTAAGATCATATGCAAATGAAGGATATTGTTCATCAAAATGTTTTCAACCTAGGGCATTAGTTGGATGACGTAAAACACCTTCTGTTTCTACTCTTTTATCTTTATGTCATCTCATATTAGATGTGGTGTGCTTAGATACAAACAAACGTTGTAACCTTGGCTTTAGAGGGAAATGGCGGGAAATGGCGAAGGACTTTCTGCGCACTTTGTTACGCTTCCCATCAGTACTAGGCTTATATTGTGATTCCCCACATACTAGAAAATTATCAGACTCTGCATACTCCTTTCTAAATAAAACACAGTCATATTTGCATGCATATATTGATTGGTAACCTAGACCTAGGCTACGTAATGTCTTCTTACTATCGTAATATGAATCCGATAATAGTGAATCCATTGGTAAAGCTTCTTTCAACAATTTAAGTGACATATTAAATGATTTGTTACTCTAACCATTCAACACCTTGATGTGCATCGACTTTACTAAAAAATTTAGAGCAGAAAAACGTGTACAACCCGGGTATAATTCTCTTCCCGCTTCACTCATCAACCTTGTGAAATCACACTATGAACTTCCTATATTTTCAACATAATGACCACTCTCATTATCATTTATTGTGCCACCTTGCAACTCATTCAGTATCTCAAACTCCTCTAAATTTTCATGTATATTCATTTCTTGATTAGATGGAATTGTTTAGCTCGTGAACTGCGAGAGATTTATTTCCTCCCCATAGAATACCGATCGAGCATAAGTCGATGGTATTCCATTAATAATCAAATGTCTTTCAATGTTATCAATTCTCTCAAACTGTGTGTTTAAAAAAATCCTACAAGAACAACGTGTTTCTCCATTCTCATTCACAACATTATTTGCTACTTCTAAAAAAGATTTGACCCCATCAATGTACTCCAAAAAAATCCATCACTCAATCTAATCCAACTTCTATCCATTGTAGTATATCCAAATGTTTTTCTTATCTAGAACCTGGACAAATATTTCAACAAGCTCATAAGTTGAATTGAAGTTGGACAAATATATACCAACATATATTTAAGGTACTAATCCCTACTAATTGTGTATTTTAAACTTAGGTGTGGTTCAAAGTGTGTGTTCTAACTTGATCAAGTAAAGCTACTTAACATTCAATAATGTATTCCTATAAATGTAATCCTAACTTGATCAACTATGCCTAACTTCCCTATGGAGAATCATATACTAAAAAAAAAAAAATGTATTCCTAACTATGACTAACTTTGCTGCAGGATAGCCACAAACCATAGAAAAATGCATACTTAGATTGAAAATTACCATACAAAAAAAAGTAGCTAAAAAAGTTATAAACAAATATATACCTTTCAATGTTTGACATATTGTACGATTAATATCCCTAGAACAGAAACTTTTATCGAAAAACAATATCCCTAAAACAAAAAAAATTTGGTTGTGTTAGTATAATATAAAACAATTATAGTACATATTTATTTACAAAAATTAAAAATTCAATCAAAGATAAATCAAGGTGAAATTTTGAATAAAACACTAAAAAAAATACCTCCTAATTTCGGACCCCCCCAACCTCATACTTATGCGTAAATTTGTGTAAAATCACCACATAAACTAGTGTATAATTATTTAATTATTCATATATTCAATCAATGTACTCAAAACCAAATCATCTACATCAAACTTGTGAAGATTAAGCAAAAAAAATAAAAAAACCCAAATTTTAAATTAAAGAAAAAACCCTAACCTTTGTAAATATATGTAAATCGCACCCTAAACTATAAAATAACTCAATAGAACAATAAAACATCATCCATTTGCGAAATATATGAAGAAGAATAGAAGAAATCAGACTAAAAATTACCAGAAGATGAAGAAATTCGAGCGAGAATGGCGACTTTCGAGCGTGGCTGTGGGAGAGAAAGGAAAGACAGAGAGCAGCGTTCTAGAAAATGAAGGGGAAGAGATTTAATTTTAAAAGAGTATTACCAGCGAAAATATTCACCGCTAAAAACCTGATATTTCACTGGTAAAGATACCTTACAGCGGCGAATAATAACATTTCTCCTCTGAAAAATTCCACGTGTGTTTTTTTTTTTAAAATATGTTTTAACGGCAAACACAAATAATTCGCCGCTACAGTTATGGCAGTGAAACGTAAATATTTCACTGCTAAAGGTGGATGCAATACCAGCAAATTGTAAAATTTCGCTGGTATTTCTGATGGTGGGACCAGGCGCATAAGAATTATCAGCGAAAATTGTTATTTGGCTGGTAAAACTAGCTATAGCAGCGAAATCAATTTTCGCCGGTAAATTTTCACTGCTAATACTTCTTTTTTTGTTGTGAGTGGCGCCACGACTTCTATTGATCACAGAAATATATTATCTCTAGTTCGACTAAAGATAATGTTCATTAGAGAATCAGCGGGAACATAAAGATAAAACGGTAATAACAGGGACAAAACGATAAATTTAATCCGCCTGTAATTATGAGGGTTCCACATGAAGGATATATCACACATATAAATAAAGATAAACTAAATGGACATATCTCATCTATAGTGAGGGGAGTTCAGCTATAAATCTATAGTGGAATTATTCATAGTTAGATAATAAGTAATTAACTGATTATGAGTTAATCACTTAATTGACTAATTATTAAGCACATGATCTGTAGGTCCATCGGGTCCCTATAAACATTATTAATTATTTAAATAATGAGTTTATTTAAACAGGAAATTAATAATGAAATATTATTAACTAGACATTAGTAATTATTTAAATATTGAGTATATTTAAATGGTAATTAATAATTTGAAATTAATTTTTAATTATTAATTATTTAAATAATCAATTTTATCTAAATAGAAATTAATATTATTAATTAATAATAAAATATTGTCAATTAGAATTGTTAAATAATTAAATAATGAGTTTATTTAATGGAAATTAATAATTAAAATATTTATTATTAATTGTTTAAATAATAAAAATTATTTAAATGAAAATTAAAAATAAAATATCATTTGATAATATTTAGTCGGGAGAAAATATTATTAATTATTTAAATAAAGTATTTTATTTAAATGGAAATTAATAAATTAATTAATTAAGTTGGACTTATTAATTTAAGAGAGAGTTTCAAGCATAATTGGATTAATGAACCTAATTGAATTTGGCCCAAAATAATTAATTAAATAAATTAGAATTATTTATCAAATTATTATTGATAATTTTGGCCATCACATATAATTTGTAGGAGATAATTGTTTAAATTATATCCTAAAATAATAATATGGATTTATTTACCTAAGATAAATCAAATAAAAGAAAAACAAAATATCATCTTATTTATCCATGGTATTCTTGAAAATACCAAGATATTGGAAAGAGAACATCTTTTTCTTTTTGTATTTATCTCTATGGAATATCTTAATATAATTAGATTTTTCATTACCCTGTAAATAGGAGGTTTGGGTTATTAATAAATCACACAATTCAATTCCTAAGAAATTAAAACTCTTCTCTTAGAAGTTAGGTCCTCAATTGCCATCCCTTTTCTCCCCAATGGTTAGTTACTAATTTATTTTTAGCTTTAAAAATTGTCAAATCAATTTTGACTTTTGGTCAAAATGGTGGTTTCTAGGTATCTGTAAGGTTTTCTCTTAAAGTTTAACATTTATTTAATAAATGTCTTGGCATTTAGTAAATTAATTAATGAATTAAGATAACAAATCAACATTTTTTCCAAAGTTTGTGAAATCAATGTATGATAAGTGTAACTAATTTGTAGGTTTTAGTAACCGTTCACGAAATCGATCCTCCGGCTTGTATGGATCGACTACACTTTCGAGGTAAATTTAAAGTGGTTTTATGTATGAATTGTGTGACGAATTGTTAATTGGGGTTAATAGGGAATGTGAAATTGGGATCTTAAGAGAATATTGGTTTCTTTGATGATATTGGGAGTGAGTGTTGTGACTATACTTTGATTGGTTTTTGGAGTTTAGATAGAAATCCGGAAGTGTAAAGTTAAGTTTGTTATTGCAAATGTTGGTTTCAAGATGAATGAGAGTATTTGGGTTCGGTTTTGAGAAAAGTTAAGTGAGTCTTGGAATTGCGATATGGGAAAACTAAATGTTGGGCGTATGGTTAGTAGAACGGTATTTTCCGTTTTCATTTATTGTCTATATGTTCTTCGTATTGCTTTTCTTTTATAGAATGGTTTATGGCATAATTTATCGTCTCTATGCATGCACTTTAAATTATTTGGCTAATGTTCTTGGTCGAGAACATTAGTGGTGGCAATTTCAATTTGGTAATATTCTTGGTCGAGAATATTAGAGTTAGTATCTGATTTGGCTAATGCTCTTGGTCGAGAACATTAGTGGTTGTAATTTCATTTTGTAATATTCTTGGTCGAGAATATTAGAGGAAGTATTCTTATTTTGCTAATGTTTCTTGGTCGAGGACATTAGCGGTGGTACATGGATTGTGGATGTTTGATTGGTGGTTTAATTGTTTCATTTGGTAACTTGTGGAATGTAAATTCGGGATTAAATTGTAAGTGGGTATGAGATGTTTTGGAGTATAGAATGGGTAGTAAAGAGCATGCTACGTTTTTTGACACAATTTTCGATGTGAAATTCGTCCATAGGATTACATGCCTCCATTTTATTCTCACTAGTATTTTTATGCTAATGTTGCTACATTTTAATTTTTTCAGGTACGCCCTATGGTAGAAGTCGTGGTGCCGGTGATCGCGGGATGATGGCTTGGACTGGGACTGAGACTGGATTGTTATGTGCATTATAGGAATGCACAAACTTTAGAAACTCTTTGAAATTTTATCATTTTTAATTATTTTATTGGTTATTTTGGAGCTCGAGAGAACACTTGACTAATTTATGATTTTTAGTTGTTTCCCTTGAATTTAAAACTATGTCAGGAATGCGCATTTCAAGGATTTATCTGTTTTATCATTTATTCTGGTTGTGAATAAGGTAACTTTACTGAATTTTCGTAAAATTAAGTCTTTCGCTATCTTAATTCTGATTCAAAGTAATGTTGAAATTCTGATCTTTACATTAATAGATCGTTAATTAGATTACTAAATAATATTCAGCTAATTTAGTAAATCACTTCATTCATGAACACCTGTTCAAGCCAAATTATAGGGAATGGGTGCCACGGTGATGCCCGTTGATGCCACAGCTGCCAAAGTGATGATTGTCTGATGTTTGGGCTTGGCGCCGCGGCATCCCCTCAATAGAATTTGGCTTTGAACCTGAAGACTAATACACCACCACGGCAATAGGTTAAAAATGTGAAAACACCACGTTTTTGGCTAAATAGATTCTGTTCACACAAAGAAATTTCAAATTAAAGAAATTAGATGCGGAATGAATATATGTTGTATTGATTTGAATTGAATGTTACAATCTCTAATCGAAATGATCCTCTGATTCTTTCTATAAAATATAAACTTCGATGCGAGGGCCGGTTGGCGTATTTCTCGGATCGTTGGACTGTATCTTCGGCTTTTGGGCTTGTGAAGAGTCAATCGATTTGTTGCGGTCTTGAAGCTTGAACACTAAAGTCTTTGGAACTTGCGAGAATTTGGTCTTCAATAATTTGTCTTCAAGACGGTCGTCACGAGAAGCTTTAAAGTCTTCGAAGTCGTCAACGTTTAGGGTCTTCGATTTTCGAGATCTACGGTTTTCAAGAAGTCTTCAAAGAGTCCTTGGTCTTTGAAAAGTATTTGGTCTTCAAAAAGTCTTTAGTCTTTGAGAAGTCTTCGATCTTCAAGGCTTCGTTCTTTAAAGCCTTCAATCTCGATCTCGAGGTCTTCGATCTTCAAAGAAAATTTGGTCTTCGGGAAGTCTTTGATCGTCGAACTCTTTAATCTCGGTCTTCTTTATTGTTCTTCGAGCTCTTTGATCTTCAAAGTCTTCAGCCTTTTCTCTGAATCTTCTCTGTTGTTGACCTCCCTCAAATGATGAATGGCCTACCCTATTTATAGAGTTTTCTAAGGGCCTTTGGTGGATATGGGCTTTATTTGATTTGAGCCCAATTGCCATGTGGCATATTTTCATTGGACTAATTTATGTCATCCAATGGCCAAGAAAAAGACATGTGGCATTATTTGATTTACCAATTTAATGTCTTTTAATTTAATTTAAAGACACGTGTCAATTTATGATTGGTCTTTGTTCAATGACATGTAATTTTGTCATTGGCTTGAATAATTTATAATTTGACAAATTTTCTCCTTCTACAAATGCCCCCTTTTCGAGATTTATGCCGAATTTGGTTGTGGATGAATCTTGAAAATATAACTCTTAAAAATATAAGTTAAAAAAAATCATGAGTTTTAGATGAGGGGCATATTGGTAATTTGTACATTTTTCGGAATTAATGGCATTCAAATTCTAAATGTTCTGGTGCAATCGTCCTGTCGTTATGATTCCAACGCAATTTGTGGATTTAAGATCGGAGCCCGAAATAAGAAGTTATGATAGATTATATATATAAAATCCATCCAACGTACAAAACTTTTTTTTTTTTTTTTTTAAATTCTAATCTAATCTATAAACTAATAGATTATGATAAATTTGGAATAAGAGATAGTCTTCTAGTCAATCATAATTTCTCTTTTCTCTCTATAAAAAGAGCCTTAGACCTCCTATATTTTTCATTCACAAATTCTTTCTTCTCTTCAAAATTTCTCCGAGTCTTCTGGCGAGTTTCCAGTAAGTTTTCTTTATATTTGAATCCTCCTTTTTCCTTTTTTTTTTAAAAATCCTGATCTTGAGAATTTTTTTTTTTTTCAAATTCTGGTAATGTCCAGAAATCCTTTTTTTTTTTTTTTAATTTTTATTTAAAACTTTGTTGCATTGCATTATCACATTCACTTTTAACAGTGATGACACTCCCCAATAGCACCAGGGCGGTGGTCACCTTCCTTTTACAGTGACGACACTCCCCAATAGCACCAGGGCGGTGGTCACCTTCCTTTTACAGTGACGACACTCCTCAATTGAACCAGGGCGGTGGTCACCTTCGCTTTGCAGTGACGACACTCCCCAATAGCACCAGGGTTGTGGTCACCTTCGGTTTTTAGTGACGACACTCCCCAATAGCACCAGGGTGGTGGTCACCTTCACTTTACAGTGATTAGCCCCGTCTCCATGCGGTGTTCAGCTTTTCAACCCCGTCTCCATGCGGTGGTTATCCCCTTTTGTGGTGAAGAAAACATGCCCCCAATTTATAGGCGGTCACAACCCCAACGATCTTGCGGTAAAGATATTACCTTCGATTTACCAACTCAACAATCTTGACTATTGATCATGGAGTCTCTCCTAGCAGTGATGTTGCTCGCAACGATCCCTTACTTGAACTCAACGTGATATTCTTGAGAAAGATGATGAGGTAAGAATTTTGATTTTGATTTTTGTTTGGACTGGACTTAAATTTTGTTTTAAGGTGGCCTACGTACCCTTGTATGAATAGGGATCAAGTCATAACGTAGTTCGATGGATTTTTTTTTTGGTTGGTTGACTGAACTTAAAATTTTATTTAAGTTGCCTACGTACCCTTTATATGTATAGGGATCAAGTCATAACGTAGTTCAATGGATTTTTTTTTTGGTTGGTTGACTGAACTTAAAATTTTATTTAAGTTGCCTACATACCCTTTATATGTATAGGGATCAAGTCATAACGTAGTTCAATGAATTTTTATTTTTTTTGGTGGGTGGGCCGTTCACCTTTTAAACTCATGCGGGCCAGGAGTATCATGCAGTTTAGGCTCTTGTGACGTGGAGCTTACATTTCAAGCTCAAAATTGAAGGAGATTATTCCCTTTTGTGGGACGTTTGACATCACCTTCTTCATGTACTTGTTCAGTTGGATTTGTGGAAATGACGAAATATCGCTTCACTTTCAAAGAGCCTTCTATACTTATGAGAAAGGAAGATTTTCTCTTCATCCATGAAGGGACGATACTTTGGATTTCTTTTTCATCATTTTCTTCTAACAATCTTTTCTTTGACATCTTTGCTTCACCGTGATGTTGATCGTTTAATACTTTGAGACGGTCGAAAGCGGAAGTTTGAACCTGATTTTTTCTCCCTTGATGTAGATACGCTTAACCTTTAGAAGACTGAAGAGCGAGAAGAAGCGGAAGTTTGATGTTGATCCTCTTTCTTCGTTGTAGCTACGCTCAATCTTTGAAAGATGGATTTGCGGGAAGCTGGAGCTTTAACTTGTTCGAAGATAGAGGGCATTTGATTGATTCCATCTTCTTTTGTCTTGACTTGGTGCATCTTTGTAGTTGCATTTGTAGAAGAGTCTTCATGTTTGATCACGCTGACAGTATTGCACGCAACAACTTCGTCTTCTTCATCCTCTACGTCATCAAAGAAGTCATTTGAAAAAGTATCGTCTACCTTCTTGACTTCTTCATTTTCTTTTCTGAAATCAAAGACTAAAAGTTCTTTATTTCCTTGTCTAGCAATACTTAACTCCATGTCATGAGCGCGAGTTGCTAGTTCTTCAAATGTATAAGGTTTTATACCTTGTAAGATATAAAGCAGTTCCCAATGCATGCCTTGAATGCACATTTCTACTGCAGATAGTTTGGTCAAGCGATCTTTGCAATCCAGACTTAGTGCTCTCCAACTATTGATGTAATCAACAACGGGTTCATCTTTTCTTTGTCTCGTGTTGGTAAGTTCCATCATGCTAACTATTCGTCGCGTGCTGTAGAAATGATTAAGAAAGTCCCTTTCAAACTCTTCCCAGTTATTTATAGATTCTGGTTCTAAATCTATGTACCAATCGAAAGCATTTCCCTTCAGAGTTCGTACAAACTGTTTGACTAGAAGGCCTTCTCTTGTGCCAACATTTTCACAAGTTTCGATGAAGTGAGCGACATGTTGTTTTGGGTTGCCTCTTCCATCAAATTGTTGGAATTTTGGTGGCTGATATCCGACTGGCATTCTCAAGTTATCAATCCTCTTTGTATATGGCTTGGAGTACAAGAGAGAATTTTGAGACGGTTCGCCGTATTGGGCTATGATTGCATTTGTTATCATGTCTTGAAGTTGTTGGACGGATAAAGAAGCAATTGAGGTAGATTGTTGTATTGAAGTGCAACGTTGTTTTTGGTGCTTTTCCTGCATGATTTTCTCGCTACGACTTGATTCAGCAAGATCTTGATTTTTTAGCTTCTCCATAAGCATTGCAATTTTCGAATCTTTTTCATCTGCTGCTATCATCATCAAAGCAATGTTCTTTTCCATTTTTGTCATTCTTTCTTTAAAAGTAGCAGCAATGCTTGAAGATGAGTTTTCTGATGCCATTGATTCTTTGACAAAACTTGAAGTCGATTTGAGGATGAGAAAGAGATGAGAGGTAGAGATGGTCCCACTGGGCGTGCCAATTTGTTCACACAAAGAAATTTCAAATTAAAGAAATTAGATGCGGAATGAATATATGTTGTATTGATTTGAATTGAATGTTACAATCTCTAATCAAAATGATCCTCTGATTCTTTCTATAAAATATAAACTTCGATGCGAGGGCCGGTTGACGTATTTCTCAGATCGTTGGACTGAATCTTCAGCTTTTGGGCTTGTGAAGAGTCAATCGATTTGTTGCAGTCTTGAAGCTTGAACACTAAAGTCTTTGGAACTTGCGAGAATTTGGTCTTCAATAATTTGTCTTCAAGACGGTCGTCACGAGAAGCTTTAAAGTCTTCGAAGTCGTCAACGTTTAGGGTCTTCGATTTTCGAGATCTCCGGTTTTCAAGAAGTCTTCAAAGAGTCCTTGGTCTTCGAAAAGTATTTGGTCTTCAAAAAGTCTTTAGTCTTTGAGAAGTCTTCGATCTTCAAGGCTTCGTTCTTTAAAGTCTTCAATCTCGATCTCGAGGTCTTCGATCTTCAAAGAAAATTTGGTCTTCGGGAAGTCTTTGATCGTCGAACTCTTTAATCTCGGTCTTCTTCGTTGTTCTTCGAGCTCTTTGATCTTCAAAGTCTTCAGCCTTTTCTCTAAATTTTCTCTGTTGTTGACCTCCCTCAAATGATGAATGGCCTACCCTATTTATAGAGTTTTCTAAGGGCCTTTGGTGGATATGGGCTTTATTTGATTTGAGCCCAATTGCACGCGTGGCATATTTTCATTGGACTAATTTATGTCATCCAATGGCCAAGAAAAAGACATGTGGCATTATTTGATTTGTCAATTTAATGTCTTTTAATTTAATTTAAAGACACGTGTCAATTTATGATTGGTCTTTGTTCAATGACATGTAATTTTGTCATTGGCTTGAATAATTTATAATTTGACAAATTTTCTCCTTCTACAGATTCAATTTAACTTCAAAAATGGTTCAAAAGAGGCGGATCTAAAAAGGGAAGAGGGGCTGATCTTAAACAATGAAAATTTTGGAAGAAGAAATTGATATATTTAGTATGAATTCTCTTTACTTTGCCTTTTTTATTTATTATAAAAAAGTTTAATGCGATTTTTACCCTTTTAGAATAATTTCTGGCTCGACCCCTTATCCGTATAGTATCAAAAGAGAGGGGAGAGAAGGGATGGGAAAAATATACACAATAAAAAGTCATCACCACAACTTTAAACATAATCTGAAGAATTATAAGAGTCTTTTTTATAGTTGCATTATTCATCTTCTTCTTCCTTGTTCCATTAGTTTTTATAGACAGATACCTTAGGTCTTGGCTCAATATCTTTAGGAAAAAAAAATAATCTCTTTCTTTTACTTAGGAGGCGTTTGACTTAGCTTATTTTAAAACATTCTAATAATATGCAATTTTTTTAGTGTTCACAAATTCATTAATTTTTTTTACTTCTACTCTAAAATTGTTACTGAGTGTATTTTCTCTCTCTCTCTAGATATATATATTATATATTTATTTATTTTTTTCTATTAAATGTACATAAATTTTATTATAAAAATCATATATATATTTTTATACTTTAATTTTTTATTAATAAAATAGTTCGATGTATTTATGATAGGGGTGAAAGTTGGTTTGGTTTGGTTCGGTTTTAAACCAAACCTAAAAAACCGATTGGTTTGGTTATGTATTTTTTAGAACCGAACCAAACCAAACATAAAGTAAAACCAAACCAAACCAATTGGTTTGGATTGGTTTGGATAGATCGGTTTCAATCGGTTTTGTTTCTCACGCCTTTTGTTCTTATGAAGAGAGTTATAAAAATATCAACATTTTCATGGAAATCCATACAATTAAATAATTTCAAAGCATAAATTTAAAGTTTAAAGTTAATCTAAAGTTATAAACATCGAAAGTATGACGTTTAAATGAAAAATTCTCTAATGTCATTCACTCCCATAAAAGACTTTGCCTAATTGGTTTGGATTGGTTAAAAACCGACTAGAGTATTTCCAACCAAACCAAACCAACATATTATTGGTTTGGTTTGGTTTGGTTGCTTATCACGAGAGAAACCGAACAAAACCAATTTGGTTTGGTTTGGTTCAGTTTGGTTTGGCGGTTTGGGGTTTTTATTTCACCCCTAATTTATGATGTGCATTTTCATTTTTTTAAACCATAATAAAACCAAAACTAAAATATATGATTTTTTTTTATATTTTTTAACTATCATTTTCAATTCTTAGCTTTTCATTTTTGTTATCTACTCTACTTATATATAATTATAATTTCTTAATATAAATAAATAAATAAATAATAAAAAAATGAAATAGATTAAAGCTTACTTGTATTTACTTTAATTAAATTTCAACAAATTGAATACCACGGATGAATATATTAAAATAGATATTTTATACTTATGATTATATTTGTACCTGGAAAAAAAAATTACATATAATATATATACTACGTGTCCCCCTGAACTCAAATTCCGTCTCCATCACTAAGTGCTCTATTTTTTAAATGAAGGTTGCAAAACTGTTATTAATTGTAATTTCTAAAATGATAAATACACTAATGATAAGAGTAAAATGTAAAATAAGACGCTTATAATTTTAGTCAAATGTAAACACACCTTAATGGTCAAAAATTAAATAATTATTCACTCGTGTTTTCAAAATTATATCAATATGGGTTGGCCTAATGGTCAAGAGGTTCTTTTTTGCAACTTTGATATCATGAGTTTAAACCATGTTGGCCACCTATGTAGGATATTATCGTACGAGTTTACGAACATCAAGCGTTATAGAGTCGTGTGGTTGTCTCTTGATATTAGTCAAAGTACGCTTAAACTGGCAAAGACACTCGCAATATAAAAAAAATTATACGAGTAAACCCTTTTTCCTCACTACTATTGTTAAGTATTTAGCATTGGGCTCTACTTCTATTTTTTATTTTAAGGTAAAATGTAAATAACACGTGTGATTTTGGTTAAATTTAAATTACACACGTATGGTTTTTTTTTTTTTTTTTATCATACGATACACTTCATTAAAAAAAAAAGAAAAAGAAACTACATCAGCAGTTTAAGTCCCTCTGAGTATGGGAATGGGCTTCGTCATTCACTAACCTACTAATGATATGAAAAGAAATAACCTCAAACAAAGACAAAAACGACTTAATCTCTTCTAAAATACCGACAAAATCTTGAGAACAAATACTAATATCGACTAAGTTCTTAATATCCGAAAGAACCTGTATAAGTGCGTATCCAGCAGGGGCTGAGGGGGGCCATGGCCCCCCCAATATTTATTACTCTAATATGAGGTGTCAATTTAAACCCTAAACATTTAATGCAATCAATTTATACCTAGAACTTTAATAAATGAATCAATTTATACCATTTGTTAGAAAAATTACTATTATTTTTAAAAAAATTTAGTTAGACGTAAGCGTTTTCTTTTTATATCTAAATAAGTTTAATTTACAATAATAAATTTTATGTTTATGTTAAATATTTTTTATGGCCAAATTTTACCATTTTGGTGTTGGTTTGAATTTCTTGTACTATTTAATTTCGTAATTAAGATCTGAGTTTTTATGGTTGAGGCTGGACGTTTATATGATTAGATTATAAACGTTTTATTATTTTATCTTTTAGTGATTTAGTAATTCAATTTTGATTAATTTAATAGTTTTATTATTATGTGTGATTCACCTGAAAAAGTTTAGGGTATAAATTGATTCAATTGAAAATTTAAGGTTTAAATTGATACACCATGTAAACTTCAAGGGTGTAAATTGATTTTCCCTAATATTTTTCACATAAAATTATTGCATTTAAAACTAAATATTTTAATAAAAAATTACAGAATAAAATATTAGCTATTAAAAATTAAATTTAAACTATCATACCAACAAAACCTAAATACATATAAATCATCATCTCAAAATTGATTTTATATTATTTCGGCCCGCTAAATAATTTTCTAGATCTGCCCCTGTCTGTATGGTTTCAAAATTATAAAATTATATACCATTAAATTGTTTGCTAATTAAGAATCGTAATATGTCATTTAAAAAAGAGAGAGAGAGAGAATCGTAATATGAAAATAAATTGGGCGGTTGGGCCTATATCCCTAATTCTTATTTTATATGAAAAATATTTCTAATAAATTTGGCCTATATACTGATTCGTAATTATGACGATTTATTGTGTTATAGATTTTTTTTTTTCTAAATGGTCCTAAGTTATATCTAAGTTTAATTATTGTTAACTAATTAGCATACCCATGGGGAGGGAAAACGTTTAATGGATCAAAATACTTACATGAGATTAATAATTATGTTAAATTTTTTAATTTATGAAAGATTTAATCTTCGATTTTGACCAATTAAAAATACAAGAACTTTTCAAAAATTATTAAAATAATATAATTATAGTTCAATAGTTCATCAAATTAAAAAAATAAAAACAAAATCAAAACAAAAAAATTCAATGAAAATAATAATGAAAAAAGTATAATCCAAAATAGTTCTAATAAATTTTTTTTTTTTTTTTTTTTATTATTTTAATTTTTTTTTTTTTTTTTTTTTTTTTTTAAATCCAGTTAATTTAACTTATTTGAAAAGGAAGAGGTGATTGAATAAATATTTTGTATCTTATTATTAGTTAAAAAACAAGAACTTTTCAAAAATTATTAAAATAATATAATTATAGTTCAATAGTTCATCAAATTAAAAAAAAAGTAAAAAACAAACAAAGAAATTCAATGAAAATAATAATGAAAAATAATCAAATAGTTCAATAAATTATTTAACTTAAACTTAAAAAGGGAAAAAAAACAAATAAATTCGTTAAAAAATATTCATAAAAAATAGTTTAATAATTTATTAAACTATAATTATGATATTTGAGTACCTTTTTATTTTAATTCCGACATTTTAACAATTAATATGCATATTTATGCTATTTGATATGGGTTAATAGAATATATTGTGTTATAAATCTGTTATGGAATATGGTTACAGATAGTCTTGCTGTTATAAGTTAGTTAGAAGCTATTAGGTGGTTAATAGCTAAAGTCATCTTGTATAAATACTTGTATTATTCATTAATGAAGATATGGAGAATTCATTAACAGAGTGGCAGCTCCATTTCTTATCTCCATCACCGCTTGGGAAAAGGAATTCAAGGGTTTCTTTTTCTAATTCCTTATTTCTTTTCCATTTCTCTCAATTTTCAAAACTCGATTTTCTCTCAATGGATGCTTCTGGATCTTTGAATCCTTCGTCCAAATCTATGACGATTGCTCCATCTTCTTCTGAATCTCCATCAAAGACTGTTACTTTCTCTCATAAGGTTTCAGGTTGAAGTAGCGATTCGAGGTCATCGGCTTCAAAAATACGTGTTTGAAAGAATTCCTTCTATTCCTGCACGATTTCTGTCTTCTGATGATGAATTGAGTGGAAATTTCAATCTTGCCTTTCTTGATTGGGATGCACAAGATAATCTACTTGTCTCCTTGTTGTTATCTTCGATTTCTAGTCCAATCTTGACTAAAATGGTAGGATGCAATACATCGTCAAAGATCTGGTTTGCATTGGAGACTTTCTTTGCCTCCAAAACAAAAGAAAAGATGTCTCAACTTCGTGATCAACTTAAAGAAACGAAGAAAGGATCTCTTTCCCTCACTGATTATCTCCTTAAGATCAAGCATAATATTGATCAATTGGATTCTGTTGGAGCCGCTGTTTCAGAATCTGAGCATATTGATGCAATTTTTGACGGATTGACTGCGAATTATGACTCCTTTGTAGTGTCTATTCATTCTAGGAAGGATGAATATATTTTTGAAGAAGTGGAATCACTGTTACTGGCTCATGAGATACGGTTAGAGAAAAGATTGAAGGAAACTGGAAATTTGTCTGTTAATTTGGTGCAAAATCAGAATTCAGGTTCTGGAGGTAAATCGTCTTCTATGCCAAATCCAACCTCTCAGCAATCTCATGGTAGTTCTTCTTCAAACAAAGGTTAAAACAAAACCAAAGGATAGTCTGGAAATTATCATGGTAAGAATCCGTGGCAATCTAACAATCGTCCTCAGTGTCAATTGTGTGGAAGGGTGGGGCATTTGTCGAACAAATGTTATGGTCAATTTGATCCCAATTTTCAAGGATTAGGTTCTCAATCTAATTCTACTGCTCAAAATTCATCTGGCAATTTCCACAATCAGAACAATTATGCTCCACAGCAAATGCAAGCACAAATAGCTTCATATATGGCAACTCCATCCTCTGTTTCTGATGAACATTGGTTTCCGGATTCTGGTGCTACAAATCATGTCACTTCTGACCTTCAGAATTTGAACCTAAGAAATGAATATCAAGGTAATGATAAGATTCACATGGGAAATGGTTATCCTGTTTCAATTAAACATATAGGAGAATCAAATTTTCTATCCCAAAATCATTCTAAAACTTTAGTTTTGACTAATCTCCTTCATGTTCCTTCCATTACCAAAAATCTCATAAGTGTTTCTTCTTTTGATAAAGATAATAATGTCTTCTTTGAATTTCATTCTGACTTCTGCCTTGTGAAAGATCAGGTTACTAAGGAGGTGTTAATGCACGGGACTCTTAAAGGAGGGCTCTATGCATTTCATTTTTCCTCTGTTTCAATTAAGGAGTCTTTCCAGCAAACAAGTGTAAAATGTCAATTTGTTAATAAGGAGGCATATGTTTTGCACTCCACAAGTCTTTCAAATTCAATTTTACCTTCTAATTCATTGTTTAGCCTATGGCATTGTCGCTTAGGACACTCTTCTGCTAGAACAACCAAACTTGTTCTTGATTCATGTAATGTTTCTTTTGCAAATAAAACTGTCTCTGATTTTTGCAATGCTTGTTGTCTGAGTAAAGCTCACAAACTCTCTTTTCCTACTTCAACAATTGTGTATACTGAACCTTTACAATTGGTATACTCTGATGTTTGGGGCCCCTCTCCAATGCTTTCGGTTGGAAATTTTCGATATTATATTCATTTTATTGATGCATACTCTAGATTTACTTGGGTCTTTCCTATGCAACAAAAATCAGAGTCTTTTAACTGTTTTTTATAGTTTAAAAAGCTTGTTGAACTTCAATTAGGTTTCAAAATATAGGGTCTTCAATTTGATTGGGGTGGGGAATATAGAGTATTCACAAAGTTCTGTCAAGACAATGACATTGTTCACAAAAATTCTTGTCCACACACCCATGAACAAAATGGTCTTGCTGAAAGGAAGCATAGACATATTGTTGAAATGGCCCTCACCCTACTAGCTGAAGCTTCCCTACCTTTATTCTATTGGGATGAAGCAGTTTCTACAATTGTTTTTCTTATTAATAGACTACCCACACCTGTCATTGCTGGTAAGACTCCCTTAGAACTCCTCTATAAGATAAAGCCTGATTATAAAATGCTTAGAATCTTTGAGTGTTCCTGTTTTCCAAACATGAGACCTTACAATTAGCATAAATTTGATTACAAATCTAAGCAATGCTTATTTCTAGAGTATAGCACTCATCATAAAGGATATCAATGCTTAGACTCCACTGGGAGAGTTTTTATTTCTAGAGATGTTCTATTTGATGAACATTCTTTTCCTTATTCCCTTATGTTTCCAAACACTGACTATTCAGCAACTAATTCTACTTCTTCACCTCCTCAAGCAAATCCACCTCTTATTTCATCCACTAGGGTGTGTTATCCATCTCCTAGCTCCCTAATACAATTAGCTATTCCTCCTTGTAATGTGATACAAGATAATCATTCCTCATCTATCTTATCTGACCCTGATAACTCATGTTCTTTTGTTCCACCTTTGGTTACTACTCCACATGACATTTTGCCACAGACTATTGAAAATAAATCATGTCCTCAACCTGTACAGAATTCACATAAGATGGTTACAATAGAAAAATCTGGCATTTATAAGCCTAAGGTGTTACTGTCTTCCAAAGAACCCTCTACTCCTAAACAGGCCTTGATTGTTCCTTTATGGAAAGGTGCAATTTATGAAGAATATGCAGCATTGATTAATAGGCTGTAAGTGACTTTTCAGGGTTAAGGAAAATTCAGATGGGACTATCCAAAGATATAAGGCACGATTGGTTTCTAAGGGGTATAATCAGATGGTTGGGTTTGACTATAATGAAACTTTTAGTCCTGTTGTTAAGCCTACAACAATTCGTATTGTTATTACTTTAGCCTTAACTCATACGTGGTGCATTAGACAACTTGATGTGAATAATGCCTTTTTGAATGGGTCTTTAATTAAAGATGTTTACATGGAGCAGCCCCTGGGTTTCATTGATATAAAGTACATCCTGAGTATGTGTGCAAACTAAAAAAGGCTTTATATGGCCTAAAACAGGGTCTTCGAGCAAGGTTTGAAAGGTTGACTTCTTCTCTTTGTGCTTTGGTTTCAAACCTGCTAGATCTGACCAATCTATGTTCATATTGTAATCTCATACCTTGTTTGTAATTATCCTAGTATATATGGATGATATTATAGTAACAGGAAATGACAGTACATTTGTTACTTCTCTTATCACCAAATTGAACAACTCTTTTGCACTTAAGGATTTTGGAACCCTCAATTACTTTCTTGGGATTCAGGCAACTTTTAAAGACAGTGGCTTACATTTATCTCAGGCAAAGTATGTTAGTGATCTTCTTGTTAAGCTCAATATGCATCAATCTAGTCCAATTGTAACTCCAATGGCTAGTTCTTAACGACTGTCCAAACATGGTTGTGTTCCTTTTACTGATGTTCAATTATATAGAAGTACTCTTGGTGCACTATAGTACATTACTATTAGCCGACCTGATTTATCGTTTGCAATCAATAAAGTCTGTCCGTTTTTGCAAGCTCCTCTCATTAGTCGTTGGAATGCCGTAAAACGGATCATCAGGTACTTGGCTGGAACTATGCACTATGGTTTGTGTTTAAATTCCTCTACTTCTCTTGATCTTATAGCATATTGTGATGCTGATTGGGCATTCGATCAAGACAATCGAAGATTTACTACGAGTTTTGTGTCTACTTTGGGGGCAACCTCGTTTCATGGAGCTTAAAGAAACAAGTTGTGTATCCCGTAGTAGTACGGAGGCGGAATATCGGAGCCTTGTTGCTGTTACATCTGAAATTTCTTGGATACAATCTGTCTTATATGAATCGCATCATAATCTGCCTTGGTGTCCTGTTGTTTGGTGTGACAATTCAAGCACTGTTATGCTTGCTGCCAACCCGGTTCAACATGCGCGTACAAAGCATATTGAATTGGACCTTTACTTTGTTCGTGAAAAGGTGGCCCATCGTCTTCTTGATGTTCGTCATGAGCCGTCTCAAGCTCAGAAGGCAGATATTCTTACCAAGCCTCTAGCCAACACATAGTTTTTGTTACTTAAAAGCAAACTAATGGTCAATGCTTTACCACCATGAGTTTGAGGGAGTGTAATAGAATATATTGTGTAATAAATCTGTTATGGAATATGGTTAGAGATAGTCTTGCTGTTATAAGTTAGTTAGAAGCTATTAGGTGGTTAATAGCTAAAGTCGTCTTGTATAAATACTTATGTTATTCATTAATGAAGATACAGAGAATTCATTATACTTTAATAGGGGTGAAAGTTGGTTTGGTTTGGTGAGGTTCGGTTCGGTTTTAAACCAAACCTAAAAAACCGATTAGTTTGGTTATGTATTTTTTAGAACCAAACCAAACCAAACCTAAGTAATACCAAACCGAACCAATTGGCTTGGATAGATCGGTTACAATCGGTTTATTTCTCACAACTTTTGTTCTTATGAAGAGAGTTTAATTAGTTATAAAAAAATCAACATTTTCATGGCAGTCCATACAATTAAATAATTCCAAAGCATAAATTTAAAATATAACTTTCATATAGCAACTTCAAGATTCAAAATAGTAATCAAAACTTCTCAGGTTGAACTTTAAAAATAAAAACATAGTTCAACTTCACAGTTCAACCAAATAAATTTCATAAGTCAAACAAGAAAAATACTATCTCAGATCAAGTCAAATGGATGGTAAAAAATAAACATCTAAACTACGAAGTTTAAAGTTAATCTAAAGTTATAAACATCCAAAATAAAAGTTTAAAGTTAATCTAAAGTTCTAAATATCGAAAGTATGAAGTTTAAATGAAAAAATCTCTAATGTCTATTCATTCCCATAAAGATTTTGCCTAATTAGTTTGGATCGGTTAAAAATCGACTAGAGTATTTGTAGAAGAAGAAAATTTGATAAATTATAAATTGCCACATAATTATTCAAGCAAATGACAAAGTTACATGTCATTAAATAAAGACATTAAATTGGCACATGTCATTAAACAAAATTACATGTGTCAATTTAAATTAAATTAAAAGACATTAAATTGGCAAATCAAATAATGCGACATATCTTTTTCTTGGCCATTGGATGACATAAATTAGTCCAATGAAATATGTCACGTGGCAATTGCAAATAAAGCCCATATTCACCAAAGGCCCGTAGAAAACTTTAAAAGACTGAAGACTTTGAAGATCAAAGACCTCGAAGAACAACAGAAAAGATCGAAATTAAAGAGTTTGACGATCAAAGACTCGAAGATCGAGACTTCCCAAAAACCAAATATTCTTTGAAGATCGAAGACCTCGAAATCGAGATTAAAGACTTTAGAAATCGAATACTTCTCAAAGACCAAAGACTTTTTGAAGACCAAATACTCTTTGAAGACCAAAGACTCTTTGAAGACTTCTAGAAAACCGGAGATCTCAAAAATCGAAAACCCTAAACGTTCACAACTTTGAAGACTTTAAAGACTCCGTGACGACCATCTTGAAGACAAATTATTGAAAACTAAATTCTCACAAGTTTCAAAGACTTTATAGTTCAAGCTTCAAGACCGCAACAAATCGATTGACTCTTCACGAGCCCAAAAGTCAAAGATTCAGTCCAACGATCCGAGAAATACGTTAACTGGCCTTGCAACGAAGTTTATATTTTTGAGAAAGCATCAAATGATAAATTCATTAGAGATTATAACACTAAATTCATATCAATACAACTTATATTTATTCCGCATTTTAATTTCATTCCGTTTGAAATACGTATACCAACCTATTATTGGTTTGGTTTGGTTGCTTATCAAGAGAGAAACCAACAAACCAAACTGGTTTGGTTTGGTTTGGTTCAACGGTTTGTCGGTTTTTATTTCACTTCTACTATTTAAGACAATTTCTATAAAAAGGAAAACAAATATAAAATATGTTCACAGTTATTAATGTATAACGATTTTTGTTTTTATATCATGTTTTTTTAAGATTATTTATTAAAAAAAAATATTTTGTAATTTACTTTTAAAAACATTTGATATGAATCATCCTAGCCCCAAATGTAAAAAAAATTAACGATATTGAAGTCCAAGGTTTCAATCAAGAAAAGATCAAGAATCCGAAGACTAAACGAGTGAAGATTGACTTTCTTGGGCATTTGCAAGGATATTGGGTTATATACTTGAATAATGAAGAAAATAAGTTTAAAACACTATTAAACTCATGGGATATTTGTTTCAAAGAGCTCCAAAGAAAATCACGCATGAAAACATTCAAACGAGTGAAAATGACATAAAAAACGGCGACTGACACTTGTAGTTTTGTCTATTTTCATCCAATTTCGAATTTTAGTATTTTATTTGAGTTTTATTACTTTAGTTTTATTTATTATTATTATTATTGATGTAATAAGGAATATTTGACTTTGTTTCCTTAGTTTTGCAAACTTGGAGACCAAGTTTAGAAGATTAGGAAAACTTTCCTAATTTGAATTAGGAAAGTCTAGTTTTTACCTTTTTATTATTAGGTCTTTATTTTCCTTCATATTTTCGACCAAGCTAGGGCTTATTAGGCTATTTAAAGCCTCTTTTGTAAGCTTTATGATCAGAATATCAATGAATCAAAATCCCTTTGTTTTGGTTTAAGCTTTTGCTTTGAAAATCTCTTTGTAATTCATGTTCTTGAATTGCATGTTTAGAGTCATTCAAGTCCAATTGATCATTGTTCTTGTGGAGTGCCTCGACCTTAATTAAAGAAACCTATTCTTGAATTAGGGGATTGATTGATTAGGTCATCATCTTCCCAACCTCACCTAAAGGTTGATTCAAATCGTTAAGGGTTTTCAAGCTTTTTCATTCAAGGGTCCATCATCCGGTTCTTGAATCCGTCAACGTTTGAGGGTTCGTATCAACATTTTAAAATCTCAAGCAAACTTAAAAACTAAAAAAAGTTTTTTAAAAGGGATTTTTGTTTTAGAATTTTACTTGGACTGAAAAGAATTTCTAAAAGTGGCAGTTGCAAGTCTAGCAATTTTTTTTTTAATAATATTTATAAAAGATATCAACTTTTAAAAGTATTTGTAAATATAACAAATTTTGATCGTTTGAATCAGTGATAAACATTGAATTACATATTTTCATACTCAGCTTATCATTGATTCATACATTAATCATTGTTAATTATTGGTTAACACAATAAAAATTGTTATAATTGCAAATAGTTTTAAGTGATGAGTAAGAATCTGGAAAAAAATTTCAGTAATATTTGTAAAAATAACAGCTCTAAAAAATATTTGCAAATATAGCAAATTTTGATCTGGTGAATTAGTGATAAACATTTAATTACATATTTTTATTCACTAGTTAACATAGTAAAAAAATTGTAATATTTACAAATACTTATTATTTTTTGTGATTTCGCACTCATCATTTCTACATTGAACAGTTGAATTATTTTTTGGGGATTCAAACCGTTTTCATTAAATCTAAATCGTGTTTATCTCTATACAAATATATGATAGACTTATTAGAAGGGTAAATATGAATGAAGCGAAAGGTATTGGTACTCCTAAGGCTAGTAGTGAAAAGCTTTCAAAGACATCTTGTGACGTTGGTTAGTTAGCTGAACCTTATTAGTTATTAGATGAGCTGGCATTAGGTTGTATTAATTATATATATATATATATATATATATATATATATATATATATATATATATATTGTGTTCTTCCCTACCAATTATTGTTGAGAGATTCATTGAATCTAATATGATTGTACCACAAGCTCCTGAATTTGGATCAAAGAACTTCCTTCCCTAAAGTATAAGTAAGATGATTTCTATTGTTGCGTGAAAATGGGAGGACCGGGAACTGACCTATGGGTCGGGTGCCTCCTGGACCGTGACTGTGCAACTAACTTTAAAGAATGAGAAGAAGAGTGAGAAGTGAGCAGAGCAGCTTGGAACCTAGCACAGAGGTGACCTGCACAAGGAAACAACTGAGCACCAGTGTGGTGCCGGCCTATCCACTCTGATGCCTAAGTCAGACCAGAGGTGGTGCCGAGCAGAGTAGTAGGAGAATTAGAGTACCTCAACAGTGGGTCTCGTCCGGTATTTATAAGAGAGGTGTAATGATGACCCTACCGTGTAGGTGTCAGGCGTAGGCCCTAGGCCACGTGCCGGCTCTCGATTGGATGATCGCATATCATGTATGAGAGAGGGCCTCGGTGGTCGGTGCTCTTCCTTTGGAAGAGCAGCCAAGCTCTTTGCCTCAGTGTTGAAAGGAGTCCACACCAGGTGAACTCATGCCTTGTCTGGCCTATGAGCTCATCTTTATTCAATCTCTATTCGGATGGTCACCTGCTCTTCCGAGCGTAGGTGAGTTGGTCTTCTAGGGATGAGCACGCACCTTGTCAGGTCTCGCGTGCGCATTCCGCTAAGTTCATCAGCTTGGTGCTCGGTCCTCTTCCTGAGGCCGAGCCCTTTCCAGAGTCTCTTGAAGTGATCTTCCAGGATGGGCACCCACCCAGTCGGGCCTGGTGGGTGTTCATCCAGCCCACTTCACTAACGTCGTGGAGGTCTTTGGTCATCCCACGTGGTCCTCCAAAAGGGTGCCACGTGGTTGTATAGTTGCTTAAAAATCCACCCATAACAATGGCCCCCCACTCCCGAGTAGAGCTTGGTGCTCTTCTCGGGTTTTAAGGAGAGCACCTGACTGCTTGGGAGTGATCTGGTAGGTGGAATATTGATTGCATCTTTGACTATGGTGTAGCTTTTTGACTAATCAAATCACACCTTTTTGATAGTTTGTACTTGGAGATTTTAAAAGAATCTTACCATTGTCTTGTCTCCTCCATGGAAGCTTTTAGTCCCTTCACAAGACTTATGCATTTACTTGTTAGGTGAGATGTGTGGTCTTATCAAGAATTGAAAGCCATAGATTTCATTTTTAATCCAATGGTTGGGGAGCAACAATGCCCCACTATAAATAAGTTGCTTGTTCCTTTCTCCACTTCACTGCTTAACTTTCTCAAGCACTTGATTTTGTAGAGAATTTTTGTGCTCACTTCTCGGTGCAATGAAGAAACTAGAGGCTAGAGGTGAAAGGTAATGGAGATGTTTTTCGTTTAAGTTCGAATTCCACCAGCTTGCTGGAGCTTCGTTATTTCTTTCAAACTAATGAATTCAAAATTTTAACTTTTTTTTCTCCTCATTCTTGCTTCACTTTGAGAATAGGACCGAGTCAAGAGCTACAGACTTAACCAAATTTTGAATTCTATCAACCTGGTGGAGCCTCGCTCTTGTTCTCATTGCCCGGTGCAAGGAAAAAAATACTGAGACTAGGGGTGAGATTGAATGAAAATGGATTTTTATTTGAATCTCACCAGCCTATTAAAGTCTCTAACTTTAACTTTATTTCATTTTCTTCTCATGTTGCTTGAACAGACCAACTTGTAAGGTGACCCGAAGCACCAGAAACGAGCAACGAGCAGGTAAATTTGTTCATTTTCTTCACTTTAATTCAGAAATTATTGACCTGTTCCTTAGCTTTTCCAATAACTTTTGTCGAAGAAGAAGACCATGACTTCTCAGTTCACGGTTCTCGGTGGTGAGAAGAAAATAGATTTTTTGACTTTCTTCATCATACAGTGGTTGGGTCATGAGGTAGAGAAAATCGGTGTCGTCTTCCTCGACTGAATTGCGTATCCCATTAGATCAATAGCTTCAGCTTTCAGGCAGTCTTCGCGGTGGTTGATCTCTTGGTTCGCAGTAGGTGGGAGAAGATGGAGTTGAATCTATCCCCTTGTTGCTTCAATTTCTGAATTGAATTACAAGAATGGGAGTAGAGATCAGGCGCTTCAATACTGGTCTTCAATGGAAGAGAGCGTCTGTCGCTTCAGCCTTCTCGGTGTATGGTTCAAGTTTTTAATGAATTTTTTCGATTGAATCAGCTTCAAATTTGGTCTTCATGAGGAAGATGCCCAGAACAACCTGGATAAGTGGTCCTCGGTTCACGGCTTCGTGAGAGAAAGAAATGAATCGTGAAGGGGAGGGGCGTGAGTGAATCTGAACTTTTTCATTTTCAAGACGTATGTGCTCAGTTCTCGCCTAGATTTGTTTTGGTTCTCGTCTACATAGGGAGAGGAAGCCTATCCATTTAGCCTCCTCGGTGATTCGTGGCGTGGAGAAGAAAACTCCTGGTTTCTCGGTTCACGGTTTGGCGTGAGAGAGGGAAGAAGATGGGATCTTGGTTCAACGTTCTCAGTTGGTGAGAGAAAATAGATGATTCTCATAATTTAATTATCAATTTTCAGTTGCCGGTCCCCTTCCCCCTTCGTCTGGTCCCATTCATGGCTTCGAAACTAATTTCTTCAACTTCATCTTCAATGGCTACCGTGGGTAAGAGCATGGAGGTGGGTTTCTTCGAATTCGCTTCCAATTTTCTTCCATGGCCGGTTAGCGATGGTGGAATCGCAAGGAAGAAGACAGTTCAGCGCGCTGGGAAGAATGCATGTCGCTTCCGCTTCCTCGGTTCTCGGTAGTCGGTGGTTATTGCGAGGAAGAGAATAGGTCAAATCCATGGATTTTTGCCCAAATCTCTCTATCCCAAATCTCTCTAGTTCTAGATTTCCTACCTTCAAATTCGCATGGATCTTGCTTGAATTTGTTTCAAAGCTTCGAACGTGGTCTTCAATGGCTTATCTGTTTAGCGTTGATGAAAGACTTCTTTGAAATTTTATTTATTTCTTCATCTGCTCGGTTCTCTGTGCTCGTGAAGAGAGAGACCCAATTTTCTGATCTTCATGAATATTTCGATTGAATTACTTCATAGTTTCAAACGATTTCTTTGATTTCATCTTTAATGGCTGCCGTGAATACGAGCATGGAGGTGGATTTCTTCGAATTCGCTCCAAGCTCTCATTTTCTCAACAGCTGCTGGGTTCTCGGTCCTCTGTTGCTCTATTTTCATATGACTTGGAGCTGCTGGGTGGAGAGAAAGAGAGATTCGCTTTACTGAGACTCGACCCGTGACCTGCGAGCTGGCATCTTGACCTTCTAGGCAAGCTGAGTGGCGCCCCTTTGGGCTGGTTAAGTGGGCCGTGGGCATGGGCTTCCTTTATATGAGTTGGACTCATTTTTAAGTTGAAGACAGATCTTTAGGGGCTGTTCGGTTCTCAGCAGCCTCTTTTTTTTAAATGAATTAATTGATCTCTCTTTTGTAATCTCAGGTGCGTTGCTTGAACGACCCGCTTGATCATTTCTCTGCCCCCAAAGTGAGTAGAATTAATTCACTTTATTGCAATTATCTTTTAATTTTTGGGCAGCTCGTTGCCGGGATAAGACACTTGAATCGAGTAGCTTCTCACCAACTTAATTGATGTTGGCATTTTTGTAGGAATGCTAAGAGGTGACACCGAATACTTTACTCGGATTTAAACATCGTTGCTTCCACACTTAAAATTCAGGTGCGTAATTCTGGTCACTTCTCTTCCATGCTTAATTTTATTTGAAGTATAGTGGCCGGTAGGTGCTATACTTCTTGGTAGAGACTAAGTTAGAGCCTCTTATATTAGGATGTCAGACGATTGATCGAACTATAGGTCGCTAGAGAAGCTCATCCCGACGGGTTGGATCACGCATCTGATTCATATTCCTATACTGAATTTGCAGCGGAGGTAGACCTAGGTGCTCTTCTGGAGGGTCATTCCCTTCAACCTCAAGGGTTAGAGATGTTGTTTTTCCCATCTACCATGACCAGGGAGGGCTTGGTGCATTTAAGAGACAAGTTTAATATCCCCTCTTACATAAACCTTAGGTGCCCTTCAGAGGGTGAACTTCCCCATAGCCCACCACCAGGGGAGGTGGCCTTCTACGGTAAGATGTTCAATTGCGGAGTTAGGCTTCCCTTACATTTCTTCCCTCAAAATTTCTTGTCGGAGGCTGGTCTTGCCCCCGCTTAGCTTAGTCCCAACGTTGGAACATCTTGCTAGGTTGTTGGGTTCTCTAGGCACCTTTTTGGTCAAGGGGTCACCCCTTCCTATAGAGCCATCTCGTACCTCTATCACTTAAAAGTATTACCGGGAGAAGATCATAGGTATTACCTTTCTTCTCAAGACGCGCCTTTAGTGGAGAGTCTTTTCTCCATAAAAAATTGGAAAGCTGAGTGGTTCTTCGTGGGAGGTGATTGGATGTTGCATGAGCCCGGGAGGGAGTATATTTTTTCAGTCCGTAGCTCCTTCCAGGTTCCAGGTGGGCATGTGTTAAAGGTAATTTTTACTTATGTGCTAAGTTCTCTTCTTTAACACTTAGTTTATTTTTCAGTTCGGCCTAGAGGACGTCCAACTCAACTGAAGTCTTCCAAAGCTGTGGTGACCAGGATCCTAGGTATCCCCATTCAACATCGCCGCTGCTCTCGCCTGCTCACCGAAGAGAGGCTATTAGACTCCGGACTTGCTCTCGCCTCACTTCCTGACCCAGGTGAGCTTATAACTCTTTTTATTTTAGAGAATTTCACTAAGGCATGAGCTGATCATCTCTCTCTTTTCAGAAATGTCGTCCAACGCGCTTGAATTCCTTCAGAATAGCCGTCGAGCTCAGGCGGGCAATGATCGCCCCACGTGATAGGTCGAGCAGGGTGGTTGGGTCCAGGTCCAGGGAGCGGGGTAGCGTCCTCGTCGGGTTCGCTCTCGGTCACCTCAGGTTAGGGCTCCTCCATTCTTAACTGCTCGGGCGTCTTCTTCTCGAGGGAGTCGACTTATCTGCGATGTCCCTTACAGCCAGGGAGAGGACTTCTCTTCCTTAGAGAGTCAGGTGCACTCCCTTACTCCGTGCATGGGGGATATTGTCTTAGGAGGCCACCTCGACTTAGTCAACATGGACACCACCGAGCTATACGAGGATGCTATTCGCCAGCAGTATCAGGTAAGTAGACTTGCTAGGTGGCCTTCCCTCCTCCCTATCTTTACTTAGCTTTTCCTTACTTCATGTCTTTTCTTTGTAGAGCACGACCATGATGTCTCTGGCTGGGATGAGGAGTATCCGAGAGCTGAGCAAGGCGAGAGAGGAAATTGCCTAGCATGAGCGGAATGAGGTGGAACAAGCTCGTTTAAGAGAGGCAGCTGAGTCCATGGTTGCACGTTTCAAAATCAACCTTCGCAAGGAAAGGCAAGCGTCTTATCAGTCGATGCAGAAGATAAGAGAGCTTCACGCTCAGCTCACTGATGGAGAGAAACTAACCGACCTCTTTAGGAAGACTGCCAGATATTCGAAGCTATAAGAGGTCTCCCGAGCTCAACACCTTGTATGTGCAGGAGGCGTTGGTTCATTTCGTTAATAGTATGACTGAGGCTGCAGAAGCTGAGGCTGCTAGGGCAGGTAGTGGTGGAGATCAGGTCTTTGAGGAAAAGACCGTGGATGTTGATGTTGATGTGGAGGGGTGACCTCCTTAGTTGAAGTTTATCTTGTTTTATTTGCTTTCTTCCTGGTGGGGAGTGTCCACCTTTAGACTTAGCTTAATTTTGTTTAGAGTTTCCCAGGTGGTTGGCCACCATATGTTGTACTAAAGCATGCCACCGAGCAGCTTCATCTATGTTTACTTAATGAAAATTATAGTTTATGTTGCCTCACTTCTTAATTCTTGCATGTTACTCTTCATCTTTATATTATTCTAACTCCTCCCACCCAGGAGAGCCCTAGGGAGCTCTTTCTTGGTCGTGGAATAAGACTTAGAATTTTTTTCCACTAGGGAAAGCCCTGAGGAGCTCCCCCGTCTAGGCAGAATTATTGAATTCCAAGTCCTTCCACCCGGAGAGAGCCCTGATGAGCTCTTCCTTGGTGGTGGAATAAGACTTAGAATTTTTTCCAAGCCATGAGGAGCTCCCTCGTCTAGGCGGAATAATTGAATTTCAAGTCCTTCCACCCGGGAGAGCCTTGATGAGCTCTTCTTTGGCGGTGGAATAAGACTTATAATTTTTTCCACTAGGGAGAGCCCTAAGAAGCTCCCCCGTCTAAGAGGAATTATTGAATTCCAAGTCCTTCCACCCGGGAGAGCCATGAGAAACTCTTCCTTGGCGGTGGAATAAGACTTAGAATTTTTTCCACTAGGGAGAGCCCTGAGGAGCTCCCCCGTCTAGGCGGAATTATTGAATTCCAAGTCCTTCCACCCGGGAGAGCCCTGAGGAGCTCTTCCTTGATGGTGGAATAAGACTTAGAATTTTTTCCACTAGGGAAAGCCCTGAGGAGCTCCCCAGTCTAGGTGGAATTATTGAATTCCAAGTCCTTCCACTCGGGAGAGCCCTGGTGAGCTCTTCCTTGGTGGTGGAATAAGACTTAGAATTTTTTCCACTAAGGAGAGCCATGAGGAGCTCCCCCGTCTAGGCGGAATTATTGAATTCCAAGTCATTCCACCCGGGAGAGCCCTGAGGAGCTCTTCCTTGGTGGTGGAATAAGACTTAGAATTTTTTCCACTCGGGAGAGCCCTGAGGAGCTCCCCCGTCTAGGAGGAATTATTGAATTCCAAGTCCTTCCACCCGGGAGAGCCCTGAGGAGCTCTTCCTTGGCGGTGGAATAAGACTTAGAATTTTTTCCACTAGGGAGAGCCCTGAGGAGCTCCCTCGTCTAGGCGGAATTATTGAATTCCAAGTCCTTTCACCCGGGAGAGCCCTGATGAGCTCTTCCTTGGTGGTGGAATAAGACTTAGAATTTTTTCCACTAGAGAGAGCCATGAGGAGCTCTCCCGTCTAGGCGAAATTATTGAAATCCAAGTCCTTCCACCCGCGAGAGCCCTGAGGAGATCTTCCTTGGTGGTGGAATAAGACTTAGATTTTTCCACAAGGGAGAGCCTTGAGGAGCACCCCCGTCTAGGTGGAATTATTATTTTCTTGAAGCCCTTCTCCAAGGTGTAGAGTTGTGAGTTGAGCACTTCCTTGTTGCTAAGGCCTCTGCTCTGTCTGATTTTTTTTTTATCTTCATTTATTGATTTGATTTTGAATTGTAGATTTTGTAATGTATTGGTGTAGGTGCCCCCACTCGAGTCGAATTTCATACTTAGAAATTTTTCTCGTGTCTTGGGTTCTCTGTGGTGGTCAGGCACGAGCTCAGTTAGGATGCTCAGACATTTCCTCGCCTGCTCTTCCTTAGCCTTGACTCTGGCCCTCATACCTTGCACTCTCCATACATACACTTGCAATAGTTGAGAAAAACATAGTAGATTCATTGATTTTTTGGCAATCTTACATAGTAGAGTTCAAGTACAAAGTAAAGCAAGATAACTATTGATAGTAGATCCTAAGGTGTTCGGTATTCCAGGGGTGAGGCAAGACCTTGTCGTTGAGGTCGGTCAGTCTATAGGTGCCCGACCTTATTATCTCGATTACTTTGTACGGCCCCTCCCAGGTTGGCCCTAAGGCTCCGGCGCTCGGGTCACGGGTGTTCAGCATCACTTTCCTTAAAACGAGGTCACCCACTTTGGAGCTTTCGTGGTTTGACTCGGGAGTTGTAATAACGGGCCACCCGGTTCTTGTACTCGGCTACGCAGAGGCGGGAGGTCTCCCTGTGCTCTTCTAGGAGGTCTAGGCCTAGCCTTAGACATTCTTCATTCATCTCCGGATTGAAGTGTTGAGTCCTCGGTGAGGGGAGACCTATTTCGAAGGGCACCACTGCCTCGAGCCCTAACGAGAGTGAGTAGGGGGTCTCTCCGGTAGACGACCGAGCAGTGGTCCGGTATGCCCATAGCACGTTGGGAAGCTCTTCCGCCCATAACCCTTTAAGCCCTTCAAGCTTGGTCTTCAAGTTCTTCTTGATGATTTTGTTGACCGCTTCTACTTGGCCATTAGCTTGAGGATGAGCAGGGGAGGAGCGCAGGTGCTTGATACCTAGGTTCGAGCACCAAGACTTAAACTTTTCATTGTCAAATTGTCTTCCGTTGTCCGTGACAATTGCGTGGGGGATGCCGAACCTGCACACCATGTTCCTCCACATGAAATCCGTGGTCTTGTGCTCGGTGATGGTAGCTAGGGGCTCGGCTTCGGCCTATTTGGTGAAGTAGTCTACGGCTACTATAGCAAACTTGGTATTGCCTCTTCCTTGGGGGAGGGGCCCTATCAGGTCGACCCCCCACTGAGCAAAGGGCCAAGGGCTCATGACGTTGGTTAAAAGCTCAGGTGGTTGCCTCGGCACTATCGCAAACCGTTGGCATTGGTCGCATTTCTTGGCAAATGTCTTAGCATCTTCTTGGAGTGTAGGCCAGTAGTAGCCTTGCATTATGATCTTGTGAGCTAAGGACCTAGCACCTGAGTGGTTACCACATACCCCTTCATGTATTTCCCTCATGACATAGTTTGCTTCATCAGGTGTGAGGCATCTCAGCAGCGGTTGGGAGAATCCTCTCTTGTAGAGTAAGTCTCCTTCCAAAACATAGTGGGCTGCTCGGCCTTGGAGTCGCCGAGCCTCAGCCCTATCAGAAGGGATCTCTCCACTCTTTAGGAAGTTGATGATCGGATTCATCCAAGTGGGAGTGGTTGGTTCTGCGTCCCCATCCACCTCCATAGCCTCCAACTCATCAATACTTGAGTTTGGGAGAAACTCATCCGGCATGGTCCTGCTCAGCTCGGTCTCATATGCCGATGCTAGGCGTGTGAGTGAGTCCGCATTAGAGTTCTCAGATCGGGGGATTTGTCTAACTTCCCACCACTTAAAACTTAGGAAAAGTTCTTTGGCCTTTGCCAGGTAAGCTGCCATTCTTTCTCCTTTGGTTTGGTACTCCCCAGTGATCTGATTGATGATTAATTGAGAGTTACCAAGTACCTTCACTCGTCGCACCCCGACCTTCTTTGCTAGTTGCAGCCCAGCTAGTAGTGCCTCATACTCGGCCTCGTTATTGGAGGCTCAAAAGCCAAACCTTAGGGCATATTCAATATGGGCTCGGTCCGGGGAGACAAATGTGAGTCTGGCATCGCACCCCTTCATGTTGGATGAACCATCCACTAAGAGTGTCCAAGCGGACTCTCCTCCTTGTGGAGGGGCTTGATCTTTCGCAGGAATGAGCTCGTCGGTGGGGGCAATTGGTTGTTCTTCCTTCTCGGAAGTGAGCTCTTCACTAGGGGCAGCTGGTGGCTCTTTTTTTTCTAGCGTGAGCTCTTCAGGTGTGAGCTCGGCGATGAAGTCCGCCACGGCTTGCCCCTTTAGGGTGGTTCTTAGCTTGTACTTGATATCGTACTCGCTAAGCTCTACGGCCCACTTCATCAGGCGCCCGAACGCTTCAGGCTTCTGGAGGACTTGCCTTAGAATATGGTTGGTTAATACCACTATCTCATGCGCCTGGAAGTAAGGTCTTAGTCTTGGGGCCAAGGTCACTAGGGCTAGAGCCAACTTTTCCATTTGAGGGTACCTGGTCTCGGCATCGACCAGAGCCTTGCTGGTGTAGTAGACGGGTAGTTGGGCGCCGTCCTCTTCCTGGATGAGAGCCGAGCTGACTGCTGTCTCAGATACGGCTAAGTATAGAATCAACTATTCACCTTGGAAGGGCTTGAAGAGTAGAGGTGTCGAGCTGAGGTACTCCTTCAGTTGTAGGCAGGGTTTTAAATGTCTTCGACATTGTCGATATATCCGTCGATAAGTCTCTAAAATTGAGCTTCGACTTTTTAAACGGGGATAAACAATATCTTCGACATCATCGACATTTTCATTGGACTACTACACAACTATTGTTGATCACTCTCCCTTCTTTATTATTTTTTTAACTTTTTATTTTAATCACTCTCTATTTAATTTATTATTACCTTTCAGTTCATTTTCTCATTAATTTTTTAAAAGCTTTTAATTTATTCTATTTTCGTCTCTCATCAATTTATTGTATTTTTTATATTTTCTCAATGTTAAATATCATTTATAAATGTAAAAACTTATTTAAATGATTAATTATGACTTATTTAAAGAGTAATTCAAGTTTCATTGATCAATTCTAAATATTCATGTTAGTTTCCATCGTTTCTATCATTTTATACTAATATCCGTCGATATCGATATATCCATCGATATATCCGTAAATTTGAAGCTCGATATTTCCATGGACAACGACTTTTAACTCCTTGGTTGTAGGAAGGCCACCTCACACTCCTTCGTCCATTCAAACTTGCTCCCTTTTCGAAGGACCTTGAAGAATGGAAGCCACTTGTCTGTCGCCCTAACCACGAACCTGTTGAGTGCAGCTACTCTACCATTCAAACTTTGTAATTGTTTCAAGATCTTTGGAGACTCCATCTCCAGGACAGGCTTTACCTTGTCGGGGTTGGCCTCTATTCCTCGTTGGTGGACCATGAAACAGAGGAACTTCCCTGAGGTCACTTCGAAGGCACACTTTTCTGGGTTGAGTTTCATCTGATACTTCCTCAAGACGTCGAATGCTTTAGTGAGGTTGGCGGTGTGTTGGTCTGCCTGGTGGCTCTTGACTAGCATGTCATCCACATAGACCTCCATATTCCAACCTATTTGCCTTGCAAACATCTTATTCACCATTCTTTGGTAGGTCGCTCCTGCGTTTTTGAGTCCAAAGGGCATGACCTTATAGCAGTAGAGGCCTTGGCTGGTGACGAATGAGGTCTTCTCCTGGTCGGGCTCATGCATCTTTATTTAGTTGTAGCCAGAGTAGGCATCCATAAAAGTGAGCATCTCGTGCCCGGCCATTGCGTCTACCAGCTGGTCAATATGAGGCAGGGGGAAGCTGTCCTTAGGATACACCTTATTGAGGTCGGTGAAGTCTATGCACGCCCTCCACTTTCCATTGGCTTTTTTGACAAGTACCACATTGGAGAGCCAATCAGGGTAGTGCACTTCTCGGATGAAGTCTGCTTTAAGTAGCTTCCTCACCTCCTCTGCTATGGCCTCATTCCTGGCCTGGTCAAACACTCTACACTTCTGCCTGATCGGTCGGAAGGTGTTGTCCACATTTAAACGGTGGACCATGATCCTTGGGTCTATGCCTGACATATCTTCGTGACTCCTAGCAAATATGTCCGAGTTTTTCTTCAAAATTTTTATGAAGTCTTCCCTCTGGTCGGCCCCCAGTCTTGTGTCAATCTTGACACATTGTTCTTCACTCAAGAGAGGGACAGACTCCAGGTCCTCGGTAGGGGTAGCTCTTTGCTTGGACTCTTCCGGCAAGACCACCAAGGGAGGTTGCTCCGCACCCTCAGCTAGGTGCACGGGGGCGGACTGCTCTTCCTCTCTGGGAGGCTCTTGAACAATCATGTTCATCGGCTGAGCTCCTCTCATAGCCATGTAATAACATTCTCGGGAGACTCTCTGCTCTCCCCTGATCTCAACTCTACTCCGTGCGGGGTTGGGAACTTCATCATCAAGTGGTATGTAGAGGGCACCGCCCTGAGAGCGTGGATGGTAGGTCTTCCTAGGATGATGTTGTAGGCGGATGGGCACTCTACAACTTGGAATTCTACCATCTTGGTGACCTTGTTGGGTTCCTCTCAGAAGGTGACTGGCAACTCTACACTCCCTTCGGGGATGACTCTTTCACCTCCAAATCCTACAAGAGGTGCGGTGCTCTTCCTTAGCTTCTCTCTCCCAAGCCCCATTTCATCATAAGCACTAAGGGAGAGGACGTCGACCGAGCTCCCTCCATCAACTAGAACTCGGTGGACTTGGTTATTAGCCACGGTGATTATCACGACTAAGGCATCATTATGAGGTTGGAGGATCCCTTCAGCCTCTTGCTCGCTAAAGGTCAGTAGCTCTTCTCGGTCAGCCGCGCGCGCGGAGAAGACTTTTCTTCCGGAGGGGCAGTGCCTCACCTCTCGGGCTCTAGCTTTTCTCTTTCTCGAGGACTCTCCACCGAGCGGGCCCCCAAAGATAGTTCTAATGTCCTTACCAGGGGGCTGTGGCTCAGCTCGACGCCGGTCTTCTCTGTCAGGTTGAGCGTCGCGGTGACCTCCTCCCCTCACAAACTCTTTTAAGTATCCTCTCTGAATGAGGCCTCCAATCTCCTTCTTTAGATCGAAGCACTCTGAAGTGGTGTGGCCATGATCTCGGTGGAAGAGACAATACTTATCTTTACTTCGCTTGTTGGTTCCGGCCTTCATCTTAGTCGGCCACCTGACTAGGCTCTTGTCCTGAATCTCCATGAGCAGCTGCTCTACTGGGATGGTGGTGGGCGTATACTTCTGAAATTTACTTGAGGGAAGACCTCGCTTCTCAGGTCGGTCCCCATGCCTCTTCCTTTTGTTGTCAGCATTAAGGTCCTTTATTGGAGACTTTCCCTTATGTTGGGCGTGGGGGTGTCTGTTATTGCCTCCCTCCTCGGTTGCCCTCCTTGAAGTGAGAAGCTCTCCGACACTCATGTACTTATGCGCCCGGTAGAGGAGCTCGGAGTAGGTGGCTGGAGTTCTCTTCCCAAGTGACCAGAGGCACTTCTCATCCTTGAGCTCGGCCATTATGGCGGTCAGGGCTATGTCGTCACTGTAGCCTTCTACCTTTAAGGCTTCAATGTTGAATCTCACAACATAGTCTCTCAAGCTCTCTCATGACCTCTGGAAGATGGTCAAGAGGTGAGTGGCGGGCTTCTTATGGTCTCTCCCTCCCATGAACTGAGTGACAAAGGCTCGGGTGAGCTCTTTGAAGGAAGAGATGGAGCGAGCTTTCAACTGTCTGTACCACCCCGAGCAGGGCCGCCCAAGGTGAGGGGGAATGCCTTGCACTTGATGGCGTCTCGGACTCCCTGGAGCTCCATCCAGGTCCGAAACGTGTCCACGTGCTCTACCGGGTCTTTAGAACCGTCGTAAGAGAACATAGTTGGTAGCTTGAACTTGGAAGGCAACTCTACCTCCATGATGTCGTCAGTGAAGGGGGGCTCAGTTTGCTCCAACAAGTCTTCTAAGGCAAGAGGGGCCTTACCTCGGTACTCTTTCTTCATGTGTCAGAGCTCCTCCTGGAGCCTCTTCAGCTCAGGCACCCATGGTTGTGTGCTCTCCGCGGTAGACCTCACAGCTTTTACATTTGTCCTTCTCTTTTGGTTGAGCACTTATCGGAGGTCGGTCCCCGCTCGCACACAGGAGTGCCTAGGGTGAAGAGCAGAAGCATGCCGATTGCTCGGCCTATGGTTCCCCTTTGAAGCTCCCTCTTCATAAGAATTTGACTCATCAACCTGCTGTTCGCGCAAGTGGCCCTTACCTTTGTCCTTCTGAGGATCGTAGTGATTTGTTGGGGCCTCTTGATGAGGTTTTTGAGTAAATATCTCTAGGACCTTTCTAAGGTCTCTATCCTTGTTGTGAGCATACTTCTCTAGAGCAGCAATCCGTTCATCCTCGGGGCGGGCTCTCTCCTCTGGGAGGTCGAGGTCATGTGTTTGCCCCTTCGCGCCCCGAGGTGGGTTCTTCCTGGTAGGAGGGAGGTTAGATGCCCCCTCCTCATCTTGATGCTCAGTATAGCTTCTACGGCTCATTCTCGGTGGTAGGACACACTACTAGATATGCGTCCCCACAGACGGCGCCAAATGTTGTTGCGTGAAAATGGGAGGACCGGGAACTAACCTGTGGGTCGGGTGTCTCCCGGGCCGTGACTGTGCAACTAACTTTAAAGAATGAGAAGAGGAGTGAGAAGTGAGCAGAGCAGCTTGGAACCTAGCACAGATGTGACCTACACAAGGAAACAACTGAGCACCGGTGTGGTGCTGGCCTATCCACTCCGATGCCTAAGTCAGACCAGAGGTGGTGCGGAGCAGAGTAGTAGGAGAATTAGCGTACCTCAACAGTGGGTCTTCTCTGGTATTTATAAGAGAAGTGTAATGATGACCCTACCGTATAGGTGTCAGGCGTAGGCCATAGGCCACGTGCCAGCTCTCGATTGGATGATCGCATATCATGTATGAGAGAGGGCCTCGGTGGTCGGTGCTCTTCCTTTGGAAGAGCAACCAAGCTCTTTGCCTTAGTGTTGAAAGGAGTTCACACCAGGTGAACTCATGCCTTGTCTGGCCTATGAGCTCATCTTTATTCAATCTCTATTCGGATGGTCACCTGCTCTTTCAAGCTTAGGTGAGTTGGTCTTCTAGGGATGAGCACGCACCTTGCCAGGTCTCGCGTGCTCATTTCGCTAAGTTCATCAGCTTGGTGCTCGGTCCTCTTCCTGAGGCCGAGCCCTTTCTAGAGTCTCTTGAAGTGATCTTCCAGGATGGGCACCCACCCAGTCGAGCCTGGTGGGTGTTCATCCGGCCCACTTCACTGGCATCGTGGAGGTCTTTGGTCATCCCACGTGGTCCTCCAAAAGGGTGCCACGTGGTTGTATAGTTGCTTGAAAATCCACCCATAATAATTTCCTTCCTCCCAAAAAAATCAAACCCACTCTTTAAATAATAATATATAAAATGTGTTGAAATAATAATTCTCACCAAATAAAAGTCTCCTACACAAAGGTTCACAATATAAAAGAGAGAGATAAATATATAGAAAATAATCAATCTCAATAATTTGATTGCAAATGTCGGTGTGTCCAAGGGGGTGGAGTAACCACCAATTAAATATGAAGAGTTGGACCTTTTGGTGGAGCTCCAAAAGAAAAGTTTTAATTGTTTAAATGATAGAGAAAGTTTTGACATAATTCTAAAAAGCAAGTAATTCAAATAAAAGAATTAATTTCAAGAAAAAAAATTCCTTAAACAAAGTATGAATTTAAATTTCAAATTTATATTGCAACTTACAAGAAAATTTAAGAAATTTTGAAAGCACAAATAAATGAAAAGATTATTCAAAATAAAATGTCAACAAATACAAAGGAAAAACTAGCTAGAAGTTAATTTTTCAACAAAATATATAATGAATATTACAAGATAATATCCCACAATTAAACTGCATTAAAGAGATTTCTTTCACTTATCTCACCATATTCAACTTATTATTCATTACAAACAGGAAACATCACACCCAAAGGAAATATATAAAATTACAAGCCATGACCCAACAACAACTGCAAGCATAGTTTACAAGATAATTGAAAACTCCCATAGTTACATACATATCTTCATCATCACCACCTTCTTCTTCTTCTTCTTCAATTAGTTGTAGATTAATATATTAGGTATTGGTTCAATGTAGTCAGCAAAAGGCTTCTCATTTTGTGCATCAACTTTGCCCCAGTAAGAAGCATCCTTAGTAAAGGACTCTTTTGATTCAACATCATTTGGATAGAACTTCAGGTTCGGTCGAGGCTCAATGTCGTCGTCGTTAATCTCCTCTTTTAGCTTCAAAGTGTCATGGCAATCCTTGTTTTTTATTGCTTCAGGCAATGGCTCATGTCTTGATTCTATGGTACTTGCAAACTGTATCGACCAGAGTAAGAATTGGTAAATTAGTTTTGTAATTTATGAAGTTATTTTGGGTGATTTTTTTTTTACAGTTATGTTTAGTCAGCCACATAAATTACATGAATGACCAAAACCATCCGCTGAAAAATTTAATATCTCACTATTATAGGAAAGATTATTAATACTAATTATATTGAATTTATATCCTACAATTATAGGAGAGTTTTTCGATAAAAAAGGGACACGTGCATGGGTAAATCGAGAGTATAAATTTAGCATCTCCATCACATATGGTTGATTATAGCCAAATCTATAAAATAATAGGGTTTATTGATATTTATGAAATTAGGGTCCAATGGCTATTCTTGTAAAAATTCACCTAAAATATATTTTTTTCATTATATAAGAGTGATAAAAAAAAAATACAAGAAATAGAAAACGAAAAAATGTTGTTTACATTTTCAACTGCTTTTTGTTTTAAAAACTATCATACCAAATAAATTTTCTGTATAAAAAAATTATATACTCTTAAATATTTAAAACAGAAAACTGTTTTAAAACATTCTTCCCCACGCTCATAAATATTTTGATGAAAAAAAAATCATGATCCCCAATTTCATATGTTTTCACAATAAAATGGATTAAATTAAAATCTTTAGCATAATGCAAGAGAGTAAAAGGAAAATGAATTACCAACAGAAGTGTGAGGAGAGTGATGAAAGCAGTTTTTCCCTTCATATCTTTCAAATAAAACTTCACTAAAATTGAGTTTAATTTGATGAGAAAATCCAATCCAAAACCTCTTATTATATATAGACAACTTCTAGTAAGAGAAGGACCGTAACTAGTGCTCACTCTGCTGCGCTGAGGTTGAGGCACGTCGACGTATAGTCATCTCCCATACGAGCCGAGCCTAGGAACTGATCCATCAGGCCTAACCCCTCCAGCAGCCTCCAAGAACGCCTCTTTACGATCGTCCTGAGCCGATTGCGAGTCTAGTGTGGGCAACCGCTGACTCAAAGACTCCTTGAAACGTTCGTAAACATTTAAAATTCAGGAAATAAAATAGTTAATATATAAGTTAGAAAAAATTGTAAACAAAAAATAATAATTGAAAAAATTATTAAATAACTGAACTTCTTTTGCCTTCCCGTCGACGATCGTCCCGTCCTTCTTCATGTGAAGAATGAGGTGTAGCTCATCGGGCGGGACAGGGCGATAGTGCTTCGCTTCCTAAAAATATTAGAGATTGAAGAAGAAAAAATAAATTAATAACTAATTGAAAAAATAAAACAAGAAAAAAGTACGTAATAAAGCAAAAAAAAAAACTTACCAATCGACGATGTTGCTCTTTGTGGGTCCAGGCCCCGCCTGTGTGTTTAGTGGGTTCTTCTCGCGGTTGGCCTTATTCCTCCTTGACACTGCCTTGCCCTCGGGAGTGTTCAAGCTTGCGAGTCGGGGGTTCTCGCTCATCCACGCGTTGGTTCCTTGCTTTCCTCGCGGGACTGGTCATCCACACGGGATTGTTTGGGGGACAATCTTCTGATACTCGGATCGATAACCGAAACTTTTTGAAAAATTCAATAAAAAATGTTAAAGTAATAAAGTAATAAATTTTTTAAATTCAAAATTAATTAATTTAAAAATAAATGAGGTTATTACCTTCCAATTTGTAAAGACGTGAGTTGAATCAAATATAATAATGGGGGGAAAGATTCAATAAATGTTATTTATTGAATAATATGAAAATCCTCAATCAATAAGTCTTTAAATAAACAACAACTCCAGGAGTTTTAACTTTAAAACAAAAGAATCAAAGTGCTTAATCAATGACTAAATGTTCAAATAACTCAAACTCAAATTTGCAAAGAAATTGTTAAAAGTAATAAAGTAATAAATTTATTCTTAAAAATTTCAAAAATTAATTAATTATAAAAATTCTAAATGATGTTATTTACCTTCCAATTATAGTACATCCAAGTTTTTACACTAATTTCTCTTAAACCTCACATTCAACTCTTTACATGAATAGGCAATACACTAAATCCATATTCAAGAATCACAACATAACTCACTTTCTAAACACATCCAAACCCGTACATAGGCCCAATCTAATTTGACATACACATTCATTCAACCATCCAATCATCCACTAAGAAGGCGGTCTCTCGGGACTCCAACCATTCTTAGGTACTTAGTTATAGTCGTAACCATAACTAACCCCTAATGGATCGTTCATAGAGCAACGTCCATTAGCCGTTATGAGCTCACTCTCATAACTATATATATTTCACAATGGGTGTAGCCTCATACTATTTAACATATAAAAAATATCTCTTGAGAATAACATTGGATATAGAAATTTAAATACAGCAGCCCCAAAATTATTTGTTAAAAAAGATAAAAACCGATATTTAAAATGTTTAAAGATTTAATTCTCAAACTTACTCATCTCAAATCTCATATCAATCATCCATAAACACTCCATAATTCCAAATGACTCCCACATTCGAAGCAAAAGAAATCGAAAAACACCAAAAACTCGAAAAACCGCTAAACTAGTCAACCAAAACTTTCTCCATTAATTTTTGGTATTTCCATGTGATTTCACTCCTAAAGCTCCAGAACAATATTAAAAAAATGAAACATAAAATCTACGGAAAAGCTTTGATTTCTCAAAACTCTACCATCGAATAAACCGTCAACTCACCTCAAAATTCGCTTAAATCCAAAATCGAGCTACTTCCCTTGACAAACCAGACCTGAAACGAAGACCTAAATAGCTAAAATACAATCAAAATATATTAAATATTACAAAAAGGTTGGGGTTCGGTGGGTCAAAGAACGGAAATCAAGCGGGGGAGGAATTGGCTAAGGTTGGGCGTGGGGGGTGTGGGTGCCGCGGCTGGCCATGGTCATTAGGGCGTGGTTCGGGGGGGTTTTGGGGGTTTGGGTGATCAATCTTGATGGTTCTAGGTATCGGTAATCAAGATTGATTGGGTATTTGGCCACGATTTGGAAAATTGGCGATTATGGAGGTTGATACAAAGGCTAGGGTTCTTGGTGTTCATAAAGTGAAAAAAAAAAAATCCAGATAATTTATTAATAATTCGAGATCAAAAGCTTACCCGTTGATGGAAATTGCAAGGAAAAAGACTTCCGATCTCCCCCCTTAATTCCGAACGAATTCCACCGATTCCCTATTCAACATTTGATGAAAACTCATCATTATGAGCCCTAGACCCCACGGCAACAAGGAGAAAAGAAAAAGGAGGGGTTTGTTACCTTTGTGTCTAAAATCGAATACCCAACGATTGAATCCGGATCCCGAACGGACGATTGAACGGAAGCAAGACGAATCCCGTCGTCTCTTCTCGCTGGGGCGGCAAGGTGTAGGGAGGAGGAAAATGTTTCTTCTTCTTTTCCTTAGTTTATGTCTAGGGTTTGAGTCAAAAGCCACATCACCATTTACTTGCCACGTCACCATCTAATCTTAAATTTAAGACACCTCACTAAAACATAAGTTAAACTAAAGCTAATAACCTACAATAATACATTAAGTCCAATCTAAAATAAATTAAATAAAATTTTAAGAAATAAACTGTAAATTAATTTAACTAAAAATAATAATTAATTAATTAAACAAAACTAAACTAATTAATTAAAATAGTGTAATTAATTAATTTAAAAAATTAGTATAATTAAAATTAAAATTTAAAGATTTAAAAATAATTAATAAGTAAAGTGTGTAATTAGGGGGGGGGGGGGGGGGGGGGGGGTTTTTTTTTTTTTTTTTTTTTTTTTTTTTTTTATTAATTATTTTTTTAATTAATTAATTACACTACTTAAATTAATTGATTAATTAAAGTAAAGTAAACTAATTAATTAATTAAATTAAACTAACACTAATTAATTAACTAAATTAAACTAAACTAATTACTTAAATTAAAGTAAATTAAAATTAGATTAATTGAATTAAAATTAATTAATTAATTAAAGTAAACTAAGTAATGAAGAATTAAACTAAATTAGATTAATTAAACTAAAATTAATTAAATTAAACTAACATTAATTAATTAAAACTAAATTAAACTAAACTAATTAATTAAATTAAAGTAAATTAAAATTAGATTAATTAAACTAAGTAATTAATTAAAGTAAACTAAGTAATGAAGAATTAAACTAAATTAGATTAATTAAACTAAAATTAATTAAATTAAACTAACATTAATTAATTAAAACTAAATTAAACTAAACTAATTAATTAAATTAAAGTAAATTAAAATTAGATTAATTAAACTAAGTAATTAATTAAAGTAAACTAAGTAATGAAGATTTCAACTAAATTAGATTAATTAAACTAAAATTAATTAAATTAAACTAACATTAATTAATTAAAACTAAATTAAACTAAACTAATTAATTAAATTAAAGTAAATTAAAATTTGATTAATTAAATTAAGTAATTAATTAAAGTAAACTAAGTAATGAAGATTTCAACTAAATTAGATTAATTAAACTAAAATTAGTTAAATTAAACTAACATAAATTAATTAAAACTAAATTAAACTAAACTAATTAATTAAAATTAGATTAATTAAACTAAGTAATTAATTAAAGTAAACTAAGATTAGATTAATTAACCTAAAATAAACTAAGTAATTAATTAAACTAAATTACATTAATTAAACTGAAATTAATTAAATTGACAAAATTAAACTAAACTAATTAATTAAAGTAAACTATGTAATTAAGGTAAACTAAAAATTAGATTAATTAAACTAAAGTAAACTAAGTAATTAATTACACTAAATTAGATTCATTAAACTAAAATTAACAAAATTAAACTAAAATTAATTAAATTAACAAAATTAAACTAAAATTAATTAAATTAACAAAATTAAACTAAACTAATTAATTAAAGTAAACTAAGTAATTAAAGTAAACTAAAATTAGATTAATTAAACTAAAGTAAACTAAGTAATTAATTACACTAAATTAGATTCATTAAACTAAAATTAATTAAATTAACAAAATTAAACTAAACTAATTAATTAAAACTAAAAACTAAAACTAACTAAACTAAATTTAAACTAAAACTAAAACTAACTTAAAACTAAAACTAACTTAAAACTTAAAATCTATACGAAAACTAACCTCGTAATAGAAACCGGGATTGGAGGTTTAGGGTTTTTAGGTTTAGAGTAGGAATGGGGAATGGGAACGGGCAAAAAACAACGGGGAACGGAACGTGGGAAAGAGAGAAAAGAAAGAAAACAGAGAAAGAAAAACAGAGAAAGAAAAACGGAAAGGGGGCGAGGGAAAAAGGTTCTGAGTTTTAAATCAGAATTTGCGACCAACTGGCGCAAATATGTAATTATGACTAGAAACAAAAGGTCGCGCGTGCTGGGGAAATGACGACCACCTGGTCGCATTTTCACACAAAATTGCAACCACCTGGTAGCATTTTTTAAAAAAGTGACCAGATGGTCGCAAAATTGTGATTATCTACAACAGGTGTCATATCACGCGTCCCATCAAGAATTGTGACCAACTGGTCGCAATAATGAAATTCACCGCCAAGAATTGCGACCAGATAGTCGTAATCTTTAAATTCACCGTCATAAATTTCATGAAAATTTAAATTTACCGCTCAAATTTGCGACCAGATGGTCGCAATTATGAAATTAACCGCCAAAAATTTCATGAATATTTTAGAATACCCTTTAGAGTTTTGCGACCAACTGGTCGTAATTTACTTCTAAATTACTACCATGTGGTCACCTTTTGTGTTAATTTGCGACTAGATGGTCGCAAATATTAAACTAAACTAAGTAATTAGTTTACATTACTTTAATTAATCAATTAAAAAAAAAAAAATATATATATATATATATATATATATATATATATTAATCATCATTAAAGAAATAGTTTTAATAAAACATACACAGTGAATCATAAAGTTACAAAATGTCTCATACATCATCCTCAGTTTCTTCGGTCGTCGCTTCTTCTTCTTATTCTTCTGTTTCTTCATCGGATTCATCGTTTCGAATAAATTAAGCATCAATGCCACATGCGTGAGAAGTGGAAGCATTTGTATCATCATCATGCAATGTTATCGTTCCATCGTTCAAAGGATGAACAATACTTGCATTCTGACCATCGTCGATTGCATGACATCGTATCTCATCTTCTTGAAAAGCACCAGCTTCCTCTGCATGGTCGTCTTTCTCAGACAAGTTTTCTTCTACCTGGCGTGGTTTAGCTTTACAAACAACTAACCAATCTGTCAGATCTCGTCTATTAATCGGATAGTTAAGATAATAAACTTGAATCGCCTGTGAAGCCAAGACAAACCTATCAGCGGTGCGCATATGCTTAGACTTGTTTACCTCAACGATTTGTAAATGATAAATCTTACAGACTTCGCTTCGTCTGGTTGTCTCGAACTAAGTGCAGTTGAATAGAACAATGCGTTTTAGCGTCGGACTTGCGTATTGAATCTCAAGAATCTCATCGATTACTCCGAAGTAATCGTCTTCGTTTGTGCTGAACACATGACCTTTTATGCAAACACCACTGTTGTTTGTTGCCCTATTCACTGAATGCGCCTTAGTTTGAAATCTGTAACTGTTAACGACGTTTCCAGTATACGACCTTGCAATCCGTCAAAGTCCCTTTGCCAAAGAAATATGCGAGGATCATCTACTGGTAATGTAGGGGAGTCAACCTGTCATTGTTCACATACAGTAATGTTAGGAGGATAGTAATTTTTTCAATAAACTGCCACAGTTTTTTTGACAATTTAAAATAACTCACGTATGCACCGAACCAAGCACGAAACTCTTTGTCGATTATTGACCCATCCTCAGCAGCTGTAAGACCAACTCATGTCATTCGAACGTATAAGTTTAGAAATAATCTGTATGTTACAAAAATAGTTAGCAAATAGTTTGTAATTGTTTATGCGATGAAATAATGTTAAGTTACTAACTCACTTTATGTAAGGCTCGATCTCTGCAGCTTGCATAACACGTATGTCCGCATTACGTGATACTCGGGAATCGGTCAACGACCTACGACTGATCTTCCAACTGTCATGCTAGGTTCCGTAAAAATCAGCAAGTCGTGTATGTCAACACCTTCAAGTAAATTTTCAACAATGTTTCGTTTCGCTGGTCGAAACTACTCTGCAATCTGTTGATCAAAGTAGTATGAACAAAATGTGGTAGTCTCTTGTGTCAGGTACGCACTACAGATAGATCCTTCTACTCTTGATTTATTTCCGACCGTCTTTTTCAACCGACGTAAGTACCTGGGGGTACAATGCGTATAAAACATAATTTACGTTCGATCACTGTACTTTTTACGTGTACATTACAAATTAACTGTGCTTACCTTTCAAATGGGTACATCCAGCGGTAATGTACCGGACCCCCTAAGAATGCCTCGTATGGAAGATGCTCCATGGAGTCAAAAAAGCTAGGTGGGAACATTCGCTCCAACTTACAAATAATAACAGCGATTTCTGAACTCATTGAAGCGACAGTAGCTTCAGTCAACTCTATACATGTCAAGTCCCTAAAAAAAACACTCAACTGTGCAAGCAGTTCCCAATGTCTATTCTCTATGAACGGTCTGAACGCGACAGGCATCTATCGTTGCATGAATACATGACAGTCGGGGCTTTTCATCCTGAACATGATATGTTTTTTACTGTCTATACACCGACTCAAATTCGAAAAGTATCCGTCCGGGAATTTGATGGATTTGATCCACTCAAATAATGTTTTCTTTTTATCCGTCATCAACATGTACTTTGCTTTTGTGTAATTATCATTGTCGTCAGGCTCCAACTCAGGACGGTGACATATCTCCCGTATATCATAACGTGCCTTCAGATTGTCCTTTGTTTTTCCTGGAACGTTCAAAATCGTATTGAAAATGTTGTCGAAGAAATTCTTCTCGATATGCATTACATCCAAATTGTGTCTAATCAGTAGATCTTCCCAATACGGTAGATCCCAAAAAATACTCCGTTTCTTCCAACCCGTGTTTTTCCCAGCCGCATTGTTTGCACTCTCTGCACCGTCCACTATAATCTTCTATATCCCTATAGCATCTATACCGTGAAGAATCTGCCTTCCACTATACATTGTCGGGGGGTTTCTTTTCTTACTTGTCGACCCTTCTTCCAGTCACTGCCGTTTGAACGGAACGTATGATTCAACGGCAAAAACCAACGGTGACAATCAAACCAACAAGTTTTCCGACCGTTTATGAGATAAAATGCATCTGTGTCTAGCATGCAATGTGGACATGCGTATTTCCCTACTGTACTCCATCCTTTAAGAGGAAAAGATTGAGGTTCACACAATTAACTACTGACTAAGCAAAGCAATAACAAAAACTAAACCCATACTCAAAAATATATATGAAAGCAATTAAAGATCAACATACCTGACAACATTGAATACGCGGTGAAGTCACTGATCATCCAGATTAACGCGGCGCACATCAAGAAATTTTGTTTCTTCTAAATGTCGTACGTCATAACACTGTCAGTCTACAACCTTTTCAACTCTGCAATAAGTGGTTGCAAATACACATCTAGTTTCTGTTTTGGACTTTTCGGCCAAGGTATAATCACTGTTAGAAAAATCACCGGGTCTTGCATGCATATCGAGGGAGGCAAGTTATACGAGGTTACCATGACTGGCCAAACTGAATATTGTGCCCCGGATGCCCCGAACGGGTTAAAGCCATCAGTGCATAAGCCCAATCTGACGTTTCTCAGATCTTGTGCAAAATCAATATGACAATTATTTAAATGCTTTCATGCCGCAGCATCTGAGGGATGTCTCATAACACCTTCATCTTGTGAATGCTCGTGATGTCATCTCATGTGCGAAGCTGTCACTTCCGATGCATACAACCGTTGCTGACGTGGGGTAAGCGGTAAATAGAACATGCAGGCGTACAGAATCAAGCTGCGTTTCCCTTGTTTATATCTTGGAAGAAAACAGAATTTGCAGTGATGCAGGTCCTCATCCACATCCCAGTAAATCATGCATCCGTTTCGACACGAATCTATTTTCTCCACGGGTAATCCATGTCCCTCCACTAGCTTTTTCGTGTCGTACAAACTGTGGGGCATAATATTTTCTTCTGGAGCGAATCGATGAAACCACGATGCAATCGAATCAAATCTTCTACCAGGTATGTTGTACTGCACCTTTATATTTAAAAGTTCTGTAGCAGCAGTAAGTTGACTTACCTCACACTCATCGTACAATGGTCGCTGGCTGTCTTTAGCATCTTGTTCATCTTACGTGCTTCCGGATTCATTTCCTCTTAAACAACTCGTTCATCTTCTTCTACGATTAAACTTTCACGGAAATTTTCTTTGCCCCCATACCCCACACCATGAAGTATCATTGGCTGCATCTAACTATACTGTTGTTCATCATTCCGTTCTTCGACAACAATCTCTACATTCGAGCTGCAACCTTCGTATCGTCTCGATTCCTGTAATGCAGCGTCGAACATTTCCTTTGTTTCCCCCTGAAACACCCAGGGATAATAATTCTGCACAAATCCCCGACTATAAAGATGAACCTTCAAATCTGTAACTGGTATGATTCTCCTATTGTCGCATTTCCTGCACGGGCAACGTAGCTTTCCACCATACTTTTCATAATAGACAGTTGTCATGCAAAACTCAACAAACTGTTCAACCCTGGCCACGAATTCATCGTTCAAATACCCGTCTATCAAACGAACATACATCCACTTTCTTATTTTATTTTTTCTTAATGCTAACAAACAATGGGAGGAGGGGATTTTATAATGGACCCCTCTGCTTATTTACGACCAGATGGTCGTATTTTTGCTACCAAATGGTTGCATTTTCCCACCAAAATTTCCCGCCATTTTCCTCACTACCCCGGGTCACATCAAGTCACAATATTTACGACCACATGGTCACTTATTTTGGTGACCACTTGGTAGCTTTTCTCGCGCCAAATTGTTTATCTACCACTGGCCACTTAAAATCACAACTTTTGCGACAATCTGGTCACTTCACAATGTGACCACCTGGTAGCTTATTTTCTACCAAATTTTTAAGCTACCGCTGGTCACTAAAGGTCACCAAAATTGTGACCATATAGTCACTTTTAATTGTGACCACTTGGTAGCTTATTTCCCGCCAAATTTACGCGCTTTTTTTTACTAATAAATGATAACCCATGTCACAAAATTGCAACCACATGGTCGTAATTTTGTAGTGACCATATGGTCACTTTCTTCGCGTCATTTTTTATGACTAATTCTTTACTTGGTCACTATTTGGTAGCAAAAAAGTGACCATATGGTCGTTTTAAGTCAAACTTCATATTTACTACCAGAGTGGTCACAAAAAAAAACTACCCAATACCTATGGTCGCAAATGTATGGTCGCAATTTAACAGTTTTTTTGTAGTGTTGTATCTATAATGTTTTTCAAAAGTTTTGTTACGAAGGGAAGAAAAATCTATTTTAAAAGGAATTTAAAATATAAGGTTTGGATTTTGGTTGAATCGGTAATTATTGGCTTAGTTGTTCTTTATTCTTTCCTAGAAATTTTGCAAACCCACCAGTTAGGTATAGGAAAAAATTTGTAATTATTTTTTAAAATTGATTGAAACAACGGAGGAGAGAAAGACAATTGGATCCCGACAGTATTAAAGGAGTCAATACTATGAGGTGCGGATGGAAAGAACCACCGCATCGGCGTTTTGCCGATAATTATGGTGATTTGATTGGATATTAAGTAATCACGAGTGTTGATGATGGTTGGACGATCCGTCACCCCAAGGGCGGTGAGGGCCGTAAGATATTCTCGATGTTTTCATCGCTTACAACTTGTGATGCCAATTTTGATGATAATTCCCTGCATGTGCTAATGTTGATGAGGTTCTTGAACCACCTGGGAAGTACACACGCATTTCGGGAAATGGTGGCGGCGAGGTGGTGGAGGAAGTTGAGGCATTTGCACTAAATTATCCGATTGATAATGACTAGTGGACGACGAAGAAGGCTCGAGGGAGAGATCATGTTCGTGATCACCTTCCAAGCACATTTCTACTGAAAAATAGATTGTGAATACGAAAATAAGAATTAATTTAATAGTCATTTAAGAAAGTCGAATAAATGTTCACTATAAGAAATTTGACAATAGGTGACGCTAACTAATATAAAGGGTGACCCTTATTATAAAAACACGGATGAACAGTGAAAAAAAAAAAAGCGCTGTCACCTCCCCCCCCCCCACCCCCCCCCCCCCTCAATAAAACGCATATCTAAAAAAAACGCATATCCGAAAAAAGACGCCAAAATCCCTTTTCCCCCTCAGACGAAAAACTTCAAGCAAATCCCTCGACGAAACCCTAATCTCCATCTCGCTTGAACTCTAATCTCCTTCTCCCAAATAAGATGATTTTCATCTCAATCTACCGCTTACTTTCATGCTTTGGGGTCTAGGGTTTTCCAAACTCTTTCTTTTGTTCATAACTAAAACCCGAACTCGATCTAAGAGTTTCAATGGAAATCGGTGAATCTCAATCAAAAGGTGGTGAATCTCTCTCTACATCTCTTTATTCTCTCTATGTTTTTGAAAATATGTTTTTCTCTTCTTTTTGAACCCTTGATCTAAGTTTTTAGATATTTTATTCTGATTTTGGATCTTGTATTTTCTTTCTCATATTTCAGAGATGGCGTTGCTCTACAATAATTCGAAGACACAAATCAATTGTCTTCTCTCTAACCCTCTATGTGAAAAATCAAAGGCTTAGATGTGTATCTTCTAATGAATCAGGTTAAATCGAACCCCCACGCTTGACGCCTCTTTCAATCTGAGATGTTTCTCGTTTAATGGGTAATATTTCATTTCTCTTTGTGAAATTTCAAAGACTCCATCCCTAAATCTTCTCTCAAGTTTTTTTGTGTTGTTTGTGGTTTTGTAGATCTAGATCTAGATCTACCGGTTTGTTCATTACTTTTGTAATAGTTCAGATGACAAGGTATTATCTCTCATCATCTAGATCTAGATCTAGATCTACCGGTTTGTTCATTACTTTTAAATATTATGAGTGAAGTATTAGGTTTTAGTTATTTTATGCTGTATATTAAATTCATATCCCATTTTAATTGAAATACTTTAAACTTACTCCATCAATTTGGCAACTTAAGTTCTTGTTATAATGATAGATTATATTTGTATAAGTTATACAATAAAAAAGTAGTATTTTTATTCTTGAATCTATGGTTTTGTATTGATAGTTTATTATAATCTGAAAGTTCATTGTTTTCTAGTTGTGGAAGGTTTCCTCTTTATTTGCCTCTGCATTATTTATTGTGCCTATTGGCATTGTTGATATTTTTTTTTAATCGTGTTTTCTTTGAATGAACTCGTTGAGATATAGGAGGGGAAAATTGGAAAGAAGCTTGAAAAGATTCATGTTTCAGAAGATGAGTTGCTTAGGAAAATTGAAGGTATAAACTTCCATTTCAAATTTATTGACTTGATGTTAAATGTTTAGATTTAATGTTGACTAATTACAAGAAGATTTAACCTTACACTTCACGCTTCCTCTATTTCAAAATAAATTTAGACAGTAAAATACTATGTTGTCATGTCATACATGTAGACTTAGAGTAGGGGGTATTGTCCTTTTAGTGATTATCATGTGGATTGAAAATGAATTCATATTTATTTTGTTTATTTAATTATTGCTAATGCTGATATTGAATACCATTTCTTATTTTTATCTCTTACTCTCTTTCGTATCAATATCCCACTCTTTCTTTGTCTTGCAACAAACATTAAATTTATTAAACACAAGCTATCTCCGATTCTTAGTTTAATAATTAATTGAAATAGAACTTTAAATTTGATTGAATGCCCTGTTAAATTAGTAAAATTTTAATGAAGACTATTGCACTAAAATTGTCACGATTGTTAAAATGAAGACTATTGCACCTCCTTGACTTCAAAAGATGGAACTAAGGCGATTACCCTATTAAGCGGGTTTATTTCATTATTGTGTCCTTTATTTTATTTGATTTCCTAATAAGAAATTGTTGTTTTTAATGTTGTCATTTTTCCTTTCGCTAGTCAATTTTTTTTTCACATCAACTATTTCTTCTTATCAAGATCAGGTTAATTTCTGTAAAATTGGAAACAGGAAAATGTGGGAGACATCGATGAGAGGTCTTTTAAGCTTGACTAGGAACACAACGCCATCATATTTCACATATATTTTTTAGAAGAATGGAAATACTCTGATTGACGAGGTAAATTTATGGTAATTTTGTGCTAGTTCATGTGTTTATGTGAAACTTTCCATGAGTAAAAGGAGATAATACAAAATAAAAGCCACATTAACGATGGTTGCCAATTTGATGTGTATTCATTCTTAAGGCTAGTTCTCATTTCAGTTGGTTTAATGTTTGTAGGGAAGGGCATTAGCTATTTAAGTTTTTTCATTTTTTGGTCATTGATTCTGATTTAATGTTAAGATAAGTTCGGTTTCCATGATTGACATGTGTGTAATTATTGTTGCTAGCTTGGTTTTTTGTCTCATGGATTGAAATTTCTCTTTTTGTTCAATTGCTAGATTTCAATTTCATAATTTAACATCTTTCTTGACCCTAACTAGGTTACTTTTCTATGTACGGATCCTACAAGATTTAGGCTTACCCATAAGACACGTTGTGCAAGCACACACCAGCTTTTGGACACGTATGCCTCTCTTCTTTTATGTTGTAAGAAAACTTTCTTAAACTTCTTTATCTTGATTTATCTTTTGTAAGTTATGTTATACAATTATATAGAGATAAAACTAAAGAAAAAGGGAAAGAAAATCCAAATGGTGAGGGAAAATTATCCCTAAACTTGAATTTGATATGATATATGTTTGACATTTTTGTTAGCAATCTTTAGTTTGCCTAAGGTCATCCTTGACCCATATTTTTAATTGCCGTGCACACTAATCATAGTCATCCAACTGCATAGTCTAGCATTTTTATAACTATAATGTTTCTTGGCCATCGGCATTAACTCTAGGATTTAATTTTGGGAACATGTTAATGTTATGGATGTGAGATTAGTAGTAGTGTTTGTTACTCTTTGTTGTGCCTTTTTTTATTATCAAATTTACTCTGTTGATTTTTTTCTTTTCAGATTTTATAATATCCAAGTTGTTGTTTATATTGTCCAGGGGACCATCTTTGGTTTTAAAAAATTCCCAAGAAGTCTGAATGTGTTAACCTTTTGACTGGTGAAGACTTATATGCTGTAAGTTTTTACCATATATTGTTGTTTGTTAAAGGCCATTGAATTAACTTTGTTTTTGTTGCTTGCTTCTAAGTTATGACATTTTTCCAAAGACTTCAAATACTTGACTTATGCTTATGTTTTAGATTTTTTTTTGAGATTCAGGACAAAGGACTGCAAGATGGTGTGTAATCTTTCAATTATTTGTTTAGTTACTTTGTCGACGTGGTTGAAGCCATTTGAAATGATAAAGAGGAGTCAGAAAGGCCATCGTTTTGGGACAGTAACACAATGAATGTTAGTGCTTTAAGGAGTTAGTTACTATATAGCTAAGCTATAATTACTTATAATTAGTTTTATTAGCTAAGTTACTATTTTCTTAGTTCCCAATTTTTAAGGTACATAGAAAGTTTGCTAATCAATGCCTTTCACATCATTCTTTCCATTTCGGTTTGTGCATGATAGTCGGATTTCCCAACTTTCTAATCAGAAAGAAGTTGTAGATGGAGTATTAAGCAAATGGATAGCCTAGAATTTAGTTTCAATGTCTTGAATTTTCGTTTGTTTTAGTATTTAGATATGTGAAAGCTTGCATACTTTTGACAAATAAAAAGTTTGCTTACCCCAACTCTAAGAATGTCAATATAGATAAACTCTTCATTTGTTACTTCAAGATAATATTATGTTGCATGTTTTTTTATTGCTATGTCTTTCATTGCTCTTATGTTCATATGTTTCATTTTCCTTTTTATTTTGTAGGTAGCAATTTTGGTAGCTTTGAGCCTCCATGTTAGAAAGAAGGTAGACAAAGATTAGATGATTTAAGTTTGTGAGGTCGGCTTGAATTTTGCAAAACAGGTTTGATCTTAGTTTTTTTTTTTCTGTTAGCGTAGTTTTTTCCTGTTTTTTTTGGAGTGTTTCAGAGATTCTTTCATGTGTTAGTTACGAACTGTAATTGCAAATCATGTAACATATTTTGCTTAATCACTGGCAGGATGTAAATTAACACATATGTTGTGTTGTTTAAATACATGCCCTTACATCTCTTAATCACTAAAATTAAAATTTATCTTGAATTTGGGCACTAAACTGAGCTGATTCTTCCACTTCTTTGTTTGGCTTTAATTCGCAGCTTCTGATCTGTAGTTTGAGGCGTGAGAACAGTCCAGCGAGCATCGAAATCATAAGGTGATTCACTTTGAAATTTCCTAAACTCATTAGGCATTTCATTGATTAAAAATGTTGGATTATTTTTATATAAAGAACTAAACTATCAGTACCAAAATTTGTGATTTGAGTTGCTCTGGTATGTATTTTAATTAAAAATGTTGGTTAATATTTTGTTTTTCTATAGGATTTCAATTATGATGATATTTTTTTGGTCACATTTCCAAGCATTAAAAAGAATGGAATTTTGATTAATTTGGTTTCCATTTCCAAGCAGAAGGTCTTGATTGTTATCAAGATTATGTTTGACTTACATTGTTTCATTGGTTGTTGAGTGTTAAATGAAGAATTGAAGTGTTAAATGGTCAATGTCTTTTTTTGTTTACTATTTTTGTTTGTAATTTTTTAGGCTTCCGTAAGAGGAATATGGATCTTGATTATGCGAGATGCTTGGTGATCTTGGACTTCAGGAAGAACAATAATTTGTTATAATTATTTGTCTTTTTATGTATGTCTGATTTAATTTTTTTTGTTTATAGAATGTAATTCATGTAAATGTTGAGTAATATTTTATTTGAGTTGTAATATTTAGTTAAATTGGAGGTGTATTATAAATTTGATGTAAAATTAATTTATTAAAAATATTTTTTTTTCAAAATTTAGACAAAAGGTGACGGTTTTTCCCCGTCACATTTTCTAAAAAGGTGACGGTGGTTTTATGACCGTCACCTAATCCATGTCACCTATTTAAATAGGTGACTTGGAAAACCGTCACCTATTCGAATAGGTGACGGAGAACGTCACCTATTCGGATAGGTGACTTGGTAAACGCGTCACCTATTCGAATAGGTGACGTTCTTTGCGTCACCTATTCGAATAGGTGACGGTTTTTTGGACGTCACCTATTTAAATAGGTGACACTGCCATAGGTGACGGTCAAAAAACCGTCACCTATTCGAATAGGTGACGCCAAAAGGATGTCACCTATTCCCGAAATTCTTATAGTGGTTTAATATCATATATTTGAAATATTATTAATTGATTTAAAACTCTCAATTGGTTTGGCATGAGTTAGATTTGAAAGAATCTGAGTTTTTGATTGGATGTTAATTGGAAAATAAAAGAAAATATGATACTTTTGCGTTGAATTTAATTGATTTAAAAATTTGAAAGTATTTGATAAAATAATATAACCATTTGCATCATCTTTTGTTTCAACTAGGGGTGAACATGGGACGAGGTGGGGTGGAATTGAGGTACCCCATTTACACCCGACCCTGTTTAAGGGAAAAAAGGGCACCCAACCCCACCCCATTTAATTATCAAATAGGGTAAACCAAAATGGGATGTAAATGGGGTTGGGGTGTATATGAGATTATGATGTAAATACGGTTGAGTTGTAAGTAGGGGGTAAATGGGGTTGGGTTGTAAATAAGGTGTAATGGTTAGTTAATGGGGGTGTGGTGTAAATGAATTTGGAGAAAAAATGGAAAAGAAAGAAAATAAAAACTAAAAAAGAAATAGAAAAGAAAAATTACAAATGACTTCTTCATCTATCGCTAAAAAAAAGAAAGAAGAGAATGACTGATTTTAATTTTTTTATTTTTAAAAAGGGCAAAATGCAAAACGCACCCCTGTGGTTTTGGTCAAATGCAAATACACACCCTGTAGTTTGAAAATGAATATTTATACCCCTATAGTTTCAAAATTATGTAAATTGAGACCTTTCACATATACGTCGTTGATTTTCTTTTAGCCATAACATTTTCGTTTGAACTCCAATTTGAATGATTCAAGAGGTTATGAAATCCTCGTTTTGAGCTTTACATTATAGTCACTTAAAAACTTAGAAATCATCAATATATAAAAGTTATCATCATCAGAATATTAGATCAGGTTGAAGTTGTAAATAATTTTTTTTTTTTAATATTTTTTAGTACATAACTTATTCATATTTTAAAAAGAAACTTAGATAAGCATAAAAATATGTTAATATTTGAATTGATTAAATATTATACACTATCATTCATATTGTGCTCCTCCTAAATTCGAGTTTTAGACCCGTCACTGTATTTCAGTAATAGTCCCTTCTTTCTATTTGTTCATAAATAATTCGATATAACTTGATTTAAAAAATAATTATAACACAATAGACCGTCATAATTACGATTAGGTATATAGGCCCAGCCCAACTGCCGAATTTATTTTGGGGCCCTTGCGAAAATAGCAAAAATAGGTCCAATATTTGTAAAAATAGCAGTAAAAAACATATTTACAAAAATAGCAGAAAAATTAAATTCACGCCTAAAATATTACAAAATTGCCACTAGTAATTAGTAATCACTGATTTACTAATATTCTGATATTTTGTGCAGGAATCACTGATTACCTGATAGTAATCACTGATTTCTTTGATCACATGAATGAGAATTTTTAAAAATCTGCTATATTTGCAAATACTTTTTAAAAATGCTATATTTATAAATATTGCTAAAAATTCTGCTACCCAATGAAATTTCCCATTTATTTTCATATTAGGATTCTTCTTCTTTTTTTTCTTTTCTTTTTTCATATTACGATTACTCTGTTTTTTTTAATGACATATTACGATTCTTGGGTAGCTAACAATTTAAAAAAATGGTATATAATTTTCAAACCATACGCGTGTAATTTAAATTTAACAAAAATCATATAGGTTTTATTTATATTTTACCTTAAATAGAGGTGGAATCCAGCGCACCTTAACTAATTTCACGGGACAACCACACGACCCTATAATACACTTGACGTAAATTCGTAGGATAATATCTTAGGTTGTAGCCAACATGATTTGAACTTATGACCTCAAGATTGAAAAGCAACCTCTTGACGATTAGACCAACCCATATTTGTATAATTTTAAAAACACTGAGTGTATAATTATTATTATTTTTTTACTATTGAGGTGCGTTATTACATTTAACTAAAACTATAAAGGTCTTATTTTACATTTTACTCTTATTATTAATGCATTTATCCATTTAAGGAATTACGTTCAATAATAGTTTTTCTATCTTAAATTGAAAGATAGAGAACTTTGATTGTTTTAAAAATACCAAAACCGTTTATCTTAGCACACTAAACTCAGTGCGGTTGTGTCTCTGATAAGATTGATCAAATTATACTTCTCTCAACTCTCTTCTTTAATGATTTGATCATAATTTAAATGGTTACATATCTAAAATTTTTCAAGTGAAATCAAGGTTCGAGTTTTCGTATTTCTCTAATTTAATGTAACATTTAAAAACAACAATAGTTATAATGTTGATAACTATTTATTAGAGTTGTTATCCCAGGCATTAAGCCAAGTCAAACGCCTCCTTAACTTAAGCGTTCTTCCTCTAGCAAAGTTAAGCAAAATAATGAGTGGTGAAGACATTGAGCCAAGACCCATGGCCCGTATCTTTCTATAACAACTAATAGAACAAGAAGAAATAAATAATGCAACTACAAAAAAGACACTAATATTTCTTTATATTATGCTTGAAGTTGTGTTGATAACGTGTAATTGTGTATATTTTTCCCGTCCCTTCTCTCCCCTCTCTTTCTATAAAGATTAGGGGTGGAGCTAGAAATTTAATCAAATCAGGTAAAACCGCATTTAACTCTTTTATAATAAATAAAAGAGGGCAAAGTAAAGAAAAGTCATATTGTTTTTTTCGTTGTTGCTGCTGCTGCAGCATGAGAGATAGTATAAAAATAATGTAGAAAAGAGGTCTTAGTCCCGAGAGCAAGGTGAAAAGGCAAGAATTCTCAACTAAAAGTAAACAAAAATTCAGACCAAAGACAAGACAAAGAGAGCTAGAAAATCAAAACACAACAACAAAACAAAACGCTACTAAATGAAAAGATTCCATGCAAAGGCAATCTATAGGGGTCAAAAGCAATTACTAGCCCGTCAAGTAACAATTGAAAAAAAAAATATTTCACACTGACCAGCTGAAGAACCACATAAAGAGAAGAAACAGACCAATAATGTTTTTTATTGGATGTTAATTGCATCCTCTTTTCTTTCAAGATTTCTTCATCTTTTGCTTAAAAAAAAAAATGGCTATTATCACATATACCCAATATCGAGTCTCAGTTTTCAAAAAAACCACAAACATTGAAAAATATCAAAATTACCCAACACATAATTAACCCATAATTTTTTTATGAAAAATTGATTATAATTGATATATTATTTTTATAAATTTATATTATTGATATAAATTTAATACTAGAATTTACATTACTGATAAATTATTATTGTAAAATTACATCAATGATATATCATTAAATTAATAGAATATATAAAAATGGGTAAATCTGATATAAACATGAAAGTGTGGCATATGTGAAAACAAAACTCAAAAGTTGGCTACCACGCATAATTTTCCAAAAAAAAAAGATAAAAAAGACTGATTTTAATTTTATATTTTTAAAAAATTAAACCTTTCGACAGTATTATTTTCTTGATTTTTTTTTTAACTTCAACCAGATTTCAAAACTAAAAATGGGATTTTGATTTTTTAACTTAAAGTTTTACGGTGAAAACAAGATGATAAAATAAAACTAGTAGGTGAACAAGCTTCATTTTTTATTATTTTTTGAAAGGAAAAAAATCATTATCAAAGAGTTCATCATGCTTTTCCCTGCTTTTGAAAAAAGGAAATTTTACCAGTTTTTGGGAAATTTGATTAGGTAGTAGATTTTGATGCAATATTTGTAAAAATAATAACTAAAAAAGTATTTGTAAATATAACAATTTTTACTATGTTAAATCTGCGAATAACAGTGATTAATATGTGTATCCGTGATAAACTTAGTGTAAAAATATGTAATTAAATGTTTATCACTAATTCATCTGATCAAAATTTGCTATATTTATAAATATTTTTTAAAGCTACTATTTTTACAAATATTAATAAAAAAATTGGCTAGATTTGCAAATACCCCCAGATTTTTAAGTAATATTTGTAAATATATCATCACTTAAAACTATTTGCTACCGCTGTGGATTTCGCTATGATGAATCAAGAGTTACAGTGAAAAATATCCAATACACTTAACCGTGTATTATGCTCAAAAGCGCTCAAGAAAATAAACCCTTTCTTTTATAATATTTCTCACACTCTGACCAAAGCCCTCCTGGAATCCAATACAAATACATTCTAAGTATTTTTGGGATACATTTGTCAACAAACGGTTGTGTCTATTTATAATACAAATAATCTTGGTCACTAAGTAAAACTCAATGGTCATAATTCATCCTTGCCCACCAAGCAAATCCTATGGCCATAATTAAGCCTTGGTCATCAAGCAAACTTGTTGAGTAAATTTAGGGATTTATCAATCTTTTCATATACTTGCCAAATCCCAACAAAAAAGAGGTCTCACAACCCGAGACCAAGGCACAAAAACAAGAACTCTCAACTAATTAAGGAAAATAGTCCCAACCAAAAACAAGACAAATTAAATAGCTAGAAAATCAAAACACAACAACAAAACAAAACGTTAGGACAAAACTTGGGTACTGCATGCATCCCTCCAGGAGGGAGGGATGCCACACATAGGCTCAAAATTGAAAAAAGTAAAAATAAAAACAAACTATTTTGGGCCTATATGTGGTATCTTGCACCTAAGTTTTATATCCACGCTTCTAAATGAAAAGATCTCATGCAAAGCAATCTATAGGGTCAACACAATTATTACCCGTCAATTAACACAGCTCAGAAAAAAATATCACACTGACCAGCTGATGAACCACATGAAAAAAGAAACTGACCGATCATAGCGCTCTAGGATATCCACCATTTTCAGTTTTACATACACAAAGTTTTCATTTTTCAAGATCCACCCCTTCTCCGCCTCTTAAATTGAATCTTTTTATAATTAAGGGAACCATAGGATAACAATTCATGAAAAAGCTGATGGGGACCAAAAACTTAAATCCCACCATATATTATTATGTAACTATTAGCACACAAAGATTACATTTATTTCATCACTTAATTTCATAGTTTTTACAAAGTCCCAACTCAAGCAGCAGACATTGGAATCCAAACAAAATCATCAGATGGGAAGAAATGGCAAACAGGCATCATCCCTGGCTTGATTTTGAGGACTTGAAAAGATGGATGATTTGAGCTCCATTGTGAAGTATCCATATGGCAAATAGCAACACCATTTACCTTATCACCATTCTCACCTTCCAAAGGAATTTCCAATACATTATTATCTCCCTCTTGATAATGGCAATAATAAACTGCATATGGATAAGGCATTGTATGACATGCCACAAGTTTTGGAGCTTCAATAATTTTAGCCCTTTTTATTATTAAAGTGTAGTTTTGGAAATGGATATTTGATTTTGTGAGATGGGTTGTGGTTAGAAGTTTTATAGGACTATTATTATTATTTCCATCAAATGCATTTTGTACAAAATCAACCATTGATTCCATGGAGGTGGCGCAGAATTTAGTCTCGCCTTTGATCGGATTCCGTTCGCATTGATCAAGCGTGTCTTCGACGGCTTTGGCCTGAGGAGAGCCTGGAGAGAAGGAAAAGAAATTGAGAATATCTTGAAGTTGTTTCGATGAGAAGGGAATTGGATCAACTTTTTTTTTAGGTAACAAGGGAGGAGAAGTTGAAGGATCTCTTTTCGGAAAGTAAATCGGCAAAGTTTTTCCCGATTTTAGGTCATTGATGGTGAAGAAAACCTTAAGGGAAGGGTCTATGTGCTCCATGTGAGATGAAGAATGAGTAATATGAGAATCCTCCATTTCATTCTTCATTTTTATGACAGCATTGAACTCGTTCTCCTTGCTGATCTTCTCATCATGGCTGGCTTCACTTGCTTGAGCAAACTGCAAGGTTGACAACGGAGAAAACTCAGCGAATTGTTAGCGGTTAGAAACCTGAAAACCGAAAAATTAAATATAAAGAATGTTTCAAGCTTAAAAATATAAGAAGTATAGAATAAGTCATGATTTTCAATACGTTTGATATAAGGCTAAAGTTTTCAAACTAGATTACATTTTCTTTTTGATTTTACCATAAGGAGAAATAGATAAAGCAAGAGGCAACATGAAGCAAATCTTCCAACCATGACTTTTCCTTGATCTGCTGAAAAAGATTCAAGTTTTCTTCAACTTCTGCTCAAAACAATTGAATAAATAGAGGTATTAAAGTATAGTTGGGGAATTTTTTAGATTGAGAAGTTTTTTTTTTTTTTTCCTTATGTTTGGGTATTTTAAAAAATGGCTTAAAAAAGGATTAAAAGTTCAAATACATAAAAACTACCCAACAATCCCAATTATAAATTATAAAAAATAATAATAATATTAATCATGCAACAACACACGAGAAAAAAAATAATAATGAAACAAAAAAAATACTATTTTTAACAATAAATAAAAAGTTTACTATTTTTTAATATTAAGGTAGGTAATTTCTTTATGAATTATTATGTAGGCCCTTGTTTATGTATGATTTGGGAAAAACCAAATCTATCAAAAAAAAAAAAAAGGGCAAATCAGTGATGAAATTCTCATGGGACCTATCATTTTTGGAAGCAATATGTGACAATAAAGTTACACCAACTGCTACTTGCATGATTTAAGAACTCAGAATCAATAATAGATATATGTCTATGATAGGATTTTTTTTTTTTTTTTTCATTTTTCTTGTTCATCAAATAATTACTGAAACTACCTTTCATTTTATATGTGTTTCAATATAATTATATAAAGAAAGTAATGTGGTAATAGGGTTGAGCACCTGAGAATTTTTGGGCAGCAAGATAGATAATATTTTTAGAGTGTAGGTACTGTTTTGATATAAAAATATGATTTAAAAGTAGTCAAAATTTTGGGATTAGAACCCAAAGCGGGAATCGGGTTCCAAATCCTCTTATATACAAATCATATTTGCCATGTCAAAATATATATTATCTAATAATTATATTTATCATTAAAAAAAATGTAATATATTTCAAAAGATATTCCATGATATCTCAAAATCATGATATACTAATAGCCCCACCCCCGGCTAATACACATGTGGGCTCGGTCTCATGCCGGGACCCTATATTTGAGCTAAAGTATTTTCTTTTGTTTCATCTTTTAATAGATCAAATCTATAAATATTAAATAATTAAAATAGAAAAAATCTATTTAATTTAACCATTTAATTCACAACTTCAAATTAAATAATTCCAATTTAATTAATTAATATTTTAATTAACAGGAGTTATCCTTAGGACTAAATGGACCTATAGTACGTGAACTCCAATGATATAAAATTATTTAATTAATTTATTCTTATTCTTTAACTTTGGATAATTATACTATATATCCAAAGTTGCACCTTTATTTCTATAGATAATGTTATGTTCACTGGATATAATCATTACCTATATGATTAACCCTTCACAAGTAGTTTTTCATTACAATAAGGTGGTTATTTTGATTTGACCTATGTAATACATCTTGGTCCTCAAGAACCTATTTATCTCTAATGAACATCCTTATATAATCTTGATTATGCATTTGACTAGTTCCTTGATAAGAGGAATATGAGGTCGCATTGTTCAAACCTTGAATCATTTTTAAGGGAACCACTCATCTATTTTTCAAATAAGGGAGGAGAAGTTTAAGGATCTATCGGCAGAGTTTTTCCCAATTTGAGGTCATTGATGGTGAAAAAAACCTTAAGGGAAGGGTTCATGTGTTCCATGTGAGATGACGAATGAGTATGTGAATCCTCCATTTCATTCTTCATTTTTATGATAACATTGAACTCTTTCTGCTTGCTGATCTTCACATCATGGGTGGCTTCACTTGATTGAGCAGACTTGCAAGGTTGACAATGAAGAAAACTCGCGAATCGTTAGCGCTTAGAACCCTAAAATCGGAAAATTAAATGTTATAGAGAATGTCTCTGAACCTAAAAAATATAGTATATGATAATACATTAGTGGCGAAATTTTTTTCACCCGCAAAGCTTAATATTTCGCTGGGTCATTTCACAGTAAAAGCACCGTCGAGATTGGTTATGCCGGTGAAATGCTTAATTTCACCGGCATAGCCCAAAATATGGGCAGCGAATTTAGTAAGGCTATGCCTACAAAATTCGTCAACATAGCTCTTATTTATATATTATTATATAAAGGATTCACCAGCATAGCCCTTATTTAACATTTGCACCCCAGTAAGGCTATGTAGACGAAATTCGCCGGCATAGCCACTGGAAGCAATTTGTTTTAATTTTATTATAATTATCCATTACTAATGTTCATTTTCTTGTTTTACCTGTTTAATGTAAAAATTATACGTATTCAATCTATAATAGAGTAATTTTCCTTCTAAACTATAATTAAAGATTAGATAATATTTAACATAATATAGAAAATATAAGTATGTGAAAAATAAAAAGACAAAAATTGTTAAAGAAATTGTCGTTGTTTTTAAAGTTACATCCTACTTAGTTGGAATCGATGTAAAATGTACTAAACAAATTCTTCATATTGCAGACATTCTGAGCAAGTTTGTCATACTTTCCCTTCAACTCTTGGTAATTACTTTTGAGTTCCATGTTCTCTGCCACAAGCATGGTCACTATCGGATCTTGTGTTGCGCGTGAGCGGTCTGAAAATACGTAGGAAGATACCCTAGAGTGTGCCGGTCCCGCTTCTAGTCCTTCGATATATCTGGATTGGTAGCCAAGTACTTTCTCGACGATCTCAACTTCGGTTAGACGCGGTTTAACAACTTTATCTACTTCCAAGTTCGGGGCGACCAACATATCACATATAAGTTTCTCCACGTATTACATAGCACATGTTTCAACAAAATTGCTTAAAACCATACATTATTAGTATTAAATATATGAATTTTGTAAAATACCTACATATATTCTTCTATAGCTGCGTCATTGTTCCAATCACCTTTGCTATTAGTGTGCGTGACTCGAGAAAGTTCAATTTCGGTGAACTCATCTTCATGATCTTCCGTCTAGCGCTTGCAAGAAGAACAAAACTAAACGCGTTATTATAAAAAAATCCAATACTATGAGATGTGTTACATATATACACACAATATATTTACATGATCCGTCATGACTCGCATATATAACCTTGAACCCGTCTTATGATTATACTTCATTTTCCCCCGCTTTTCAACATTAGCCTCTACGATTGCCTACAATACACTCAAACCGTTACCTTATTTGTATTGAGTTAGAATCAAGAAAGTCATATCAATGTGTTTACCTTGAACTTCGGTGTCTCCCACCTATCACACAAGAACAACCAATTGTCTATGTTCTCCACTTGTGCGTGGTTCGCTGCACGAGCTACTTATATCCCGTCTTTATCTTTGATCTTCATATAGTGTCTGTGCAACTTCCTACGAAACTCGTTCCATGGGTCGGGCAATTTGTTATTAAGGTAACCATAACCGACTCTCGAGTAGGGTATAAAATAAAGTTATCTTATGCCATTGTGCAAATAAGAAACAATTAGTAAGTATTATAAAGTTTCACAATTATAAACAAAGTAATAAGGTTGCCTTTACCAATAGCCTATGGGTTACATTGTTCTTGTCCTCCTATGTGACGAGATTCCACTTCACGATATGTTTTATTGGAATACAAGTGTGACAAAGAATCTTGATCTTATTGTTGAACAAAGTAGCATGCGCGCCAATCGGAACATATAACTTGTCATGAATGTCCACGGGTAGTGGCCCTCCATTTTCTTGAACCGCCTGAGCAAGGGTAAGACTTTTGGATGCCCCTCTACGATTTGGTGCCGATTGAACCTGTTACAAGTGTATAGATTGATATATATATATTATAACATGCTTTTGTATGTAATTATATAAGTGCTAATTAGTTTCAATAAGTTTTAATTAAAGGTTAAAGTTTTAAACCAAATTGTAATTCTTTTTAATTTTACCATAAGGAGCAATTGATGAAGCAAGAGGCAACATGAAGTAAATCTTCCAACCATGGCTCTTCCTTGATCTGCTGAAAAAGATTCAAGTTTTTAGTTTTTTTTTTTTTCCCTCTTCTACTCAAAACAATAAAATAAATAGAGTTATTAAATTATAGTTGGGAAATTTTTTAGATTGATAGTTTTTTTTAAAAAAAATTATTTTCTCATGTTTGAGTATTTTAAAAAATGGCTTAAAAAAGGACTTTCATTAATCATGTATAATTCAAATTCCATAAAAGCTACCCAACATCCTAATACGAATTATAAAAAAAACAATAATAATATTCATCATGTAACAACACACGAGAAAAAAAAATTAAGGAAACAATAAAATTAAAGTGATATATTTAAAATAAATCAAAATTTCTTTGTTCTTGAAAATAAGGGAGGTAATTTCTTTATGCATATTATGTAGGCCTTTGTCAATTTTCCCTTTCTACTTGTTGTATATGTATGATTTGGGAAACAAGATCTATCAAAAAAGATATGCTTTTTTAGAATAATGACATATTATATCGTCTACAATATCATATCCTTTTCTTTCATTGATAGTATTCAACTTTTATTTAAAATTAAGAATATCAAAACAGGATAAGTATGACAAATGATTTTGATGAAAATATTCATATTAAAAAGAGAGAAAAATATTTTGAAAATATACCTTAAATCAAGGAAGCATTAAAGAAAAAAGAATAAAGAATATATCAATAAAGAATTGAAAAAATAATAAAGAAAAAAGAAAGAACATAACTTAGAAATCAGAAAAATAAAAAGAATTAACACACATGATAGTTTTTCTAGAAACATACTAGTCCCATTTTATGAAAACATTTTTAAAAAAATGTATAGTGTAGTGTAGTGTATAACGTATAATATATTTATATATTGTACAAGAAAAAATGTACAATGTATACAAGTAGAAGGTGAAGGAGAAGACAAATTAGAGGATAAGGTAACGAAAAAATTATGGTACAATATATATTATGTATATATACAAGTAGAACGTGAAAGAGAGAAAAGAATGAAGGCTAAAGAAATGAAAAAACACATATATGGTATATGTTATTGTAACGCCTCGTTACAAGGTAATTTAAAATTTCGGTTAAAAATTTTATTTTAATTTAATAATACCGAGTTTTGAATTTTTTATTTTAATTTTTCTATTTGCTTCCATAGACTAATTGGGTGACAAATTGTAAGAGAAGATTTCTTTATCAATTTGTTTGGATGGAAGGATGAATAAGCAATTAAAGGAAAGTCTAAGTGAGGTGGCTAGGGTTTGAGTCATTTAATCAGAAAAGAAAAAAAAGTTAGGAAAAACTTTTCTCTCTTCCTTCCCTCTCACACAGCCGCCGCCGCCCATTGAAGGAGCTCGGGAGCTTGGTTCGTTTCTTCACCGTTTGATCGTCTCTTTCCGTATCAAATTTGGATTTGGAGTAGTTGAGGATCATCTTTTTAATCAAGAAAGTAATGTTTCTCTTTCCTTGGTTTTTCCCCAATGTCGCCGCCCCCCTAGGGTTTTAAAGTGGTGTTCTTCATCAATTTTTTGAGTTATAGGTGATCGTTTGGAACGTGGGTGATCGTTGGAGAAAGATTGAAGGCTTTTTTCGTGAATTCCTAACCTTGGGTAAGCGTTTTAGATCGTTTAATTAACTTTATAAATTATGGAAAATTGTGAATTGATATTTAAATTCAATTTGAGAACCTATCCTTGAAACCCAACCCCATTGCTTTCCAATTCTCAAACCTTAGCTTTAATTGTAATCAGTTTTGATCTACCTTGCGTAAAACCAAAAACCATCAAAATCGATCTCCTGAAATATGAACCTGTGACAAAACCGTGACCCGAAAGCCACGGTTCAACCACGGCAAGGGGACATCAATGCCGTGAATATCCCCCTTCGACGGTGATCCGTTCGTCGTTTGTTTGCCCTGTTCTTCAAGCCATCGAACCCCAAACATTTTTACACCTTTTGGGACTTTTTTAGCAAGAATTTTAAATGTTTAGCACCTTCGTTTCAGGTCTGGTTCGTAGTAGAAAGTAGCGTGAAAATTGGATTTTAGCGAAATTTAAGATGAGTTAATGGTTTGATCAACGGTGGAGTTTTAGAGAAATCTAAAGCGCATACCGTAGCTTGTATATTTCCAAATATTTAATTTTAACATTCTGGAAATTTAGGATGAGAATTGATATTGAAAACACCAAAAAAATTATCGGGAGAATTCATTTTTTGGTTAGAACTAGTTTAGGCGTTTTTTGGCGGAATTTGATATTTTTAGTTTCGAATTGATTCTAAATGTTAATGAACCTAATTCTGGTATAATTGGAAGTTTAAGATGACCATTATCCATGAATTATGATTTAAGAAGTGTTAAATTTGTTTTTTCGATTTTTCGGCAGTTTTATCGTGTTTCAACAGTTTTGTGAATTGATTGCTAATCTGATTGGGCTGTTGTATTTTAATTTTTAATATCGAATTTTTATGAACATTATCATGTGTTTAATGTAGAGGAAGTTGAGATTGATTGCCTGTCAGGTTGTGGTAACTAGTATTAAGGCTACAAGCTTAATACTAAATTTAAATTTAGCTATGGATGAGTCCATATATAACTAGGTGCTAGGAATCGTTGCTTGTACGAATGATTTACTAGATGATTCAGTTATAGATGCGTTTATAACTAGGTACTGGAAAGTGATAGTAGTCCCGAGGGACCGTCGTCTTAGTGTTGCATGCTTAATTATGTGTCTTGTTAATTTAGAGTTAAGTAGTGATCCGGAAGTATTAATCCTTGTTGTTAGGAATTTATGAATGAAAAGCCTTGGGTATGAAACTAGTGAGAGTTGTCTATCCATGTAAGAGTGTGATTAATGAAAGCCTTGAATATGGAATTTAAAGTTAATTGCCTATTCATATAAGTGGTTCGAGATTGAGTAAGTGTCGCTTTGAGCGTAAGATTTATTGGAGAGTGTTGAGTGCTTGAGACTCGGTATGAATTGTTAGAGACTATTTAAAAACTTTACCCGTTGGTTAAGTCGTTTTCTCACGGGCTTTAGCCTCACAGTGCTATAATTTTTTTCAGGTACCAATGGATTAAGAGGTGGAGGTTGACGATGTGGCGAGGATGAAGGGTTCATGTGGTGGTGGCCACCTATTCCCTATTATTTATTCGTTATTATTGATTAATAAATTCCTGAATTTTATCGGTTTTAATTGAATTAAGTGGTTTTGAGAATATTTATTCTTATTTGTTTTGAATGGTTTAGGGACAAGTTATTATTTCATTGATATTTTTTTTAAACTTTACTACTCAGGAGTTATTGTTTTTAATTCAATGATTATTTGATTTAGTGGATTTTCATATTTTCAATAAATATTAATTATTGAGACTTGGGCTTTATTTATTTTATTTGTTTTAAACTCTAAAAAGTCGGGTCTCTACAATTATTTATAATATGTATTGTATGTAATATAACATAATTTATGTACAATATGTACAAGTAGAATGCGAAAGAAAGGAAATAATAGAGGCTAAATTAACGAAAAATATATATAGTATATATTTTAGGACAAAACTTACCTCCATCCATACTCACAAACATTGTATTATTAAATAAAGAAGACATTGAAAAATTAAAAAAAAATGGAAGTTAGGATGTCGCAAAATTAGAACCATAGAATTTAGGGAAGTTTTTTTTCCCTATATTTTATGTACAATATATACTATTTATTAATATACTGTACAATGTTGAACATAAAAATTTACAGAAAATGAAATAAAACATATGAAACCCAGTTATGTTCAAAAAGATGATGAACATGAAAAATTACAGAAAAATGAAAGATATATATTTCCCATTGCCCAAAATGAAAATAAAAAACAAAATAGAGAGAAAACCTTCATATCATACGATTAAAAAAAGAGAAAGATAAGAGATTAATGTTGGAAAAAACATTATTAATGTTTAAGTTAGTTGGAATAAGACTCCAAATACCCATGTTAATAATAATTCATTTAAAGTTAACTAAACGCCAGTTATGGTGACAATAATATTCGAAAGGGCCCTCCAATAGTCACGTGTGGTGTTACGATAAATGTTCTACTTTGATGGATGAAGGTAGTTATCGTCAATGGTTGTGATGATAGGAAGTAACCGTTGAATGTGGTGGTTATATGAATGAATGATTTCCAATACAATTGTGACTTATCATAAAGTGATTTGATGAATGGATGTATCTGTTGGATGAGTACTTATATCGTGAATAGGTATAATTATGAGATGTGATTGTTGAATAAAAGTGATTATTTATTCAATAGATGCAACCTTCCATAGAAGTAGTTATTTATTCAACGGTTGTTACTTTTCATAATGATAATTATTTATTCAATAGTTACAACTTTTCATAAAAGTGGTTACTTGTTGAATAGATGCAACTTTTCATAAAGTTAGTTAATTATTCAATAGTTACAGCTTTTCATAAAAGTAGTTACTTATTGAATAGTTACAACATTTGACATAAAGTGACGATAAAAAATCACTTTTAAATTATAGTTATATTCTAAAGGTAGTTATTTACTAATAGATATGATTTTTCACAAAAGTCACATTTAAAAGTGTAACGTCCCGTTACTTTGAGGTAATTTTTTATTTTTTTTTATTTAATTTATGTTAATTTAATTTAATTTAGTCTATTTAATTTATATTGATTAATTTAGTTTAGAATTTATTTTTGTTTGTTTAAATTAAAGGTTTGGGTCATTAACGATTATTAACGGGCCTTTTAATAATCATTAATCACTCTTAGTTATTTTAATTACCTTAGAAGTTGAGTAGAATTATTTACGTCCAAGGACGGGTTTTTTAGTTAAGTTTAAAGGAGGAAGGAGGGGCATTTTTGTCAAAAGGGCACTTAAACCTAAAACACTTTTCATCATCTTCCAAAAAACAAAAAAACACAAAATTCCTCTCCCAAACTCTCACCATAGCCGACGCAAGGGAAGGGGATTCCTAGGCTCGAGTTTTCGTCGATTCTTCTTCGTTTTGCTTAGTTTTGGTTGCTTTGGAAGGTATCGGCGAGGGTTTTCTACCCATTCTACTCTTGAGTACCATCTCCTTCTCTAAGGAAAGCCCTAGAAAAGTAAGATTTGAATTTTTTTTTTTAGTTTTTTTATTCTAAATGAAGATTCAAGACGAAATCTTCACTTCCTTTCGAGAAATTTGAAGATTTCGTGATTGGAACTTCAATTGGAAGTGTATTGCTCATTTTTCATTAAACCAATTAACAAAGTAAGCAAAAACCCGAAACCCATGACTTCCCTCTTGCTGTGAGTAATAGTGGGGACTAATTTCATACTTTATTTTCATTTTCTTCCATTTTGGGGGGGGGGGGGGGGGAGATTTGAACCTTAAACCCTTAAATTAGTACTACCAATTATTTGAATCTACCTTGATTTATGTAAATCCCTTGATATAAGGATCTGTACCTATTATAGCCATGATTTGTGTATAACCCAAATTAGAATAAGTCCTATATATCTGTGTAAAAACTCTCTGTAAGAAGTATCAGTAAATATAGAATTCTTCTACTACCTCTGGTTATCATGGTATTAGAGCAAATCGTTCCTTGACTATAACGTTTTTTTTCTTCTTTTCTTTGAAGCATGTCAGTTTTAGAAACTTCAGATCCTTCTAGAGAAGGACAACCCGACCATACCCTTACCGAATTGACTATAAAAATGACAGAAATATTTAACAGACAGACCCCGACGACAGAAACTTCCGCTGCTCAGATTAGCATTAAGTTGGACGGCACCAACTATGGACTCTTGTCCCAGGTTGTCGAGATGTACATCTCCAGCAAAGACAAATTGGGATATATCAATGGTGATCTTCCTCAACCATCTCCAAATGATTTAACCTTTCGGAAATGGCGTACAGATAATGCTATTGTCAAAGGTTGGTTGATTAACTCTATGGATGTTTCCTTAATTGGCAACTTTATTCGTTTCCCTACCGCAAAGATGGTGTGGGACTCTATTGCTACTACTTACTTTGATGGTAGTGATACTTCCCAAGTATATGATCTTCGACGTTGTGTGACCCGCTTGCAACAATCTGAAAGTTCACTTGAAAAATATTATAATGACCTCCAAGGTTTATGGCGTGAAATTGACTTCCATCGTCCAAATCCAATGGAATGTGCTAATGATATTAAACGTTTTAATACTCTTCTCCAAGAAGAGAGGGTATATATATTTTTGGATGGCCTCGAGGACCGACTCGACAAGATTCGAGCCAACATATTGCAAATGCACCCATTTCTTTCCATTGAACAAGCATATGTACAAGTTCGTCGTGAAGCTATTCGACAACAAGTCATGATCACTAGTAACGCTATTGAAACTCCAGGGGCTGTTTTGGCCTCCGAAAGTTTTAAAAATGGACAATTTATGCCCTCCTCAATGGGATCCCTTCCTTCAAATAAAGGGAAATCATGTATACCCTCTAAACCCCGAACATTTTTTGAAGAAAATAAATGTTCCCACTGTGGTAATTCAAAACACACTCGTGAAAATTGCTTCAAACTACACGGCTATCCTGACTGGTGGCATGAATTCCAAGAGAAAAAACGTCCAAACACAGTTGAAACTGTTGGCAAAGCTGCAATGGTTACATGTGATCCCCAACTTGCCTTCACACCACCTATTGAATTGTCGCAAGTAGATGTTCTTCTCTCAGATTCAGGTACTATTAATTCTCATAAAGTTGCTGATAACAATGCCTGGATACTTGACTCGGGGATACAGACCCCATGACCTATGAGGCTACTGATTTTTCAAAAAAATCATCACCACGACGGACTGCAATTGCTAATGCCAACGGAGGTATTTCTCCGGTCACTGGTGCAGGAACTGTGACCTTATCACTTGGAATATCTTTACATAATACTTTACTTGTTCCCTCTCTTTCACACAAATTGTTATCTGTCAGCCAAATTTCAAATGATCTAAATTGTGTTGTGCTTATTTATCCCACTTTTTTCCTTCTCCAGAATATTCTCACCAAGGAGATCATTGGGCGTGGTACTAGGAGAGGGGGACTCTATTACATGGATGATATGGGTTTGGGTCACGCACATCATACGCATCATCACAGTGACTCGAAAGAACAACAAATTTGGCTATGGCATCGTCGTTTGGGACACCCATCGTTTGGTTATATGAAACATTTATTTCCTAGTTTATTCCTAAATATGCAGTCTTTTGATGCTAAATGTGACACTTGCATTCTTGCCAAGAGTCATCGAACTGTGTCTTTCCTTTGAGTATGAATAAAAGTCAAGTTCCATTTGCCTTAATTCACTCTGATGTTTGGGGGCCATCCCCTGTTACTACTGTATCTGGAGTTCGTTGGTTTGTAATTTTTGTTGATGATTGTACTCACATGACATGGTTGTATCTCCTGAAACATATAGATGGGGTGTTCACTGTTTTTCAATCATTTCATACTATGATCCAGAACCAATTCTCAACTAAAATCCAAGTTCTTAGGTCAGATAATGGAGGGGGATAGGTGAATAAGCGATTTCAACATTATTTTCATGTTCATGGGCTTCTCCATGAGACTTCTTGTCCCCAAACACCTCAGCAAAATGGAGTTTCTGAACGAAAAAATCGACACATATTGGAAACTGCTCGAGCTTTATTACTTGGAGCCCATGTTTCTAATAGACATTGGGCTGATGCTATTTCTACTGCTGTGCACCTTCTTAACCGAATGCCATCCCGAGTCTTAAATTTTAAAACTCCATTACAAGCTTTGTCTTCACATTTCACTTTACCATCCGTGTTGACGATTCCACCTTGTATTTTTGGTTGTGTGGCGTTTGTCCATCTCCATAAAAATCAACGCACCAAACTTAACCCTTGTGCAATTCGGTGCTTATTCTTAGGATATGCACTACATCAAAAATGATATCGATGCTATGACCCAACCTTTAAACACACCTATGTCACCATGGATGTAACTTTCTTGGAATTTGACACATTTTACCCTCCTCTCAAACCCAATTATCCTCCTCAGGGGAAGCTTGACAATGAAGATCAAAATTGGTTTATCACAAATTGGTCAAATGATGTTACTTCCACAAATATGGAAGAAATGGTAAATGAAATGGAAAAATATAGAACAAATTTGGTAGTTGATGAGGAGACTTCTCCAACTGATATAGTTCCAAGAGAGACATCAATATTACCAGAGATATCTGGTTCACAACTTTCAACTGAAATAGAGATCCCCTCTCCGTACCGGAAGACCCGTCTCTTGAGAATATTTATGAGGTAAATCCCCAGAATACACATTTTACCTCTAATGATCATATTTCTACTGGCTATACTTTACCTTTCAGGCATAATCGTGGAAAACCACCGAGTAAATATTCTCTAGATATTGAGGATCGGAAGTCAAAGTATCCAATTGATAATTATGTCTCAACAAAGAAACTCTCCAGTCCTCTTAAGACTTTTGTGCAAGAAATATCCACAAATCACGCTTCCACAGGTGTTCATGAAGCTTTGAAAAACTCTAAATGGAGTTATGCCATACAGGAAGAAATGACAGCATTATTGAAGAACAAGACTTGGACTCTTGTCACCTTGCCTGAAGGAAAAAGAACTGTAGGGTGTAAATGGGTATTCTCAATTAAATACAAGGCGGATGGGTCAATCGAGAGATATAAAGTAAGGTTGGTCACGAAAGGCTACACGTAAACTTATGGTGTTGACTATCATGAAACATTCTGATCGGTGGTAAAATTGAATACAATTAGAGTGTTGTTATCTCTTGCAGTAAACCTTGATTGGCCGTTGCACCAATTTGATGTTAAAAATGCAATCCTCCACGGTGATCTTGAGGAGGAGGTATACATGGATATCCCACCGGGTTACACACAGAATTCTAAGACCAAAGTTGTGTGTAAATTACAACTAGCACTATATGGATTGAAGCAATCACCACGAGCATGGTTTGGGCGATTTAGTCTTGCAATGAAGAAATATGGTTTTAGCAATTCTGATCATACACTATTTCTAAAGCACCAACAAGGAAATGTGACAGCCTTGATTATATACGTAGATGACATGATTATCATAGGAAATGACTCAAAAGTTATAGCTACACTTTAAAAGCAGTTGGCAACTGAGTTTGAAATGAAGAATTTGGGGGGGGGGCTCAAATACTTTCTAGGAATTGAAGTTGATAGTTCAAGACAAGGTACTTAGACTTACTATTTGAAGTCAGACAGTTGGAGTGCAAGTCGGCACACACGCCAATGATTCAAAACCATAAACTTGGAGAATATCCTGACCAAGTACCTACTGATAAGGAGAGATATCAAAGGTTGGTCGGTAAACTTATTTATCTTTCACATACTCATCCTGATATTGCTTACATTGTCAGTGTAGTAAGTCAATTCATGCATTGTCCAAGTAAAGATCATATGGAAGCTGTAATAAGAATTCTCCGTTACTTGAAATCTTCACCGGGAAAAGGTCTTATGTTTTCTAAGAATAATCATCTAGAGATTGAGGGTTTTACAGAGGCTGATTGGGCTGGAAATATGTCAAACAGAAAATCAACTTCAGGGTACTTTACATTCGTTGGTGGAAATCTTGTAACATGGAGAAGTAAAAAACAAAAGGTGGTAGCATTATCAAGTGCAGAAGCTGAGTTCCGAGGAATGGCTAAAGGCCTTTGTGAACTTCTTTGGCTTAGAAGACTAATGACTGAAATTGGTTTCTCACCAACCTCTGAGATGAACTTATTTTGTGACAATAAGGCTGCCATATATATTTCGCACAATCCTGTTCAACACGATCAAACAAAACATGTAGAGGTGGATCGACATTTCATCAAACAAAATCTCGAAGATAAAATTATCCAATTTCCTTTTGTTAAATTTGAAGATCAGTTGGCTGATATACTTTCAAAGGCAGTATCAAGCAAAAACTTATATAGCTCATTTAGCAAGTTGGGCATCCAAGACTTGTTCGCACCATCGTGAGGGGGAGTCTTGGCGTGAGCTGTCAACCCAAAAAGTAAAAGGAAATATTACCTTGATTTATGTAAATCCCTTGATATAAGGATTTGTACCTATTATAGCCATGATTTGTGTATAACCCAAATTAGAATAAGTCCTATATATCTGTGTAAAAACTCTCTGTAAGAAGTATTAGTAAAATATAGAATTCTTCTACTACCTCTGGTTATCAGAATCTACCTCCCAAGTGTCTAAAACAAACCCGGATCGTCCCTAAAATGTCCAAAACCCGGAAAATCATCACCCTCTCAACTTCCTTCTCTTGTTATGACAAAAAAAATTACAACATATTTTGAAATAGGCTAAAAAATGTTTAACAATTTTGAGTATGTTATAAAGAGATTGGGTACCCAAAAACAGATCATATACTATGTTATTCTGATCAAAACTTGGCCCTTTTACATTTTTATAATTTTTCTATAAAATATCATATGATTTTTTCTTTTCTTTTTTGAGAGCTATGTTCTTATCTCAAATATCACCATTATAAATTAAAACATACTAAGGTTCTTCTTTCTTTAACAGATTTCTAAGCATTCACCCGTCTTTCCTTGTACCTGTTGAACCTTAACCAGAAATTAAACACAAGAAAGGGATAAGAAAAGACACGAAGAATTATACTGGTTCAGCATATAGCCTACATCCAGTTGCTGAAGAAGACTTCCTCAGCCATGCACTATAACTAGCAAATCAATATGACAACCAGCAAGAATCAGTCATTACAATCTTGGCAAAGAAAGTATGAAGAACACTCAAGGTTTCCTTTGGAAACACTACACAGAAACTGTCTCTCACAGAAAGAACAAAGCACAGAAAATCGAAAAAGAAAGAGAAGAAGTTCTCTCTCTAAAACTGGATCTCTCTCTCTCTCTAAAACGTTTCTTGCCAAAACTGAGGAAAAAAATTGAAGAAGATTCCAGACGGCCTTTGCCTTATCATCAAATGAAAGGAGCTCCTGCTTCCACGTCTCTCGGACAGCTGTCGAGTAACATACCCAACAAATTAACAGATCATCTTAACAGAGATCTGATGGAAGCAAATGGACAGGGCTTTAGCTGAAATGGACTGGGCTTGCTCAAGGGTCAAGAAATAGGCCCAACAAGCAAGCAGGTTGACAATCAACTCCAACAATCTCCACCTTGATTGCAAATGCTTGTATTCAAGGGTCATCATATTGAACTTGGGTCTCAGTGCACAGGCTTATCATCATTGGAGGTCTTCAAACAGCAATACAGGAAGTTCAACCTGTATCAAAACATGTCACACCCAAGGAAGTTAGGCTTTTGCTAAACTTTTCTGTTGTGACAGGTTTAGTTAAAATGTCAGCAGGATTAACATCAGTGTTTATTTTCATAATAGAAACTTTGCCTTGATTTATAACATCTCTAATAAAATGAAATTTAATTTCTATGTGCTTTGTTCTATCATGAAACATTTGATTTCTAGTGAGGTAAATGGCACTTTGACTGTCACAAAAGATAGGAACCTTTTCTTGTTGACAACCAACTCAGAAATCAAACCTTTTAACCATAGAGCCTCTTTTGTTGCCTCAGTTACAACAACATACTCAGCCTCAGTGGTAGACAAAGCTACCACTGGCTGAAGTGAGGCTCTCCAACTCACTGTATTACCAAACAGTGTGAAAACTATACCTGATGTTGATCTTCTTTTGTCAAGATCTCCTGCAAAGTCTGAATCACAATAACCAAGCAATGTATTTTCAGTGTCATTTGACTTTTTATACATTAAACCATAATTCCAGGTTCCTTTTAAGTATCTCAGAACCCATTTGGCAGCTTCCCAATGGGCTTTACCTGGATTTGCCATGTATCTACTTACTAATCTAGAAGCATAAGATAGATCAGGTCTAGTGCACACCATAGAGTACATTATATTGCCTACCACACTAGCATAAGGGATCAAGCTCATTTCTTGCTCTTCTTCAACTGTACTAGGACTCATATTTGAAGATAGTTTAAAATGTTGTGCTATGGGTGTGGTTACAGCCTTAGATGAGTTCATTTTGAACTTTTCTAAAATCTTTTGAATGTATCTATGTTGGGTGAGAAATAACACATTTTTCTCTCTTTCTCTATTGATGTGGATGCCTAAAATAGTTTGAGCTTTTCCTAAGTCCTTCATTTCAAATTCTTTATTTAGCATGGACTTTAGCTTGTTAATTTCATTCATTTTAGAGCATGCAACTAACATGTCATCCACATACAGTAACAGATACATAGGGCAGTCATTTGTAATCCATTTAATATAGACACGACTATCAAAATTGCTCTAGTAAACTTATTTTCTATCATGAACTTGTCAAATCTTAGATACCACTGTCTAGGGGACTGTTTAAGGCCATAGAGGGATTTCTTGAGAAGACAGACTTTGTTTTCACAGCCTTTGGGTATAAATCCCTCAGGTTGTGTCATGTGTATGGTTTCAATTAGATCTCCATGAAGGAAGGCGGTTTTGACATCTAGTTGTTCTAACTCTAAGTTGAACTCAGTGACAAAAGCTAGTAGTGTTCTAATTGAAACATGTCTAACAACTGGGGAGTATATTTCATTGTAATCTATTCCCTCCCTTTGAGTAAACCCTTTTGCTACTAATCTAGCCTTAAATCTTTCTTTTGATACCCCTGGGATTTCTTCCTTTCTTTTGAATATCCACTTACAACCTACTAGTTTGACATTCTTAGGTTTGTCTACTAGGGTCCAGGTATTATTCTTATTTAGACTCTCCATTTCTTCTTTCATTGCTTCTAGCCACTTATGCTTATAGGGATCAACTAGGGCTTCTCTATAGGATAAGGGTTCACTACTTCCTAATTGGTCAGCAGTATATAAAGCATAGGAGACATAATCATTATTAGCAAACCTGGCAGGGGGAACAATGGTCCTCCTAGTTCTGTCCCTAGTTAGCTGGTAGTTGCTGAGGTCCTCTTGGTACTGATTTGAGCTTTCTGCCTCTGTTTCAGGACCTTCAGTGAATTCAGCTTGTTCATCAAACCTTTCAATTTCAGTGCTGGTTGTATCTAGTTCATGTGAGAGCTCCACCTCCTTTGAGGTACCTGTCACTTTTTCTTTTTCTGCATTCAACTCACCAGAATCATTAGTGGATTTCAAAAACATTTCATTTTCATTGAATTTTACATCCCTACTAATGAAGCTTTTATAGTGACCATTTGGTAATGGTTCCCATAATTTGTATCCCCTAACTCCATCAGGGTATCCAATGAACATGCACTTCTTGGCTCTAGGGTCAAGTTTTCCTTCTTTGTTGTAAGCATATGCTGTACAACCATAAGTTCTAAGGTGATTAATATTTGGGGGGGTTCCTGTCCACATTTCTTGAGGGGTTTTGAATCCTAGAGCAGAGGATGGACATCTATTGATTAGGTAACAGACTGTTTTTACATCTTCAGCCCAAAATTTCTTGGGTTGATTTGAAGTATTCATAATACACCTAACCCTTTCTAGAATTGTCCTATTCATCCTTTCAGCAACTCCATTTTGCTGTGGAGTTAGTCTTACTGTTCTATGTCTGGTTATTCCTTTTTGGTTGCAAAACTGGTTGAATTCATTACTAAGATACTCTAGGCCATTATCAGTTCTAAATGTTCTAACTTTTCTATTGGTTTGAACCTCAATAGTTCTCTTCCAAGTCTTAAAGTTCTCAAAGGCTTCAGACTTGTGTTTAAGGAAGAACACCCATACTTTTCTGGAGTAATCATCTATGATGGTCATAAAATATCTACTTGCACCTAAGGAGGGGTTGCTAGCTGGTCCCCACAGGTCAGAGTGGATGTAATTTAGAATTCCAGAAGTATTATGTTGGCCTTTTGGGAAGCTTACCCTAATAGATTTGCCTAGAACACAGCTTTCACAGAAAGTTAACTTTTCTATCTTAGTCTTATCAAGAATTCCTTGTTTTGCAAGTTCTACTAGGCCTTTCTCACTAATGTGACCTAATCTTTTATGCCATAATTGAGTAGGGTTCTCTTCTAGCCTAGTGGTGTTTGCTACTAGGCCTATGGCTGTTTCTCCCTCTAAGAAATAAAGTCTATTAATTCTAGTACCCTTCATCCACACCATAGACCCATTTATAATTTTCAGATTCCCATCCTTGGCAGTATAGGTCATTCCCTCTTCCTCTAGAGTTCCTAAAGAGATGAGGTTTCTCTTTATTTCAGGGACATACCTAACTTCTTTTAGGATTCTGATTTGATCATCTTTAGTTCTAATACTAAGTTCACTTATCCCTTTAACCTTGCAAGGTTTATTATCTCCTAAAAGGACACTACCTCCATCTATGAACTTAAAGTCAGTGAGCCATTCCTTGTGGTGTGTGATATGAAAAGTGCACCCAGAATCCATAACCCATTCATTTTTAGTTGTATCATCTTCTACCATTAAAACAACTAAAGCATCACCTTGATCATGCTTATCAGTATCTACTACATGTCCAACATTATTATTAGCCAAGTTCTTGTTATTACCATTTCTTTTAGGACAGAACCTTCTAATGTGTCCAGTTTCATTACAATGATAACATTTGACAGATTTAGGATTTCCCTAGACTTAGACCTAGATTTGCCTTTCCATTTATTGTGTTTACCATTGTTATTTCTATCTACAGATCTTCCTCTAATGTATAGGCTTTCACACCCTGGTTATTACCCCCATTATTAGTCCTATCTTTCTTGAATTCTAGTTCCCATGATCTAAGTGCAGAGATTACCTCATCCAAAGTGATGGTGGTTCTGCCAAATTTGATGGCTGCCTTCAGTTCTCTGTAGCTTTCAGGCAGGGCATTCAGAAGGATGATGGCCTTGCTCTCATCGCCAATCTTCTCCTCATCTATTGAAGCCAGGGTTATTGTAATCTTTTTGTATTCATCTAGGTTCTGCTCTAGGTTCTTTGAACTGTCCATGCGGAACCCAAAGAATCTTTCCTTCAAGAGGATTCTGTTGGTTAGGGATTTTGTGAGGTATATATCTTGAAGTTTGTTCCACACTTCGTATCCCGTATCTAGGCCATCAACTTGTCTCAGCACATTATCAGCCAGGTAAAGAATGATGATGGAGTATGCATTTAGTTGGAGGTCAGATTTCTCCAGGGCTGTCATGGTTGCTGGGAGATCCTTTGGATCTTCAATTGCCTTGTGAAGTTTTTGATGCACAAGGAGGGCTTTCATCTTCTTTCTCCAGGATTCGAAGTCGCCAGATCCATCGAAAGGATGGACTTCAAACTTCATTGACATTAGGGTTTATTAATCTTTGAATCTTTGAATCTTGACACCCACTATGTCACTCACAGATTTGGATCTTGGATCCTTTTTCAATCAGACACTCATGCAAACTCTTAGCTTTAATTTTTTTTTCGATCTACAGACAATCTCTTCCCTCACTCAGGCTCTGATACCATTTGTTGAACCTTAACCAGAAATTAAACACAAGAAAGGTATAAGAAAAGACACGAAGAATTATACTGGTTCAGCATATAGCCTAAATCCAGTTGCTGAAGATGACCTCCTCAGCCATGCACTATAACAAGCAAACCAATATGACAACCAGCAAGAATCAGTCATTACAATCTTGGCAAAGAAAGTATGAAGAACACTCAAGGTTTCCTTTGGAAACACTACACAGAAACTGTCTCTCACAGAAAGAACAAAGCACAGAAAATCGAAAAAGAAAGAGAAGAAGTTCTCTCTCTAAAACTGGATCTCTTTCTCTCTAAAATGTTTCTTGCCAAAACTGAGGGAAAAAATTGAAGAAGATTCCAGACGGCCTTTGCCTTATCATCAAATGAAAGGAGCTCCTGCTTCCATGTCTCTCGGACAGCTGTCGAGTAACATACCCAACAAATTAACAGATCATCTTAACAGAGATCTGATGGAAGCAAATGGACAGGGCTTCAGCTGAGATGGACTGGGCTTGCTCAAAGGTCAAGAAATAGGCCCAACAAGCAAGCAGGTTGACAATCAACTCCAACAGTACCCTTTAGTAAAAGAATAAAAAGGTGAAAAAAATTTGAGCCATTAAAAAAGACAAAACTGACAAATCAGTGATGAAATTCTCTCAGGGGACCTTTCATTTTTGGAAGTAATATGTGACAATAAAGTTGCACCAACTGAAGAACTCAGAATCAATAATAGATATATGCCCCTGATAGGATGATTTTTTTTCTTCCCCTTTTTTTTCATCAAATAATTACTACAACTATATTCATTTTATATATGCTTGCAAATAATTATGAGACAATTACTGAAATAACATATTTTTGCATATTAAATATTAAAATGTCAAAACAGTTAAAAAATTACTCAAATAGCATATTATAGTTAAATAATTTATTGAACTAAAAAAAAATAATTTTTTTAACAAATTCATTGAAAGCAATCATCAAAAAAGAAAAAAAAAGGAAAAGGACAAAGAATTGAAAAGCCAATGAAATCAAAGTCGTGTCTACGAGGTTTCCATTGTTTGATATTCTATTTTTTATCATAACAATTTTTTTTACACTTGTTACTAGATGAATAGCCTCTCTATTTTTCCATAAATAGTTACTTCATAAATACTAATAATTAAAGGGGAAATCCGTGAATTAATATTTATTAAAAATATATGTTATTAAAATTAAATTAAATACATATATGTTATTAGATCATTTGAACAATAAATATTTAATAAATTAATTTTATTTAAAAATAATATAAAAATAATGATAGACTTCTATGTGCATTGCGAGAAAGGTAATAGACTAGTATTCATAATTAGTATTTAACATAAATGGGTTATTTAAAGATAATGAGACATTTGGAGGAAAAAGATGGGAAAATAATTGGAATATAATTTATTAGTACCACGTGATAATAAAACAACAAAATTTGGATGCGGCCAACTAAACTTAAGCCACATACCTAAAATTAAAAAAAATCTTCTATTTTGGAGATAATATGGGATATGATCTGTTTTAAGATATTGGATTCACTTTATAGTCTATCTCTTAAATATTTCTTTTTATAGCCTTATTCAAGTTTTGATTATTCTCATTATACCTTCCATCTATCTAGGGATGACAACGAGGGGTCGAGAATGCACTTCTCATCCCCTAACCCGCGGGGATTTGTAATCCCAATACCCTACTCTATCCCCTAATCAAACAATCGGGGGTGAGTTCGGGGATCGGGTTTCCCGCGAGAAAAATTCACCTTTTTATATTTTAATTACTATTTAAAAGGAATATAAAAATGAAATTTATATTTAAAATATACATTTTTAAGACAAAAAGAAAACACTATACTAAACATTAATTTTATAATTTATTAGTTAAAATAGCTATATTATATATATTTATACATATAAATTTTCAATTAATAAAGATAAAAGAAAACAAAAAAAACATAAGATATTATTAAAATATCAAGTTCGGGGGCGGGGCAGGGAATCTATTCCCATTCCCGTACCCTAAAACAATAAAATACATAATAAACGGTAGATTTAGGGATGGTAAAATTCTATGTGCATTTACATCTCAGCAATATTATTTAAGATTAAGTTAGAGTTTTAAAAACTTGATAGTGAGCTTTTTAGATATTATCTCTAGTGGGATTTTCTGAGAAAGAGGATTAGATTATGGCACCCAATTCATTTGATTCCATGGAAGCAGATGTAATTTGAAAAGAAAAAAAATCTTTCATTTTATTTTATTGATATGTATAAAAAACCATCACCTTTTCATCATTTTCTAATACAATTGATGGCTTTAACCCTAAATTGAAATATCTAGGACATGTGATCTATTGTTTTACTAAGGAAAAGGACAAAGAGTTGAGGAGCCCATAAAATCAAGTCAAGTGTACGGCCATCGGCTGATATTCTATTTTTTATTTTTAACAATCTTTTTTTAAAATTTATCACTTAATAAATAGCATTTCCCCCCCCATAAATAATTACTGCAAAAATTCTAAATAACTAAAGGGGAAATCTGTGAACTAATATTTATCTAATTTATTAAAAAAAAATTAAATCAAATACATATTTGTCATTAGATCATTTCAGCAATAAATATTTAATAAGTTAATTTTATTTAAACATAATATAAAGTAATGATAGACTTTTATGTGTATTGTGAGAGAGGTAATAGTGGGTCATTTAAAGATAATGAGAGATTTGGTAGAAAAAAAAGGGAAAATAGAATTGATTACTACTACCTGATAACAAAACAACAAAATTTGGATGTGGCCAACTAAACTTAAGCCACATATTTAAAATTAAAATCATTCATTTATTTTGAAGATAATATTGAATATCAACTGTTTTAAGATATTGGACTTAATTTATAGTCTATCTCTTAAATATCTTACTATATAGCTTTATTCAAATTATGTTGTATAATAATATATTCTTATTATACCTTTAATCTGTCATTTATTACGTATTTTATTGTTTTATAATTATAATTTCCTTGATTTTAAGTTGTTTTAAATTATCTCTCATACATTTTTATTTTTATTTTTTCAGTCTTTCGATTTTTTTTCCTCTCTAGTTTTCATATTTTATTCTATCTAAATTCCCTTAAATCTTATTTTATTTTATTTTTTCATTTTTCTCGTGATTTTTTCATAATCTTTTGAAAAACATTCTCTGTTTTTTATTTCACTTTCACTAATAGATAAAATAGTAAAATTTTGAAATATTTTTAAAATAACATTTCTTACACCGAGATCTACAATCTCATATCCAGATTGGTCTAATCTCAGATCAAGATTGATAGAATTTTAGAAATTATCATTTTAAAAATATTTCAAAACAATATTTTTAAAATTACTTATAAAAAGTATCATCAACTAAAATTGTCCATAAAAATATCTTTGTAAACTTTATCCCAGGTCTCTAATTTTCAATATTTATGCTTACGATTAAAATCGAGTTTTCGTTTTTTAAATATTTTTAAAATGATAATTTTTGAAATTATCAGGTTTATGTATTTATTTTTTTGTTATTTAGAATTTTTCTATCTTTTCAGAATCGTTAATGTTAGCGAGTTATTATTCTTGCGCGTACCTTACTTTTTGAAATGTTCATGTAAGAGAAACTTTAGTTGAATCGATAGAGAATTGTGAAATTGTAACCATACTCAGACACTTTAGATGGAGTACGTGCATTTTTATAAATGTGAAATTACGATCTATACTCAGACTCTTTAGATGAGGTATACGTATCGTTTAATGAGAAGCTACAAATATACTTGGATTCTTTAGATGGAGTATCTGTAGTATATAAAAGTGAAATATTGATTTATACTCAGATTCTTTAGATGGGGTATATGTATCAATTATTCAGGGATTATAATGTACTCGGATTCTTTAGATGAAGTGCATGAATGCTAAGGGTAAGGATTACTACCCCTTGATTATGTTGTTATTGTTTTATGAAATTCGTCGATATGCGTATTTTCTCTGGTGATAAAGGGTATGAAATGTGGATTCGTCGTAAGTGTTGATTGTGAAATTTATTTTCCGGTATCATGTGGTTTGTAAATGGAAAATGGATCTATTTGGTATATAGGTTGTTTTGGGAGTATAGAATAGTTAGTAAAGAGCATGTTAAGACTTTGGACACAATTTCTGATGTGGAATTCGTCCATAGGATTACATGTCTCCATTTTACTCTCACTAGCATTTTTATGCTAATGTTTCTACACTTCAACCTTTTTCAGGTACGCCCCGAGGTGGTGGTCATGGTAGAGGTGGTTGTGCCGCGTGATCGCGGGATGATGGTTTGGATATGGCCCGGTTGATTTGAGCATTCTGGGAATGCATGTCATTTATTCAATTTGCGAACAATTTACTTTCTTTTCGAAAATATTTGTGTTATTTTGAGCTCTAGAGAGAACATTTGGTGTTTTAAGACTTTTATTTGATTTAGAACTATATCGAAATTGCGCAATTCCATATTTTCTCCGTTTATTCGCTTTTTCTAAATTGTGAACAATGTATTTTGATTTTGGCACATTCAAAATACAAACGGCACCATGCCGAATTTTCGTTAAATCAAGTCTTCCGCTGTAACGTCCCGTAAATTTCACGGTAAATTTTTATTATTATTATTATTATTATTTTTATTACTAATTTCACTATTTAATTTTTAATAGTTAATATTCATATTTATAGTTATTTATTTTAATTAGATTAAATTAGGTTAGATTAGTTTAGTTTATTGTTTTTAGTAATTAGTTAGGAGTAGAGTAGTTTAATTTAGTTTTAATCACTTTTAAATCCTAAATTACATTAGTGAGGGAGAAAGGAGAGGGGCCCACTTAGATATTTTGTCCTAACCTAAAATTTAGGGTTTGGGGACTCATTGGGCATTATCTCAAAAGAATTTAATTATATATAAAGAAAAGAAAAAAAAAAAGGAAAACAATTTCATTTCATTCTTCTCCTTCAGCTCAGCCGCCACAAACTTCTCCCTCTCCCTCGATTCCTTTTTATTTTATTCTCCCTTCCGTTCTTCACCATGAAGAGTCTCCCCGTGCGTAGCTGTTCCCACCATCCCTCGTCTGCCATTAGAGATCATCCGAGAGCATGGAGAAGCTCGCCGGAGTGTGTAGATCTTGTGGTGTTTGAAGTCGGGTTCACCATTTTTGCTTTGATCTCAGCCTAGTCGGACCGTAGCCACGCTCTTCTCGTCATTCCAAACGCAAGGGCTCACCAGAACACATTATCACCGGTTTCTGGGTTCAAGGCTCGCCGGAAAACGCAGAGAGGAAGGGTCCCATTTCTTGAGTTTTGAGAGGTAAGATTCGGAGCTTACTCTTGGGTTTTCTTTCATTCATTTAACTCCAATGTTTGGCTAAGCATTCCTTCGTTTTAGCAAGGTTAGTCAGCCCCTGAACTCGCCGGAGAACCTCGGATTTCGGTGGTTTTAGCTCGTGTTTGCGTCGTCGTTTCGAACCATTCATATTAGACGAGCTTATCCAACCTTTTACTCACCAATACTAGCCAGGAACACGCCGGAAACAGAAACGTAAGCAGCTGGAACTTCTATCCTTTCGTTCACGGGTTGGCTGGTTTCGTTGGGGAAGAAACGGTCCAGATGGACCGGCTGACCGGTTCAGTTGAACCGGTTCAGTCTGGTTCAGCTGGTTTTTCTTGAAATCGAAGCCGGTTCTCGCTATTTTGGTCCGGTTCTTTCGCTAATTAATTGTAATTAATTATTTTCCAGGTTCCGGACAACTTTAGGAGCATTGATTTTGCTTAATTGAAAGCCGGTTCTTAGTGTTTGCTTGATTGCTAATCTTCAAAGGTGAGGATAAATAGAATTTTACAGTAAATTTAGAAATCAAATACTTGAACGATTTGTATGACTCGGGAGTTAAGTTGAATTGGATTTAAGTGAATTAAAGCATGCTAATTTCGTGAAATTATAGGAATCGGGAGTATAGATTTGATATGGGAATTTATGGATTTAAAATTCTTGGGAGTTTAAGCATGATTATTGGATTACTTCGGTTATCGCTTAAAGAATGCTTACCATGTACTCTTGGATTTTCAATTTAGTTATCGAGCTATCCCTGATTAATTTAACTCTTACTGAGACTAGGCCTCCCAGCATTGGATATATTATGTTCCTAGAAATTAATTACGATATTGATGTTTCCTGATTACACTGAGCTATTACTGAGACTGGGTATTCCAGCATTGGGTCTATATTACAATTATTCGATTTGCAGGATTATCGTGAATTAATTATATGCATGTGCTTACGAGCCTATACGTGCCATGCTCTTAACCAATGATAATCGTTCTCTTTCCCGATTAATGTTACTAATTAGTGGTCTCAAACTTGATTCTATGTTAATACCCTGATTCCTACATTTCTGATTCTTTACTATCACACATGTTTGCTTAGTGATGAATAATGAGATAATGCATAGACTGAGTGTGCTTGCATTTCTGGTATTATTCATGGTTCGGTATATGTATCATGAGGTATGCATTGACTACGTGAGCTGCATTAACGGAGGAGTTGAATAATGAGATAATATTTAGTTGTGTGAGCTAAAATTATCTGGTATTATTCATAATTGCTATGTACATATACATTATAGACTGCATCGACTACGTGAGCTTTGCATGTCATTGGTGAGATAACGGGATCGTGCATTGACTACGTGAGTCGCACCATCCTGGCGTTATTCACCCAGGGGGTTCGTTACATGATGCATCGACTACGTGAGCGAGCATCGGTTCTTGATAAGAAAGTAAAGGCTTCGTAAGCTTTACTTGATATTGGAGGTGAGATAATGGGATCGTGCATAGACTACGTGAGCTAGCACCATCTGACATTATTCACATGTTCTATGTTCTTGTTCCATATTCCATGTTCTATGTTACATGTTCTATGTTCTATGAAGCCTAGACTACGTGAGCTAGCATTTGATCTGTTCTATAATGCATCGACTATGTGAGCGAGCATTGGTTCTTGATAAGAAAGTAAAGGCTTTGTGAGCTTTACTTGATATTGGAAGTGAGATAATGAGATCGTGCATTGACTACGTGAGCTGCACCATCTGACATTATTCACATGTTCTATGTTCTTGTTCTACATTCCATGTTCTATGCTATATGATCTACGTTCTATGTTCTAAGTTCTAAACCCTATGTTCTTGGTTCTGTGAACTTGTTCTTATTATTAGTTAAGACTTTGGGAGCTTAACTCGTTCTATAATTTATCCTGAAAGTGTTATCCTATGATTATGCCCTGATTATTTGGAGTTGGGAGCCTGATTAATTATATGATCTGTAATCGTGTTCTTACCCTCTTATCCTCGAGAGAATTGCATAACCTTGCTTTCGGAAGTATGATTGGGTAGTTAAGAGACAGTAGGATCTGTTGGACACAAATCCGGATGAGATTTGGTGTTCTAAAGTTACTTTCTATTCAATTTATCTTCACTGGGCCCCCCGCTCATTATATTACACTTTCAGGTACGGAACGTGGTCGTGGTCGTGGCTGTGGAGCTGGTGCAGCGTGATTAGCAGATCGATGATGATGGATGGACTTGAGTCAGTATAGTCCATGGACTTGTTTCTTTATTTTCATTTCGTTTCTTATGGATCTTATGAGCTCTTCGAGCATCCCTATTTATGATTTCTTGTCTTTATGGATTTTATGGATTTATGAGTTATATTACTTTATGTTTAAACCTAAAAAGGGGAGCGCTTCCCATCTTTAAATATTAAGGATTTCGGATTTTGTTTTGAAATGAAGGATGATATTCTTCAATTACAGGTTCTTAATTATTATTTCAAGTCTTTCGCTTGCGTTTTCTATTTAATTCTATTTTAAAAAGTCGGGTCTTTACATCCGCTGTTTACTTTTGATTTAAGAATTTTTGATAATTCAGGTCCTTACAAAAAGTCATGACTATGCCTATAAGTAGGTCTTCACATTTCAGAATAATATGCTTCGAAATTACAATAGAAAATTTTCTAATATTTCTCTCTACTTTCACATATTGTTATTCTGCTGGATTTATTCCGCGACTTCGGGATTGAGTTTTGTTCAAGTTTTTTATTCGACTGTCTAGGTTAGTAAAGTGCTTTACTAACTTTGGTAAGAAGTGTTGCATCTTGGGAGACTGTTGTCCTTTATCTATAGCACCTAAGTAGTGAGCAAATAATGTCTTAAGGAAATTTGCATATCAGCATATGCCTCATTTCGTTTTAAATTTCCTTTGTTTACCTCATTGTTTAATTTACTGATGCAATTCTTATTTTATCTATTCTTTAAAAAATTGTTTAGAATTTCCAACAATCAAGGCTAAAAACTCCATTGAAGATATTCAAACCTCCATACTATACGAGTAAATAAGAGAAAGATGAGAGATTAAGGCGAAATGTAGCAAAAACCTTTTGGAAAATGAACAAGGAAGGAAAACCAAATATGTGGACACACGAATTGAAAAATGAAAGAGAGGTAATGATTTATGAAATAAAGTTTTTCTTCTTTTTTATGACGATTGTGGGGGCGACGACAAGATGTAGAGATGGGGAGAGAAAGAGAAACCTTAGGGACAAAAAAGAATATGAAATTAAATTTAGATTTAAAAAAAAACATAAATAGAACAATTATTACAAAATGAGGGTAAATAGAAAAAAAAATTACAACATATTTTGAAATAGGCTAAAAAATGTTTAACAATTTTGAGTATGTTATAAAGTGATTGGGTACCCAAAAACATATCATATACTATATTATTCTGATCAAAACTTGGCCCTTTTACATTTTTATAATTTCTCTATAAAATATCATATGATTTTTTTCTTTTCTTTTTTTAGAGCTATATTCTTATCTCAAATATCACCATTATAAATTAAAACATACTAAGGTTCTTCTTTCTTTAACAGATTTCCAAGCATTCACCCGTCTTTCCTTGTACCCTTTAGTAAAAGAATAGAAAGATGAAAAAATTTTGAGCCATTAAAAAAGACAAAACTGACAAATCAGTGATGAAATTCTCTCAGGGGACCTTTCATTTTTGGAAGTAATATGTGACAATAAAGTTGCACCAACTGAAGAACTCAGAATCAATAATAGATATATGCCGCTGATAGGATGATTTTTTTTCTTCCCCTTTTTTTTCATCAAATAATTACTACAACTATATTCATTTTATATATGCTTGCAAATAATTATGAGACAATTACTGAAATAACATATTTTTGCATATTAAATATTAAAATGTCAAAACAGTTAAAAAATTACTCAAATAGCATATTATAGTTAAATAATTTATTGAACTAAAAAAAAATAATTTTTTTAACAAATTCATTAAAAGCAATAATAAAAAAGAAAAAAAAAAGGAAAAGGACAAAGAATTGAAAAGCCAATGAAATCAAAGTCGTGTCTACGGGGTTTCCATTGTTTGATATTCTATTTTTTAGCCTATTTCAAAATATGTTGTAATTTTTTTTTTCTATTTACCCTCATTTTGTAATAATTGTTCTTTCCTTGTACCTTTTAGCAAAAGAATAGAAAGATGAAGAAATTTGAGCCATTAAAAAAGACAAAACTGACAAATCAGTGATGAAATTCTCTCAGGGGACCTTTCATTTTTGGAAGTAATATGTGACAATAAAGTTGCACCAACTGAAGAACTCAGAATCAATAATAGATATATGCCCCTAATAAGATTATTTTTTTTCTTCCCCTTTTTTTTTCATCAAATAATTACTACAACTATATTCATTTTATATATGTTTGCAAATAATTATGGGACAATTACTGAAATAACATATTTTTGCATATTAATTATTGAAATGTCAAAACTTTTCAAAAATTACTCTAATAGCATATTATAGTTAAATAATTTATTGAACTAAAAAAATTAATTTTGTAACAAATTCATTGAAAGCAATAATAAAAATGATCAAATAGTTCAATAAATTATTGAACTTGAACTTAAAAAATCAAAAAACAAACAAATTCATTAAAAATACCTATGAAAAATAGTTCAAATAATTTATTGAACTACAATTATGTTATTTGAGTAATTTTTAAAAAAGTTCTAACATTTTAGTAATTAGTGTGTAGATTTATGCTATTGGAGACAAACTCTTAATAATCATATGAAGAAAGTAACGTGTGTAGACCCCTAATTTTGTCCGGTATCATTTAAAAATTAGAATTTTCTAATAACAAGAATAGAAATAAAATTGACCAATTTATTTTTTAACACAACTTTTTTAATTATGCTAATCCAAAGTTGATCGTAATAAAATTGTGTGTTTTTAAAAGATTAGATCATAGTGGAAAAGTTGAGAAGATAAGGAAAATGAGGTGGAAATTTAAGGAAAATAATTTTGTTAAATAAAAAGAGAGGATAGTTTTGAAAAGTTAGATGAAAAGTAAAAAATGAAAGAATTGGAAAAGAGTGTAAAATAAGTCTTGCTAAAAATAGGATAAGTTATGGATAAAAATTTGGTTAAGCTAAAAGAAGATTTAAGAATTAAAATGAAAATGGATATTAAATTTTAATATTATTTTGGGCAAAAAGAGGGGGAGATGATATTTTGAATTCATAGACAAAAGAGGTAGGAAAAAGAGGGGGGAAGAGGATAGGAAAATATTTTCACAAAAATGGCTAAAAATGGAAAAATACAAAAAATTAAAAATTAATAAAAATTAAAATTAAAAGAAAACCTAAACCCTAACTTACCTCTATAAATTCATCTTATTCTCACATTTTCAAAAGGAGAGGGAAGAGGCCCCCAATTCTCATAAAAAAGTAGCCACTATTCTCCCACCTCCCAACTCTTCATTCCACCACCACTCTCACTCACCATTATCCACTAACCCACACCATTTTTTCACTCACCTAAAACCTAACTCCAACTTTCACTAGATTACTATACCCCCATTCTACCCATTTTCATAAAACCAATTCTCATAACTCTATCATCTAATTTTATCACACACTAATGGGACTCAAGAGGTAATGGAAATATTCGTGGTAATCCTCTTGTTTATATAAGCATGCTAATTTTCTTTTTTGCATAATTAGTGTTGAAGTTTCCTTTCTTCAAACAAAATAAGTTTCATTTTTTCAAAAACAGTTTTTTTTAGTGACTCTTTTGTGTTCCAATAGAAATCGTGAGTTATATTTAATGATTTTATTTATGTTATAATTTTTTCATGAAAATAGGTTCAAATATGGATACATAGGAAAAATAATCAACTAATTCCGATTTGTGGTTTGAAAGTTATGATTTTTTGAAGTTGGTTGTTCAAATGAATTTATAGGCTACGGGAAATTCTGAGCATATTCTACTTTATGATGTTTCTGTACTTATTTGTTTAGTTTAATTATTTATGACTATTTTTATTTGAAACTAGACTCATAAAGAAAAATTTAAAAACAAGAATCACTTCATTTCGTTAAGTATAAAAAAAGATATGATTTTTCAAAATTGGTACAAAATTCTGCATCTTTTTTTTTTTTTTTTAAAAAAACCGAAAATGAAGCATTTTTCTTTCATAAAAATTTGATATTTTTTTCTATAAAACATGAATGTTTTTTGAAGTGATGGTTTTGTTTGATTGTCTTATTTTTTATGTAATATTTATGTTTATGATTTATTTCCTTAGCTTAAATTAATTGACATCTATTTTTGGTTAAGTTCATTGTTTTGTTTACTTAAAGTTAAAAACCAATTTGTTTTAAAAAGTAATTTTTCTCTTCAAAACCCATCTTAAAAGTAATATTTTCTCTCTTCAAAACCCATCGTTCCAAAAGTTTCTTAAATTTTGAAATTTAGGAGTATAAGGATGCTTTGATCCCAAATTTCATTAATTGAGAAGTTTATGGTTTGATTTTTAAAATCAATTTAGATTACTTTTTTTTACAAAAGAAAATATTTATTTTAAAACATTCTTAGAATTTAAAATTTGGGAGTACAAGTATGCTTTGATCCCAAATTTCATGAGTTAAGAGTTTATGATTTCAAATTAAGAATCAACTAAATAATTTATTTTCTTAAAAACCAATTCTTCCAAAAATTTGAAAAAGTTAAAATTTGGGAGCACAAGGATGCTTTGATCCCAAATTTCATGATTTAAAATTATTTATGGTTTAAAAAAAATACCACTTTATAAAAGGAATTGTTAGGATGCTAACTTTCCTAATTTTGAATATTTGAAAACTCCTTAAGGGAATTTGAGGGGTTAAGGACGCTTTCTTCTCAAGCATCTTAAGGTTAGAAGTCTTGTGGTAGGATGCTATAACGAGACTTCATTTTTTTAATGGTTTTATGCCACTCATATTTAAATTATTCATATCATTATAATGATTAATGATGTGATCAAATAAATATGAGACATTTTAAAATAAACACAAAAAAACATTTTTCCTAATGGCTTCATGTCACTCACAATTATTTAACAATATCATTAAAGTAATTAGTGATATTGATTAAACATATGTGGGACATTTCAAAATAAATTAAAAAAATATTTTGTTTAAGTAAAAGCTTTTAATAACGTAAAAGAGAATAACCAAAATAGTAATCGTTTTTAAAACGAATGTTTAGGGTGCTAATACCTTCCCTGAACGTGAATAAACTCCCTAACCTATTTTTCAAATTTTGCAAACCATTTTATTTTTGCCTTTCTCGGGTGACCAATCACACCCATTTCAAAACCAATGATTGGTGGTGACTCATGTTTCTTTTCTTGTTCTTTTCTTTTACCATATTGTCAGGTTAGAAAAGGACATGTGTGAGTGTTTTTTAAGGGGGACGGCCGCTCCATGTCATTTGAGGGGGTAACGACATATGGCGACTCTGCTGGGGATAATTTAAGAGAGTCTTGCTGTATTTTGGTTATATATCCTTATTTATGTTGTTGAAGCTTTTATGTCTTTTTGTTTTGTTTATTATTTATATTTGACCATGCATTCACACACATTCACAACCTCGGTACCCAGGCTTACCTATTAGGATTAGCGAGATGTGTATATGTCGACCTTCGTGGAGTTTACTCCCTTGCAGGCACATGAAAATCTCTCCCAAGTCAACTCGACCAGGATGCTGGAAGGGGTTCTCTGTTATAATAGGACCATCTTTTTCAGGATGTTGTTAAAGCCCCTGTTATAGCAGAGATAGCTTGGTGGCCTTTAAATAGACCTTTTAGATAGAAACTACAACCACACTATCAACTTTTGTATAATTTGTGTTGCATTGTATCGTTATATGTATTTTTATCCCTACATATCTTATATTGGGCTATTATGATTGTTATATGTTCTTTTATACTGTGATTCATGACTAACTGTTTATTTTCAACTTTAAAATCTCACATGCATACACAACCTTCATGCATCTTTTGTTTTGCAATGGTTTTTTTTCTTGTTATTTCTCACATTTGTTTTATTATTGTCATTGTCTACAATTTTCAGACACACCTTCATTTTCACCAACTTAATTATTTGAATTAACTTTCATTATTTTCTTCATACTGTGATGCATGGAAAAAACATTTAAATAATAATAATAAAACAAAATATCATCTTTGTTTTGTTTTAAAAGTATGTTTATCTCTTTTTATTCATGAATGCATTCTTCTTTAAAATAAAGGGTTTGATGTTCAAAATTTAGGATCCAAACCAACACCGCCATCCATTCCTAATCTAAGCTCAGAGCGAAATCATGAGTGGGCAAGAAAATTCTCAGTCTCAAGGAACAAGGCAAGAAATGGCATTGATGAAGAAACAAATTTAAAAAATGATGGAGATGATAACTGCCATGCATAAAGAAAAGACAGTTGTAGAGACCTCGCAACATAACAACGAGCGCTTTGAAATCTCCCACGATGATACCCACCTTACCCTTTTGAAATTCTTTATGCTAATAGACGACCAATGACACGAAATGTGGATAGAAGAGCCTTTTCTTCTTTTTCGAGGCAATTTCACCCAATCCAGTAATTGAGCCAACAAGCACCAAATCCCAATTATATTCCTGATTTGGAACAAAGGGTAAAGACCAATGAAGATGATTCTTGGTAAATAGGAAAGTTGGAATATTTAGAGGATAGATTAAAAGTCGTCGAAGGAGACGATGCATTTGGAAGCATGGAAGCTAACCAATTGTGTCTGATTTCTGACGTGGTGATACCATCAAAACTCAAGGTTCCAAATTTTGAAAAGTATAGTGGGGTATCTTGCCCAAAAAGTCACTTGATCATGTATTGTAGAAAAATGGAAGCTCATGTAAATAATGAGAAGTTGTTGATCCATTGTTTCCAAGATAGTCTATCTGGCCCTACAACGAGATGTTATAATCAGCTGGATAGCTCACATGTGAGAAAATGGAAGGATCTTGCTGATTCTTTTCTAAAGCAATACAAACACAATCTGAATATAACTCCTGATAGATTGGACCTCCAGAGAATGGAGAAGAAAGTGACAGAAACTTTTAAAGAATATGCACAGAGATGGAGAGAGATGGCTGTTGAAATACAACCTCCATTAACTAACAAAGAGTTGACTACCATGTTTTTAGACACTCTACGATCGCCATACTATGACAGAATGATCGGTAATGCTCCACTAATTTCTCGGATATCATTACTATTGGAGAAAGAATAGAGGCAGAGGTGAATCATGGATGAATACTCATACCCTAAGGGATTCGATGATCTAGAATTCTGATGCGATTATCATGCTGGGGCCATTTGACACTTAACAGAATATTGCTTTGGGCTTAAGAGAAGAGTGAAAACTTTAATGAAGGAAGGATTGTGGATATTCGAGGATTTATCTATTCTTGAACCATCATGCCAATTGTGAGCGCATTTAGTGAAACAAAATCACTAGCAAAGTCAATCGGCTCATGAATGTTAAAGTAGTCTAAGTTTGTTTCTTTGGTACTTGTTACCTAATTTTGAAATTATGAAAAAACTCCTCATGTTCTTTGGTTTAGCGCAAGAGTAATCTCTCATCTTATTTTACTCATGTCCACCTCATTAGCTATCTCAAAGGCTATGGGATTATGTTTATGATTTTCTATAATAAAATACATTTTTCGTTTCGAGTATATCTACTCTCTCATCTTTACATCTCATTTATTTTTATTTTCTCTCGCTAACTTCACCAATCTAGAATTGAGAATATTAATTCTGATAATGAAATGTGTGGCTTTTCAAAAAAATAACTTTAAGATTCAAGTTTTAATGTGAATGTTCATTAAAAAAAGGGAAATTTATGAATAATGACACATGGATTTAACATGAAGCAATGGATTCTTTTTTTTTTTTTGGCTGATGATAGAATTATTCGAAATCTCAAAGTTTTGGAATCGGAAATGTTATGTGTGTTTCCTGAATTGACTTAAAGTTTGTTTCATTTACTTATAGCTCTATACAGTAACCACACACAGTCTAACTTATCATTTTTAGAAGTTTAAAACTGTTTAAGTGAGTATAGAATAGGGAAAATAAGATTAAAAAAAAAACTTGGGGGGGGGGGGGGGGTCATAACTCATGATCCTAGTGTTGTGAGAGTCGATGATTTAAAAACAAAGTCTAGGGTTTGTTAGAAGTCAATGATTTTCTTGAAGGGATGATTTACTAAATTAGCGGAATTTATTTAGTAACACAAATTAACACTTAATTTAGGATCTATTAATATCATGCAATTTGTGATAAAAACATGTAGATTAATGCTCGTTTTTCGAAAATTAAAACCCTTTACTTACATTGAGTAAAATATGGAGAATCGGTTGGAGGTTTCTTTACAGCATCAATCCTCAGCAACACCGGATCTTCTATGCTATATCCCGATCGATCAAACGAAACCCGATTATGGGATCGAACTTAAGAAGAAATTGGGAAGAAGAAAAAATATTTTCTTCCCAATGGACTAGGGAAAATCGGCTAAGGGGGGAAAAGGAGGAAGAGAGAATTCCAAATTTCTTAGGAATTGAATTGTGTGATTTATGAATGACCCAACCCTCCTATTTATAGGAAAATAGGAATCCTAATCACATTAGGATTAATCTATGGAGATAAATACAAAAAGAAAAAAGATTATCTCTTTCCTTTATCTTGCAATTTCGAAAAATGCCATAGATAAATAAGAGAATATTTTCTTTTCTTTATTTTATTTATCTTGGGTAAATAAATCTATTTAATTATTATAGGATATAATTCAAACAATTATCTCCTATAAATTATCTCATATGGTCGATTTTATCATAATAAAATAATTATTAAATACAATTTATTTAATTAATTATTTTGGGCCAATTCCAATTGGGTTCATTAATCCAATTGGGCTTGAAACTCTCTCTTAAATTAATAAGTCCAACTTAATTAATTTATTTATTAATTACCATTTAAATAAAATATTTTATTTAAACAATTAATAATATTAATATTTTCTCCCGACTAAATATTATCAAATTATATTTAATTATTAATTTCCATTTAAATAATTTTCATTATTTAAATAATTAATAATAAATATTTTAATTATTAATTTCCATTAAATAAACTCATTATTTAATTAATAATTTTATTTGATAATATTTTATTATTAATTAATTAATTTTAATTATTAATTTCCGTTCAAATAAAATTAATTATTTAAACAATTAATAATTGTCAATTAATTTCAAATTATTAATTACCATTTAAATATACTCAATATTTAAATAATTAATAATGTCTAATTAATAATATTTAATTATTAATTTCCTGTTTAAATAAAATCATTATTTAAACAATTAATAATGTTTATATTAATTACCATTTAAATATACTCAATATTTAAACAATTAATATTGCCTATTTTAAGTAATTTACTTAAAATTTCCATTTCTTCTACTTGATTTCGCGACTACGATATTTGGGCTAGCATAGGGACCCGATGGACCTATAGATCATGGGCTTAATAATTAGTCAATTAAGTGATTAACTCATAATCAGCTAATTACTTATTATCTAACTATGAATAATTCCACTATAGATTCATAGCTGAACTCCCCTCACTATAGATGAGTTATGTCCATTTAGTTTATCTTTATTTATATCTGTGATATATCCTTCACGTGGAACCCTCATAATTATAGGCGGATAAATTTACCGTTTTGCCCCTGTAATTACCGCTTTATCCTTGTGTTCCCGCTGATTCTCCAATGAACATTATCTTTAGTCGAACTAGAGATAATATACTTCTGTGATCAATAGAAGTCGTGGCGCCACTTGTTCATGTCTCGAATTAGTACATCAAAGGAGTTTCCTAAAGTTCCTAAAATGTTTAGGTATCGCACTGATACCGTTAATTTATAGGAAAGTTATGAATTCCATCTCGTGAAAATGAGTTCCCAGCTACTTATCTAGTCATGTTCCCAAAACAGGAGTGTATTGAGCGTTCTTACGGATCGCTTTCAACCATGTGAATCAAAGAACATAACTCCATAAATAGGAGTCCGCATTTCACTCAGGGATTGAGATCTATCACGGTTGATAAACTTAGTTTGATATTCGATCATTTCTCGTAAACGGTACTAATGAGAAATTTGATCGAACATCGTGGTCCGTGCTTATACAATCAGCATTATATATGATACTTCCATTTCATGTCTCCCACATGAATGATCAGGATTAGATCATTTGTCTATAAACAAAATGCGAAGCTATCAACAGTGTTACCAGGATAAGGTTCCCAAACGTTATCCGTTTACTGTAGACACGTTTAAGTTACTCATCTCGACTTTAATCCTCTCGTATGACTCACATACTAAGTTGTGATTTCATAAGAGTAACTTAGGGTTTACTATTTGAATGTTTGATATTAATATATTTCCATATATTCCTAATATCGTCAATTGAATCAATCTAGATAATATAAAGAACTTATGTTTATTTATTTAATTTATTCAAAATAAATTATTATAATTAAATAATTACAAGTTCTAGGACACCATTCCTAACATTTCTTTCTTGCATAAAAATGATTGAATTAAGAAAAATAACAAGGACTAATCATACATGAACTATAATTTTTAAATGTTATAAAATTTGTTTTGTAGTCGAGTCAGTTAACATTACTGGACATCTTACACTTTTCTTGAACTTTGAGATTTTGGTGTTGAGGCCTAATTTCTATATTTTTTTCCTTTAAAAATATCTTGTTTTCTTTTAATCAATAAACACTGAGATATTTTTATTTAGGTGAGAAAATTCATTGAGCAAACATATTTATTAATGAGGTTTATTGATAAAAAAAAACACACATTCTCTTTGAAATGTATATTTAAATGAATGAACTTAAATTTTTTATTTTGTTCATCTCGCATTTGCAAATGAAAATGACATCTACAAGACATCGTTCTCATTCAATTCTACCCAAAATCTCTATATTTTACATCTGATTTTCAAAATCGATCATAAAAAGGTTTAAAAGAGAGGTTCTTTCTTGCACTAATAAATATGTGACAAGCTAAAAAGGAACAAGGACCCTTTTACTCTAAGTGACAATCAAAGAGGTCAAACATTTGGGAAGAAGAAAGGCTTTGTAACCATTTATTGCAATTCAAGAACTTTCTCATCAGTTGGATTTATGAATTACCAATATTGAGATAAGAAAAAAATATATCATGATCAAAGAGTGGGAAATAGACAATGGGCATATTGAGAAATTTTTGTCTTTTCTACGAGGCATCCAAAAAGCCTTTTTAACCTCGGGATACAAGGATATCAATGTTGGGTAAAATGATAGTTATATTATCCTTCAGATTAAAGGACCTTCATGTCAAAATACTAGAACGAGGTCCTTTTAAGTTGATTAAAGAGTAATTTTCACCATGGTGATTAAACATCGGTGGAATTTGACAACCATGATCTGCAAGGTTATAAATACTGGGGCAAGTTGATGGCTGCAATCTGTAGAATCACAAAAGACGAACGTTTGTTTTAATCTAAAGCAATCCAAGAGCTCTTAGGTTTAAGACACTTGATGAAGTTAGGTGAACCTGAAGAAACACAAAGGCCTTTTGAGTATTGTAGGATTATCGATACTAGAGTAAATTTCAGAGAAATTTGATTGTTTTGACATTTGATATTGGGGCAAATTTCGTGAACAAGTCACGAAATTTCCAAATAATAGGGTACTTAACAGTTAGTTTCATACTGGGGCAAATTTTGTGAAAGAGTCACAAAATTGTAAGATACTGGACAAATTTAATGAAACGGGTCACAAAATTTTCTGATGTCGAGACGATTTAAAGATTTTTATTTTGAATACTTGGGCAAATTTCAAGGAAATTTGACGAAAAGGATAATAAGACAGAATACATTTTCAGCTAAGGGTCAAGGTCTCTGAAATTTACGGTATTGGATGAAATATCAAGAGATCCTAGGATGAGAGTAATCGTATACACTTATGATTAGAATCATAGTCTTTACAATTGGAAATGGATTTAAGTTTGGGTTGGAAATATTTTTTAAAGCATATTTTAACAAACATGATTTTGATATGAATGAGAACAAATTCATGTTTTCCTTTCAATTACTCAATCATTAGAGTTTATGATACTTTTGTACCTCCCCAAATTTTATAAAGATTTCCAAATTTTTCAACCTAACAATCTTTGTTTACCCTTGATTGTTCACTTCTACAAGTGTGTCTTGTTTACCCCTGACAATTTATTTGAACAAATGCTTGTGCTCACCAATAGAACAATGCTTGTTTACCCCTGCATGTTCATTTCTTCGAGTGCGTCTTGTTTACCCCTTACCACCAATTGAACAATGATTGTTTACCTCTTCTATTTTATTGAATTGAATATGTCTTGTTTACTCCAGACCGTTCATATGAACAAAGCTTATTTTTACATTGCATTCTTTAAGACAAACTCGATCCACATTTTATAATGATTACATTTTTTTGGACAAGAATTGGTCCACATTTTATTGTATCATACTTTTTGGACAATAAATGGTCTATATTTAATTACATCATGCTTTATTTTGGACAAGAATTGGTCCATATTTTACCACATCATGTATTTAGGACGAGAATTGGTCCATATTTAATTACATTGCGTTTCAGACATGACCTAGTCAATTTTATTACTTTCTTTAGGACAAGAACCGGTCCATGCCTTATTATCGTAACTTTTGGACAAGACCTGGTCCATTTTATTGATTTGTTTCAGAAAAGAACTGGTCCATATTTTATTATATTGCTTTATTTTGGACAAGAACCAGTCCACATTTTTTTTTTTGGCCCTCTTTTAGACAAGAATCGGTCCATGCTTTTATACCGCATCTTTCGGACAAGACCTAGTCCGTTCGTTTATTGCTTTCTTTCAAACAAGAACTGGTCCACATTTTGTGTTACTTTGCTTTATTTTAGACAAGAACCGGTCCGTGCTTTTTATAGCTTTCTTTCTGACAAGAACCAGTCCATGCTTTTATATTGTACCTTTTGGACAAGAACTGGTCCTATTTATTGCTTCATTTCGGACAAGAACCGGTCCATGTTTTTATTTTTATCTTTCGAACAAGAACTTGTCCTATTTATTGCTTTATTTCGAATAAAGACCGGTCCATGTTATTATATTTTACCTTTCAGACAAGTCTTGGTCCATTTTATTACTTTTTGTAGGACAAGAATCGGTCCATGTTTTTAATCGTACCTTTTAGACAAGACCTGGACCATTTTATTGATTTCTTTCGGACAAGAACTGGTCCACATTTTTTTTATTTTGTACAAGAACCGGTCCACAATTTATTTATTATTTTCTTTCAGACAAGAATTGGTCCACATTTTATTACATTACTTTATTTTAGACAAGAACTAGTCCGCATTTTATTTTATTGCTTTCTTCTGAATAAGAATCGGTTTATACTCTTCTAATGTACCTTTCAGACAAGACCTAGTCCATTTTCGTTATATTACATTTTTACAGACAACACTGAATCCATTTTCTTCTATTTTTGGACAAGACTTGGTTCATTTTACGCTTTCTGAACCAGGCTAGACTTAGGTCAAACCACATAGATTTTGAATAGCATTCAGATCACTATGTTTTGTTTATTTTTAAATAATACTGACTAAATCAAGTCTACGTCTTTGTCCACCTTTCAATCCTATAAGGATGAACAAAGAGGGGCAAACTGTAGATCCCTAATTCTGTCCGGTATCATTTAAAAGTTAGAATTTTCTAATAACAAGAATAGAAATAAAATTGACCAACTTATTTTTTAACACATCTTTTTTAATTATAATAATCCAAAGTTGTTTCTAATAAAAGTGTGTGTTTTTAAAAGATTAGATCATAGTGGAAAAGTGGAGAAGATAGGGAAAATGAGGTGGAAATTTAAAGAAAATAATTTGTTAAAAAAAAAAGAGAGGATAGTTTTGAAAAATTAGATGAAAAGTGAACAATGAAAGAATTGGAAAAGAGTGTAAAATAAGTCTTGCTAAAAATAGGAAAAGTTATAGATAAAAATTTGGTTAAGGTAAAAGAAGATTTAAGAATTAAAATAAAAATGGATATTAAATTTTAATTTTATTTTGGGCAAAAAAAGGGGGAGATGATATTTTGAAATCATAGACAAAAGAGGTAGGAAAAAGAGGGGGGAAGAGGATAGGAAAATATTTTCAAAAAAATGGCTAAAAATGAAAAAATACAAAAAAATTAAAAATTAATAAAAATTAAAATTAAAAGAAAACCTAAACCCTAACTTACCTCTATAAATTCATCTTATTCTCACATTTTCAAAAGGAGAGGGAAGAGGCCCCCAATTCTCATAAAAAAAGTAGCCACTCCCATCTCCCACCTCCCAACTCTTCATTCCACCACCACTCTCACTCACCATTATCCACTAACCCACACCATCTTTGAGCCACAACTCTACTAACTTGAGCCATCCAACATTTTTTTTACTTACCTAAAACCTAGCTCCAACTTTCACTAGATTACTACCCCATTCTACCCATTTTCATAAAACCAATTCTCATAACTCTATCATCTCATTTTCATCATACACTAATGGGACTCTAGAGGTAATGGAAATATTCGTGGTAACCCTCTTGTTTATATAAGCATGCTAATTTTCTTTTTTGCATAATTAGTGTTGAAGTTTCCTTTCTTCAAACAAAATAAGTTTCATTTTTTCAAAAACAGTTTTTTTTTTGTTGAGTCTTTTTGTGTTCCACTAAAAACCGTGAGTTATATTTAATGATTTTATTTATATTATAATTTTTTCATGAAAATAGGTTCAAATATGGATACATAGGAAAAAGAATCAACTAATTCCGATTTGTGGTTTGAAAGTTATGACTTTTTGAAATTGGTTGTTCAAATGAATTTATAGGCTACTGGAAATTCTGAGCATATTCTACTTCATGATGTTTCTGTACTTATTTGTTTAGTTTAATTATTTATGACTATTTTTATTTGAAACTAGACTCATAAAGAAAAATTTAGAAACAAATATCACTTCATTTCGTTAAGTATAAAAGAAGATATGATTTTTCAAAGTTGCTACAAAATTCTGTATACGTTTTTTTTTTTGTAAAACTGTAAATGAAGCATTTTTCTTTCATAAAATTTTGATCTTTTTTTCAATAAAACGTGAATGTTTTTTGAAGTGATGGTTTTGTTTGATTGTCTTATTTTTGTATGTCATATTTATGTTTATGATTTATTTCCTTAGCTTAAATTAATTGACATCTATTTTTGGTTAAGTTCATTGTTTTCTTTACTTAATGTTAAAAACCAATTTGTTTTAAAAAGTATTTTTTTCTCTTCAAAACCCATCTTAAAAGTAATTTTTCTCTCTTCAAAACCCATCGTTCCAAAAGTTTCTTAAATTTTGAAATTTGGGAGTATAAGGATGCTTTGATCCCAAATTTCATTAATTGAGAAGTTTATGGTTTGATATTTAAAATCAATTTAGATTACTTTTTTTTTAAAAAGAAAATATTTTTTTTAAAACATTCTTAGAATTTAAAATTCTGGAGTACAAGGATGCTTTGATCCCAAATTTCATGAGTTAAGAAGTTTATGATTTCAAATTAAGAATCAACTAAATAATTTATTTTCTTAAAAACCAATTCTTCCAAAAATTCTAAAAAGTTAAAATTTGGAAGCACAAGATGCTTTGATCCCAAATTTAATGATTTAAAATTATTTATGGTTTAAAAAAAAACCACTTTATAAAAAGGAATTGTTAGGATGCTAACTTTCCTAATTTTGAATATTTGAAAACTCCTTAAGGGAATTTGAGGGGTTAAGGACGCTTTCTTCTCAAGCATCTTAAGGTTAGAAGTCTTGTGGTAGGATGCTATAACGAGACTTCATTTTTTTAATGGTTTTATACCACTCATATTTAAATTATTCATATCATTATAATGATTAATGATGTGATCAAATAAATATGAGACATTTTAAAATAAACACAAAAAAATATTTTTCCTAATGGCTTCATGCCACTCACAATTATTTAACAATATCATTAAAGTAATTAGTGATATTGATTAAACATATGTGGGACATTTCAAAATATATTAAAAAAATATTTTGTTTAAGTAAAAGCTTTTAATGACATAAAAGAGAATAACCAAAATAGTAATCGTTTTTAAAACGAATGTTTAGGGTGCTAATACCTTCCCTAAAAGTGAATAAACTCCCGAACCTATTTTTCAAATTTCGTAGACCATTTTATTTTTGCCTTTCTGGGGTGACCAATCACACCCATTTCAAAACCAATGATTGGTGGCGACTCCTGTTTCTTTTCTTGTTATTTTCTTTTACCATGTTGTCAGGTTAGAAAAGGACATGTGTGAGTATTTTTTAAGGGGGCTGGCCGCTCCGCGTCGTTCGAGGGGGTAGCGACAGTGTGGTAATTGGATGAAACACTTGAGAATTTTTGGGTAGCAAGATAGATCATATTTTTAAAGTATAAGTATTGTTTTTTATATGAAAATATGACTTAAAAGTACCCAAAGTTGTTTGGATTGGAACCCAAAAAGCGAATCGGGTTCGAAACAACGAATTGAACCGAACCGACAATGAAGCACCTAGGTATCATTTCATTGTAATATAATATAATTTATTAAATAAGTAAGGGTATAATATTTTATAAGATATAAGTAAAATTTTTAATTTTTAATTAAAAATATTTAAAAGTTTTAAAATCAAAGAGAAAAAAATATATAATTTCTTAAATTTTAATTAAAATTAGAAATAAATAATCTATAAATGAAAAAATTAACTAATAAATATATATAGAACAAACAATTTATTTTTTATTTGGTAGTATAAATTTTAAAAATAAAGAAGTTAAAAAATCGTTTTATATAAAAAGAAAATCAATTACATATAATTTTTTGAATTAGTAAACTATACGATAATTTAAATATTAAATATGACTTAATAAGGACCTTATTTTGGCAAATTTATGTGACAATAATGTTGCACCAATTGCTACTTTAATGATTACACCACGGAAACTCACAATAAATATATTTAAAAAAAAAAACTCACAATAAGTATTAGTTATAATGCTTCTGGTATAATCTCTCTTTCATAATTCATTTCATTTCGCTTTATGGATAATTATATTTGGAAAGTAATTAGATGATAAATGTTGAGATTTATGCCCTAATACTTTTCATATATAATGAAGGGTTAATTTCAATAATGGACAAATTAATATTGTTTATTAAAAAAATACACAATCTTTTATATATACATCAAAACTACTCAAAACCACCACCCGAAAAATAAATTACATTGTGAAAAGACGAAACAATACTCCGATTGAATTTTCCTTAATTAAATGATATGTAATTAACAAGATATAATTATTAGGAGAGATAAAGAATAATAAGGTAAACACTGAAATCGGAATCCACCAGAATCGCCACCATAAATAATGTTTTATGAGTAAATCTGATATTAATATGAAACAACCATTAAAACTGAAATTAGGTGAATTAAAATGGTTATTAGTATAATTAATTCTATAATGAAGAGTAAAATAGATATTAAAAGTATTTATTCAATTATGTAATGAAAACATTTAATATTTTCATGTATATTTTATCCTATTACCTATTAAAATTCAAAGTTATGATTTTGTTATCTTGAACTGGGTATGTAGCGACATATAATATGAACCAGTCAACACACAACTTAAAAAATCTGTAGAAGAGGGATAAAAGTTCGGTGCCTTCTCCTTTTGACATTGCTAGCACGACTCATTGTAATTGTTACAAGTAATCTGATCCAGAACACACTCTTCCAGAGACATGTAAGTGGAGATGTTACATGCCATGCAGATTATATGAGATACTTATAACTAAGAGGATCATTCATATTTAGACTCCTGAGTGAGTTGTGAACCTATCTATGGGGTAGTTCTTTGCTCTGTATGAGGGCGAATGATTTGGTCCATTTAATAAAGCCTACAATTTTTGAGACTTTACCAAATAAGAAGCTATAAATAAGATTTCACGAGAAGGAATTCACTATTTTCCTAGCATGAATGTTGTGGGGTGAAATTGGATTACACGTGGAATTTTACAACTTGACAAAATTTGTCTACGCACCTCGTCTGACCGTAGTACCAGGGCACCTGGTCTACCGTGGTACTTGGGCACCTGGTCCAAAGCACCTCTACTTGGTCTAAAGCACCTGGTCCAAAGCACCTAGTCCGAAGCACCTGGTCCGAAGCACCTGGTCTGAAGCACCTCGTCTAAAGCACCTCGTCTGGCCGTGGTACCTAGGCATAAAGTCCATGCACCTGAAAAGACCTGGCTACGCAGTCTTCGACATAGGCCTAATACTTAAGATTGAATACAAGTATCCACTTGGGAAACGACACGTGTCGCAACCCACAAGCGACACGTAATTGAGAAGCAACACATGGCCCAATCCCGAAGCGACACGTGGCACGATGATGTCATCAACCTAATCTCCTATAAATAGGAGAAGAAATTCATTCATTAGGTAACTAATCTCTACTACTACTCTCTGGCACACTAGCTCTGCTTGCTCTGACTTTAGCATCGGAGGGTGTTAGGCCGGCACCACACCGGTGCTCTTTTCCTTTCCTGTGCAGGTACCTACGTAGCACGCCGTCGAAGCAGCGCACTACCTCCGACTCGTCTCATAAATTAAGTTCGTTGCCTACGTGGAAGCCATCCATTTTTACGCAACAACAATGAAAAATAGAAAAGTAGTTCTCTTAAGTAATAATTCGGGAATTGACCAACTGGGCCCCACCTTCTTTTTTGTTAGGAGAAGGACTTAATTCGTAATGAGATTATGATCTATTGTTCACTGGAAAACTAGTAAGCACTTATAAACCAAAGTGTAAACTATTGTGATGATCACTTTCCATGAACATAATTCCGTGTACTGAAAATCGAAAGTTCAACTTTGAACTTTTAGTGGATTTTTCTAAATTTAATGAATGAGAATTAATTATTTATCCTACTATGTGTAGGTCTATCAAAACTAAGAGATTCGCAATTTCAGAGCTTTAGTAATTTTTAATCCCCAACCTTTTAAATTTCAGTTTTTTACTTTAGTTTTAGGATGTGTTTGGAAATGTTTTTTGCCAAGCCAAAAATACTTGTTAATGAGTAAAAGCACAACCTAGATAAAGAATGTTTCAAGCTTAAAAATATAAGAAGTATAGAATAAATCATGATTTTCAATACGTTTGATATAAGGCTAAAGTTTTCAAACTAGATTACATTTTCTTTTTTATTTTACCATAAGGAGAAATAGATAAAGCAAGAGGCAACATGAAGCAAATCTTCCAACCATGACTTTTCCTTGATCTGCTGAAAAAGATTCAAGTTTTCTTCAACTTCTGCTCAAAACAATTGAATAAATAGAGGTATTAAAGTATAGTTGGGGTTATGTACTGACGGTTTTAACCCGTACGGCGCTTCTGGTGCACAATACTCTGTATGGCCTGTTATGTTGACACCTTATAATCTCCCTCCATCGATGTGTATGAAAGATCCTGTGATATTCTTAACGGTTATCGTACCGGGTCCAAAGAGTCCAAAACAAAGGTTAGATATCTACCTCCAACCTCTTATTGTTGAGCTGACTAATTTGTGGAATAATGGAGCGTTGACGTACGATGTATCGAGAAAACAAAATTTCTGTATGAAAGCCGCAGTAATTTGGACGATAAGTGACTTCCCGGCATATTCAATGTTATCTAGTAAGCACTATAACTTATTAATAATAAATTATTTTCATTGCATAATAATATGTATAATTAATTTAAACTTATCGTAGGTTGGAGCACATCCGAAAAGTTTGCTTGTCCTCATTACATGATTGACACTGGAGCTTTCTCTTTGAAACATGGACGGAAAACGTGTTGGTTCGATTGTCATAGAAGATTTTTACCGAGCAACCATTTGTTTCGATCAAACAAGACATATTGGTATAAGGGTCGTAATGCACGCAACCAAGGCCTGCCCCGAGTTTATAGCGGAATCAAAATATTACACGGGTTAGATTCTATTGGCATGAAAAAAATTACTGAAAAAGGTGCTGAGGTTGCAAACAAGGCCACTAGTAAAAACAGTGGATGGAAGAAACAAAGTATATTTTGAGATTTACTGTATTGGGGAGATTTACTAATCAGGCACAACTTGGACGTAATGCACATCGAAAAGAACGTGTTCGACAATGTCTTCAATACAGTTTTAAATGTGCCAAATAAGACGAAAGACAACCTGAAGGCACGGTATGACATCCAAGAAATATGTCGTCGCCCCGAGTTAGAGCCGGATGAAGATGGGCACTACGCCAAGGCCAAATACATGTTAAATACAGAAGAGAAGAAATTACTGTTTGAATGGATGCGATCGATTAAGTTCCCCGATGGTTACGTTTCTAATCTCTCGAAATGCATTGACGTGCAGAGTCATACTGTTTTCGGAATGAAAAGTCACGATTGTCACGTTTTTATGCAACGATTGATGCCTGTTGCTTTCAGACCGTTCCTCGAACAGAAATATTGGGAACCGTTGGCGCAGTTAAGTGTGTTCTTCAGAGATTTGACATGCGCAGATTTAACACGAAAGACAATCGAATCATTAAACCGAGAGATTCCAGTTATAATATGCAAACTGGAGCGAATGTTTCCACCCGGATTTTTCGATTCAATGGAGCATCTTCCTGTTCATCTACCGTATGAGGCACTACTTGGGGGCCCTATTCAATACAGATGGATGTACCCATTTGAAAGGTAAAATATTATTATGTTAATTGACCTTTTTAGTATATTTAAATACACATGATGCTAAATTCTAGATTTATTTTACTACACAAATTCTAGATATTTGCATAGATTGAAGAAAACTGTTGGAAATAAAGCACGAGTGGAAGAATCAATTAGTAATGCGTACCTGGTACACGAGACAACTACGTTCTGTTCGTATTACTTCGACCAACATATCTTCGACCACTTTCGCCCAGTGAACCGTAACGTGGTTGACAATCTTCCAGAAGGTGTAGACTTGAACGACCTGGATATGTTTATCATACTAGGCAAAGGTTTAGGCACATATATGCGGAGAAACTTAAGTGATGAGGAGTACCATGTCGTACAGAATTATTTATTATGCAACTGTGCGGAAGTAGAGCCATATATTGAGTACGTTTTTCTCATTCATGGAGTTTTATTTTATTTAACATGAATAATTTTGTCTAAATTTTCATTAATTAATACATTTTATGTAGATTATTTGTGAATTCATGTGTACGACCATCACATCCCGGTACTACTGAATCAGAAGAAGGGAACATCATCGATAAACATTTTCGTTCTTGGTTTTACAATTACGTTGACAATCCCACAATTCCGATCGCTGATCAGAAATAAGGCACCCAACCTTTATTCATGTACCACAGACTATTTGAGTTACACTTAAGTGAATCTTCCCGCATCATATGCTCACTTTAAGTTATCATACGTAACTCTGGATCTTATGATGGATTACATTTATTAAACTAATAATAAATGACAATGTAAATATTACTAATTAATAATTCCTTTATTTATTTATAGTTTAATTGGATTACATAAGATTTAGGGCAGAAACCCCAGCAGTTGGAACTTAAGGATTCTTGCTTGACCCTTCCTAAAATGGTGATTCTAACATAAATCAACTCAAACCCATCATCAAACTTCAAGGAATTGATGGAGGAAAAAGAAAATTCAAAAGAGGAGGAAAGGGGGAGGGGGTCCGACGGTAAAGAAGAGAAGAAAGGGAAAAAGAAAAAAATGATTTTCTTCTCTTTTTTTTTTCAAAAAAAAAAAAGAAACCCTTTTATACTTCTAATTTCTAAAATAAAAAATAATTAAATTGCAAATGGCTCCCTCCACCTCTTCATTTTATTTTAAAATACCTCCACCTCCAAAATTTAATTCAAGCCCTTTTATACTTTTCTTTGCTAGTCTACCCTCACTTCTTTAAACCGTTGCTAACCAACCCTTTTTCCTTAACTAAACCATGGTTAAGTTTCCTTTTAAACCAATTTCCAACCTTAGTTAAATCTAACTATGGTTAATCACCAAATACTCAAATCAAAATCAACCAAAAACCCGGGGCATTACACCCAACCTCGCCCTTATTCTCCATCTTCTCATAATCAGAGATGGAATCCTAGATGTTCCTCACGTCCACAATGTCAGATTTGCTTCAAAATTGGCCATATAGCTGTGGACTACTATAACAGGGACAATAAGGATAGATATCCCTCCAAGACCACAAGCTTACATTGCATATACTGTCAATCATCCTAACCCATCTCCTCCTCTACTACCTTTTCTTGGACCTCATTATCCCTATCAAGTTCCCTCTTTTGTCACTACTGCACCTATTTTTACACCTTCTACCACACAGCCATATACCTACAATCCCTCTCTTCCATCCACTAGTAACTCAAATCAGTCACCCCATCCAGACCATGAATGGTTCATGGACACAGGAGCAACTCATCATATGACCCCATCACTAAATTCAATGACCAATGTTGCTCAATATGCAGGCCATAAGCAAGTTATGATAGGTAATGGTAAGTTTATTAGCATCCTCAACAATGTTGCTAGCTCCATTCAATCATCTAATTCTGTGATAAAGCTAAATTTTGTTTTGCATATTCCTTCCTTGTCTAATAAATTCATCAGTGTTCAGTGTAGCTAAATTGTACTATGATAATCAAGCTTTTGTAGAATTCTACTTACTTTTCTTTCTTGTGAAGGATCTTCAAACCAAAGCAATTCTCCTCCAGAGTTTACTTGATAAAGGCTTATATAAGCTTCTCCCCACAATCAACACAGATAGCCACCTTTTGCAACTGCCTCTCCTGCTGTTTTTCAAGTCATTTTGTCTCCATCCACTTTATGGCATTATAGATTAGGACATTTTGCTCCAAATATAGTTCAGCAAATCATAAAATCTTGTAATCAAACTAGTCCTAATCTTTCTTCTTTTGAATTTTTCAATTGTTGTCAATTGGCCAAGAGACATATTTTGGTCTTTCAAAAATCATCAATTAAGAGCACTGTTCCTTTTCAACTTGTCTATTTTGCTTTATAGGGTCCCTCGCCTGTTACCTCTGTTCATGGTGCCTGTTATTTCCTACTGTTTATTGATGATTTTACAAGCTACTCATGGATATACTTGTTAAAAACAAAGGATGAAACCTTATCCTATTTTACTCATTTCAAAAGGATGTGGAAAAACAATTTACATCCTCTATTAAAAGTCTCTCCAAACAGATTGGTGGGGGGGAGTTTCGCTCACAGTGTTCTCTCCTTGCTATGGCAGGAAAACATCACAGACTCTCATGTCTATACACACCACAGCAAAATGGCAGGGTTGAACGCAAAAATAGACATGTTGTTGAGGTTTGCCTATCTCTCCTTGCTCAATCCTATCTCCCAAAGAATTTCTGGCCATTTTCTTTCCAGCCATTTACCTACTCAATAGATTGCCTACCCCAAACCTTATCACATAAATCACCATAAGAACATCTCTTTCATCACCTTCCTGATTACAACCTTTTAAAGGTTTTTAGGTGTGCTTGCTTTCCATATCTCCGCCCATACAATGACCACAAGCTCCAATATAGATCCACCCAATGTGTTTTCATTGGTTATAGCACAAACCATCGTGGATACTTGTGCCTAAATCCAGTCACAGGAAGGGTATACATTTCAAGGCGTGTTATTTTCAATGAATTTTTTTTTCCTTTTTTCTCCGTGACTAGTGCGCTACCTTCAATCCAGACCTTTTATTATGATATCTCCTCTTTTCCACACACTTATGTGTCTCTCTTGCTGCCAACCTCACTTCATACCAACCCACCATCCTCTTCCTTTTTTGTAAATTCCAATACAAACCTATCCCCATCAAATTCTATCTCTCCCACTGCCACCGATATCCTTCTTCTCCTACCCCTACTGTACACTCATCCCATACAAAGTCTATGGCCTCAAATAATGAAATCCATCCTTGACGAGAAATCTATCCCAAGAACAAGGGGTTAAAACCCTAAAGAGGAGAAAACTCTCTCTAGAAATATATTTTTATTGATTTGATAAAAGATAAGATTTAAGATAAGATGAAACCTAATATGGCTATTTATAGCCTTACAATTAAAAACCTTAATTTTAACCTAAAGTAACTAGAACTAATACTAATTAATTGCATTAAAATAAACTAATTCTCTAATAACAACTCATAAATAAACCTAACTATTTAACCTATTATGATTCACATCACATACCCTCTTCAAACTTAAAGATCTTGGGCCTCTTTCTTATTTTCTTGGTATCCAAGTAACCAAAGTCCATGACACTTTGCATCTGTCACGGGCCAAATACATCTCTGATCTCCTTAAAAGAGCCTCCATGACTGATTGTAAACCAACAAACACTCCTGTGGCTACTGGTTTATCAATATCAGTCAATGATGGTGAGTCTCTTCCAAACCCTACACAATATCATAGCATAGTAGGAGCCCTTCAATATTGAACTATTAATATGCCTGATTTAAGCGTTGCAGTGAATAAAGTGTGTCAATTCCTTCATCATCCAACCACCACCCATTGGCTAGCAGTCTCACACAGGCCTTAACTTGTTATACTGATGCTGACTGAGCTGCTTGTCCTGATGATAGAAGAAGCACAAGTGACTTTTTTACTTTCTTGGATAATAATCTCATTTCTTGGTCATCTACAAAACAGAGGGTTGTGTCTCATTCAAACGCTGAATCAGAGTATAGGGGCCTTTCTAATGCTGCAGCTGAACTCGTGTGGTTGCAATCTCTTCTTGGTGAATTACAATTTAATCATCCTTCATCACCTCTACTTCTTTGTGACAATATAATTGCAATTTATCATGCTGGAAACCCAGTCATGCATCATCGTAGCAAGCATATTCAAATAGATCTCCACTTTATTCTTGAAAAAGTCCTGAATAAGCAGCTTGTTGTTCGTTCTGTTCCTTCTGAGGATCAATTGGCCGATTTAATGACAAAACCACTGTCCTTTCATCATTTTTGTGCATTGAGAAATAAGCTTATAGTCCACTTTTTGGCCATCAACTTGTTGGGGGATGTCAAAGATAATGAAGATTTACCAAAAAAAGGCAGCAAAGAATGAAAGAGGCAGCAACAATTTTGTTATTTGATTCCTTTCATTTTCACAGCTCATTCTATTTGCATTGCATTATTTTCTGTTATTAGTTTGTCGTCTCATATTGTAACGTGTGGCATAGTAATTGCCTTTATATATCAAAAGTACTTCCTCAGCTCATTATGTTGAAATTTGCCTCTCTCATCTCCTCGTTTCTCTCTCTCTTTCCTTCTCTTAATTTCACAGTTATAGTTGTGCACAACATAATATTACTTAGCGGGGCAGGTTCATTCCATTTGATCAATGGAAAAGAATAAAAATAATAGGTTCGCTTGTGGAAACAATAGTTGAGTTAAGGCATTGTGTAAACTTAGACTCATTTAGAGTTGAGAGAACTTGTTGGAAGTTGTGAGGCCGTTTATGGACTTAATGAACTTAGGAATCTTCTCATGGCATTATTTTTCTTTTAACTTTTTCTATTCATTGGGCATAGCCTCATGATGCTACATTTATTTATTTTCAGGTAAAAAGAAGAAGAAAACCGGGTATTGATGTGGTTCGTGAATGGTGGGCGGTTGGCATGGATTTACACGTCGGTTAATCATTTTCTTCTCTTGTTATTTATTTTTGGATATTTGTGTTGTTCTTATTTTGGTAGTTGTTGAACTTGAGTTTTCGTGTTTTGCCTTATAAGAAATTGTTTACTTTATCGTGTCTGATGGAGAATTTATAGAACAATTATTTTAGATGATTTTGATGTTTTCAAATAAGATCGATTGAAATTGTGAACAAACATTATGTTTTCTTCTTATGTTAAATAAATAATTACATATTTTTTCCTACTATTTTAATAACTCCCACGTTTATCTTTTAGCTCAATAATTGCATTTAAAATCCTGTGATTTCAAATACTAGAAATGATTTTAAATTTTTAATTGTGTTTGGAATCAGTAAGATTTGAAATGAATTTAATTTTCATTATGTGTTTGGATGTTGGTAGGAAATGAAAAGAAAGTGAGGATATTACTAATTTAACCTTTTAATTCTAAATAATTAGTGGGAAGTTATAAAATATAGAGGTTAAATAGATAATTTAAGTTGAAATCTTGCAAAATCCTACCATTTTGGTCAGGAAAATTTTTTAAATAAAAAATGGATTTAAAATCATTTCTGATTTCAAATCCTAATAATTTTAATGAAAACAAACAGTGGAATTGATTTGAATTCCATTTGGATTTAAAATCCACCCAAATCCAAGGGATACAAACAGAGGTTAAGAGAATGATTTAAAAGCTGATAGCAAAAAAATATACATTTGATTTAAAAGCTGATAGCAAAAAAATATTCTTTTTATGACCACAAAAAGAAAGGAAAGGATTGATGAGGTGTAAACAACTAATAACTTTCATCATATACGAAAATTCTTAAAAAGGACAAATAATTTCTCGTAACTCATCATGACAACATCATTGAATAATTTCTTGTAATTTCGAATTAGGATATGTCAACACGAATATAACTCAAATGGTTAGGCATGGTCTGCTCTTTTTCTATGAAGTTGAAGTTTAGAGTCTCCCTCATTAAATTGATTTAATATCTCAAAAAAAAATTAGGATCTCACCAACTCAATTACTTTCTTCATATAATTAATATCAATCAGACAAATTAAATGAATTCTAATTGAAATAAATTCTTGGGAAATTGGATGAACCAGAAAAGGAAAAAAAAACAAAGAATGAAAGCTATTGTTGATTATGAGATTCTATATGGTAAAATGAAATCATGCAAGTAGCAGTTGGTACAACTTTATTGTCACATAAGTTGCCAAAATGAGGTCCTAAAAGAATCCTTCAGTGGTTTGTCAGTTAGTTTTTTTCCCTTCTTTTAATGGCTCAAATTTCAGAATGAACTGAGAAAAAATAAGAGCCCAGTATAATCGTGTTTAAATTGATAATGGATTTTTGAGATAAGAATATAGCTAAAATATAATAGAAAACAAAAGGGAAAATTTTATTGGGTATATCAATTTTATAAATATATCATAACTTAAAACTATTTGTAAATATATCAATTTTTATTATGTTAATTAATCAGTGATTAATGTGTGAACTGGTGATAAACTTAATGTAAGAGTATATAATTCAAGAATTTATTTTTTTAGAAGGAAAGTAATTCAATATTTATAATCATTGATTCACCGATTAAAATTTGTTATATTTACAAATATTTTTAAGTGTTGATATTTTATAAATAATTACTAAAAAATTTGCTAGATTTGCAACTGCCCCAAAAAGAAAAGTATTTTCAAATGACATTTTTTAAAGAAATTTTTTTATTAAATTAATGAAAGATTATTTTTATTAATTCATAAAAACTAACCAAATTTGAAAAATTGTTGAGTTTTAATTGAAAACATTTCAAGTAGAAACTTAAAATATAATAATAATATCGATCATTCAATAATACAAGAGAAAAAAAATTAATAAAAAATGAACTTTCATTAATTTAATGAAAACAAAAGGGTAAAATGTAAATAACACACCGATGATTTTGGTTAAATGCAAACACCCCCTTAGTTTAAAAATGAAAAATTATACCTTATGGTTCCAATATTAGGCAATTTGACCTTTCTCACTGACACTACTAACTTTTTTTTAGTCATAACTTTTTTGTTTGAACTCCAATTTGGATTATTCAAAATGTTCCAAAATCCTTGTTTTGATCTTTACATTATGTTCACTTCAAAACTTCAAAGTTATTAGTAAATAAAAGGGCTTATGACTTCAATTATACCTGATATTTTGATGATAATAACTTTTTTATTTACTGATAATTTCAAAGTTTTTGATATGATTCGTAAAGTTTGAAACGGTGATTCCACAACATCTTTATTCATCTAAATCGGAGTTTAAAAGAAAAAAGTTATGACTAAAAAAAATTAATGACGTTAGTGAGAGGGGCCAAATTGCAAATTTTTTGAAACATAAGAGGATAAATTTTAATTTTTACGTTTACATTTTATCAAAACCATGGGGATCTTATTTGTATTTTACTCTAAATAAAATGAAAAATGTCATTTTTAAAAAATTTCAATACTTTGCTATTTTTTAAAATATCAATTTAAAAAATGTCATATGGTGAAATTTCTCTATTATCCCTTCTCCAAACTATCTATGTTAAAAATCTCATAGTGAATAGATGAAGATAGAAAATAAAGTTTAAGTCTATAAAATTGCTCTCATTATCAATTGAGTTTTGAGATGGAATCTCATGTTTCTTAAGATATCATTGGAACCCAACAAAGCTCAAAAGAAAGCATCGGATCCAAAAATGCGATTCAACTTAAGAATGGGTGAGCCAAAAAGAGTTATAGTTTTGAGGGGTATGTTAAGGATCTCATATCGAAAAAATAAATTGACTTTAATTAATATGATTTATAAGTCTATAAATAACTTCTCTCGTTGTCAATTGGATTTTAGATTGAAAGCCCGTACTTTTTAAGAATCTATAAAAGGTGAAGTTTCTAATCGTTCAATGCACAAAAAATTGAGGAGGAAAGAAGGAAGCTTATTGTTGAAAGATATGAAGAGTTCAACTTTTGGCATCATTTTCCTACATCTGCTGTGGGTAAGCAATCTCATTACTATTTTTCAACTCCTAAAAACTTTACTTTTAAGGAGCCAATTTTAGATATCAAATTAAACATACTTTTGGGTGCTTTTTATTTTGAATCTGCCAAATTAAATTCTAAGCCCTTTTTTCATGAATAAAACTTGAATCTAAAGTGTAATTGATGGAACTGATTTTTTATGGACAGAAAGATTTAAAGCCAAATCCATGATGCAATTTTTTCTTCTTCTTCCACCCAAAATCATCCTGAAATTTCACCCAATTTTAAAAATGTCCATTACACACTATTATATTTTTTCTAATTTTGACAACAAAAAAAACACCCCGTACTTTTGAAAAGCCATAATCCGTTAAATTTTTCATCAAACTAACGGTGGTTTGATATTTTATTCTTTTTTTCTAAATATAATAAATAATAATAATATTTATTTTCTTTTTCTTACCGGCCATCAACGGTTCAACCTCCACCATATTCATCATCTTCTGCTAAATATTATTCCTGCCATTGTTGTAGCTTCATCACCAATAAACTTATCATCCTCTCTCTAAAACTCAAACATAACTCTCTCTCTCAAACTCAAATTCATTACCCTCTTTCTCTAAACCCCCAAAACTATATAACTCATTAATGATAAATATATATATATATATATATAGGGTCCGTTTGGGATAACTTTTAGAAGTGTTTTCAATGGTTATTAAAAACACTTTTTATTTAAAAACACTTTTAAACACTTCCAAAAATTATCTCAAACGGACATTAGAAGAAGAAGATGATGAAAATGGAGGTGAATCATTGATGGCTAGTAAGAGAGAAAATAAAATTTATTATTATCATTATATTTAAATAAAAAGAATAAAATATTAAACCATTATTAGTTTGGATAGAAAACTTAACGAATTATAGCTTCTCTTGGGGATTTTTTTTTATAAACATAAATGTGTATGAATCATTCTTAAAATTGTTAGGAGAAATTATTTGAGGGGCAGCCTCAAACAACTGCCATATGTCATTTTTGTAAAAACTTAATAAACTCTAGCAAGAAGTGTGAGTGCAACCGACCTTCCAAGTTTTATTTATTTATTTATTTATTTATTTATTTAAGAATAGTTTACAAATCTTTTCTTTTCTATTTTATATTTTACTGGTGGTAAGCTGATAAAATGGATGTTATAAACATACAATTTACATACTCATATAATAGATTTATTTTGGAGGCAAAAAGGAGAAGATAATTTTAAACTAAAAATAGCACAATAAAATATATCGTTTTATAATAAAAAATCAAAGTCCACAAATCATAGAGATGAAACCTACTAATTTAATTGTTTATAATAGAAAAATTATTATTTTATTTTACTCTCTCAATACAATAGGTTATTTATATTTTATTAAAAAATTATTAATCCACATTAGATTATTTATTATCTCAATTTTTATATTATAGAACTTTGTTTAATTTTCATACTAATTTATTTGTTCTTATTAAATTTAAAAATATCTATTGCCTAAATTACATTATTTATCAAATTGAAGTGGTAAATTATTAATCTCATCGTTCTATTTTTAACTTATAATCATGTCCTTTTATTTTCTTCTAAAATATTTTTACATAATCTCATGAAATAGAAAAAGTTGCCTCATTTTGTCGTTTAACAATAAAATATAAAATAGAAAGAAAAAAATAATGAGCAAATCGTTCTTAAAAAAAAACTGAAAGGAAAATAGGAAAAAAAAAGACGGGAAGGACAAATGAAGAATAACTCCATATGAAGTTATTATAATAATGACATATGGCAGTTATCAACCTCCTCAAATAATTTCTGAAATGTTAGGTTGATTCTTGCATTTTTAATCATTTTTTTATGCAAATTGACAAAGGGAAGGGGATTGAGGGTGAAATTCAAATTTTCACTCTCACTATTAGGAGAATTAAACTTTTGACACTATACTAAAAGTCCGTTTGGTACAACTTCTCGTAAAAGTGTTTTGAGTGAAATGTTTTAGAATAAATATTAATTAAGTGTTTCATCTAAAAATACTTGGGTACACTAAAAGGTATTTTTGGAGAAAATACTTGATTTGTGATTCTTCTAAAAATGTTCATAAACAAGTATATACTTCTCTTAAGTGTTTTTAGATAAAACTCTTAAATAGTATTTCTTTAAAAATGTTTATATCAAAACATTTTTAGGAGAAATTGTACCAAACGTACCCTAAATAGGTTTTGTTTAACTATTTACAGCTTTAAAAATGTCTATTAAATCTTCAATTATAATCGATGAATTAATAAAAACCCATTAAATTAAAGGAAATTTTTTATTGTGTGGCAGATTTTGATGTAATAATTGTAAAAATAGTAACTCAAAAAACTATTTGTAAATATAACAATTTTTACTATGTTAATCAGGATGTAGTTTGTAAAAAACTTACGTCTTTAATAATTTTATATCTTTTTGTATTTGACATACTTATATTTTATATGACATGTTCAATATTATGCAATCTTTGATGTTGCTTAAAAAGTATGATTATCGTCTAATGCATTGAATATGTGAACTTTGTTATCTTCAACAGGAAATTGAATTTTATAAATAAAAAATTATAAAAAACATGCATTTCTAGTGGCTGGCGGCCCGGCATAGCCTTACAAGGGTGCATGCCTCCATTTAGGCTATGTTGGCGAAATTATGCATTTCGCCCGCATAGCCTCAATATAAGCCATTTTTTTAAAATGGCTATGTCGGCGAAATTAAGCATGTTGCTAGCATAGGCTTAGGCCGACGAAATGGAAATTAATTCATTTTTTGAAAATGGCTATGCTAGCGAAACAAGCTCATTTTTTATAGTGTCAGTGTAAAATATGTAATCCAATGTTTATCACTGATTCACCCAATCAAAAATTGCTATATTTACAAATATTTTTAGAGCTCCTATTTTTACAAATATTACTTAAAAAAAATTGTTAGATTTGCAAATGCCCCATAATTAAAATTAGCAACTCTACCAAATTAATTAAATAAAGGGTTAAATGCATGAAAGACCCTTACATTTTCATGGCTTTTTCATTTTGCACCCCTACACTTTTAATTTGACAAAAATCACCCTTACACTATTATAATGCCAACTTACTTCGGTTAGAAATATTATCCAAAACTAACAGTCACTAATATGTTATTATTATTTTTAACTATTTGAATATTATATTATTAAAAACTTAATCGAGGTTAAATTTCTCTCCCTTTTTAACTTTGTCTCTGCACTCATCCCCGCTTCTTCATCATGTACACCAACCTTGAAGAACTGAAAATTATAAATGAAACAAATTTCAGAATCTTTGTTGCTGCAATGTCCTCTGATCCATTTGAAACAGAATCCATTAAACCACTCACTCTCTCCTAAACCCTAACCGGTCATAAACAGAATCTTTTATCTTCTGCATCGTTTTATATAATAAAGATAAAAAAAAGATCCTGAATTGAATTCTTCAAAAATTTAAAGGTAAATGATCGAGATTTATCAAACTTAGCAGGTGGTTAATTTCAGTAATGGACAAATTAATGTTGTAGATACCGTATTTTGTCCATACCAAATTTATTAATTTTTTATTTTTAAAATAAAGAAAATTGAAATAAAAAATAAAATTTGATGTTTTAAAAATAAAAATAATTTTATTCTCAAAAATAAAATTAATTTTATATTTTAAAAATAATTAGATTTTAATTTTGTTTTAAATTTAAATGATAAAGATGATTTTTATTTCAAAAATAAAATTGGCTTTTAATTTTGAATATAAAATAATTTTCGATTTTATTTATTTTAAAAGTTGTTATTTTAAATTTGTTTTTTTTAAATTATTGTAGAGATAAGGTAGTCAATTTTAAATTAATTTGAAATGGTCAAAGATAAATAGGATTTGAGATTAGATTTAAATAAATTTGTAGAGATATTATTTGATTTAGATTGAGTTAATCTCTAAGTATTATCTATTATTATCTTAAGTTTATCTCAATTTATTTTAAATGTCTATAAATAAGGGCCTTCACTCTTAGAACAGGTCATGGTAGAGAAACGAAAAATACACCTCTCTCAAATTCTTACCCACGAAAAGTTATTCCAGAGTCTCCTCCCAATCAAAGCAAAATCGCGGCCAACCTCTCACGAGTTCTTACCCACGAAAAATCAATCCAAATTCTCTTCCTAAACAAAGCAAAATCGTGGCCATCACATGTGATTTGATAAGAATTGTTTGTTCAGTTTTATGGTTTTCGTTTTCAACATTGATTGGGGTCAGGTATGACTTCTACTTTTGACTGAATATATATATATATATTTAAATCATTTTTAAAGCAGGTTTATATTAAAAGATTTATTTAATTCAGGTTTTCATTTAATATAACAGTATATTTTCTGAATATATTGATTGGTAAAAATTTCCGATATATTCATGACTACCATCGTATACATTGTAAACTGAATTTTGATTTAACCATTGGTCTCTAGTATTGTAGTGTGTCATGTAGATAGATAATTTTTTTTTTTTTTGTTTTAATGGATTGATCTTTTAAATAATAATAAATTTGAAGACATGTATTTTTGTATTCCAACATTAGTAACAGACTTGATGTATTTAATCTGATTTTCTTTTTTTAATAAATCTTATAAATTTAGAATCTCTAATATTTCATTAAACTTTTAAATAATTAAATCAATGTTTATAGTTAGATTCAAAATATTTAATTCGTTTTTATAAAAAAAAAAAAACAACTTATCGTCAATATTATTTCTCTTAGGGGAAGAGTAATACACTTATTGTGAATTTGATAAATGTGTGGAAATCGTCACAATTGTGAAGGCTGAGTAACTTATTTATCAAAGTCTCAATAAGTGTACAAAACCCCTAAAAAAAATAAAAATTATAGTTTGATTTAAATATTAGATTTATTTTTTTAAAATAAAAAGAAGTATTTTAAATAAAAATAATAAAATATATTTTAAAATATAAATACAAACCCGATGATGGGATTTTGAGGAGTAACAATTTTCAATTTTCAATTTCTCTAGGTGAGGAACCCCCAGTTTCGATATTTGTTCAATTAACGGTCATAACCCCGCTCAATCAATCTTTGAACTTACATCATTCTTGATGGTAAGAAGATTTAAATGAGACATTTGTTTTCATAAATTAAAATCAATTTTTCACCAATTAGTTTAATTAAGGACCAATAACTTAAAATTAGATAGTATAAGATAAGATTAGGGTAACCATTTTTTAGTGGATGTCGTAGGGTGCTAGTACCTTCCCTATGCATAAATGACTCCCGAACTCAAATCTGGTTTTTTGTAGACAATTTTTAATATTTAGGTGACCAATCACACCCGAATTTGGTTGGTGGCGACTCCAAATTTTTGCTTTTCACAAAGAGGCCTATAAATTGGACGTTGGCGCTCCGCGTCGCAATTACGTTGTGACAAATGTTGTTTATTTAAAAAAAAACACAATCTTTTATATATATCAAAATCACCACTAGTCAATTTAAAATACTTTGTGAAAATACAAAACATACCCCGATTTAAATAATATGTAATTAATGAGATATATTTATTAAGAGAGATAAAAGGATAATAAAATAAATACTAGAATCGAAATTCACCAAAATCCCCACTATAAATAGTGTTTTATGGGTAAATCTGATATTAATATGAAACAACCATTAAAACTGAAATTAGATTTGTTAGGGAGGTTATTAGTGTAGTTAATTAAAAATAATATTAAAATTGTTAGTTTTTGGATGGTTTGTTAACAGATTGATAGTGTAGGGTCTTTTATGCATTTAACCCTTAAATAAATCAATACAACGAAGCTAATATAGTAATCATCTAATTATTTCTTTCCCCACATTAGTTATACAGACTTGAGTTTTTTATGATTTTTAAAACAAATTATCTTGCATCTCCTAGCAAATATTAGTGTCAAAATTATTCTGTTTTGATTCTTCCTATGAATTCAGTTTGTCAGCACCATAGCATCAAGGTAGGAACCTGGAGAAAACTGGAAAATTGTGATTAAAGATGACGCATTACCAGAAGCAATCAAAGGCCGCCTTGTTCATTCTGATTCAAAGCCCATTTTTCCAGAAAAGAAATGCGATGAAAATATGAAGCTTGAAAATGATAAGGTTTTCACTAAGGATATAGAGCCGCGACCAAGCGCCACATTCTACCCGGATGATAATGTCAAAACAAAACTTTTCGCTAAGGATATAGAGCCGCGGCCAAGCGCCACATTCTACCCGGATGAGGATGTCAAAACAAAACTGTTGCTAAGGATATAGAGCCGCGACCAAGCGCCCATTCTACCCGATATGTGTCAAAACGAAAGTTCGCTAAGGATATAGAGCCGCGACCAAGCGCCACATTCTACCCTGATGATGATGTCAAAACAAAACTTTTCGCTAAGGATATAAAGCCGCAGCCAAGCGCCACATTCTACCCCGATGAGAATGTCAAAACAAAACTTTTCTTTAAGGATACAGAGCCGCGGCCAAGCGCCACATTCTACCCAGATGATAATGTCAAAACAAAACTTTTCGCTAAGGATATAGAGCCGCGGCCAAGCGCCACATTCTACCCGGATGAGGATGTCAAAACAAAACTGTTCGCTAAGGATATAGAGCCGCGACCAAGCGCCACATTCTACCCAGATGATAGTGTCAAAACGAAATTGTTCGCTAAGGATATAGAGCCGCGACCAAGCGCCACATTCTACCCAGATGAGAATGTCAAAACAAAACTTTTCGCTAAGGATATAAAGCCGCGACCAAGCGCCACATTCTACCCTGATGATGATGTCAAAACAAAACTGTTTGCTAAGGATATAGAGCCGCGACCAAGCGCCACATTCTACCCAGATGAGAATGTCAAAACAAAACTTTTTGCTAAGGATATAAAGCCACGACCAAGCGCCACATTCTACCCCGATGATGATGTCAAAACAAAACTGTTCGCTAAGGATATAGAGCCGCCACCAAGCATTTCATTCTACCCGGATGGTGATATATGAAAACAAAAGATCAGTTCTCTGCTGCTGATGCTTACCTCGGCAAAGCTAATATGCTAAACTCACAGACCTGATGTTTTTATAAGTAGCAGTAGGAGGGAAGCACAATAAGATAATGATGATTATATATGCTGGTAATGAAATTTGATGCAGTCTGTAATTTTGAATCCTTAAAGCTATGGTCCAATTTGCTGTCTGTCGATTGTAATTTTACATTTCTGTTGGGGTGTTTGTTTGATAAATAAAAATGTTGTGTTTATGATCTTGAGGAAGCTTTCATTGTTTGGATTTTTATTCTTCACATTTCAAATTGCAATAATCATTCTTGAATAGCCCCAATAAAGGAGGTTTCAAAACCCAAATACCAAAATTAAAATAAAATCATGTTGAAACTCATATTCTGAATCTGACAATGAAACAATGAAAAAGGAAAAAAAACACTATTCTGGTGTTTTACAGTCTTTTTAACCCAGAAATTTGAATTTTGAGGTTATAAACACCATTAGTTTTAGATGGTTTTTTTTTCAAAACATGGCCATTTGGGTAAAAATCCAAAGTGGCTTTATTAATTTATCTCCCTATTTTTAAGGATTATCTATATTAATAGTCATTTTAACCTTATAAATAAAGCTTTATATCCACCATCTTAAAAATAAATGATTCTGGCCATTTAGAGAGAAAAATGGAGGTATGTGACGTGGGGCGAGGCCGAGTCCACGACCTCAATCAAGCAAATCCATGCTTGAATGGGAAATCCATCCCAAGAACAAAGTTTAAAACCCTAAAGAGGAGAAATCTCTCTCAAATATATTTGATTCAATATGATAAAAGATAAGATATATGATATGTTGTTCTCAATTGAACCCTAAGATGGTTATTTATAGCCTTACAATAAAAACCCTAATTTTAACTAAAATAACTATAAGCTAATGCTAATTAATTATACTAATTAATTACATCAAAGTAAACTAATTCCCTAATAATAACTCATAAATAAACCTAAAACTATTTAACCTATTATGATTCACATCATTTTACCACACTAAAAAAAATGAACTCGACCTCGAGTTCGGTCCCGCCGAAGAGAAGAAGACTCCAATTGAGAATGTGTGACGAACCTCATCCCAAATCCAAAGTGGAACTAAAGCAATAGGCCACGAAGAATGTGGAAATAGTAAAATTCATGGCATTTGGTTCCAACGAGCACGCTTCGTGAAATTGAAATTAAGGTAATTGGGCTTCAAATTAGATGGTGAAAAGTAAATGGAAAAATCTTGTTTTGGCTTAATTTGGTGGGTAAGAAATGGGTCCAAAAAATGAATGAGAAATTGGGTTTTGGTGGAATTGGGATTGATGGGCCAAAATATTGTATTTGTGAGATAAGAGAAACATATGATGATAATGGATTGGAAAATAAACGGGCTGGAGATGAAAATAATAATTGGTCCATATTGATTGAAGCAAAAATAGAGTCTGAAGTTGTGAAAAGGAAATGAAAAGAATGTTTTGTAATTGAGATTTTCGTATGGTGGGAAAAAGCCTTTGTAAGCATGGACAAAAAAATGGGTTTAAAATGAATTAATGGATTGTGGCCCAAGGAAAAAGACATGGATGTAAAACTTTTTGACCAAGTTTTAGGAGTAGTTGGTCAAAGGGCAACAATGGGCTAAAATAGTTAGGAGGCCCAATTGGAAAAGTTTGGTTAGGATTAGATTTAGATGAAATTTTCAGGGTAGGGATGGCAAAATTCCCCGCTGGTTAGGGGCCCCGCCTCTAGGGGCGGGGAATCCCCTCTTTATAGGGTTAGGGTTAGGGGGAAAATTTTCTCAAATTTATTATAGGGTTAGGGGATGGGAATACATTCCCCGCCAGCCCCCGACCCCGAACCCAATATTTTAATAACATCTTATGTATTTTGTTTACTTTTATCTTTATTTATTAAAATATATATATATAATATGGTTATATTAACTTATAAATTATAAAATGTTTAATATTGTATTTTCTTTTTATCTTAAAATGTATATTTTAAATACATATTCATTTTTTATATTTCTTTTTAAATAAGAATTAAAATATAAAAAATGGAATTTTCCCCGCGGGGAACCCGATCCCCGAACGGGGAATCCTCGAACCCGCCCATATTCTTCAATTAGGGGATAGGGTAGGGTATGGGGATTTAAAATCCTCGCGGGTTAGGGGATGGGAATGACATCCCCGCCCCCGCCCCGCCCCGTTGTCATCCCTATTTCAGGGTCAGCCGTGGTTTACCAAAAAGAGGTGCCGTCATCTTCATCTTCACGCACTGTTCTTCAATGTTTTTGTCTGTTTCAAATTTTCAATTATTTTCAACAACCTCACCGAATTCGTCCTCCTTCGTCTTCCCTTTGATGTCCTCAACTTTTTTTTTGTTCATCAATTTCTTCTTCTTTCTATCTTTTTTTTGTCTAATTGTTTGAATGTTGAGACCATATTCTTCTTTTAATTTCTCAAACTCTTCAAACTTTTGTTCTCCTCCATCTCCTACGATTTCAAAAGGACTGATTATCATGCTCCCTGCATTTTTGTCAATGAATTTGTCGTCACCGTCATTATCATGCTCATTCAGAGATTGGAGAAAAATGGTACTGTCGTTTGAAGATTCATCTACTGCCCATATTTCTTCATCATCGTCTTCATCATCTTCTTCTTCGCAGAATCTTTCAATCAATTTGATTTTCATTTTATCCCAACTTCAAATTTCTCTCTTGCCTTAGTAAATTCTCTGATTTTGGAGTCTCTCCCACCAATAACTAACAAAATCTCTATTTTTTCTAGCAACTAAAATGGCTTGCTTGTCCCACTCAACTTCATACCACTCAAAGAAATCATCCACTATTTCAATCCAATTCCAAAATTTATCCAAACCAGACAATCCACTGAAAGAGAGAATTCTAACTTTATGAAAGTTGTTATCCATTGGAACAAAATTCAAAGTAAATGGTATTGTGTTGTTTTTTCTTGGACTGAAATAGAACAGGGGATGAGGAAGGAGGGCGATGGAGCTACGTTGAACTGTTTTTTTTTTAATAGAAAGGAACAGTTACAGAGATAAGGGGTTTTGATGGAAGCTGCTACTGGGAAATGGAAGATGAAACAAATGAAAGAAATGGTAACTTACTAGTATGCCGATGAACGAAGAACAAATCATCGTGGTTAAATCCACCTCTGATTTTGATTCTTCAAATCCGACCATCTCGATGAATCGGACCTCCCGGAAAGGCGAGGCTTTGATACCAACTGATGTGGTGCGAGGCCGAGTCCACGGTGTCAATCAAGCAAATCCATACTTGAATGGGAAATCCATCCCGAGAACAAAGGTTAAAACCCTAAAGAGGAGAAAACTCTCTCAAATATATTTGATTCAATATGATAAGAGATAAGATATATGATATGATGTTCTCAAATGAACCCTAAGATGGCTATTTATAGCCTTACAATAAAAACCCTAATTTTAACTAAAATAACTAGAAGCTAATGCTAATTAATTATACTAATTAATTACATCAAAGTAAACTAATTCCCTAATAATAACTCATAAATAAACCTAAACTATTTAACCTATTATGATTCACATCAATATGCAAAGTCAAAAAAGCCCCTACACGGTTACACATGAAGATGTATCATAATTTTGGATGTGAATTTCAAAACCCACGATGTCAAAAAAAAAATGAAGAGTAATCATTTGATTTTTTCAAGAAAATTGTGCGACCCTTCTTCTTCCTCTTAAAAAAACTTTCAATTCATAACCACCATTCTTTCCCTTTACAACTTTCATTTTCCCTCCTTTCATACTTTCAGATTCAGAATTCGAAACCCAAACCAAACAAAAAGAAAAACGTTGATTCGAGAAGAAAACTCTACAAGAACTTCAAACAAATGTAAGTCCATCAACTTCTAAGACTAGAAATATTTTTTCCACTTTACAAACTTCTCAGATCTAAGCTCTCTCTATTACATTTCAGATATTCAGAAATGGTAAACGATGAAGAACAACTACCATTGATGTGTGATATTAAAAATGTTGAAGAACATCAAGTGACACATGAGGATGAACAAGAACCAACAGAAACGATGGATGATGAAGATAACACACCATAAATTCAAGTTTGAACCCTAGACCCATAATTTTTTTAAAAATAAAACTAAATATGTCATATCTGGGATGATTACAGTAAATATAACGTATACTGTGTATTTTTCAAAATTAGGGAATGAGTCGAATTTGCAGATCCAGAACATATTTTTGAAAATTCCCAATTAAAAGCATAAATTTGTGGGATACTGTATATGGTGTATATGTTTTGTATTTAGCTATCCGTATTTATAAATAGTTGCCTCTGAAAAATGATATGTTATGTATTTAATTTTAATATATGTTGTATATGTATTAGTGTATATACAAATGATACAGTATATGATAAACATGTAGGGGCTTGAGCTTATCCAACTTAGGGAGACTTGATCGTATGACCAAAGGGTAAACATATGGTGTAAAACCAAACCATTGGTAAGCAGAACAGGTGGGACAAGAACCATATGTGGCTAATCAGCCAAAGAGGGTCACAAAAAACAGAGTAGCAAAAGAGGATGGAGCGGAAGCAGGACAAGAACCATATGTGGCTAATTTTTAGATTCTAAAAAATTTGGGATTGATTTTGTTCTTCTTTTTTTTAATTTAAAAAATATTGCACTAATGAACTACATGCCTTCATGTTCAATAACGTATGTGTTTAAATTATTAAAATAAAATATGAGTGATATATACGAAAGTAATACCAAATATCTGAAATTTGTGTATGTGCATAACATACACACAAAAAGGTTTCAACAAATCATAAATAAGAGCAATGTTCGATTTAAGTTATAATCCGAATATAATTATTGTATATGTGTCATACGGTACAATACAATACATTATATACAAAATTTATGTTTTATCTAAAAAACAACATCAAAATATAAAAAAAAATAAAGTGGGTAATGATATAACAATATTATTTCAAGAAAGCCATAAAAGCAATTATTGTATATATAAATAATGAAACATCGGCTGTGATCCAATGTTAAATTATTGTATATGTGTCATATGGTATAATACAATACATTATGTACGACATATTATGTTAAAAAAATACAATGAAAAAAATTAAGGCATAAACTCTAAACAATATTATTCCAAGGAAGCCATTAAGTCGATAATGTAACATCAAGTGAAATCTGATTGTTAGTTAAAGTATATAGGTCATACGATATCAAAAAATCAAGAAAAATTTAATAACCCATTCCATAAATATGAAAATCCTCGAAACAATCGAATAACAGAAAATTGAAAGTTATTCTTATGACCAAAATTTTGATAGTAATCCCTAACGAATGTTAATCCTATCAATTAAACGGATACCCTCAGGAACATACACATCATTGTAAATCTTCAAATGAACTTCTGGATAATCTAAAGTGTGGTCTTCTCTATTATCTTTGATTTGATGTATATGAAAAATATGTTGTATACGCGTCGTACTTAATATTTATGACAAATAACTCTATCAATGACAAGAAAAAAAAACGAACAGAAAACAAAAAAAAAAATTGAGAGCATAACTTGAAGAATAAAAGCAAAAATGGAGATGGGATAGTGGTTACAAACTTTAAGAATGAAGCAACAAAAACAAAATCTAATAGAGAGAGAAAAAGACATACGAAGAGGCAGCCGAAAATCCCCTAAGCATGCAACCGTAAATTGAGAGAGAGAAAAATAATATTAATGAAGCCAGCCAATCATGCAGCTGAAAAAAAGGAAAGAGAAATAACAAATAATAAATGCGTCAGCAATCAACAATTAAATGAAAAGGGGTAAAAAAGGAAAAAATTAAATTACAAAAACGTTAGCAATAAAAAAAAGTGGCTGAAAACCTTTATTCTTTTAATGGAGGCTAAAATCCTTTATGACTATAAGGAAAGTGGCTACATATATAATTTCCCCTATTTTTAATTTACTCTCCATCTTATTTTCATTCGATTTTATAGTTAGTTTTCTCTCTTCAGGGTGGTCTTTTATTCCAACTACAGGTTAATTGAAGTTCGGTTATTTATTAATTGTGATATCTATTTTTTTTAGTAATAGATATCTAATTTAATTAATAATATTTCCTTCGTTTTCTCTATTTATATTTAATAATTTATTTGGGTATCTAAGCTAATTTAAAGTTAGTTTTATTTTTTTGGAAAAAGATCATTTGTTTAGTTGTCAATTTAGTATGGCTATTTAGAACCTTTAATTTTTGTAATTGTTTAATTTTTTTAATACAAATGGTAAAATAGCTTCTTCTTTTTTAGGTAGTAAAATAGCATAATTGATTAAAGGTCTGTTTGGTACAATTTCTCCTAAAAATGTTTTGAGTGATACATTTTAGAATAAATATTAATTAAGTGTTTCATGTAAAAACACTTGAGTATACTAAAATGTATTTTTGGAGAAAATACTTGATTTATGATTCTTTCAAAAAACACCTTTTTAGTATACTCAAGTGTTTTTAGATGAAACACTTAATTAGTATTTCTTTTAACATGTTTATGTAACGTCCCGTATTTTTTTTCCGGTAAGTTAAATAAATAAATATTATTTCCTTTTAATATTTATTGGAAAATTTTTGGATGAGTTTTGGTATTTATATTTAGTTATTCTTTTTCAGGAATTAAATATAATTACTAATTGTCATTTATGAACGAATTCACCTCTGATTTCAGTTGTCAGAAGTTTTCGTTCGACGACTGAGCTACATTGGTTCGTATTTCCCTAAACAACTAAAATATTTTTTTAAGAACAATTACAAATCACAAACATGTGATTTTAAAACTGTTTTAACTATGGGTGAGAAATCGGTTTCGAACCAAAACTAAAACCAAAACCGATTTTCAGTTTATAGTTAACCGAACCGATAAGGGTTTGGACCGAACTGAAACCGAACCGACAAGGATTCGGTTTCAGTTTCGGTTTTTTTTCCCTCTTGCACTAATTAGGCATTCTATTATATACATTACAATTTTATTTTTATAAAATTGTTATTATTTTCAAAACTATGAGATCTATGTCAAATTTGATGTTTAAATAACTCTATATTGATTTTTGGCTTTCAAATAACTCTAATATTTAATTTATAATTGATGTTAATCTAAAAATAATAAAAGTATAATTGTATTAATAGAATATTTTAATAAAATAGAATTTATAACATAGGTGGTAGTTAACCAATATAATTAAATTAATGATATATATAACATTGTAAAAAAATATGTTGAATTAGTTTAACGTATATATTAAAAAAAAAAAAAAAGGGGCAGCGGGCTTTGGATGGGGGAAGGGATTTATTTTTTTTTTAAAAGTTTCGGTTCGGTTTCGGTTTCACCACTCCCGGACCTCGGTTTCGGTTTCACCACTCCCGGACCAAAACCGAACCTAACCGATTTTAATCGGTCTCGTAAAATTTCAGAACCGAAACCGTCAATTTCGGTTCAGTCGGTTTTGCGGTTTCGATTCTCACCCCTAGTTTTAAGCATCAATATGGGTTAAGTATTGTAAATCACACAATTTTATCACTTAATCTTTAATGTATTAAAAGTGAGGATGTTTAAGAACAATTTTTAGACTATTATACCCCTTTTTGAATTCTCAAATTTACATAGTGGGCCATTAGAATAATTAATTACTATTATCAATTGATTATTTAATTTTTAATTATCATGATTATTTAATATTAATATTTGATTTTTTGTTATTTGTTAATTGTATCTTTAATTACTTTTTAATGTTGCTTTTGGTATTCTTGAGTTTGGGGCTTCTGACATTCGTAGGTTTTTTCGTTTGTTATTTTTTAAATAGAGTTTTAATTATTTGTATTAATGGTTGCTATTAGTATTCTTGCTTTTATGAGAAAAAATTGTTTTGTATTCTTAATATTAGTTAGATGAATGGTTATAAATATCAAGATTTTCATTCCCACTATGACGTTCATCATCATCGGAGTTCAACTTCACGTGAAGAAATACAACTCCAATAAAGTCTTCCATCTCCCCTTTGAAGAAGAATAGTCATTGTCAAAGAAGAGGCCAAATATAGATTAAAGAAATAAACAAATTAGTGAAGTGTGTTGCACATCTTGGAACTTCATTTTGTTGGAGGAGTTTCTGCCCATCTAGGCTTTTTGAGTCTTTCTTCGTGATTGTTGTTCTCTATTTTAATTTTGTTTTTTTTATTTATATTATCTAAAAAAAATCTTAAAATCAAGGTTGTTCCAAGTCTCCATACTTCTTAATAGAATCTTGATGGCGTAATATAATGAATTTGCTTAAATTATTGTTGTATTCTCTATTTTTTTCCTTTTTAAATCATAATTATTTATAGTTGTTTATTTATTTATTTTGCACCACTCCCACTTTTTAAAGGATATACCGTGCTCTTCACTATTGTACAAATTAATTCTTCATTTATATTGTGTATTAAAGGAATTTGATAGTCAAATTTAATTTAATATTTTATTTCTTCCATTATTCTTTACTAGAATAATAATTAATAACATATATTTCATTTTAGGTGTTTAATTTGGTGATTTTTTTAGTGGAATTTAATAATCGTTATAAATATTTATGGGATATACTTAACTAATAAAACATTATATTTTTAACTCAAATTTAACATTAAGTAAAAGCGTATAAACTGATAAAATATTTTTTATTTGAAAATAAGTTTATATTTAGTTATCTATAACTTGAAATTATGTTTTAGGGCTTATGGTTTTTTAAATCAATAAAACTAATATAATTTATTTAAATAATTATTTAATTATAAAATAATTCTATTTGATAAAAATCAATGGAACTAATTTAATATGTTTAATTAATAATTATTTTTACTATTAAAAATATAATCTTTTTTTGTTAACTGTAACGACCCGTTACCAAGGGTATTTTAGTAATTTCCCAAACCTCAAAATTAAAAAAAACCACAAGTTTACTTTAATATTTTTAGATTATTTTGATCGTATCGTTATTACGATTCCAACGCAACTGACGGATCATCATTCGGAGTCCCGGTGAATGAGTTATGATCATTTTAGTGTAGTGACATTTTTGTAATTATTTGTAACCGGGATTAAACCCTAAAACCATCATCTTCCTCCTCATTTTTTCGAAAATCAGCCTCCCTTTCTCAAATTTTCGCCAAAAGACAACCTCAAGAAGTATTTTGGCCATAACTTCCTCATCCGGACTCCGATTTACGCAAGTAAGCTGTCTATTTCGATTGATTTTTCGTTGTCTTTCCATTGAGCTTAGTTCGTAGTAATCAGGCTTATGTAGAAAATATTATGAGCCAAAAACCAGTTCGGATCTATTAAGTTTTTATCCAATTTTGATCGATTTACTTCATAAATTTTTCGTATAGATGTAGAAAGGCTTTTCCTTGCAGTGAGGATGAGATTTGAGAAAGGATTATTCAACTTACAAGAGAGGTTGTAAGAATTTCTTGGAAAGAAGATTTTTAATTCTTTAAAAAAATTCAAGAATCTAAGGTGAGAATTTAGTTAATCTTTGATCAAGGTCAAGTTTAATTTTCTTTTTTTTTTATAAGCATGAATTGTTTCTGGTTTGTGTGTTTGGATTAATTTGGGTGTTGATTGTAAGCATGAATTGAATAATCGTATGTTTGTGAATTGGAGTTAAGGACACTACAAGAATTTGTATTACTAGTGACGCAGTCATTAGCCTCGCACGAATATGGTGTGGCCAATTCTCACTATTGGTGACGCCAAACATGGGCTTCACCAATGGTTTCTCCATCACTGATGCAACGTCAGTGATGTGAGGTGACTAGAAAAACAGAAAATTTATTTTTTTTAAAAACCATTACTGACGCTAAATTGGCGTCAGCAATACCCATTCAGCAATACCTATAATTAAAAAATAAAATGAAACCAATTGCTGACGCTGCGTTAGCAATACCCATAATTTAAATTAAAAAAAAATCATAAAACGCTTAAATCCCCTGCAAACGCATTCTGCCCTATGTTGAAGCTCACGCTCTCTCCAAATCACAATCCTCCAAATCGCTCTCTCCAAACCTCTCAAATTGAAAATCTCATTCATCTTAGCTGAAGTTCACCTCTCAAATTTCTCAGAAATCGCTCGCAATCTCTTTCAAACTCTCAGACGAAACCGCTAGCTCGATTTCGCTTTCAAACGCTCGCACTTCTGACAAATTTTAGAGGTGAACTTTCAGAAATCGTTTACAAACGCTCGATTTCGCTTTCAGAAATCGCTCACACTTGCTTTCAAACTCACGAAACTGCTAGCTCTCAAACTCTCAAACGATATCCCTCTCGAAATCGCTCGCTCTGAAACACTCAGTGCAAAATCCCTCTTATGGTTTTTATATTCGACGCTTTTAGGGTACGTTTTCATAGTTTATTTTGCAAAAAATACTCTTTGTTCCGATTCATTTGTTTCTTTCATCAATAACCTAATTTCTGGAAATGAGCAAGTCCATGGGGGATGCCTGAAGGAGATGATCGTCAGCTTACCTCATAGATGCAATGATAGAGCTGAGGATGTTATTCAAGTATTCTCTCTTTTCTTCTCTTCTCTTCATTCCTCTTTGCCCTAACTTTCTTTTAATAATAACTCTGAATAATATCCTCCCTATATTTTACAATTGAAGCTGTATCATATAAGTTTTCCACATTGTCATTTCTTTTTTAATTGTGTTGGTGTTTGGCGTTGCAATTTGTATGCTTCCTCTCTGGAGAATGTTTTTGCTATATTATGTTATCTTCAAATGCTTTTCTTCAAATTGAATGTCTGGCACCTTCCATTGTGGGCTCTATCTCTCAAAACGAGAGCACTCCATCTTTGTGCTCTGTCTCTTTAATGATTGCTTTGCCATGACTCTTCTTCATGCTGCATTGGCCACACTTCTTTTCCAAAGGTGGAATCTTGGGTTAATTATTTTCAGGTATATTACCTTGGTTGTAATATCATATTAATTTTATATTGCCAGTTTTTTAATTTTTTTTCTCTATATTTCTGCAGTCTCGCTGTTTCCATAAAGATGAGCATTCTTCTTTATGCCCCTCCTTTATTGCTTCTCATGTTAAAGGTATTAGCTTAGTTAAATTTATTTTTGATCAAATTCTCTATTCAGATTGTTCATGCTCTCAGTTTTCTTTCTGACAACAGGCTATGGATATCAATGGGGTGATAACAACTTTGTCCGGGGCAGCTCTAGTGTAGGTGCTTGTGCATCCTATTTTAATTTTCAATGTCCAAGAATTGATCGCCTGGGTTTAAAAAGTTATCAACTTTAGACTTGTGGATGGTATTTCTTGACATATCATTATTATTTATTTCCATGGAATTTTTTATTCTATGATGCACTCAAGTTTTACCTTCAGTTCAGTTATATTAAAGATTTGTTGGTGCCAATTCTTCTTAAATTTTCAATATTTAGATATATGGTTTTGTTAAGCCTATTTGTAAACCTTATGCTTGGATTGTTTTTTTGCAATATCCGGATATGAGAATTAAATGGCATGCATGCTTTTGGATGATATTATTTGTTGATACAATGGGATTTTCTTGTTGAATGATTTTAAGGTGACAATTATATGATTTCTAGTCACTTTTTGGATGTTTTAAGACTTAGAAAAGCTGCTGGAATTTGATGATATTGTAGAAGGATCAATAGAGCCTTAGGTGGAAATTTGTCCAGTCGAAGACCTTTTCTTGGGAGTTTAGGTGGGGGATTATTTTTGGATGATTCTTGAGTGTGTCTAGGTGATTTAGGGGCTGTTTAGAGGCCTTAAAAGCTGCTGGAAAAATTTATTAAATTTCCTTATCGGTTGTCGCCGAAAAAGAAGCAAAACCGCACTAGTTAAGCTAGTTTAGCTTTTTAGGGTGGGTTTTCTTCGGGGGATTATCTTGTGAGTTAGAGACCTGATTTTAGGAATTTTTAGACCCTTTAAATGCTGTAATTACATTGATTTTCCAGAATTTGGAATTTTTTAGATTTAGCCTATTTAAGGTCAGTTTTAGGAGGAAACGGGTTTTCTGAGCTAGAAACTGGGCCTAGGCTTTGTCAAGCATTCTGGTAGTGATGCTTTCTTAAGAATAACATTATTCGATGCCTTAGATAATGTGGTTGGAGGTTCGCATTAAGTAGGGTCATACTTAATGAAGAATAAACCGTTAAGGGTGCCACGGGTTTAGTACTTTGAGTGTGTGGCTCACTTTAATTGCGAATAAAGTGGAGCTAAGGCATTGGGTAACAAAAATAAAAGAATGGGATTTTCTCTAGAGTTGAGATTATGCCTTGGAAGATGAGAATTATTTGGAAGTTGTGAGGCCGATTATGGGCTTAAGGAGTTTAGAAAATTTCTCACGGCATTGCTCTTAAATTAACATTATTCTCATTGGGCGTAGCCTCATGATGCTACACTTATTTTTTTCAGGTAAAAGGAAGAAGAAAACTGGCAATTGACGATGTCTCGTGATCAGTGGATCGGTTGGGAGGATTTACATGCCGGCAATGAACATTTCTTCTCTTTTATTTACTTGGGATATTTTTGTTTACATGAATTTGTTTCATTTGTTTATTTGTTATTTTAAAACATGTTGAGACTGGATGGGAATTTAGATTGGTGTTTTGTTTTGTTATGGATTTGGTATTTAAAATAAGATCGATCGATTGTGAAACGTTTTAAATTTGATTTAAATGAGAAGAGTTTTTGATGAATTTTAGCTTCCGTTGTTATTATTGAGATTTCCATGTTTTTTTGGGAATTTGGGTTGTTACACAAACTAATAAAATAACTTCATCTTTATGGTTAACAAAACAACAATAATTTCACATGATCAAATCACTAATTAGTAAATAATATGCATTTAAAAAAAATTGTTTTAGGGTTTTAGGATTTTTTTTTTAAATCAATATAATTAATATAATATATTTAAATAATTATTTGATTGTAAAATAGTTCTATTTGATAATTGATTTTTAAATTACTTTTATAAAATCAATGGAACTAATTTAATATGTTTAATAATTATTTTTATTATTATTATTATTTTTGTCAATAAACTAATAAAATAACTTCATCTTCATGGTTAACAAAAAAAACATTAATTTCACATGATGAAATTATTAATTAGAAAATAATATACATTTAAAAATAAGATTAAAGGGACTAATCACATTCTCATAATCCATAACTTCCAAACTATAAAACCTACACATATTAACAAAAAAAAACAATATTGCAATAACTTAACATGAAGTGATAATAATGAGCAATTAATACATTTGAACACAAGAATAAAAACTAATCATAAATAAGATTAGAGACTTATCACATAATCATAATCCAAAAAAAAAAAAAAAATAGTTGAAAGCTATACGGAAAAAAAAAAAGAACTTGCAATAACCCCACATGAAGTAAATAATAATTAGAAATTAACACAATTTAAAACAAGACTAAAAACTAATCGTATTCTCATAATCCATAACATCCTTCCTGAATTTTTGTTATAAGATTTCAAATTTTTATATGCTAAATTATTTTATTTATGTACTCTAATAATTTAATCTAACTTTAGAAGACTCTAAACTTAATATTATAGATTATGTTACTGATAAGATAAATGCTTATTTAATATTTTAATTTATACAAAATTTAAGTTAATCCTCAATATGACTATGTTTATGAGATTTTAACCAAATTTATTTTATGTAGATCACGTGGTGGTTAAGGTAGAACTATTTTATATTTTAATTTAAATAAAGTTTAAATTCCTCCTCAATATTATTATGCTTCTGAGTTTTTTTCTTTTAATACTACAAGTAAAATGGAATTATATATTAATAAGAGAACTTGAATCTTTCAAAATTCATTATCAAGGATGAAGAAAAAAAACAATTCTACATTTTTTATATTTAAATATTCAAATGAATTATTGCTTAACTCTTTTCCACAAATAATACTTAAATCGTTAATAAACCTTTTTTTCTTTTATTTTGTTGGGGTAAAAGATTCAAGTACCTTATATAATGATTTGATCTAAAAATTTAATGATATTATGAAAGAAAATATATATCATTTCTAGATGAAAGTACAATCGAAAAGATTGAAGAATTAGCCCTTTTATAAGCAAAATAATTATTTTTTTATTTTATTTTAATTAACAATGATATGGCTTCAATTGAAATTTTTAGTGATCATTTGTTTGAAAATATGTCTTTTTAAGAATTTAAGTTTTTCTTCACTAACTTTCAATTATTATTATTGAGGTTGCATTACATGTAAAAGAAAATATTGTTATCAAATCTAATTTAATATTTCAAAAGTATTTAAAAGAAAATACCCAGACGCCAAAAATAAATACCATAAATTAAACTAGAATGTAATTTTGAATTACTGTCGTTTTGGTATTTAGTAAATTTAATTAAACTTTAATATTATTCAAATAAATCCAAAAATAATATTTTAAATTTTAAATCAAACAAAAAAAAACATCAAGACAAAAAAATATGTACCTTTTAATTCATAAAAAAAAAAACTAATTTCTTGAATTATGAACAGACCTACAATAAGTAAAATTGGAAAAAAAAATTGGATTGAGAAATAAAAGAATTAAAAAATTAGAAAATATAGATATTTTAGAACAAAATTTTTAATAACTTCATATGATAATTTAAAATTTAAAAACTTTAATATACCTTAAGAGTATGTATATAATTAGTTGAAAGAAATATAATTCCTTCAATTAGTAAGTTATATTTTGATTTTGAATTTTTCAATGCACACTAATAATAAAAAAATTCATACTTACCACTAAATTATTAATTTTTTAAATATTTGAAACAATAACACGTGAACGCACGTGATAAAAGTCTAGTTTTAATAAAATTGCAAAGTGTTAGAGTGTTTTTAACCCTCCACTAATGGTACTTTGTGTAGATTGACACCTTCTTAATCTACCATTCAATTGTTAATTTTAATTTTTTTTTTTTTTTTTTGGATAGTTTATGAAACTAAACAGGGAAAAAACAGTTATAGAATAGGATTTAAAATCTAGATTGTATTTAAAAAAAAAAAAAAAAAGAATTATAACTTTTAATGCATCATTGCAATCAGCAATGGTGTATTTCTCAAAAACAAACTGTGTCTCCATTTCACACTGAATCATTCCTCCAACAAATCCACCCGAGATGGAGGAGAAACGCCGGGACGCTGGAAATCCACCGGCTATCAGCATCGAATTGCCGTCGCCGGAGCCTGCTTCATCGCGCCGTCGAGCCGGTGGTCAGAAACGGAAAGCCAGTAATCTCAGCGGTTCAAATTCTTCATCTACGCCATCGAAACGCGTTACTCGAGAAAAATCTGCACTTTCTCAACCTCCAAATCACAACGGTCCCTTCACTAGAGCTCGACTTGGCCCTAACAATGGCGCCGGAACTGCATCGGCTAATGCGGCGGGAGGAGTGGCTTTAGCGGGATCAGTTAAGGTGGAGGGGTTGATAGTTCATTCTGAAGTTCAGCGTGGAGAGGCGTTTCTGGCTACAGCTGAGGAATTGAATAAGGTGAGTAAATTAGCGAATTTGGAGGCATCGTTTGAAGCTGATTTCGAAGCTGTTAAATCTCGTGGTGCGAATGTTCATGTTGTTCCGAATCATTGTGGTGAGTTTTTGTAAGATTCTGATGTATGTTAATTATGATAGGGATTTATCTAGTGTTAGAGGATTTTGGAGTTAGGGCTTGGTTTTTTTAAGTTTCTAGATAGAAAAGGTCTTCAATTTGTTTTTAGTGTGATTTTATTTAGTATCTTAACGACGTAATGTGAGCGAAAGATGAATTTAAATACACATTAGGTTTATGGAATCTATTCATTGGAAGTTCAATACAGGCAATTTTTTTTTTTTTTTTTTAGTTTCTTAGCAATGTGATGGTAGTTTAAGATATGGAAAGTGTGAACGATAATGAGCTTGGTTTGCTTTTCGAATTTTGTTATTGGATGCAAGAAACTGAGAAAGTGGATGTTAATTGGGTGAATTGTGAAGAAGGAAGGTTTATTACTTGTTAGTTGAATATTTTAAATATTTTGAAGGGCCTTTGCAATGTAGATTTTGGCATCTGTATCACAGACTTCTGTCGATGTCGTCTCTCTCTTCCTCCCCGCCCCAAAACAACGCCCCCTCCCTCTTTTCCTTCTGATTTTAGAAAGATCAAGGTAGAATATTTGGAAGTTAAAAAGTCAAGTTATTGATTGTTGCTTATTGTTTGTATTCAGGCTGGTTTTTGTGGACAAAAGTCCACTCAATTAAGGAACGCAGTATGCCTTCTTTTTTTAATGGGAAGTCTGGCACTCGAAGTTCTGATATGTATATGGAGATACGTAACTGGATTATGAAGAAATTTCATGCAGATCCTAGTACACTGATTGAATTGAAGGATTTATCAGAGTTGGAAGTTGGAGAATTGGATGCAAGACAGGAGGTCATGGAGTTTCTAGACCATTGGGGTTTGATTAATTTCCATTCATTCCTACCAACAGATTCCTCTTCAGCAGACGATGGTGATGATGAAAAACAGAAGGACTCTTTGATTGAGAAGTTGTTTCACTTTGAAACATTAGAATCCTGCCCATCTATTATTCCAAAAACCAATGTTACTACTACAGCTGTCCCACCTAGATTGCTTCCAGACTCTGCAATTTCTGAAGAGATGGTGAGGCCTGAGGGCCCTGCTGTTGAGTACCACTGTAACTCTTGCTCTGCTGATTGCTCTCGGAAACGCTACCACTGCCAGAAGCAGGTTGGTTTCCATTTTGAATTCCCTTGAACAGTTCATTATTGGAATATTGGTTGGATATATTATCAAAAAAATATTGGTTGGATATTACAAACTCAGTATGATGGAAATTGGAATCATAATTCACATGTATGTTGAATCCCAACATTCAATTAGGTCATATATGCATATTAGATTCTCTATTTTACTCGTATGCTACAAGAAGGGATGCATGGGAAGAGAGATGAGGAGGTGGCTAAATAGGCAACAGATTACATTTTACTAGGTTTCCTCAGTAGCTTTTTCCCCACCATAACTGTTACATGCAGTTGCAGAACATATTGCTAAACAATTTGTGGGTTTCAATAAAAAAAATCTTCAGTCAACTTTGTCGAGGATTGATGTTAATTACTACGTGGAGTTATCTAGAATCTAGATGTGTTAATGGCCTTGTTTCATCAGGGCAAAACTTCTTATCCCCCTCTTTGATGCATGCCTGAACTGTATGGAGCTTTCTTCCATTAAAGAAAAGTATAGGATTGGAATGAAATGGCAACTAAATTCTCTTTTCGTTATGGCAAGGTTGATGCATGCATTATTCGATGTCGTTGGAATAATAGTTGCAATGCCAATGCTCACGGCTTAGAATTTAGAAATCCATGTGTCAGCTGGATATTGCTCATTTTTAGTTTAGTTGCGTTGTAATTTAAATGGAAAAAGGAAGGTTTTTTTATCTTTGCAGAATGTGTTGTGGTTGCTGAAGTTTTGATGTCATTGTTTTCCTTGAAGTACAATAGTCGTTCACTTGTCATGCCATCCCTTTTCAATTTCATGAGCTGTCTCGTAAATTAAATAGAACTTTTGGACCACCCCTTTTCAATGTCATGAGTTGTCCATAATTAAAAAGAAGATTTTTTTTTCAATTATGTATTGACTGACAATATTCATATTTGACAGGCAGATTTCGATTTATGTTCAGAGTGCTTTAGCAATGGGAAATTTGATTCTGATATGTCTTCATCAGATTTTATTCTCATGGAGCCTGCTGAGGTTCCTGGTATTAGTGGCGGGAAGTGGACAGACCAGGAGACACTCCTCCTTCTTGAAGCTTTGGAGCTTCATAAGGAAAACTGGAATGAGATTGCTGAGCATGTTGCCACCAAAACAAAAGCTCAATGTATATTGCACTTCATTCACATGCCAATTGAGGATACCTTTCTTGAATCTGAGGATGATGTTGAGGTCAGTGCAAAAGAAACTGTTGATCCACCTTCTATTGAAAATGATTCGCCAGTCCCAACTGGTGTCAGTGAATCAATGGATAAAAAAACTACCACCGAAGAGGGTAAGTCTCTGGCTCCAGATGTAGAAACTGGAAGCAAGAGGATACAGGAGAGATGAAAGTGGATAATTTAAAACCAGAGGTTGTTGAAGTTAAAAATGGTTTAGCTAGCTCTAAACCAGAAGATGATGGTCCGGCCATTGCTGAAGACATTGCATTGAATGCTTTGAAGGAAGCATTTGAAGCCATTGGTTATGTAATAACACCTGAACATCCACTTTCATTTGCTGATGCGGGGAACCCCTGTCTGACATTGGTAAGTCGAAAATTAGGATGTAAGCGTTAATGAAAAGGATATTTTTCCTTATTTTTTTAATCAATCTGAAATAATTTTTACTCTTTGGTAGAGATCTTAAGACGGCTAGTTAATCAATTCGTTAGTTTAGGTTATTAAAAGGTGATATCATTGTTGATCTGAATCTGGTTAGGAGGAGGACTTGGTCATGGCTCTAGAAATTCTTGGTTTTATATAAAAAAAATCATCAAGAACCAGTATTTGGATGTGTGTAGTGCATTAGAACTAATCATAACTAAAGTTGGATTTCTTTTGTCTACTGAACTTGATCTCAAGATTTTGAATCATGCTGTTCTTAAGTTCTGAGATGGAAGTTGATACTTGATACATAATGGATCTTTTGGCTGACTTGGCAGGCATCTTAATTCTTCTTAGCCTATAAGATGCTACAGTTCTGCACTGAAAAGGAGCAGTTTGAAGTTCACTTAATTGTACTTTAATACTTGCTTGAAGATGTATATCAAAAATTTGTTGATTATTTTAGCACTCTACTCCTCACCCACCCCCTCCACGTTCTTTATTTGTGCAATTCAGATAATAATGTATATCTCTGACCGCCTTAGCCTTCTAGAATTTTGATCTGCGATCTGTACTTGCACGCAGCTCGACTTTGACAATTATCTTTTTTACTTTTCTCCATTTGCTGTTGACATCAGTCATAGTTTTCTGTTTATAGAGCACAAACTCTGAAGTCCACACCCTTACATGATGAAGCACTTATTTTAATTGTAAACTTCACACCTGATTGTTCGACTTTTAAATAATTTCAATTCCAGGCTGCATTCCTAGCACGCTTAGTTGGATCAGATGTTGCAAGTGCATCAGCCCGTTATTCTTTGAAAAGCATATCTGGGAAATCTCCTAGCTTAGAACTGGCTACTAGGCATTGCTTCGTTTTGGAAGATCCACCAAATGAAAAGAAGGAACAAGCTAATTCAGAGAGGTATATGACCTTGAATAGAAAATCGATATGTTTGTTTCAGTTTGTTTCTATTTTTTGTGATAACACCAAGACTTTTGCAGCATTGTCAATGTGGAAGCTGAGAAAAATGATAGTCAACAGTGTACGAAAGAGAGAGAAGACAATTCTACTTTAGTTTTAAATGATGGAGCTTTGTCAAGTAATTGTAATAACAACAAAAATGGAGAATCTGTGACAGAAGAAAGAACATTGGCAATTTCAACTAATGCAAATTCCTCGGATGCTATTAGAGAACAGGATACCATTGTCACTCATGGTGAAGATGGAACAAGTAAGTTGAAAGAATTGAGAAAATCAGATTTGTCGAAGGATGAAAGAGCAGGCATTGTGGTGGACACTGAAAATTTGGAATCAAAGTTGACCACAAATTCTGTCAAGAAGTTGGGAGAAGGAACTCAAGTTGAAAAGCCATCACAACCAATGGTGACATTGGAGGATGTAGATATGTCAGATGTCCAGCATATGGAAAGAACTGAGATTCAGAAACCAAATTCATCTAATTCTTCTGAGATTTTAAAAGATGTACATGATGTATCAAATCCTTTACCCTCAGTAAAGAATGAGCCTCAGCCATCAAATGCTGCCACTTCAACAAAAGAAGCACCAAGGGATGTATCTGCAGTGCCTGATTCTCGGGAAACAAATGAACCTCCACAAACTGAAACATTCAATTTAATGGTTGACGACAGAGGAAGCAGGCTTCCCTCTGATTCTCTTCCGTTGGCAGAGAATGCAATGTCCCAACCAGTTAAATCAAATTCGGTGATCGGAAGTGGAGCAGGTATATCTGTTGATGTGTTATTTTATGTCTCTAGATAATATTGCAGTTTTTGGACTTCCCATTTTATGTTACATTATGTAGTTTATGAAGTCATGCAGGTACGATTTGCAGTTTTACAATAAATAGTAATTGGTACCTAAGCCTTTTCTAAAAGTTGCATGTTTCAAGGGGACAAGGGATACACATTATATGATCATTTCCTTTTTTAATATTATTGACTTCGATTTGATTTCTGGAAGTTTTTTTTTGGTAAAGATTGTGAGGTATGTTTGTAGATGAGGGGACCGTCAAGAACTTCAAAAGAAATAGGGACTTTGATAAGTTCGTTAGGATTTTTGTACTTGGGAGTTATCAGATGACATCATGACATAATGTTGAAGTTACTTGGTCTAACCTAAGAGAATCTTCTTTGTTGTAGGTTGAATAGATTTCTATTTATCCACCATTGTGAGGATTCTCTTTTCAGTTAGATGAGCTTTTGGCTTGAATTGCATCTGATCATTATCCAATTATCCTGGATTCTTCAAATCTTAAATGGATTTACATTCCATTTAGATTTGAGAATATGTGATTTCTCACCTTTCTTGCTATGGTATTTGTTAGTGAGTCAGCTGGCTCGCTCTGAATCTGTTGGTGTGGATATTCCTTTATGAAAGGAGAGTTTTTTTTTTTTTTTTGGGGGGGGGGTGATGTAGGGTTTAGTGAGGCGTTGAGAACACAGAGAGACTTTAATTAAGAGCAAAACTTTGAGAATAGATTTCCCAGAATCAAAGGTTAGGTTGGGAAATAACTCCTAACTTCCACTTAGGATCATTAATTGAAATAGCTCTTAATTAATGAGGAATCTTGGATCTTATTTTGAATCTCAAGAAGAAATTATTGAGGTAGATAACCATGGTAAAAAATGTTAATTCTTCTAGCTTCTTTAAATGGGAGATGAGTTCGGGCCTCAATTTTTTCTGACATTGCAATTTGGTTATGAACGCCTGATTTGGTAGGAAATCATTGTCAAAAACTTCTAGTTCTTTTTGTCTGTGATTCCAACAAGTCCTCCGGTAGTGATGTTACACATATTTGTTTAATTTCTTAAAAGTATAAAGCTTCGAGATTATTAGAGTTTAGGCCTTTTAGTCTTATTTATAGTTTTTATAAGATCACTGCAAAAATAATTGCTACCAGATTGTAAAAAAAAGTGCTTAGTGCCACCATTTCAAAAAGTTGATCTGCTTTTGCACATGAAAAGCAAATCCTTACTATCCAGTTTTTAAACTTTTAATCACTAATCAGATTATTGAAGATAAAAAAAGGAAGGAAAAAATTATTGTTTTTAAAATTAATTTTGAGAAAGCTTTTGATTGCGTAAACTAGTATTTTCTGGTGATATTAGGATAACGTTTGCTCTTTATACGCTAATTTCTTTTTCTTTTTTTTTTCTTTTTTCTAACATTCTTTTTTATTACTTCTCTTATTAAAATTATCACTGCTTTCTATTTATTTATTTTTAAATGCTTTCTCATTGTGTGCCATGATCTTGAATCCTTTTTCGGAATCTTTAAATATGTGAAACACTCTTTTCATATTGTGGCAGTGCGAACCATCTTAATTTGCTGAATTTTTTAGGGTGAGAAAACACACTCAGCAAAACCATGAATTTGCATTCATTTGCATGATTTGGAGACAGGTTTAGCAAGAAGTTGTTGGAATCTAAAAAATAGGAAGGTTTAAAAGCTTCATAAACTGAGTGCCTGTATTTCTGTCATTCTAATGTGTTCTTTAACAGGTGATAATCAAAGCAAAGATGATGAAGATAAAGATAATTCCAATTGTACCAGCAAAAAAGATGATAAAATTGACAAACTGAAGCATGCTGCCGTTACTGCACTCTCAGCAGCAGCTGTTAAAGCAAAACTTCTAGCTAATCAGGAAGAAGACCAAATCCGTCAACTTGCTGTGATATTAATCGAAAAACAGGTATCTTGATCAAAGCTAGAATTTACCATCATTGTCTGCTTTCACCTTTTGTTGACCTTTGAGAGATATTCTCCTCTTTTACTGCAGTTGCATAAGTTAGAAAGCAAATTGGCTTTTTTCAATGAGATGGACAATGTGACAGTGAGGGTGCGAGAGCAACTAGACCGGTCAAAGCAGAGGCTTTTCCAGGAGCGTGCACAGATAATTGCTGCTCGACTCGGCATACCCGCATCATCATCAAGAGCTATGCCGCCGTCATTACCTGCCAACAGAATGGCGATGAATTTAGCAAACTCGGTTCCAAGGCCTCCATTGAACATGACTTCCCACAGGCCACCAATGTCTAGACCTGTGGGTATGGCTGCTACTGACTCTAACCCCCAATTTCCCACCAGCACCACAATTTTTGGGAGTTCATTTCACCCTACTGGTCAGGACACAGTTTCTTCTGTAGGGACCAAATAAATCATTAGATTACAACCATTTTAATACAGTAGAATTAACTACATTTTAGTGGGAAACTTGACAAAGTATCCTATGGTCTCTTGACCTCTGTAGCACCCATAGAAGTGTTCATTCTCATAGGAAGGTTTTATAGTGTGAATCAATATCAAGGTGGGTCTCCCGAATGGGATAAAGGATTTTAAATGCGAATTGAAAACTGAATCTACACTTCGTAGACACTCATCTCTTCTCATTTAAAGGACTAAAATAATGGGTTACACTCATAAGAAATTGATAAGGTTTGTTATCAAAATTTCTTGACCAAACACACTAAAAACAATTCCATAGGAATATGAGTTATTCCTGGATTGGAAGTTGTTCGAGAAGTGTCTCGATTTAACATACAGGGTGACTGACTTATCATTCGACGCACTCTACCTGGAAGGTTAAACTACCAGGTGGCATAATAATCTGTTTAGGGTATTTCTATTTGTTGAACATTATAGCATTCATGCATCATGTTTAATTTTATGCCAAACACATTGTTTGAATATAGAATTGCTAATTAAAATTCACTTAATTTTATTCATTACAGCTAAAATGTCCTCCTCTAATATTGCAACCAATAAAATTGATAACTTTGTCAAATGGAATGAATTGTTAAATGACACTTTAAATCAAGATTCTAGTCTAATCCTAAAAGATCTTAATTTGCGGTCGATGCAATTAGTCTCGTAAATATGACCAACAAACGGATGAACGGCTTAGATAGTAATTCGATTTACTTGTAGCAGAATCGTGGTTAGTGGAAGATAATTTATCCGAATGGATATTTGATTCGTGCCACAAACCACATTTGTTCATCCGCTCTAATGTCCGATTCTTGGACTAAAATAGAACATGGTACATATAGAATGCGAGTAGGAACAGGCGGTTCCTTACAACGATTGCATGTGCGGACATTTGTCCGCAATTCAATTCTCGTTATATACGATTATACAACGTTTTACTGGTCCCTAGATTTGCTAGAAATCTAGTGTCAGTTTCACGTTGCATGAGAAATGGTTATTCAATTGACTCGGGGATTGATGAGATCAAGATATACAAAGGGAATTCGTATATAACCTCTGCGATCAATAGAAAAAACTTGTTCATATTGAGCCCGTCAATAGGAACAACAACACATAATATTGAAATGTTCAAGACTGCAAAAACAAGAACTAAAAGACAAAAGGTTTCAAAAGAAAAAACGTATTTATGGCATCTAAGGCTAGGTCATATAGGCTTAGACAGGCTTGAAAGACTCGTGAAAGCTGGTTCCCTAAGTCAGTTAGAAATCGGAACCATGCCAGTCTGTGAACCCTGTTTGGAAGGCAAAATGACCAAAAGACCTTTTACTGGAAAAGGCAATAAAGCCTCAGAAACACTCGAACTTGTGCATACGGACCTTTGTGGACCATTTAATGCAAAAGCTCGTGGTGGATTTGAATATTACATCTCTTTCACGGATGAATATTCACGCTATGGATACGTTTACCTAATGATCCACAAATCAGAAGCTCTTGATAAGTTCAAATAGTATAAAGCTGAAGTGGAAAACCAATTAGGTAAAACTATCAAAACACTTCGATCTGATCGTGGTGGCGAATATCTGGACTTAGACTTCAGAGATTATTTTATAGAACATGGGATAACATCCCAACTTTCAAGACTGGAATGCCTCGGCAAGAAATGGTGTGGTGAAAGAAGAAACCGAACGTTATTAGACATGACTAGATCAATGATGAGTTTCGCAACACTTGTCACTTTCCTTTTGGGGATATGCAGTTAAAACTGCTTTATACATACTCAATGTGGTTCCATCCAAAAGTGTTCCTAAAACTCCACAAGAGTTATGGAATGGGCGTAAAGGAAGTTTACGACACTTTAGGATTTGGGGGTCGCCCGCTCATATGTTGATGGCAAACCCAAAGAAGTTAGAACCCCGAAGTAAAGTATGCCTTTTCGTAGGCTACCCAAAAGAAACAAAGGGTGGGTACTTTTATTGTCCCGTGGAAAACAAAGTATTTGTGTCGACAAATGCAATTTTTCTTGAAGAGGATTTTATGAAAGATAGAAAACCCAGAAGTGCAATAGTGTTGAATGAAATAAGTGATAACAACACAATTCATCAATCAACAAGAGCTGTTGATAAAACACCTGAAATCCAGGTGCAAACTTTATCAGAACCTCGGAGAAGTGGGAGGGTTATTAGAAACCCATAACGCTTTATAGGATTTGGAGAAATCCACATTGCCATAGTTGATGACAATCCGGAAGACCCATTAACTTATAAGAGTGCAATGTGGGATATTGATAAAGAAAAATGGCTCAAAGCCATGGATCTTAAGATGGAATCAATGTATTCCAACTCTGTCTGGACTCTCATAGATCTTCCAAATGGTGAAAAACACATAGGATGCAAATGGATCTATAAGAGAAAAAGAGGTGCAGACGGGAAATTTGAGACTTTCAAGGCTAGATTAGTGGCAAAAGGATATACTCAGAGGGAGGGTATTGACTATAAGGAAACTTTTTCCCCAGTTGCCATGGTTAAATCTATTCGCACCATCTTATCCATTGCCGCTTATTATGATTATGAGATTTGGCAAATGGACGTCAAAACTACCTTCCTTAATGGCAATCTAGACGAAAGCATCTATATGATGCAACCAGAGGGATTCATTACTCCAGGACAAGAACAAAAGGTTTGTAAGTTGCAAAGGTCCATTTATGGACTTAAGCAAGCATCAAGGTCTTGGAATATTAGGTTTGACGATGCAGTCAAAACTTATGGCTTTGAACAGAATGTAGATGAACCTTGTGTATACAAGCGTATCATAAAAGACAAAGTGGTATTCATAATTCTTTACGTTGACAATATTTTGTTAATTGGAAATAACAAAGGAACGTTAACAGAAGTTAAAGAATGGCTGACAAATCAATTCCAAATGAAAGATTTGGGAGAGGCTAGTTATGTTCTTGGGATTCAGATCATTCATGATCGAAGCAAGAAATCACTAGCATTGTCTCAAGCAACGTATATTGATAAAATTATCAAACGCTTTGCTATGCAAAATTCCAAGAAAGGTATTTTACCTTTTAGGCATGGAATTAGCTTGTCTAAGGAACAATCACCTAAGACACCTCAAGTTGAGGAAATGGGACAGATACCATATGCTTCACAGATAGGAAGTCTAATGTATGCAATGTTGTGTACTAGACCAGGATATCCGTATGCGAGTGGGAGTAGTCGCCGAGTTCCAATCCAATCCTGGAAGGAACATTGGGTTGCGATTAAAAGCAATTCTCAAGTATCTTAGGAGAACGAGAAATTATATGTTAGTGTATGGAGATAAGGATTTGATCCTTACAGGATACACCTGATTCGGTTTCCAAGGTGATAAAGATTCTAGGAAATCAACATCGGGTGCGGTGTTTACACTTGGTGGAGCCGCCATAGTTTGGAGAAGTATTAAGCAAGGTTGTATTGCGACTCCACTATGGAAGCAGAATATGTTCTTGCTTGTGAAGGCGCAAAGGAAGCGTCTGCCTCTGGAAAGTTCCTCAAAGATTTGGAAGTTGTTCCAAATATGGAATTGCCCATAACTCTCTATTGCGATAATAGTGGTGCAATGGCAAATTCAAGGGAACCAAGATCACACAAAAGATCAAAACATATAGAGAGGAAATATCATCTTATAAGGGAGATAGTGCATCGTGGGGACGTCCTGGTCACGAAGATAGACACGAAGGACAACAGAGCTGATCCGTTTACAAAGACTCTCACGGCTAATGTGTTTGAGGGTCACCTAGAAGGACTAGGATTACGAGACATGTCTTACTTACTCTAGGGCAAGTGGGAGATTGTTGGGATTTATGCCCTAGAATTCGTAGTTTGTAATAGAATATTTTATGAATAAATAAAAGTATTATTTTAGTGAATTTTGTGCAATTTATTATATGTTGATATTCGTTATATATTCAAACATTAATAGAAAATTCCAGAGTTACTAATTTTGTAATCTTGACTACTATAAGATATAAAGTGGATCTAGTCCAAGATAGTAACTCAAATAGTCTACAATAAACGAATACGGTTAGGAAACTTTATTCTGGTAACACTGTTGATGTTGTTCACTGATTTGATCCAAATCATTAGCATGATGTAGATGCAAGTGGAAACATCATATATAATGAGTTTATATAAGACTGGACCAGGATAATAAATCGATTCCTAAATAACACCGTTGATAGGAAATGATGTTGTAATATCAAATTTACGTTATTAAGATTGATACGTCTCAATCCTGAGTATGTTGTGAACTCACATTAATGAAGTCTTTTCCTTTGATTCACATAGTTGAGGGTGATCTGTTGATACACTCGATAAACTCCTGTTTTGGGGAAATGACTAAATTGGTGCTTGGGAACATTTCTGTACAAGATGGCATTCATAACTTTCCTAAAACAAATGAAAGTGTTAGTGCGACACTATTCTAATTTAGGAACTTTAGGTATCTCCCTTGTTGTAATGATTTGGTACTTGAACATGAGGCCTCACCTTCTCATTGGCCCGAGAAGGATCGTTCTATACTTGAAAACTATAGAAAAATGTTCATTAGAGAATCATCGGGTACACAAGGATAAAAGAGATAATTACAATGGTAAAACGGTAATTTTGACCCAGTTGTAATTATGAGATTACCACGTGAAGGATATGTCAAAACAAACTTAATAACAAATGGACATAACTCATCTATAGTGAGGGGAGTTCAACTTATGGTTTATAGTGGAATTACCCTTAGTTAATAATTATGATTAATTAATTAATGAGTTTAATTAATAAATCAATAATTATTGGAGCCCATGATCTATAGGTCCATCAGGTCCCTATGCTAGCCCATATATCATTGTAACTAACCAAGTTATTAATTTAACTAGGAAGAAAGAATTATATTAAAGTAATTGAATTACTTAAATAAAGGGAGATATTAATTGTTTAAATAAAGAGTTTATTTAAATAGAAATTAATATTAATATTATTAATTGTTTAAATAATGAGTTTATTTAAATGAAATTAATAATTAATATTATTAATTAAATAATGAGTTTATTTAATTAATAATAAAGAGAGAGAATTGAATATATTTGTTTTATGAAACAAATTAGTATTTTGCCCAAAATAATTAATTAAATTGACTTAGTTCAATATTAATTAATATATGAATTTTTGGAATTTATGTTTTTAATTAGAATTAATTATTTACATTTTTTCTAATTTTGAAAACATAAAAGAAAGGATAAATAAAAAAAAAGATAAATAAACATTTATCTCTCGCCACTTGTCAAAATCCAAGGAAAATCAAATTTTCTTGTTTTACAACAAGTCTGACGCCATGGTGATAATGTTTATTTTATTTTTTTAATTTTAATTAATTATGATTATTTAATTTAAAAGAAATAAGAATCCTAATTTGATTAGGAAACAAACTCTTATTTTTCTTATAAATATGACCATTGGGTGCTCATATTTGTAGACTTGAAATTTATCAAAAGGCTCTCTCCTTTGCCTTCCCATTGCCGATTTTGGCATAGAAAAATAAGAAGAAAAATTCTTCCGGTTCGATTCCCACAAGTCGGGTTGGTTTATGATCGGGATATAGCATAGAAGACTTGGTGAAGTGGATTGATGCTGTAAAGGAAACCCCAACCTATTCTCCATAAATCTACAATGTAAGTTTTTTTTCGAAAACCTTATAATTTTATTTTTTCGATTTGATCACGATTGCATGTTATTAACGGATCCGTAATTAATCGTTAATTAATTTACTAAAAAAAATTCCGCAAATTTAGTAAATAGTTCCTTCAAATACTTCACGCCATTTCAGAAATTAATGCCATTGATTCAATGTCTCTACTAAATAATGTGAACCAGTATTTTCAAGAAGTTAAGAAGTATAACGAGTTGCAATCATCATTCTCTGCGCAATTGACTACAGTAGATCGAGATCGTCAGCTAATGGATCACAAGTCTCATTTGGAGGAATATCTTTGAAAGAGAGTAGTTTACTTATAAATCAAGATGGATTCCAACAATGTTCAATGGCAATTACTTGGGAAATCGAAGAATTAAAAGCAAAGATCGAAGAATTAGAAGCAGAGCATGTGGCACTGGAAGTTAAAAATGAGGAGAATGAAGAAAGTTTAAATCATCAAAGATCTAAAGCCTAAAAAATACGTGAAAAAGTTTGTGCCCTTGAGAATGTTCCGACTATGACTGAATCAGATGTGAAGTCTTTGAATAATCTTTGTCGGATATTAGAAAGGTCTCGTGAAGAGTTGAAAGACTACCAATGGCTTCCTTGAGTTTCTTTCTTTGATTTTTAGGAATTGTTGACATTTATTGTTTTGTATTCTTCCTTCTTGTTATGAACGAACTGCTTATCTCCCTTTTATTTATTGTTTTCAGTTGGATGGACTGTTTATTCCCCCTTTTGTCTTCGATTGGATGAACTTGTAGTTTCTTCAAGTTGTTTATATCTCTTTTAATAACTCAAAAACAAGTTATAATGCAATGAATTTTTTTTTGTTTGGTTGACTGAACTTAATTTTATTTAAACTGCCTATGTACCATTTTCTTAATTAGGGATCAAGTCATAAAGTAGTTCAAGTACAAAGTGATTCTTTTTTTTTTAACTGAACTTAAAGTTTCCTTTAAGCTGCCTACGTACCCTTTATATGAATAGGGATCAAGTCGAACGTAGTTCAAGTACAAAGATTTTTTTTAATCATGGAGTTTAGGCTCTTACGATTAGGAGCTTTACAATTTAAGCATAATATCTTTTAAGAAATTTGTCGTTGATGGGGCCAATCCGTAGTCCATTTTTATCGACTATCTTGTATGCTCCATTTGTGTAGACTTCTTTCACAACATAGGGTCCATCCCATTTTGATGGAAATTTGTTCATTGTATGTCGAGTTGTGATGATGGGTCTTCGAACTGAAAGTACAAGATCGCCAACTTGAAATGTTCGAGTTCGTACTCTTTTGTTGAAGGCTTTAGACATGCGTGCCTGATAACATTCTAAGGATTATTGTGCATCATGTCTCTTTTCATCCAGTGCTTCTAACTCTTGAAGACAAACCTTAGCATTTTCTTCCTCAGTTAGTCCTTCTTGAATTGCCATGCGTAAAGATGGAATCTCTCTTTCTAATGGGAGGACAACTTCGACTCCATAAACAAGAGAATAAGGTGTAGCTTGAGTGGGAGTGCGATAAGTAGTTTTGTATGCTTACAATGCTTCTCCAATCCTCTCTTGCCAATCTCTTTTTGTCTTTGAGACCACTTTCTTCAATAAGTTGCACAATGTTTTATTAAATGTCTCCTGCTAATCTGTTCGCTGCGGCATTGTACATGGAAGAATTGTATTTCTTGAAACCAAATTTCTCACATAATTTGTCAATCCAACTATTGGAAAATTGTTTCCCATTATCTGTCACAATATAGCGAGGAATTCCATATCGATATATGATATGAGTGCGAATGAAGTCTGTTATATGTTCTTTCTTTGCTTCCCTTAACGGGATTGCTTCGGCCCATTTTGAGAAGTAGTCAGTTCCAGCAAGAATATAAGAATGTCCCGCTGATGACTTAGGTGTTATTGGTCCAACAAGATCAAGTCCCCATACTTCAAAAGGCCACGAAGCCACAGTAGGATGTAATGGCTCCGGAGGTTGATGTATAAAGTTAGCATGGAATTGACAAGCTTCACATCTTTTTACATATTGCATTGAATCTTGAACCATCGTAGGCCAATAATATCTCGTTCTTTCTAATTGATAATGGAGTTTTGGGCCTGATCGATGAGCACCACAAACACCTGAATGAGCTTCTTCAAATGCTTGAACTGATTCTTCTTTTCCAAGACACCGAAGGAAAAGTCCTTCATATGATTGACGATAGAGTGTATCTTTATAGTAGATAAAACGAGCTGCTCTTCTTCGTATTTCACTCTTCTGACGAGGGTTTGTAGGGAGTCTTCCATGCTTGAGATAGTCAATGATAGGTTGCCGCTAATCTTCCTCTTCAATGACATAAACCGATATCATATTTGCTTCTTGAAGATTATTTTCAACAGGGAGCATGATCCATCTTTGATAGAGAGGAATATTTAAGATTTCATCCTTAGAAATTGTGAGCGCAGTAGCAAGATTTGCCAAGGCGTTTGCTTCCTTGGGACATGCTCTGGCTTACACTTTCAAATTTTTCTAATAAAGTCTTAGCAAGATTGAAGTAAGATATCAAGTCTTCATGTTTCACATCATACTCTAATAATAATTGATTAATTACCAACTTAGAGTCACCGTAGATGTCCACATGTGTTATCCCTATCTCTAATGCCATTTGAAAAGCCAGTTCAAGACAGCTCACATTCCACTAAGCTCCACTATTAAAGCAGATTCCTTTTTTAGTTTGTTTTCTTATGTAATTATTCAAGTTCATTATTTGCTTTTCAAAAGGTAGTTGACAGGGGTCCTGTCCTGTCTCCCACCTTCATTTCTTTTGTTTTTATCTTTCAATTATTTTACTTTTCATAAAGATGATTCTGACAAAGGTCCTGTCTTGTCGTTTCATCCTTATCTTAGATAGACTTAACCTTAGTTAGTTCAACCCTAGTTCAAATATCAGTCTATAAAAAGACTGATTCTTGTAAAGAGGCGATCATCGAGCAAAAGCATTAAGCTCTCATCCTTCTCTCTCTCAAACCCTGATAGTAGATCCTTGGCCCATGCTCTAGGCTTACACTTTCAAAACTTTCTAATAAAGTCTTAGCAAGATTGAAATAGGGTATCAAGTCTTCATGTTTCACATCATACTCTAATAATAATTGATTAATTACCAACTTAAAGTCACCGTAGATGTCCACATGTGTTATCTTTATCTCTAACGCCATTTGAAGACTAATGATAAACGCTTGATACTCAGCAATATTATTAGAACACAATTCAGCAAATGCAAAGCTATATGGTAGCATGTGCTGTTCGGGTGAAATGAAAATTACACTTGCTCCCGCCCCATTTCTCCGTGATGCTCCATCAAAATACATAGTCCAAGGATCAGTGGTTTCAACATACAAGACTTCTTCATTAGGCAAATTTTTAGATAACTTCCAATCTTATGAGGCTGGATGATCTACCAGAAAATCTGCTAGACAATGTCATATTATTGAAGCAAAATTGCCTATTTTGCTAGTCTTCCAGAGATAACAGGTCTCGATAAGATGTATTTAATCGGGTCTGCTTTTCCCACCAAGTGCATTGTGAAAGCTTGCATGTAATGCCTCAACTTATCAATAGCGAAAAAGAGTGAAAGACACATTTTTTTCGATTGGAGAGTAGTTTAATTCGGCTCCAGTCAAAGTTCTACTCAAATAATAGAGTGCTTGTTCTTTACATTTTGCACTTTTTGTGCAAGCAATGCTCCAAGTGACCTTTCTTGTGCAGCAATATATAAGATCAAAGGTTTTCCTCTTATAGACGCACCTAAAACTAGAGGATTAAGTAAATATTTCTTTGTGCTATCAAAAGTATTTTGACATGCTTTATCCCATTCAAACCTTGTATCTTTCTTCATCAATCTCTGGAAGGGTTGACAACGGCCTGCCAAATTTGAGATAAATCTTCTAATATAGGCTAAACGTCCCTGGAGACTCCTTAACTGTTGCAAGTTTTAAGGTTCTGGCATCTTTTGGATAGCATCAATTTTTGATTGATCAATCTCGATTCCTCGATGTCTTACAATGAAGCCAAGAAATTTTCCTGAAGTCACACTAAATGCACATTTGAGGGGATTCATATTTAACTGATATTTTCTTAAGCGGTCAAAGACTGTTTTCAAATCCTGTAAATGATTTGTCATTTCCTTGGATTTAACGACCAAATCATCTACGTAGCATTCAATATGTTTGTGTAACATATCATAAAAAATTCTTTGCATAGCACGTTGATAAGTAGCTCCAGCATTCTTTAGTCCAAATGACACTACTTTATAGCAATATATTCCCTTTGGAGTGCGAAATGCAGTCATTTCTTCGTCTTCAAGAGCCATTCAGATTTGGTTATACCCTGATGAGCCATCCATGAAGGATAAAGTTTTATGACTTGTGGCAGCGTCCACCATAATTTCTGTGATGGGCAACGGGAAATCATCTTTTGGACATGCATTTTTCAGATCACGAAAATCAACATAAACACGAAGTTGTACATTTTTCTTCTTCACGAGAACAATATTCGCTATCCATGTTGGGTATTGTACTTCACGAATAAATCCAGCTTCAATCAACTTATTGACCTCTATTTCAATTTGAGGAATAAGTTCTGGTCAGAAGTGACGTTGTGTTTGCTTAACTGGTCGATAACCTTTTTTAATCGCAAGATGATGGACTGCAATTTTGGGGTCAAGTCCTGACATTTCTTTGTATGACCAAGCAAAGACATCTTTATATTCCATCAGTAATTTTATGTAATCTCCGTGTTCTTCTTGAGAGAGCAACTCGCTTAGAAAGGTTACACGAGGCGCTTCCATCGTACAAAGGTTTATCTCCTTAAGTTCATCAACAATTGATTGGCTCCCATCTTATAATGTTATTGGAGCTTCATCAGCATCCTCCTCAGAAGACTCTGAGTCTGAAGTCTCTTCAATAGTAACGTGATGGCAAGTAACATTATCTTCTGCATAATTCTCATCATAATCTTCTTTTGTTGGATTGGTAGAGATAATGAAATGTCGCTTCACTTTTAAAGGACCTTATGTATTTTTTAAAAGGGAGGCTTTTCTCTTCATTCGTGAGGGAATGACACTTTGAATTTCTTTCATATCGTCTACTCCAACCAATTGTTTCTCTTTCAAGGGTTTCACTTTACTTTCACGTGACATGCGATGAAAGACCGAATTTTGTTCCTTATTTTCTTCATTTGTCATAGATACACTTAATCTTTGAAAAAATGAAGAACGAGTTGAAGTATGATGTTAACCCTCCTCCTCTTTTCTAGATGCATTCAATCTTTCGAAGATAGATGGACGAGTAATTTGAACTTCAAGGCGATCAAAGACAGAGATCCTTTCACTAACTTCATTCTCATCCTTTGAATCGTCAATTTCTTTTGCCGAGATATAGTGCATATCTTCAACTCTCTCTTTCCACTTCCTAGTTATACGAATTGGTTCTGAGTTTGTATAACCAATTCCAGCAATGGATTGAGGTACAACATAACCTTTCTTCAAAAGGTTCTTTTGTGTTTCAGAGAGCCCCGATCTTTCATTATCACAGAGCTTTAAACTTCCCAACCTCGTGTAAGTTGTAAAGTCATATCCCGTATTTGCTAGAAGTTTGTATGCCTTAAGATCATACACGCCTTCAATCCGTTCATTAGGACTACAAGTACCATTGTTGATAACCTTCTCGTCAATATATTCCACTGATGAATTATTGACCTTTTGGTTTGTCATCTTTGTGAGAGGTATGGTAAAACTTTCTTTTAATATTTTAACATCTTTAACTTTTACCTTTTCTGAGCACTCGATGAACCGTGATTGACCCTTCTTCCTCCAGAATAAAGGGATATATCTCAAAACAGGAGAGTGTAAAGGTTGTAAAGGTTTTTCTCTTGGGGAATCTTGAACCTCATAAGTATTTATACTTGCCTCAAATGCTTCTTCCATCGACTTTACTTCCACTTCTTTGGGACTTTCAATCATAAGAATCTTCGCGCGTATAGTCTCTTCCACTACATTACTTTGTGTATAAAATTTCGCGTCTGCAAAGTGAGATTCCGCTTCTGTGAAGGGATTAGTATCAGCCTCAACTTTCTTCACACCGTCTTGATGAAACTTGAAGCATTGGTGTAAGCTGGAAGTTATTACCCCATTTTCATGGATCCAAGGTCGATCTAATAACAACTTATAGGTGGTATTAGAATCAATGACATGAAATATGGCATTAGCTTTTAAATCCCCGATGATGAGTTCTAAGCGAATCATGCCTATTGTTCGTTGTCCCTCTTGGTTAAAACCTTGGATCATTAAACGGCTTTTTGACAATTCCTCCATTATGATGCCTAATTATTTCATTGTGGATTTAGACATTATATTAACTGCTGAGCCATTATCGATAAGAATTTGACTAACCCTTTGCTCATGGAGATATCCTGTTCTGAAAGTAAAAACAGATCATTTAGTGTGAAAGAAGATAGATCATTCAAATTCGTCACATCTTGAGCCTTGTCTATAGAATGATCATCACCACTGAGTATGTTAACTGTATTACAAGCAACAGTTTCACAAACTTCGTCTTCAATATCATCAAAGAAATCCAGTGGGAAGAATTCTTTCAAGAGTAATTTCCATCGCGGAAGAATGATATCTTTGCTTTCTTCTACCACGAATTTAGGCTTCTTACTCTTCTTCTTCCTTGATTGTTTGTTCTTCTTTCCACGCTTTATTCTGGATGGAAGGGATTTCTTCTCAATATGACGTTGTTTCCGTTGCTTTTGACGGGTTACAAAAGTCCATCCGACTTCATCTTCATTGTCTTCAGGCTTGATTTCCTCTTGCAGACTGGTCTTCTCGATTTTAGATATGAACCAAACAACAATTGGTTCGAAAGTTCTAAACTGAATTAAGGTCGCTTCTAGATTGTGTAAATCCGGATCATTTGTAGTTGATGCTACCGCAGTATGATTTGACTGAGAAACCTCATCAAGATCCAGCTCAATCTTTCTTTCTTGAGCCAACCTTAAGATTATTTATTTTAAAACAAAGCATTTCTCCACCGGATGACTAACGACTTGGTGGAATTTACAATAATTGGGCTCATTTATTCTTCCCATTTCTTCAGGTCTTTTGCATTCTAGAAGTTCAATGAGTTGATTCTTGAGTAATTGTTCTAACATGTCAGGGATGTCAGAATCAAGAAAGGGGTAGATCTTTTCCTGTCTTTCCTTTAGAGTTAGACGACGCTTCTCATTTCTTTGTCGTCTTTCATCCATCTTCTCTTTTCCTTTTGGAGGAAATTTAAATGGGGTTGTGTTGACAACCATGGAATCTTTGGTAGAGACTTTTGGAGCTTTTTCTACCTTATTGAGTTTCTTCTTGTCTTTTCTAAAATCGGGGATGAAAGTTTCCTTATTTCCCCTACTAGCAATGCTTAGCTCCATATCGGGAGCGCGAGTTGCTAGTTCTTCAAAAGTGCGGGGTTTTATACCTTGTAGGATATAAAGCAGCCCCCAGTGCATTCCTTGAATACACATCTCTACAGTAGATATTTTAGTGAGACGGTCTTTACAATCGAGACTCAAAGTTCTCCAGCGGTTGATGTATTCAACAACAGGCTCATCCTTCCTTTGTTTTCGCATTGGTGAGCTCCATTATACTAACTGTTCGCCTTGTGCTATAAAAGCGATTCAAGAATTCATTTTCTAATTCTTCCCAACTATCAATGGATTCAGGTTCCAAGTCAGTATACCAGTCAAAAGCATTTCCCTTCAGCGTTTGGACAAATTGCTTGACCAAAAAATCTCCCCGAGTACCAGCATTTTCACACATTTCAACGAAATGGGCGATATGTTGCTTTGGATTACCCTTTCCATCGAACTGTTGGAATTTTGGTGGTTGGTAGCCAATTGGCATTCTCAAAGTATCAATCCTTTTTGTGTATGTCTTAGAATATAGAAGAGAATTCTGAGACGACCCTCCATATTGAGTATAATGGAGTTCGTTATCATATCTTGGAGTTGTTGGACCGATAATGAAGCAATCAAAGTAGAGTGTTGAGGTTGGTGATTTTCTTGAACATCCTTCCTTTTATCTTCAACAATCTTCACATGTGAAGGATTATGACTTGATTCAGCTACATCATGATGTTCCGACTTATTCATAAGAAAAGCAATCTTCGAGTCTCGTTCATCAACTGCTTTTGTCAGCATAAAAATTCTTTTCTCCATATCAGCCAACTTGTCTTTGATACTACCGGAATCGGCCATCATGACAGACATAATCTCAGCATTTGATGGATCAGTAGGTCATTTGATATTTTCAAGAGGATGAGAAGATATATCTTCAGTTTCACGATCAGAAAGAGGGTTACCTTGGATGTTAACATTATCTTCATGATCAGGTACTTCCAGTTGCTTCTTCATTTTGCTCTCAGCAACCGAGAGAGATTGGATTTTTGGTAATCGAAGATCTTTGGAACGATTACGAGTGATAGGACCCTTTTGAGAGTCATTTGAGGTAGCGGCTCCTGAAGATGTCTTCTTAGATGCCATTGTTTTCTTGATGATGAAAAAGAGATGAGAGGTAGAGATTGTCCCACCGGGCGTGCGATTTCGATATGGTGAAATAAATGCGGAATAAATGATTTGTATTTATGAATTTGAGTAGTTAAAATCTCTAATAAATATCCTCTGATGCTTTCTCAAAAGTATAAACTTTGACTCGAGGGTCAATCGACGTGTTCTCAGATCAAATGATTGATTGAATGAAAATCTTCTATCTTGAACACTATAATTCTCCGGGCTTGTGGGATCTTGATCTTCAAAGAATTTGTCTTCGAATAATCCTTCAATTCGTCTTGGATCTTTATAGTCTTCGAGTTGTTCGATCTTCGGGATTTTCAATCTTCGAATTCTTCAGAGTCTTCAGTCTTCGAATTCTTCAGATTCTTGGATCTTCGTGTTCTTCGAATCGTCTTAGATGTTCAGAGTTTTCGGGATTATCTTGCATCGTCAGAGCCTTTGAGATTGCCTTCGGTTTTCTTCTTCTCCAAAGTTCTTCCTGAGTTATGAATGACCTACTCTATTTATAGAGTTTTCAATGGCCCTTTTGGTGGCCTGAGTTTAACTTGATAATGGGTCTGAGAGCCATATGGCACAATTTGGTTGGACCAACTTACATCATCAAATGACCATGGAAAATGACATGTGGCGTCATTTTATTAGTCAATTTTATGTTTTTATTTTAAAATAAAGACACGTGTCAAATTATGATTGGTCTCTTTTTAATGACATGTAATTTTATCATTTATTTAGATAATTACGTGGCGAATTGTAATTGGTTGAATTTTCTCCTTCTACATAAAATTTTTATAAAATGACATTTTTTTAACATTCGTTAATTTAATGAAAGAAAACATTTGATCAATAAATTTATAAAAATAATTAAAACTATCAAAACTTTAAAAATGAGTGAATTTTAATTTAAAATATTCTTATAAAATCATAAATTATTGAGAATAGAAATATATTATAAAATAAATTAATTATTAATTTATAATAAAATGAAAGTTTTAGTTCATAAAAATTCATTTATACGACAATTATTTAACCCAAAATAAAGAATTAAAGTTAAAACCAACTATTAATAAATTATTGAAATGAAACAAATGTACTATTTTAATAAAATTTTAAAAAAGTTGTGCTATATTTATAAATAAAGGAAATTTTACTAGATAGTAGATTTTGATTCAAAATTTATAAATATACGTCATTTAAAATTATTTATAAATATAATGATTTTTACTGTGCTAATTAGTGATTATCAGTAATTGATATTTTAATAATAGTTCATTTATTATAAAAGTATGTAATTTTATGTTAATTATTGATTGACTAACTCAAAATTCACTATATTTATAAATATTTTTAAACTAGGATATTTTTATAAATTTTACCGATATCTTACTAGATTTGCAATCTTTTCGACAAATAATCACGTATTTTACCCTACTCTTTTGGTAATTCTCCCTCAAATTTGTGCTATTTTTAAAACTAAGTTACTTTCAATCTCAAAAGTAGAAAGTCAAAAAAAGAATAGGAAATTCTCTCTAAAAATGTCTCAAGAAATTCATCCGCTCGACCGATTGAGCCGAGTGATTAAACCGGTTGAATGGTAATGAACCGTTGCCGTGAGAAACGTTCTGATACGGTGGCGGAAAAATAGAGACAGAAATCAGAAAAAAAAAAAAAAAAGATCAGAGGAGAAAAAACAGTGTCTGTAAAAACGAAAAACGAAAAACGGAAAAAAGAAGGAAAAAGAGACGTTACAGAAGCTTCCTTAATAAGTTGAAACCCAATCTCTCTCTCTCTCTCTCTCAATTACCGCCATGAAAGCATCTCCTCGAGCTCGGACTCTCATCGGTTGAAAAAATCAACGCGATATTTTCAGCAAAATCGCATGATCGTGTCTTTTCTCGATTTAGATCGCAATGGACGCGTTAATTGAACTTTGCGATTTGATTTCGCAGAATCCGACCTTGTTCGCTGAAAAGCTCACGTGGATTTGCAATCGATGTCCTCCACCGGAGTCTCTACTCGCCGGATCTCCGTCCATTTCTCGATCTCAGCTCAATGCGGTACTCGCCGTTGCTCGATTTCTTTCTAAGTGTCATGAATCGGTTGATTTGCGCCCTAAATCTGTTGTTCTTGAGTTTCTTTCGTTCGATTCCTTTATCGTTTAACTTATCTTTTTGGCCGCAATCTTATGGAACTGATGCTATTGCTGTATTTTATGGTGAATTTTTGAATTACACGTCGAAAGCTTGTGAATTATCGAAGGATTTCGCTATGGAGGTTTCGGGGTTCACGAGTGAGGTGATTTTAGCGGCGATAAATGATTCTGGCGAAGATTCGGGAATTTCTAGAGCTTATCTTATGGCTTTGTCCAAATGTTTTCTCCCGATTATTCCTTCGGATGCTGATAAGCTGATTAATTGTATTCTTGATCGTTTTTTGGTATCTGTGGCTGCACCAGGAACATCTGGGGAGCAAATTCAGGTAAATTCTGAGGCCTCATCTTCTCAGGGTTCGCCATTGAGTGCAAACCATCATCAGGCAAATGAAAGTTCAAGTCCTGGAAATGAGACCAGTCAGGTTTCGGGTTCTTTCAGTGGTGGTACACCGCGTATTACAGATGATGCTACTAGTGCTTCCTCAAGAGGGTCAGGGATGATGAATGGGGGCAGCATTTTTTGGAAGAGTGGTGTAGATCAACTGGGTTTGATGGGATTCAATGAAGGTGGGGGAGTAGCTTTTATAAGGCAACAAGTTGCCTTCTTTGAGGATGAGTCTATTGAGATTTTGGAGAAGCAGGAAATTGCCTTCAAATTGATGACCCACATTTTGTATTATGCATCTTTTGACGTGAGGCTCTGGGAGCAGATAAGATCAATAACGAAGAAGCAGCTACAAACATTGCCAACTTTTCTTAAGGTGGAGTTTTCTAATGTTAAACTTGCCACAAATGGTTACTTGGGCTTAAAATGTTTTTTTTTTCAAAACTATGTTACCTGGACAGTTTTTTGGACAGAAGAAATACTTTAGTTGTTGTTAAACTTGCCAATTGATGTGCAGATTAGGAAGCGAGATTGGAGCGAACAAGGTTCAATTTTAAAAGCAAGAATTAATACTAAACTTTTGGTCTATCAAGCTGCTGCCAGGTTAAAATTGAAGACCATTGCCTCTCTTGATTCTGAGGGGAAATCGGCTAAGAAGTTAATATTTGAAACTTTTGCATTATTGATGGATGCTTCTGAAGCATGTTTACTTTCTGTGTGGCGAAAGTTGAGAATCTGTGAAGAACTCTTTGGTTCCTTGCTTACTGGGCTTGCACAAATTGCTGTTGCACGTGGAGGACAGCCACTACGCGTGTTGCTCATCCGTTTGAAACCTGTTGTTTTAACTGTGTGTGCACAGGTATATATTCATGATTGTGTTAGCTTTTTCTGAATGCAGAGAAAGTGGTTAACGATTTTTTTCGCTTCCTTAAAAATTTCCTTTTGTTCTAAATGCAGAGGAAGTGGTTTGATTATAAGTTGTAATTACCCAGTTTGTTTGATTATAAATTATTGGCCCGCATACTTGTATTTAGGTGGCGATAGGTGTCTCTTTTTGGGTATACGGGGTATATGGCCTATTTTTTGTATGTTCTTTTTATTTATTTTATCTTCTTTCATTATAACAATGAAATTGGCTTGTCAGCCCTCTTTTTCAAAAAAAAAAAAAAAGAGAGGAAGTGGTTTAACATTTTTTCCATTTATGTAATGAATTTGTTCTAGGCCGTTATTTGGGGCAGCAACCAGGGGGCAATGTTTGAAAGTGTCTTGACAACGTGTTGTGAGATAATTGAATCTTGCTGGACCAAAGATCGAGCTCCTATTGACACATTTATCATGGGATTGGCTACAAGCATCCGTGACCGCAATGATTGTGAGGAACAGGTTTGTTGTGTGAGATTGCAGAGTGGTAGATAAGTGCTTATACGTTTCTATAAAATTTCAAAGATCCTTTTTGCTAGTTTCACTTTTGAATTGTTTTAGCTTTTTTTTTTTTGAAACTTCTCATTGATAAATGAAAAGACCAAAAAAGCTCTAAAATTACAAAAAGATGTTGAATAAAAAAGAAGACATGTAAACTACCCTTTTATTGCCCTTGCCAACTACAAAAGGATAGTTATTTGCGATAATGTTGTTTAGTTTGTAGATGCGTTTTCATTGGTGATAATGTTGTTTAGTTTGTAGATGAGTTTTCATTGGTTTCCTGTGGTTGATACTTTTGGACTGAACACTTGCTGACCACTCCAAATTTTGAATCCCATGGATATCAGTGATTACCTTATACCACAATGAGTGGGGTTCCAAAGGAAATCTCCACAACCATTTATGGAGCAAGACAACATTTTTCTTATCATTACCATCGAAAGCATGTCCTCCCTTATTTTTTTTTTGGGGGGGAGGGTTGGCCATAACAACTTCCCATTTGACCAGATGAAAAGCTCCCATGGAGTTTGATTCTTCTACTTGCCCAATACTTCCAATTATGGAAGGAGACGATCGATGCAATGAACCAACTTCCATCGGGCTTTTGGACATTTATTTCTACCAGAACGACCGCACAATATTTTTCTGAGACTTAGATGCCGACCACTTGATAAAACGTCCATAGGTATCACTAATTGCTTTAGACCTCCAAGTTCCACATGCTGAGGGAATATTTCTAACTTTGATCCAACCTCCATACCCCAGGGGATTAAATCAACACTGCCACCCTTTTCCTCATTCCACTTTTCCAATTTAATAGCCAGATCACCATAAGTGACACATCCTTGATTCAAGCATCGTATTCTGGCCAAATCCTGATTTGGATATTTTAATAAAGCATTATCCGGTGAAAAGGATTGATGTTATTTTTTCCGAGGTACTACATTGGATGCTGTCTAGAATCCTTTCCCATTCATCATGGATGCATCTTCTAATCACTTCTAATGTAGATTCAAAGCAAATACCTGTGACAAGGTTGTTTTCTGAAGCTTCGATGGGTTCATTTCTTTTAGTATTCTCTAGCTTAGAGGCTCTAGTGGTGATTGCATCAGCATAGAATAGCTTCGACAACCCGGTCGCTTTTGTTTCTCTTGTCTACATTCCTACCTTCAAAGTCACAATTTATCAACTTAGGTCGTTTGTTTCAAAGGAATATAAGATTACCTTGGTAATGTAATTAGGTTAATAGTGTTTGTTTTGGGGAATTCGTGGATACGCAGATATCCATAGATGCCTGGAATCTCAGGATACCCATGTTCATGGGTATCTGGATAGCTTAAAAAACATGGGTTTTCTAGGATTCTAATAAAGATGTGATTGAGTAATGATATTTTTACTCCTTTTTAGGTTCTACTTGTTTTTTTATCATCAATATTTTATTCTATATTATATTTTTGGAATAAAAATTATTTTATTAAAATAATTAGAAATTTTGTGTAATAGCTCAAATAAATATTATATTTATATTGAGTTGGATACAAATTAAAATAATATTTTTTTATTTTTGGATCAAAATTTTCTTTAATTTATATAATTCAATATTTAATTTTAAAATCAAAATAATTTGCTTTTATTTTTAATTCACATATAATTTGTATGTACTAAACTAGTTTATCAATTAAATTTATTCTAAATCAATTTATTTGACATTTTTAACACTTATTTTTTTCATTATTTAATTATATTTCATCAACTCTCTTACTTTCTATTTTTTATTTTATTTAAAAATAAATCAATTTAATAATCTAACAATAAATCACTCTATAAATTAATTTATATGTATATATAGAATAAAATTTATTTTAATTATGTAATATATTAATTAACGATTCAATATTAAATTAAACTAGAATTAGAATAAAATAAAATATATTAAATGAATACATTAAATTTTTTTATAATAAAAATCATGTAATTTAAATATTTTATTAACATGAATTAATCTATACAAATAAAAATATAAGAAAAGTATTATTGATGTAAATAAATAATAGTATAATTAGACTCACATGTAATTATAATAAATTCGCTACATAAATGTTGCAAAGTTACTCAAATATTCTTATGCATTCATCTAAAAATTTTCTACAAAACAAACACAGTAATCTAAAGATGTCAGACATCTGGATTCTGGGAGATGCCAGGCATCTTAAGATACTGGGTATCTAGATTGCCTGCAAACAAAAGGCCCCTTAGTGAACGTTTTCTATTTCTCTTCGTTGACACCACAAGGGATGATGATATTCGATTTAGCTCCATTGTTTAAAACTTTGGTAATATCTGCAAAACAGCCCAGTGTGTTTGTGATTTTCTGAACAAAAATCATTATCACAATCTATTTTCTGGTAGAATTTTTAGATATTGGGATACTAAATTAGATCTAGGATAGTATATTTAGTCCATACTATCACCTGGGGTTCCAAAAGAAATCTTGTGCCAATGATTTTTGTTTTTTCCTTTCACTAAGGCTCTGCCTTTTTTCTGAACTAATCCAGACCAAGGAAGAATGTTTTGTTTTCTATTCTGTAAGAAGTTTCCTGGGAGAACGCCATATAACATTCATGCAGAGGTTAATAAAAAGAAGATAGGAAGAGAGGAAGATGATGGGACACTTGCTGGTGTGAAATATGCCGGCAAGGAAGGGTGAAGGTGTGTCAGATAGGATATTCGGAGGTGATTAATGGGGCGTGAAGGGAAAGGTTAAGGAGGGCATTGGGCTAGAAGTTAGGGTATGAGGAATGTATGGAGAGAAAGGACATGAGTAGAAGTATGCAATTTTGAATATAACGACAACATGATCCTTTTTGTTTCTTCATTTAGTGTCTAATGAGTAGTCTTGTTATTTTTTGTGATTTTTATCGATTTATCAATGGGATTTAATGCATCTTCATCACGTATAAGTTTTCAATGAATACTTCTACCTTTTTCCCAACAAAGGAAACATCTCATTTTTCTGTTTGTTTAATTTCATAGTTGATTTTCAAGCTCAATATGATCTGACATTTTCAGGTTGACAAAGAGAAACAGGCAGCTCCTATGCAGCTTAATGTTATTCGCTTGTTAGCTAAGATGACTGTTGCTGTTAACAAGTCTGAAATTGTGGATATGATATTACCTCTTTTTATTGAAAGTTTAGAAGAGGGTGATGCTTCAACTCCTGGTTTATTGCGACTTCAAGTATGGAAACTTTATCTCCCAAATATCTATTTGCTGATGTAGATGTATGACATTTTCTATTTCACTAGTTTTTTTTTCTTGTGAAAAAAATTCTGTATTTTACCTTCAATTGGTGGCCTTTAGCATCTTATTATGTTTTTTACTGCAGCTTCTTGATGCTGTATCCCGCATGGCAAGTTTGGGTTTTGAGAAGTCTTATCGAGAGACAATAGTTTTGATGACAAGAAGTTATTTAAGTAAGCTTGCTAGCATAGGGTCTTCTGAAAACAGAACAGTGGCTCCGGAAGCAACTACAGAACGTGTCGAGGTATGCATATATTCTAAATTATGTTATGATTACTCCTTTTCTGGATACCCTGTCAAATGGATGCTCATGGTTCAATTACATTCTAGACACTTCCTGCAGGGTTTCTTCTTATTGCCAGTGGTCTTAAGAGTGCTAAGCTGCGTTCAGAATATCGTCACCGATTACTCTCTCTATGCTCGGATGTAGGCCTGGCTGCTGAGTCTAAAAGTGGCAGGTAGAGATGTTTTCAAATGTTTGCTAAGCAGTACATATTATTATTATTGTTATTATTTATCTCCTTTTCTACCCCTTAGGTGCATGTAAAATTCTCTATCTAATGCTCCAAATCTTGCAGAAGTGGTGCAGATTTTCTTGGGCCTCTACTGCCTGCAGTTGCAGAAACATGCTCTGATTTTGATCTCACTATGAATATAGAGCCATCGCTTTTGAAGTTATTTAGAAACTTGTGGTTTTATATTGCCCTTTTTGGCTTAGCACCTCCCATACAAACATCCCAACTTCAGACAAAATCAGTTTCCAGTATGCTGAACAGTGTGGGAAGCATTGGTGCAATTGCTCTGCAAGCTGTGGGTGGACCATACATGTGGAATGCACAGTGGTCATCTGCTGTTCAATTTATTGCTCAAGGAACGCCTCCACTTGTAAGTTTTTTCCCTTCCTTTCTCTTTCTGGGGATAAATGGAAGTGTGGAACGGAATATGAACTGAACATCATTGGTTTGCTGATCTGGATGACTACATTATATCATGTCTGGCATTTTTTGCATCAGTGATTAGATGGGTTGGTAAATCATTACCAACAGCAATGTAGTACAGAAAACAGTCAAATGTGTCCTCGGATCTCTGTTAGGTGATTTCATTGACTAAATATAATATTTTATAATGTATGTTTTTAAATAAGAATTCAATGGTCTAGAGCCATATAAGAAGATCAGTGTATCCTAACCTGAGATTGCAATACTTGCGAGTTTACCAATCTTCATTCCCTTCGATTTTATTTGTTTGTCTGTGCAACTTTCTTAATTTGACCTTTCTGATAGGAATGACAATCACTTCCATGGAGTAACATAGTGAAATGAACAGAGTTGGGATTTTGATAAGTATGGAAAGTTCCATAACATGCCACATTAACCACCATGAAATGCCTTAATGGTCAAATGGTTCCAAACCTATCTTAGTGGCATTCCGACATATTACATGTCAATCTTTCGGATGCCGATGAATGTAAAGGAAAGACTTGAAAAGATCATGAGGAATTTCCTATGGGAAGGTTCCGACGAGGGTGGTGGCTCACACCAGGTTAGATGGTAGGTAATTTCAAAATCGGTTGGGAAGGTGGCCTGGTTATAGGTAATTTGGAGAAAAAGAATGCAGCCCTTAAGTTAAGTGGCTTTGGCAATTTCTGTTGGAACATCAAAGTTTGTGGCATCGGATTGTTGTGAGTAGGCATGGTATACACCCAAATGGGATACCAAGTTAGTTGTTCGGGGTAGTGGTAGAAGTCCCTGGAAAGAAATCTCTAAAGGTTATCCCTTTTTTTCTAGATGTGTTAAATGGTGGGGGTGGGGGGGGGGGGGACGGAAACATAATACGATTCTGGGAGGACACTTGGATTGGTGACTTGACTTTCCAAGACTTATTCCCATTTTTGTACTCCCTGACTTTGGCCTAAAATAAGCCAATCTCTACTTTTGTGGTTAATGGGATGCCTAACTTGGGTTTGGAGGCCAATTTTGACTTCCATTTTCGCAGTCTTATTTGGGATAGGGAATTACATGAATTTTCTTCCTTACTTCTCATTTTGGAGGGGCCTTAAGGGAGGGTTCTCATGATAGAAGGGTGTGGTCTCTAAATACGTCTTTCTCTTGTAAATCTTTCTTTGAGCGCATTAACTCATCTGGCCCTAAATACCTTTTCTATTCTAATCTATGGCAGGCAAAGATTCTGAAGAAAGTAAGATTTTTTGTTTGGATGGATGCCTTGAGTAAGATTAATACCATTAACTTTATTCAACGTTCTTCTTTTTTCACTGTTAGGCCTCAATAGTGTTGTTTGAGCAATCATGACTTAGATGACCACAATCATATTATGTGGCGGTGCAAGTTCTCTAATGTTATTTGGGATCATTTCTTCAATACATTTGAGATTTCTTGGGTCCCTTCCATCTCGTTTCGCCAATCATTAGAGGAAATGTTATTGAATCCTCCTTTCAAAGGAAGAGGAGGTGAATTATGGAGAGCCGAAATATTTGCGATTACTTGGGGAATTTGGCTTGAAAGAAATAGTCGGATCTTTAAAGAGGTGATCCATTCAATGGATTATGTTTGGGAGTTGGCACATGTAAATGCATCTTTTTGGGTGTCAACTGCCAAACTCTTTTGTAATTACCCTCGTTTTTTATTGCTAACAATTGGGCCGCATACTTGTAATTAGGTGGCGGCCGGGGTTTGTAGTGGGGTATACGGTTACTTTTCTTGTCTACATTGTGGCATCTCTTGTATTTTTTCTTGCTTGTGCTTCTCTTTCATTATATCAATGAAATGGGCTTATGAGCCAAAACCACCTTTTTAAAAAATAATAATTAATAAGCTGTAAAGTTATATGATCAAATCAGTGATCTTAAGGTGCGTGCTCGGCAAGAGATGCTACTCACCTGTCTTGTCCTACATGAAATTGAGTTGTTGCCTTTTTTCTTTTCTTTTCCCCTTTCTTTCTTCTTTTTTCCATTGATGTTTAATGTTTGAGGATTGTTACTTGTAAGTTATTTATTTATTTAATTTTTGTTGTTGTTGTTGTTGTTACCTGTAAGTTGCAACCGTCAGTTTTAAGTTTTATAGTGAAAATTCTTTTTTGTAGGTTGTAAGTTCAGTTAAATGGCTTGAAGATGAGCTGGAACTCAATGCTCTTCACAATCCAGGTAGTAAACTAGGGGTAGGTAATGAGAAAGCTGCTGTAGCCCAAAGAGCCGCTCTTTCTGCAGCTTTAGGGGGCAGAGTTGATGTTGCTGCGATGAGCACAATATCAGGTGGAACTTTGTATTTTTCGTAAGTGTGCATTAATTTTGTTTTACTATTTTCGGGTCATGTGGAAGCAAATACAATGAAAGAGAAGTTGCCACGTCATGGAAGTTAGACAAGGGAGGAAGTCCTTGCAATATACCACCCTCTCTAATAATTGATGTTTCTTCTCATACCTTTCGCATAAGATCTGGTCCATTAAAAATCCCAAAAAATTGATATTTCTTATGGTCCTCAGCTATCTAGCATAAGGACATTGTTGATACCCTTCCTTGTTATGCACACTGGGTTGGCCTAGTGGTCAAGGGGTCCCTTTCCAACCTTGAGATCATGGCAAACTATGTTGGCCACCTACTTAGGATATTATCCTACGAGTTTACCAACGCCAAGTGTTGTAGGGTCGTGTGGTTGTCCTATGAAATTAGTCGTGGTGCGCGTAATTGGCCTGGACACTCACAGTATAAAAAAAATGATAAAAAGGAATATTATAATTACAATAATATTTTGAAAGCATATGGTTTCTTTGAAGCAAATACATTCTTCTAATTATTAGAAAAGCGTATGGTTTCTTTGAAACCAATTTTTCCCACCCTTCACTGCATTTTGCCAAAGGGCTCTAGCTTTTTGTTTCAATTGGTGGCCTATTAATGAATTATTCAATATCGGAAGATACATTCCTAGGAAAACACTGCGCTATATTAAACAATTTAAACTCTTGCAGCTAGAGAGGCAAAGTTTTTCTGAATAAGAACAATGGAAGAAGAGATGGTTCTGATCATCAGATTCCTTTTCCAGAGAAGACAACAACTAGGCGAAAGACACATCTTTGAGTGTCTTATGGAATCAGAGTATTTAGGCCTCCCACTATCAAGTTTAAAAAATATCCACCCTTCTAGTTCATGATCTTAATTCTATTTGTTTTTTGATAATAAACAAGCAACTTCATTGATAAATGAAATAGCCAAAGAGGCCAAAAGATACAAAAAAGACCTACCAAAAGGAGGCTAAAAAGAGGGGGGGGGGGAACATAAATAAAACCACCCCTCGAACTAGAAGCAAGAAGAACAGCCCAAAAGCAGAACTAACAACAACTAACTGCTACCTGAACAAGACTACGAAACAAGACTCTAAAGAGACTTCTTTTAGGAAAAGCCCAAACCCTCTCACAATTCAAAAGAGAAGAATCATAGACAACCTCTAGGACCTTGTTGAGAGAAGTTTAGAGCTTTGGATCTCTCATAATTGACTGTACTTTTAAGCCTTTGCAGCTCCCTTTTGCCTTTAGTTTCTGAAACAGGGGTCTTCGGGGGCAACAACAAAGCTTTATCCTTGGCAGGGATAATAGTTGCCTTGTTAAGTCTTAGCCAATTAGCTAATCTAATAGTCCTTTCTTCCCCATTAACATCAAAGGAAATGAAAGAACCTTCTGAATCCCCAATCGCTTCAAACCAATCTTCTAAGGAGTCAGCATGGAGGGATTGTTCAGTCTGATTTTTAGCTTTAGTCTTCGTTTTCTTCTTCTTAGTTGGGGCAATAGAAGTCTCAGATAATCTAAGCCACTCAACAAGACTTGTTCGTCTAACTCCCCAGTATCTTTGAAAATGATATCCTTTCCCTTGATGACCAGATCTTCAAAAGTTGAGGCTTGCAAGTGATTAGAACATAACATTTGAAGAGCTTCTTGGGTTTCAGGGACAAATGTTAGCTCCAAATTATCGTGAAAGGAAGGGGAAACCATGTCAGCTAAGGAATTCGAAGGATCAGGGGGGTAAAAACACCCTTCCTCTGCTTCTTCAATAGCAGGGTCCTTAAACAGGATCATGAGATTCAAGTCCTCATTTTCAGCAAAAGAATCTGCAAGAGTAGGATGAGAAAGGCCTCCATCTTCTCCCTCGTAAGGGCTTGAGTTATAATAATCATTATCAGAATCAGACACCACTCCTTTGGTCAAAAAAGAAGTGTGATTTATAACACTACTCTTGAAGATTACTTTTCCTTTCACCTTTTCGGAAAAGGGTATTTTTTTATGGTTATTTAGAGCTAGCTCAGTCTTTTTACTCCCTTTGCCAGCTTCCTGCCAAACGGTCTCCTTCTTTTTCTGGCTCTCGAGAAGTAACACTGGCCCCTCACCCAAGACACAAGGCTTGGAGTGGTTAATTAAATCTTCTTCTAAAGCATTAAAATAATAAACATTATCAACTTCTTTTTGCAAATCAACTTTATCAGCTGTCCCCTCAACCTGACATCCAACCTCCAAATCATGACTATTGTTACCTTTTTCAACAATACTTTCGTTTCCAAGAAAAAGGCTACCAAAAGTATTATGCACAGGGACGGAGAGCTGGGACAGACTTTTTCTCTTGTAGCAACCGCTGAAAAAAGGGGAAAATGACCCTGTTCTTGTATTTGGGCGGAGGCTTTCTGGTTAAGATTTTCAGACTCTTCCTCCTGGGTAGACAACCTCCCCTTACTCACTTTCCTCCAACTTTTTCCTTTCTTTTTTGGCTTATCATTAGGGCTCACAAAAACTTTACAGATATGGTCTATTCAACAACTCCTCCTCCTGAATTATTTAAATAATAAATAGACCCCTCTTTTTCCTGCTCATGTGTCACTTCAGAAAAGGAATGGTCCTTATGCCCTTGCTTGTGGAGCCTTCTTCAAAAGTACTCTCCTTTCCGAAAAATAAGCCGCCAAAAGCATTATGCACAGGGATAATGTACCAGGTGGAGCCGTTTTAACAGTGGCATTGGGAAGAGGAGCCTCGTAGTCTTACCTTTTTGACCTTCTCGGGCCCGGAATGAACTTGTTGCGACAGTAGAATATTAGACATGGCACATAAAGGAAAAGAACCACTAGTTTTCCACAGATCCCTCTGAGCGTCCATTGGGTAATGACCCTCTCTTATAACTACTCTGTTTCCCTTCCCACCATGGAACGCCGGCGACCTCCTCTCCAACAATTTCCAGTTGTGAGAAGCTACCACATTGGCCAAAAAACAAGCACCGGAGGAATTCTTCACCTCAATTTCGCAGGTATAAAACCACAATAGTTGTTCTGAACACAAATGACTGCCTCAAAGCAACCAATCCTATTGAGAGTATTTTTTGAGCATTTAACATACCCTCCACAAGCTTCACCAATAGCTTTAAAAACTTCTCCCCCAATAAATGAGGGGAATGTTTCTTATCTTAATCCACCCACCATAAGATGGGAGTAAATCCATCCTGCCATGCTTAACAGAATTCCAGAACTCGAACTTCAAGGTGATGCCTTCAAACGTGCACCAATGCTGCTTACTACAAAGATTCATCGCAATAACTCCATTAGGGCACCTTAGGATAGCCTTGTCGGGGTGGAAAGGGTTAATCTCAAAGTTATCAACCCCGGAACACTTCTTTATACTCGTAATAATCTTCCCCCAATCGTCATGAAAGCATCTTCTTGTTACAACAATAGTTTTCTCTAAATTCAATGGGACCATAACCTCAGCTTCATCAACTCCCACATCAACCTTTCTACTTTTGAAACTAACCTCAGCTTCAACTGTTCCCACCTCAACCTTCTTACTTTGGAGACTAAAAACCCCAGAACTTGAATTCCTCACAGCATCTAAAAAAGAAGTTGAACTTCTAACAAAAGCTTGCTTTTTTGGTTTTTGGACCAATGACTCTGGAGCTTCGAACTTTCCATCTATCAATTGAACAAAGTTCTTCCAGCCATCTTTATCTACTCCTGAAGGTACGAACAGATTTTTTTTTCCACCATTAGCCTCAACTTTAGTAACATCAACAAACATACCCCTCTTATTAGTAACCTTTTGGACCCAACAAGTTCCATTTTCACTAGCTCTTCTCATGAAGAACTTATGGTTGTTAGGTCTATCTATCAACATGTCAATGACATCTCTAATCCAAACCACCAACTGTGGCTCCAAGGATAAAGCATGCCAGTTGTCCCGGTTTTTCTCTCTTAGGAGGACCCTGCCCCTTCTCTGTTTATCCGGGCCCAGGAAAAAAACCTTATTCTCTATTCTACATTTACTTTCTATAGTAAAAGCCATTAAGGCTGATTAAAACTTGAAACTTAAAAACATGATCGATAACGGGAGAAGAACGGGAAAGGAAGTGAAAGAAAGGGAAAGCGGCGGCCTCCTCCGGTGTGAAAGACACCGAAGGGGGCGAAAAGGAGTTAGTCTTGGGAAAAGTGCCTGAGAGCTTTTTTTGGTGTTAACGAGAAACCTTTCCTCAATGAAAAGCTTTTACTCTTAACTTTTCTTAGTCTGGATAACTATGTAAGATAAGACCATACTGGAGAACAGATTGTTAGTGGGGGGAAACCTAGTAGATCTCATGAATTTAGTGGGAATTAAATTAGTAAGAGAGAATTTTAGATTGGTTATTAGTAAGAGATAATAAGCAACCTAATTTGCATGCATTAAGATAATCTTCTTATTATTTTTATCTTAATTCTATTTGTTATACTGATAAAAAAGTGAACTGCACGAACAGGCTTCTGTTTTGTCCAAATTCCGAGAGTCTATCAGGGAGTTGGTTTTATTCAAGGAAATAGCATTTTTGTGTCCGGCGTTCATATTTATTTCCATTTGTCTATCATGCACTGACAAGTCTCTTATGCTCAATATTCTTTACTTCCAAGCAAGATAGGAATTTTCCTCTCTCTTCTCAGCTAGTGCTATGCTACTTTGATTTAATCTTTCCTCTTCCTATCTGTTTCCTATCATATAGTTTCTTCTTTGGATGTCTTTTTTCATTTAGGTATTTTCAACATTTTCATCTGAATTTAGTTTACCTCATTTTGTAGGTGTGAAGGCTACATATCTTCTTGCTGTATCTTTTCTAGAGATTATACGTTTTAGTAGTAATGGTGGCATACTCAATGGTGCCTCAAACATAAATGCTTCTAGAAGTGCCTTCAGCTGTGTTTTTGAGTACCTCAAAACACCAAATCTTTTGCCTGCTGTCTCTCAATGTTTGACAGCAATAGTGCACAGAGCATTTGAATCTGCAGTTTTATGGCTGGTATGTCCTGTATTCTATGTCTTCTTAGGATTAATGCTAGCAACACATTGACTCTTGTTTTAACTGTCAAATATAACAACATTTAATAACTTATTCATTGTTTGAGCACTCAAGAAGGCCCTATGAAAACTATACATTAATTTTTCTTTTAATTGAATTAAATCAGAAAAAAATTAATAAGAAAGAAAAGATTCTTGTTTGAACAAAGCAACTTGCGGGTATCTGGTAGGTAGGGTTTGCTTTTTGGTTGGCTTTTTTCACTCTTTTCTCTGTAAGTGAATGTTGATTTTCTTTTTGGTCGGTCATCAGGATCATCGGATATCTGAAACTGGTAATGTAGCTGAGGTGAGGGATTCAACTCTCTTTGCACATACTTGTTTTCTTATAAAAAGTATGTCCCAAAGGGAGGAACATGTCAGAGATATTGCTGTTAACTTGTTGACACAGCTTAGAGATAAATTTCCCCAGGTGAAGTCATATTGTCAGTTACAGATTCTTCTGCCTAGCCCTTTTTCATTTACCTAAAAAGCTGGAAATATACATGCTTTCAGGTTATGTGGAATTCATCTTGTTTGGATTCCTTGTTCTTTTCAATGCAAAATGATACACCTTCAACTGTTGTCAATGATCCTGCTTGGGTTGTTACAGTTCGTTCTTTATATCAAAGGGTTGTTCGGGAATGGATTATCAAATCACTTTCATATGCTCCTTGCACTAGCCAGGGTCTCTTACAGGTTGACCATTTTACTTACCATTAGTCTGTTCTTCCATTTCATCTGTCTTAATTTGGTTTTTAGTATCATTTTTTCTTAACTCTGAATGTTGTAATTATTCTTTTTACACTGGAATCTTGGCATGTAAACTACAAATAGAGGAAACTTCATAAAAAAGTGGAAGGGTTTGCTAGAAATTTGAAATGAAATGGTGGGATTAGAATTTGGAAGTGGTACAAGTTGGGAGGGGATACTAAAAGATACCTGAGAACTAAGAGGTGATGGCAGGAGAAACAGTTTTTAAATCTGGACACCTTTATCTGTATTTCCATGGGCTTCTGTGCATGGTAAATTACATTTGATTTAAGGATCATCTTAGTTTAATCTTTTATCAAGGAATCTGCTACTACCCTCTAAGTTTGTTCTCGATGAGGCTGATCCAAATTAACTTATTAAAAGGCTTATTTATATGTTATAAATTTCATAGGTGATCTTATTGATAATTGTTCGGAATACCGAATACCTTTAACCATAAAATTTCCCCTAGTCTAATAGTTTATGCTTTTGGGTCTAGTGGTGATTTAATAATATTCAAGGACAAGGAGAAACTTCACCTGTTGATAGTCAAGGCAAAATAATCTCAATTGCCTTTCATTTTCTTGACCACGCTAGATATAACACACAACCCTTTGAACAGTGTGGGTTTCGTTTCTTCTCTTCACATGAGTGTTGCAGTAATATTTCTTCTAGAATTCCTGCTAATAAGACTTCAGAAATTCTTTTTTGTATCCCATTTTTGCACGTTCCACTAGCACTGAGTTTAATCAAATGTCATATTATTTTGTAATTGTAAAATATATGTTGAACTTGTCAGCTGTTCACCACACCCACAAGGCATATGAAAAGGCTAGCAGACTTGATGGGGGATATAGTTGGTTGGTTTGTTGCCTTTATTGATACATTTTATAGTGGAAAAGACAAACGTATGTGCCTTTTTTTAATATAGTCAAGTTCAAGCTGCAACAGTGAGCACAGTTCTCATTTCTGAGCTTCACAAAAGGACGTCAGACTCTTCTATGTTTTCACTTGCAAGGGACTGGGGCTTATATAGTATATTTAGCAATTTCTATAGAAATTTGTCAATCACAAACAATTTATGTTGAAGCCTTGTGGTCTTCAACAAGGATCCTAAGCTTAACATGATCACTCTTTTGGGAGGCTCCTTACTCAAAGGGAAAAAAAGGATCCTTTGGGACAATGCGGTGAGATCTATAGCTTGGAATAGTTGGTTGGAACGCAATAGATGAATCTTTTTGGATAAAGAAAAGTTTGGGAAGGAAATTTGGGAGTTTAGTATTCTTAATGCCTCCAATTAGAGTGCTAATTGTAAAACATTTCGTAATTATGCCCCCTCTATCATTGCCTCTAATTGGAAGCCCTTTTTGTAATTGGTTTTTGTTCTTGCCTTTTGGCTCTTTCATACATCAATGAAAAAGCTTTGTTTATTATAAAAAAAATGTTGAAGCCTTGTGGAATGCAATACTTAAAAATCAAGTACTATAGAGGGGATTTATATTTAAAATAAGTGGGCTGACTGAAGATATGTTGAGACAATTAGATCAGGAAAGTTCAATATTGATGGGCAAACTACAAACACTTCAAGCTGAATCTGAATAAAGTTTCACCTCATTTTAATTTTATTTGAAGCATTCAGTTTCAAGAACTTCTGACATTTTTGTGTGGATGATTTAGGATAAATTATGTAAAGCTAACACATGGCAAAGAGCTCAGCATACACCCGACGTGATTTCTCTTTTATCTGAGATACGGATTGGCACAGGCAGAAATGATTGTTGGATGGGCATACAAACAGCAAATATTCCTGCTGTTATGACTGCTGCAGCTGCGGCTTCTGGTGCTGACTTAAAATTGACTGAAGCCTTTAATTTGGAGGTGCTCAGTACTGGTATGGTCAGTGCAACAGTTAAATGCAACCATGCTGGAGAAATTGCTGGTATGAGAAGGTTGTATAATAGCATTGGTGGATTTCAGACTGGTGTTGCTGCCCCAACTGGTCTTGGGCTTGGTCTTCAGAGGTTGATATCTGGGGCATTTCCCCAGCAACCACAAACTGAGGATGATTCATTTAATGGCATTTTGATTATGAAATTTGTGCAGTCACTTCAGCAATTTGTTAATGGAGCAGAGAAAGGAAATGGAGTTGACAAATTGCAATTTCGTGAAACTTGTTCACAGGCAACTGCCTTGCTTCTGTCAAACTTGGTATATATTTTTTTTAATAAACTTTCATGGGTGAATGGGGTGGGTTATCCTCCCTTCGTCATGTTTTCTTTTCCATAACAATTACTTGATACTTTTCAGGCTTCTGAATCAAAAACAAATATAGAGGGCTTTGCACAACTTATACGCCTTCTTTGTTGGTGTCCTGCCTACATTTCCTCCCCTGATGCCATTGAAACTGGTGTATTTATTTGGACTTGGTTGGTTTCTGCTGCACCTGAGCTTGGATCATTTGTCCTTGCTGAGCTTGTTGATGCATGGTTATGGACAATTGATACCAAACGAGGTCTCTTTGCATCGGAAGCCAAGTGTTCAGGACCTGCTGCTAAGTTAAGACCTCACCTCGCTCCCGGGGAGCCTGAAGTGCAGCCCGAGATTGATCCAGTTGAACAAATAATTGGTCATAGAATATGGCTTGGATTTTTTATTGACCGCTTTGAGGTTAGGGTTTTCTAAGGCATTCATAATATTTCTAATTCTCATGATCACATGGCATGTTTTGGTTTTTAAAAATACATGTACAAAAGTTGAGCATGCATATTGTTTCAGTATCATCCACATGGGTTTCAGCATTGCCTATTACCAAAACTCAGAACAGGCTTTCTGCTCACAACTAAATTCTCAGTTTCTCAAAAGAATAATTATGATTGAAATCACATCTGGAACCCTCTACTTCAATTTCATGTTATATGCTAACTACTAGGATACCATTTGAGAGACCACAACTGGAAGGGTGTTAGGAAGTGTTTCTTCTGTGTAACTATTTGCTTTCCTTTTTAGTAGGTAAAATATCTGTCATGCTCATCACCTTATAATTTTTTATGTTATCATGCATGCATCTTGGGTACTGCTGTGCCATTGATGGGTAGTTCAGATTTTGTATCTTGCCCATGATATTATTGGGATTTTACTACTCGATACTTCATTAAGCTTATTCTGATTTCATGTTCTTCTCTTTTGAGTTTACTTTCTCGTCCCATAAATTTCTTCTGTTAACTATGAAATTATTTTACCTTTTGCACTATGCATCTTTTCCACTGAATCACTTACCTGAAGAGAAGAAAATTGCTGACAGTGGAGGATATGGTAGTTCAAATCTACTTGAATGGTTGAAAGCATATTTTCAGCACTAATCTGTAAAATTATGTCATACTATGAGGCACCTTAAATTTTTTCTTCAAATTATTGTATCGTTTACTCTTTCTTACCAATCCTAATTTGTTGTCAGATAAATTGATTTGTCATATTATGTTTAGAATATAACTGGCCTCTTCATTTTTTATTTTGGTTCAATAGGTAGTTCGACACTATAGTGTTGAGCAACTCTTGCTTTTTGGTCGTTTGCTACAGGGGTCCACTAAGCCCCCGTGGAACTTTTCACGTCATCCTGCAGCAACTGGTTCCTTCTTCACACTGATGCTTCTTGGACTTAAATTTTGTTCTTGCCAATCCCAGGGCAATCTACAGAATTTTAAAACAGGGCTTCAGCTGCTGGAGGATCGGATATATAGGTTCTCATCGCTAGATCCATCATATTTTCTTTCCAAGCGAATTTCAAATACAACATTTTCTTTTATGATAGCATACTAATAGATGTTTACCATGGGTTTTGATTAAATATTATATTTTAATTATACAAGTCTTGAACCCTCTTCTCATGCCTATGCAAAATTACAGGTGTTTCTTGATTTTTTTTACTTGAAAAAGACAAAAATCAATGTCTAATCGATGAACGAAGCATTATCTTCCTTTTTTCTTCCCTAAGTGATTGCATAAGTAATATTTCATTTTGGGTGTTTATTACCCAGTACTTTTGTAAAATTCCTATATTTTTTTAATATCAACAACTGGGTCCTATAAAAAATTACCAACAACTGGGTCACTCATCTCTTATATAGTGGCAGTTGTTGACTTGGCTTCTTTCTGTGTTCTTTTATTCTTTCCTAATGAAAGTTGATAATTTCATCGAATAAATAAATAAAAATATCTAAGTTTTTGTAATACGATTTATTTTGGGTTAAAGTCTTTTGCTTATAAAATAATTGGAAATATTTGGAATCCATCAATTTTATATCCTTTACTTGGTAATTTTCAATAGTTACTTCACAAAACACATTTATCTTTTTATTTCTCTTGGTTCTCTTTATTCAGCCCAAGGTTCATTTTCACTTGTTTTTGTTATCCTGGTCTGTTCGTTTATTTTGAGATTGATTTTTTTTTTATAGGAAACAACATATATCATTAATAAAACAACGGAAACGTTGCCAATATACAAAAAAGGTAATTAGTAAATCACCCGGGCAAGGAAGTTAGCCCAATCAGTATCAATAAAAAAATAGTCATAATTTCAAAAATTTCCATCAAGAGAACTCCATTGAGAGACTTTAAAGTGCATAGTATCCCAAAATTCAATAGGAGTCCTTTCTCTGCCCTTGAAAATTCCTCTAGTTTCTTTCAAGCCAAATTTCCCAAACAATCCCTTTGACTGCCAGCTCCCAAAGGATTTTGGCTTTGTTTTTGAGACGGTGGCCGGTGAGGAGGGTGTCAATAGAGTTGGCTATTTTGAGATTGATTTAGTCTTAAAATTGTTTATTCACACCCTTTACAACATGTCAGTTTTCAACGTTTTAGTTGACAGTGCACTGTCAATCCAATGGAATTGGTAGACTGTTGGTATTCATTATTTCTGTTCTCTTCCTAACTAGATGTGGAGGACTGCACTTTAAAATTTTATTCTTCTCCCCACTTAGTTGCAGTTTGTCAATTCACTTTTTGAGTTTTTTTTTCACAAAATGTTAATTTATATTTGGAATTGAAAAATGTTTATCTAACTTCTTTCAGAGCATCTTTAGGATGGTTTGCTCATGAGCCTGACTGGTATGATGTAAATCATATGAACTTTGCCCAAAGTGAGGCTCAATCTGTATCCATATTTCTCCATTACCTTTCAAGTGAACGTGGAAATGGTCTGCAGTCTGATGGAAAAACACGTGGGCATGAAAATGGTATTTCTTTAGATGATATGGTAAGATGGTTGTATCTACAGCCACTGATTCCTAGATCTAATTATATGAATCTCTGTGAGGACTATGTTCTGCAGAATAATATTTAACATTCTCCTTTTTGGTATTGCGTAAGTTCTTTTTAATTGAATGCGTTTAATTTACCAGAATGATCAATATCACCCTGTTTGGGGCCATTTGGAAAATTATGCGGTGGGAAGAGAAAAAAGGAAACAGCTACTTTTGATGCTCTGCCAACATGAGGTGGATAGGCTTGAAGTCTGGGCGCAACCAATTAATAAGTAACAATTATGCCGCTATTAAATATATTCATTCTTCTCAGTTACTGAATCTCTATCTACTTGAACTCTTATTAGAAAAATATTAATTGCTTCTCTTTTATATAAATAGGGAAAGCACACCTTCTCGACCCAAGCTAAGCTCTGAAAAATGGATTGAGCATGCTAGGACTGCCTTCTCTGTGGATCCACGAATTGCCTTTTCTGTGGTCTCAAGGTTTCCAACAAATTCATTTTTAAGAGTTGAAGTGAATCAACTGGTACAGGTACTGTTTTTTTGGAAGCTGATTTTATTAAGAACTTGAGCTTCCTATATATTGGGGAAGAAATGTTGGAGTTGTTCTGTTGAATAATATGAAGCCGTAGCATGAGTATCCATGTACTATTGGTTAATAACAAAGTTTTGAGAAAAAAAGTGTATAGCACATTTTAGTGATTACATTTTAATTATTGGACAAGTTGTTGTGAAAGAAGTGGAACGTAAACTTGTGAACGAAGTGGAATAATATGAAGCTGTAGCATGAGTATCCGTGTACTAATGGTTAATAACAAAGTTTTGAGAAAAAAAGTGTATAGCACATTTTAGTGATTACATTTTAATTATTGGACAAGATGATTGTGAAAGAAGTGGGATGTAAAATTTGGGGATCTTTACACTAGAGCTTGGGAATCAAAAGGGTCTGAATCGTTAAGAAGATGATTGTGATTTTTTTTATGTCATGGAAAGTTCATACCCAGTTTGGTTTAATATTGAACACAACCTCATTTATAACATAATTGCGCCAAGTCTCTTTAAACAAATCTGCAGTAATTTCCTGGTGCTTAATGAATGTGGACTTCTATGATATATGTGAGCAATTTTTGTCACGCCTTCTACCAGTGCTTAATGAATGAGACTTTGCTTTATTTTCCTTCCTGATGTGGCTTCTTATTACAGTTGCACATATTGGAAATTCGTTGCATACCTGAAGCATTGCCTTATTTTGTCACACCAAAGGCTGTTGATGAAAACTCTGAACTTCTGCAACAGCTTCCACATTGGGCCGCTTGTTCAATTACGCAAGCTCTTGAGTTCCTCACTCCTGCCTACAAAGGGCATCCTCGTGTTATGGCTTATGTTCTTAGGGTTTTGGAATCTTATCCTCCTGAAAAGGTTACTTTTTTTATGCCACAACTCGTTCAAGCTCTTCGATATGATGAAGGGGTGAGTTTTAGTAAAGGGCCCTCTTAATTCTATTCTTTTTCCATTCCTTTTTTAGTATTGGTTGTAGGACTTTGATGAAATTCCTGTTCTGTTGGCTCCATTGTTTTTTATTTCTGCAATAAATTAATCAATTCAAGGCTTACTAAATCTTGGGTAAAGTTTTTGGTACTAGGTTGTTTGTCACTTCTCCTTATCGAGGACGAGGAGAAACTTATTTTTTTATGAAGTATAATTTTGTTCAGTTTAATTGATATCAACTAAACGTAAAATTCCTTGGATTTTGGTATTACACTTGCTCAATCTAAGATAAGGTTTTTTTTTTTTTTGTGATTTCTTTTATTTACTCTTTCTAAAAATAATTTCTTGTGCTCTTCCCTCTTTATTCTTTTGTGTTCTAATATATACTTCTATCAAAATAGTAGTAATGATATAAGAACTGATTGATATACAAGTAGGTTAATTCATTAATAGACTGTCTTTTATAAAACATTATGTTTTTCTTTTAATGGACTATACTGATAAGAATCACAGCCCACCATTGTTGCTGACTTATGCAAAGAGAAAAAAGGGAACGATCGAACTGAAGAATGAGCAGTTGGTCATGGGGATAGTTTGGCCTTTTATTATTAATACACTTATATAATTGGTGGGAATTAGTTACTTGCTTTTATATAATCGTGTTTGGTTATTTAGATGGTTATCTAGGATTGGTGTGAGTTAGTTATATTATATGTTAATATATATCTGAGTGGTTCTTATAAAAAAATATGTGTGGTGGTGTGAATGGTAGGATTATCTGGGATTCAAATTTTATGTGGAGGGTAGTTTCTCTCAATTGGGATGGTTCACACCTCTTGAAAGTTTCGGCAATGTTAGGAAATTAACCAACATGGGTTGGCCTAGTGGTCAAGGGGTTGCTTTCCAACCTTGAGGTCCTGGGTTCAAACCATGTTGGCCACCTACCTAGGATTTATCCTACGCTACGATTGAACTGACCCCAAGTGTTGTAGGGTCGTGAGGTTGTCCCGTGAGATTAGTCGTGGTGCGCGTAAGCTGGCCTGGACACTCACGGTATCAAAAAAAAAAAAAAAAAAAAGATGTAAAGCCAATTTTAATATGGGCTCCTTTGGCATACTTTTTTTTATTGATAATTATGACTGTTTGTACTAACTTACACTACACATACCTCAACTAATCTTATGGGATAAGGACAACTGCCTAATCCTATAATTTTATATTTGTTCTTTATATGATTTCTAATTCAATTACTTTTCAGAGATTGGTTGAAGGGTATTTACTTAGAGCAGCTCAGAGAAGTGATATATTTGCCCATATTCTGATCTGGCACCTTCAGGTTTGTGTTATATATATCATGTGATTCTGTAATTTCATATACATACATGGTTCATGGTGTTATATTTTCTTAAGATATATTATGTGTGACTCCGCATTGGGAGTTCTGCAATTGTAAATTTTGGTGTATATATGATGTGAATGAATTAATGACTTGCAGGGGGAGACTTCTGTTCCAGAGACTGGGAAAGATGTTAATTCTGGGAAGGTATAGTTCTGTACTGTCAACATTTTCAGATCAAGTCTATAATCACTCTGAAACTTCTGTTTGCAACTCAGCTGTAGTGCCAGAACCAACCATTTACCTTTATGTAGTTGTATAAATGCATGATGGACCATAGGTTTCTGGAAGATTTTATTTTATATCTTTGTTTTCCACTTAGGTGGAGGATATCATATTCTAGGCCTTTTCTTTGCTTTTCATCTTTATTTATATTGATATATCATAATTTTTTATGATTCGATGATCATAATGTAAGCATGCTGATTGCTGCCTTTTCAGAATGTTTCATTTCTAGCCTTACTGCCGGAGGTAAGGCAGCGCATCATTGATAGCTTTACCCCCAAGGCACTTGACTTGTTCCAAAGAGAGTTTGATTTCTTTGACAAAGTTACATCTATATCTGGTGTTCTCTTTCCTCTTCCCAAGGATGAACGTCGAGCTGGCATCAGGAGGTGTGTTTTCAACTGTCAATTCTTAGCTCATATTCCTAGATTGCCAACATCAACTGAAAAAGTTGCCAAAACTCTTGCCCAGGGAGTTGGAGAAAATTGAAATGGAGGGTGAAGACCTCTATTTACCAACTGCCACAAACAAGCTTGTCCGGGGGATTCAGGTAGATAGTGGAATTCCCTTGCAATCAGCAGCAAAAGTTCCTATTATGATTACATTCAATGTGGTCAATCGGGATGGAGACCCAAATGATATAAAGCCCCAAGCATGTATTTTCAAGGTAAGCTTAAATTTGTTTCTCTTGTCATTTCAAGGTAAAGCTTATATTTAAAATAACCAAGTTTGTTCCATACGCTAATAATTGTAAACTTTAATAATCAGAGTTTTTTTTTCTTCTTGCAAGTAAACTACTAAAATGTACCAAAATATCTTCTTATGAAAGACGATAAGTGGTACTGCCAACTAATGTGTAGCAGTTTACATTAATACGCCACCACGTTAGACTTGACTATTCTTTGTTAAGCATGCTCACAATTATCATTTATTATTCCTCGACACATTTTCAAATTTGGATTTTGGATCAAGATGTTCAAGAGCTTCAGGAACCGTTTAGAATCTCTACATTGAATCAAAAGTAACACATAATGCTAGTTGTATTTATAAATTTGCATATAGAAATTTCTCCTATTCTTATATTTCCTCTTTCTTTTTTTTTTTTTTTAAACCAAGTCTTACATTGGAGAATGCGTATTTTGAAATTATGTGGAGCAAAGGGATTGAAATTTGTCAAGAAAGGAGTCTTTTAGTGTTTTTTTTTTTTTTTTTTCGTTTTCTGTTTTTAGTTTAGTTTTCTAAGAATTAAAGCAATACTTGTTTGATAGCTGTTTTATTTTTGAAAAAAAGAGAACCGAACATGTCTGTACAATTTTTTTCTTTTTGTTTCTTAAAAACATAAATAAAAAATAGTTACAAAATAAAATGGAAAACTGCCTTTTTGTTTTTGAATTTTGTTGTTAATTAAAAAATGTTTTTCAAAATCTAAGAACAGTAAATAGAATTGGTTATCTGACAACCATGTTTTAAAAAATAAAAACAGAAAACAAAATGGATATCAACAAGTCTCTCTCTCTCTTAGTTACAGCATGTATTTGCTGTTTCAAAAGAAATTAGTTATCCTCGTGTGGAGAATAGAATTGTTTCTGTACATTTTTTTAGATGGAAAGTTGAACTTGACAGAGTTTGTACATAGACTGCTAAGCATGTATTTACAGTTTCTGCACATAGACTGCTAAGTTCTCTTTTATTTAGGTTGGAGATGATTGCCGACAAGATGTTCTTGCTCTGCAAGTCATAGCGCTTCTTAGGGACATCTTTGAAGCTGTTGGGATCAATCTATATGTTTTTCCTTATGGCGTACTACCAACTGGCCCTGGTAGAGGTATAATCGAGGTAAGTTTTAAAATTGTATTGTTTTTCAAATTGGCTGTGCTTTTGTTTGGCATATGCTGTCCGCACTCCCCCATGGTGACAGTAGCTTTTATCCCCCAGAAATTTATGTTTTCTGTAGCTAACAGTTTGGAGTGTGATAATTTTACTTGATCGATAGAAAATATATTATTTTCCTTTCGTTTGAATGCCATTCAAGAACCTGCTTAATTTTTAAGAAATATTTCTAACTGTCAGATGCACCTCTAAAGTTTAAGGAACATGAAAATCAATAAATATTGTTCCTTTTATAAAATTTTACCCCCCTATATTGGCAGTGTTCATGTCTGAAACAACTCATGTGATTAGATTGGATATCATCATCACATACAAACTTTCTGCTGCTGTTTATTTATTAGACCCAAAATTTGTATGGTTGAATCCATGGATGAGTCTTTCTTCTCGTATCAATAATTAAACTATTTCCTGTGGAATGATATCCATCCATACTCAGGTTGTTCCTAATACTCGAAGCAGAAGTCAGATGGGTGAAACGACTGACGGGGGCTTGTATGAGATTTTTCAGCAGGATTATGGGCCAGTAGGCTCTCCAAGTTTTGAAGTAGCACGTGAGAACTTCATTATTAGCAGTGCAGGTTATGCTGTCGCCAGCTTGTTACTTCAACCAAAGGATAGGCATAATGGCAATCTTCTTTTTGACAGGTATGATATCCTTTTTCTCGTTCACTTCAGATTTTTTTTCCCTACCTAGCTTCGGTAGGGCTGACTCTAGCCATCATTGTTTTTTTAAATTTATGTTATTTTTGTCGATTTCATTGCGAATGTACTAATTTAATTCGTACAAGTCATGTCCTTCAATTATGCGTGTCTACGAGCTCTAATGCATGTTTATGAATGCAGTAAAGGGAGGCTTGTCCATATTGATTTTGGTTTCATACTGGAGACATCTCCTGGGGGAAATATGCGCTTTGAAAGTGCACACTTCAAGCTAAGCCATGAGATGACTCAACTTCTTGACCCCTCTGGTGTTATGAAGAGTGAGACCTGGAATTTATTTGTAAGGTAGTGAAGAATTTTTACTTTAATGGTCACACACGCAAAGTCTGAATACTTTTTTTTTTAAAGATACATAATGGAAACTTTTCTGCTTGGTATTTTGATTTGTTAACACCTGTGAATTTCCACAGCTTATGTGTGAAGGGGTACCTCACTGCCCGCCGCTATATGGATGGGATTATCAACACCGTATCATTAATGCTTGACAGTGGATTACCGTGCTTCAGTCGTGGTGATCCTATTGGAAATCTTCGGAAGAGATTTCATCCAGAAATGAGTGAGCGTGAAGCAGCTAATTTTATGATCCGTGTCTGCACCGATGCATATAACAAATGGACAACTGCTGGATATGACTTGATACAGTATTTACAGCAAGGCATTGAGAAGTAAGTCATTTTTTGAAACTCGGCTTTCAAATGTATAGGTTCCCGGTGTAGTTTCTACTCTTTTCCAATTAGTTGAGTGATTTTTCTCGGTGAATGTAGAAATGGCTAACATATATAAGTAATCCTTTTCATCTTCTCTTCAATCATTATTTCTTCTCTTTCTTCTTGAGAAAGCCAATGTAAAAGATTCTGTTGTGGAAATTGACCTAAATTGATATGTTTATACCCTTTCAGATGACCATCTTGATGCTTGCTTGCTAACAAAATTTTAACGTTAATCATCACCACGTCGACATAGTTCATATCAAAGTGTCTTACTTAAACTTTCCATTTCAAGTTACCAAAGAAAGACTCATTATCTTACAAGCTTTAGATCATTCTACTATTTTGTTATTACTATGTTTGCCCATGGATGTGATTTAGTAGGGTATTTGTTGGTTTGGTTTGGTTCAGTGTTCGATCAAAACATTAAAATGAATTTGTTTGAAGAACTGAATTGAACTTCTCAAAATCTGAATTGATTTGTTTGGTTTGGATACACAAATTTTTGAACATTTTGATTCTTGAATGTTTAATTTTCATCCCCAATAATTTACAAGTTTCAAATGGTTTATGCATTGAGATGAAATTATATATTTAGGCTCATTTTTAATTGAGAATAAATCAATTAAACCCTAAAGTTAAAAGGGTTGTGCAGATTGTAGATAGCACAAATGTGAGCCAGAGAGTTTTTTTTTTCTTCCATAAATGATTTGTTTTATATTGATAATTATATATATGGCCAAATAACGTTGAAGGATGTTAACAACAAACCTAGCCGTTTTAAAAATATTAAAAACTAAGCAATTGGACTAGAAAAATCCAATGAAGAAATAGACTAAATTGAATCTACCAACTGCATTTATAAATTACATAACTAATACTACATCATGTTAAAAGCTTATGCGATTACAAATTAAACAAAAGAAGTTTAGGATAAAATAAAATAAAATCTATATATTAGTATTATACTTTTTATCAATACTTTTGAAAATACAGTACTTTTAAAAAAGTTGAATTCCTCAAGCTTGGCTACTAGATTCTAATTGAATCTGGCCGTTATCTTTATCAATTCTGTTGTCACTATTACCCCTATTCTTCTTTGTTGATGAAAACTTCCATAAAAAATCACCAAAAAGGCCCTCGATTTCCTCCAAGGTTCGTCCTTGTGTTTCTGGCAGCACAAAATAAAAAAACAACCAAGACACCGTTGCGATTCCCGCGAAAAGGAAGAAAGCTCCGCTGATCGTGATATCTTTATATAGCGATATAAACGTCATTCCAATGACACCACTCACTACTCTATTTACTATCACTCCCACACTCACTCCTTGGGCGCGTAGCTTCAACGGAAAAATCTCCGAGCTATAAACCCACGCGATGGGGCCCATTCCAATAGAGAAAAACCCAACGTCTGTTAATACCATCGCAATGCATAATCCAACGGCCCATGTTACTTTCTTTTTTGACCGTTCGATGATCATAAGGCCTGACCCTAACGTCGTGAGTGATATAATCTTCCCTGTTACGCTACTAAGAAGCAATGGTCGTCGTCCGATCTTATCAAGTAAAAACGTAGCCACTAAGATGAAAATCGTCTTGGAGAATCCAACGGCCATCGTCGCGAGTAACTTATCATGCGAAGAAGTGATTCCGGCTTTCTCAAAGATTCTCGGACTATACAAAACGACAGCATCTATACCCGACGCTTGTTGGAAGAAATGGATTCCGATAGCCGAGATTAGGATATGGCGGACAGGAGGAGTAGGGTGAAGGAATAGCTCTTTCCAAACACCTTTTCCGTGGCTGGTATGTTTGGGGACTTGAACAATGTTGTCTGTGCAATTGGCAGGAATCCCAACAGCTTCTTTGATATCGGCTAGGCGTTGATGAGAATCAGAAATTGAATCAGAGGTTTTGTCAAGGACTTGTCGGGCTTCGTCGAGACGACCTTGGAGGACAAGCCAACGAGGAGATTCAGGCATGATTAAGGCGATGAGAATAAGGAATGTTGATGGGACGACACCGATGCCGAGCATGAGTCGCCATCCTAAGTGAGTTGGAAGCTTACGAAATGCGAAGTTGGAGATGTAACCGAGTAATACACCAGAATTGATGAACACCTGTTTGTGAAGTTAAAAAAAACATTATATAACTGATTAGTTCACAACTTTGGATTAAAAGGTTTGAACTTATAATCCTAAACAAACATTTTGATCCTCAATTTAGATGTATTTTCTAAACATTAAGGTATAATAACATATTTTCTAAATTCATTCATTTACACAATTCAAACACATATTACATAAATCTAGATTTTTTCACCATAATCTCGACAAACTCAAACTTAACTAATCCATCAAAACCGTGAGCTTAACACCCCAAAAATGCAATTTTAGGCTTCAGATTGTTTCTTACTCCTTGATTATGTGAGTTTTTGGAGGGAAAGGAGTGAAAAAAGAATGGGGAATGGTTTTATGGAGAAGCTTGCTGAGATGTGTGGTTGTACAAAGAAAATGAGGGGAGATGGAGGAGAAAAGTAGTGATTAGTGAGAATGATAATAACAATTTTTTTTTTTAAATAACAGATCAACAATTTTAACATATAGGCAAAGCGTTGCCGTGTTTCCCGTATTATATTATGAGTTTTAGCTTGAAGACGAAGGAAAGAGATAGGATGGACATTTTATTTTCTATCAATCCAGAAAAATCTTGCCCAAACAGAAAAGTGAATCTAAAAGCCAAAGCAATTGTTAAATGCTACTACGCATCCTTACTAATAGTATAGTGTTAAGGTAACTCATTTAGAACTATTTTCCAAAACTTAGGGATATAATTGTAAGATTTAAAAACTCAGGAACCAATAAAATATTAGGTTAAAAAACTCAGGGAACAAATAATTACTTTATTTAAGAGTTTTTTTTTTAAATATTATATTAAATTGAGGAAAGGTAGACTCAAACCTTAAACCTCAATGGAAAGGGAACAATACTTAACTAGTTGAGTTATGTTCATGTTGGTTAAAAGTATTAATTTAACCACAAATTAAAATTAAAATTAACATTTTAATTCATGAAATTAAAAGTTTAAAATTTTATATTTAAACAATCCGTTAAATAATGTGGTGTATAGAATAATTTTCTTATAAAAACTAAAGATAAAATTATCCCATGGCTAATTACTAAAACAATATAATAATTAAAAAAAAAAGGATAGTAGAGAGTGAAAGCGGACCTCCGGGAATGAGGTGAGGAATCCTCTCGCCGACGTCGGAGAAACCTCCGTCGTGTACACCGGAGCTATCATAAGAGCATACCCGACGCCGATTCCGGCAACGAATCTACCAAACATGAGAAAGACGTAGTTTGTCGCAAAACCCATCAGAATAGCTGCAACAAAAAAGATAACTCCGGCGACTACCATGGTGTAACGACGGCCAATCATGTCAGAAGTTTTTCCGGCGGCGGCGGCGCCGATAAGAGAATAAAGGTTGATGATTCCGACGAGAACTTCCACTTTCACGTCAGAAATCTTGAAGTCTTCTTTAATGAAAATTGCTGCTCCGCTCATTACGGCAGTATCTGTTTCACCGAAAAAGTTAGAGAGAGAGAGAGAGAATCTAGAAATGGGTATTTAATTCCTCACCGTAACCGAGCAAGATGGATGACATGGAAGCTAAAATTGCACAAAGAAAAGCAAATTTGTTCCTTTTAGTTTTGGGTTTCGGCGGCGGCGGTTCAAAATAGAGGTTGCCGGAATTCATGTTTCGCCGAGGACCCATTTCCGGCAGCTGATGGAGAAGGAGCCGGTGGGGGTCTGAGTTACGGAGGTAAGATCTTATCTATCAAGAGAAAAGTTAAGGAGGAATGATGACTAATTTGACCAATTTTATTTTTATTTTAAGTAATCATTTGAAAAAAAAAAAAAAAACAAATGGTCGATTTATGTCCATGAATGAAACAAATTGACCGTATGATTTTTGTAAAATATTAAAATTAGATTAAAAAAAATTAATTTGATAATATATTTTTAAATTATTAAATTAGATCATAAAAAGTCATCATAATAAATAGAAATACATCTATAAATTATAATGTAAGCAAGATAAAAATGGGTGAGATCAGAAAAACTTCCTGGTAGGGCTGCAAACGGTTCGGGTCTGGTCGATTTTGGACCTAAACCGACGCCGAACCAGAATTAAAAAACGTTGAAAATAGCATACCGAACCGGTCAGAATTCTTATGCATAGCCAAACCGACCGAACCGGTTTATGGTCGGTTCGGTCGGACCGGTTCACCGAATCAGTGCAGATGAATTGGGCGGGTCGAGAAGTTAGGTCTGAATTGGAAATAAACCGATTTTCTGGATTTTTTTTTTTTGCAAAAGAGTTTTTTAGGTTTTTTTCTGTTTAAAATATTACAATTTACAATTTATAAAGGCTGTTTTAATTGCTGCTTTTTGTTAATAATCTTTACAACATAATTATTACAATAGTTTAAATGATAATACAATCATTATATCAAAAAAATAAATAACATATTAGGAGCTCAACTCATACATCCAAAACTATAAGATCCAAAATGACCAAAATAATAAATATTACAAGACTAAGAGTCCATACAAATGATAAGTGATAACTCAATCCCTTTCTTATATCCAAAAAAATGATTAGTAACAGATTAAGAGCTAAAGTTCATATAAGTTATACAAAACAAAAAGTCTATGATCCAAATGTTTATAAATGAGCTCAACTCATCAAAGTTCCAAGTCCATAAAATAATACAATATCTATACCAAATCCAAAAAGAGTTATCCTTCTAAGTCAATCTATAAGAATGAGTTACCATCCTAACTCTTAAATCAATCCAAAAGAAAGAGTTATCATTCTAACTCATAAGTCCATCCAAAAGAAACAACCATCATCCTATAGTTTGTATTGTATAGCTATATAGTATCCAAAAAATCAATCTAACTAATCCCAAAAGCTTTACTCCAACCCTGCTTTGAAATATGGAAAAACAAAGAAATGTCATAAAAATATAATAAATATAACATAACACAAGTAACAAAGCATTAGTAATAGTATTACATATGTATCCAAAAGCTAGTTTCCTCACTTTCCTTTCTTCACAATCTGCTTTAAAATTAAAAGAAAAGAAGCAAAAAAAATAACATTAACAAATAATAAAATTGAAACAAACAATTAACAAAGCAAAAATATTAGCAATATACTAATACCTTATCATTTACAAGTTAGTTTAGTTCCCCACTTTCCTTCAAGTTCAACCCTGTTTTAAACTCTAAAAAACAAAAGAAAATAAATACATTTACTTAGAAAAACAAGAAAAAACTAAACAAAACAACAGTAATAAAATAAGTGAAAATATCAGTAGACAAGTACCTTCTTCAATGTGAAGAACATCATCTAAATGTTATTGAAGATCCACAACTATATCATCACCATTAAGGCAATTTTGAGCACATACAAGTGCTTCAACTGTAGTTGGAGCCAATGAAGAACGAAAAGGATCAATTACTCTCCCACTCGTACTAAACGCCGACTCAGAAGCAACGGTAGATACCGGGATAGCCAAAATGTCTCGTGCAATTTTGCTAAGAACATTATATCTTGGAGAATTGACCTTCCACCAATCTAAGACATTAAATTTATCCTTATCATCTGGTTTAACACGAGGCTCCAACAAGTAGATATCCAATTTTGTTCTCGAATCAAGACTTGAACATTCATCCAACAAATCAAACTTATCCTCCAAACAGAAATCTTTAGAAGCATTTGTAGATGTGGAACACACTTTAGATTTAGACTTTGAAGTCTTGGATGGTTTTTGGATAGATAAGGAAGTGGCAGAAACATGTTGAATGGACAAGCTATACTCTATATATAATCACCTAAACACATCCTCAACCTTTTTTCCCACCTCCTTTGCCAAGTTGGCCTCAAACAATTCATTAAAACAATACAATAAAAACCCCATCTTATATCGAGGGTCAAGAACCATAGCAATATATAACAAGAAATTAGCCCTATCACGACTCCCCCAATACTTGTCAAATTTATCTTGCATTTTAGTTGCAATGTCTTTGAGAATGAGATTCTCACTATTAAGGGAGTAGTTTCTAATACAATTTTGAATGGTTCCAATTTCATGAAAAATAGTGTTTGCAGTAACAAAAAGTGAACTAGAAAGTTTCAAAGTTACTTCATAAAACACTGATAAAAATTTAATGAACATTCTAGCAACCTCCCAATCATGCTTAGTAGGAGTTTCCTCACTCAAATAATTTGCATCATAGTCCTCCAATCTTGCAAACGCCTTCTCATATTTTTCCGCTGCTTCAAGCATCATGTAGGTGGAGTTCCACCTTGCTGGCACGTCAAGACATACCACTTTTTTTGCAAGATATACTCTTCTCTTCAATACACTTTTTAAATTTTCTAAATCGTGCAGGAGAAGATCTCACAAATCTAACAACGTTTCGGATCCTAGATATAGATTCATGGACATCTTTCATGCCATCACGAACAATCAGATTTAATATATGCGCACAACACCTAACATGCAAAAATCCCCACCCAAAATCAAGCCATCATTGAAACGCCTAATGAGATAAGCAACAACAGTGTCATTGGAAGAAGCATTATCAACAGTTAATGTCAATATTTTATCAATCCCCCATTGTTTCAAGCATTTTTCAACCTCTTTTCCTATGGTCTCCCCCCTATGATTCTCAATTTGACAAAAATTGAAAATCCTCTTATGTAGCTTTCAATCATGGTCAATGAAGTGCCCAGTAAGAACCATATAATTAATGTTTTGGAGTGATGTCCAAGTATCAGTGGTTAGAGGGAGTCTATAACCTTCTGATACGAACAAGTCCCTCAAAGTCTTCTTTTCACTCTTGTATATCTCCAAAATATCCTTAGTTAAAGTCGTTCGAGAAGGGGTTACAAACTTTGGTTCAAATATACGAACAGTCTCATCCATCAATCTTCTAAACCCCTTAGTTTCTACAAAACTAAATGGTAATTCAGTCATTATAATCATCTCAGCAATTAATTTTCTTATCTTTTCAATGCTAAAAGAACCCATGCCTAGTGATGGCATTTCTCCTACCCCATTTTTCTTTGTTAAAATCAATGTCTTTTGGGCTCCATCTCTTAACTTAGTACGAAAAGGAAATTTTTTGCAAATAGTCTCAAGATGTGATTTCATGCTTCCAGTCCCATTTCTCTTAGAATGACAAGCATAGACAGTACCACAGTATTTACATTTAGCATGGGGATCATCAGGTTTAAAATCAGGACATCTCTCAAAGTGTTGCCAAACAAATGATATATTACCTTTTCGCTTCTTTCTTACATTCTTAGTCTTAGCTGATTTAGTTTTTCTTTTGGAGATCCTTCCTCATCAACGTCAAGTATGTACTCCAACATTTCCTCTTCCATATCGTCATTCATATCCATAGACTCATCTTCTAACACATGTTTCAAAGGCTTCATGATGTATCCTATAAAATATAAAACATTTTCAATGTTAGAGACTTTATAGAGATATTAACTTACACTGGTAGAAAAATCACTAAATTAAAATAACAATTTATTTAAAACCTAAGTTGTAAATATTATGGTACCGGTATTTTTTTAGAGGATTATTATGGTACAGAGAAGAAAACAGTAGACAAAGCAAAAACTAAACAAAGAATAGCTAATACAGAGAAGAAAATATCAATCAATTAATAAGAAAAAATATGATAAAATCAAAGATGAAAAAACATGTAAATCAGTATGATAAATCAAAAATGAAAAACATGTAAATCAATTCATAAGAGATAAAAAGTAAATTACAAAACAAAACAAAGAAAAGTTAAAAGCAGAGAAGAAAATATCCTAAAAAGACAGATCAATAATAAATATAAGATCAGGACATGAAACAACACAGAAGGGAATAAGAGAAGAAAAAAATCCTACCAAAAGAATTTAAAAAAATCGATCATTAGTAAGTTTAAGAAAATAAAAACAAACAATCCATTAATTCAAAAGAACAAAACCAGATCTAAGCCTTTAGAAACGATCAAAGAAAGAAAATGACAAAAAAAAAACACTAGAAGAAATTGAAGAACTCGTAAGTAGATGGAAAACAAGATCAATCAACAAGGTAGAGAGAAAACCTAGAAGAAAAGGAAGAAGATTAGAGAAGAAATGAGGAACTGGAGAGATGGGATTGGGAAAGGCTTGGAGCGGCGGCGGAAGTGTAGAAGAAGAAAAGAAAAATTTAGGGCATTTTTTCTCTGCTTCGTGAACTGAAGGGAAAAAGCAAGCAATAGCCCTATTTATATTAAATTCTTTTTTAAACACTCTAACCGGTTCGGTTTATTATAAATCGGTTTTCTTATGTTATGAACCGACACCGAACCAAGAGATATATTACTCTTATGTTATGAACCGAGACCGAACCGACATATGTAATAAACCGAACCGAACCGGTTTTTCGGTCGGTTTTTTTTTGTTTGATCGGTTTTTCGGTTTTTACTTGCGGCCCTACTTCCTGGATTCAATTGTTACCACGAGGACTTTGGAGTCAAGGTCAAATATGAGGTTGGAGCATAATGGGGGCCCCTCTAGGACTCAATCATATGTAGATTTTATAATAATAAGAAGTAAAAGTGTTACAATGGAAATTTATTTTTTTATCTCTTCTTTCTTTGATAAGCATTTATATGTGTTTACTAAATAAACACGAGTTTTTTCATTTTTACATCCTTTCTCCTTAATAAATAGGGTAAAATGTTATAAGGACTTGTGATTTTTGTTAAATGCATGAACATCTCTCATGATTTGAAAATAGCAAATCGCAGTAGTGTAGTTTCAAATTATTTCAATGAGATCCCTCCTCTTCAACATTATTAACTTTATTTTAGCCATAATTTATTCGCTTGAACTGATTTGGATGATTTAAAATGTTTTAGAATTCACATTTGAGCCCTGTTAGATTGCTTCAAACTTCAAATGTCATAAAAGAAAAGAGTTATTATCATCAAAATAGAAGAAGATTGAGCCTGAACCTTTTAATTCCAAGGTGAATGATTAAAAACATGTTCAAACTTTATAAATGTTAAAGACTCTATTTACATATAGTTATTTATCAAATTTTTATAAACATTTTATCTTTTTATGTTAATCATTCAACATGTTTAAAATGCCTATACTATTATTATTTGTTTGTTTTTTTTACTTCAATTAAATAAATATTTTATTTCAATTAAAAATGAAATAAAATTACTTTTTATTAATAGAAGAATATGAAGGAATTAAATAATCGGAAAGCTAATGAATTAAAATTTTAAAATTAAAACATATAAAATTTAAACAAAAAAATATGCAAACTTTCAAATATTAAAAACAACATCATATACTATACACGTTTTAAAAGACTAGTTATATAAACTAATCATCACCCTCTCAAGCATGGCCGCTAGATTCCAAGAGATTCCGAGTAACGTCATTAATCTTGTTGATGTTGTGAACATTCTTATTTTGATTTTCAGAGAACTTCCATGAAAAATTACCAAAAAGACCCTCAATCTCCTCCAATGTTTTACCTTGCGTTTCCGGCAACATGAAATAAAAAAACAACCAAGACACCGTCGCGATTCCCGCAAATAGGAAGAAGGCTCCACTAATTGTGATAGCCTCGTACAGGGATATAAATGTCATTCCAACAATCCCACTCATTACTCTATTTACTATCACTCCCACACTCGCTCCTTGAGCGCGTAGCTTCAACGAAAAGATCTCCGAGCTATAAACCCATGCGATGGGTCCCATCCCCATAGAGAAAAATCCAACATCCAATATTACCATCGCAATGCATAATCCAACGGCCCATGTTACTTCATCACGAGAATCCTCAATGATCATGAGACTGAATCCTAAGGTCATGAGTGATATAATCTTCCCCGTTACGCTAGTGAGAAGCAATGAGCGTCGTCCGATCTTATCGAGAAGAAATGTAGCCACTAAGACGAATATAGTCTTGGAGAATCCAACGGCCATCGTAGCGAGTAACTTACCATTAGATGAAATAATTCCAGCCTTCTCAAAGATTCTCGGGCTATACAAAACAACCGCGTCGATACCCGACGCTTGTTGAAAAAATTGGATACCTATGGTCGAGATTAGAATATGGAGAACGGGAGGCGTAGGGTGAAGGAATAGCTCTTTCCATACGCCTTTTCCGTGGCTAGTTGTTTTCGGGACTTGAATGACGTCGTCTGTGTAATCAAGGGGAATTCCAACAGCTGCCTTGATATCGGATAATCGTTGATGAGAATCGGAGATCGAATCGGAGGTTTTGTCGAGGACTCGCTTGGCTTCGCCTAGTCGACCTTGGAGGACTAGCCAACGAGGAGATTCTGGCATGACTAAAACGATGAGGATAAGGAATGTTGATGGGATTACGCTGATGTCGAGCATGATTCGCCAAGCTAAGTGTGTTGGAAGCTTTCGAAATGCGAAGTTGGAGACGTAGCCAAGGAACACCCCGAAATTGATGCACACCTATTAAGGGTATAACTCTTATTAATATGTAGGAGTTCCTCTTATTCTTTTTATATGTATCATATCTTTATTATGTTAAATATATTAATGATTAATAAATATAAGAGTATTATGGATTTATTTGATCTAATAGAAATGACACATAACAGAAAAATTACCTAAATAATATATATTTATATTTTAAAAATCTATAAGTTATATATAGTTCTACCATCTATGAACTCATAAACTCTAACACTTGAAAAATTGCGCATTTTCTGGGTCAAGAAGAGTTGGAAAAGCTAGTGTGAAACATTTAAAATTAAAAACAAAGTGCAAATAATACCCAACTCTTTTATTTTTAATCTTGTGTAAAACTATACTCCAACCATATTAATATTTAGAAAATATTGGTCTCACTCATAATTTAGTATCTTTCCCGACTTTCATATATCTCATATTTCTATTAAATTAACTACTAAATAGAATCTATATATTTAGTGAAACCCATGTACGAATATGAAAATCAAACCCGATTTAAAAATAACCTAATGTAATCATAAAAAATGTCAAGGCAAATATAAAAATCAATATCTACAAAATAATTTCATCATGACGCAAAACTACTCATATATACTTAACTATAAATCTTCCAAAAGAATAGTAATTTATCTATCACTAGGATATTAAATTACACCATTTATACTTCAATTTGATGAAATTAAAAGTAAAGTGTGAATTGATATAATTTAGTGAAAAAAGCAAAAATCACCTCAGAGCTATACATATTATGATAAATACCCTTGAACTATTTTTAAGCGCACAACCCCTGAACTATGCAAGTTATGATAACTATCCCTGAACTATCTTTTTAAACAAGTACTCCCCTAAACTTTATAAGCGTTTAAAACAAATTTTTATATTACGCCCGTTTAATTTATTTCGTTTCTTTTACAATACGTGTGTCATGACGCGTGAAAATTAGGTCATTTTCTTCTTTGAATAATTTCAATTTTTAAGTGTGACTTTAGTATGCAGAGGTGGAAAGCTGAAACTTATGTGAGTCATTTTCTTGAGATAATTTTTTTTAATGTTAAACCGAAATTTTAATATAGTATGTCATCTAATTTTACAGGTATCCAGTGACAACAAAAAATTTAACAGTTGTAAACGAAAAATTTATTTTAAACACCTATAAAAGTTTAGGGGTATTTACTTAGAAAAGAATTCAAGGGATTTGGGTTAAAAAAAACTAGTGTAATGGTATTTATCCCAACCTCCATAATTTCGGGGTGATTTTTACCAATTTACCTGTAATTTATTAGGACTAAACATATAAATTAATTTTTTTTAATGACAATGTTATCCCTTCAAGCAGTAACACTTAATTTAAGTAGAGAGTGAAAAAAAACCTCCGGAAATGAAGTGAGGAATCCACGAGCCGACGTCGGAGAAACCTCAGTAATGTAAACCGGAGCAATCATAAGAGCATATCCGACACCGATCCCGGCGATGAATCTACCAAACATTAGAAAACCATAATTTGTTGCAAAACCCATAAGAATAGCTGCCACAAAGAAGATAACTCCGGCAACTACCATGGTGTAACGACGGCCAATCCAGTCAGAATTTTTTCCGGCGACGGCGGCACCAACAAGAGAGTAAAGATTGATGATTCCGCTGAGAATTTCCACTTTCACGTCAGAGATCTTAAAGTCTTCTTGGATAAAAATCACTGCTCCACTCATAACAGAAATATCTGTTCACCGGCAAAAGGAAATTATAAAATAAAAATTATATTTTTAATTTGAAAATGTTTTTTTTTTCTGCTTACCGTAACCGAGTAAAACGGAAGACATGGAAGCAGCAATTGCACAGAGAAAAGCGAATCTGTTCATTTTGGGTTTTGGGTTCTGGAAGCGGATGGCCGGAATTTATTTCTCGCCGGAGACCCAGTTGCCGGAATTTGAATCTACTTTGAGATATGGGAAGGGAACTGCAAATTTCAGATTGAAAAGTCCGACCAAAAAATCTCTGAGCTTATCTTTGAATCTTGTCCCCTCCCCATTTGTGGATTTATTTGCTTTCAGTCAGAGGAGGAAAGAATAAAACTATATATTTAATTATAAAAAACAGAATCTTTTTTGAATAAAGAATGTCTGTTGGAAATAAAAAATTATAAAAAACAGAGAAATAATGTGATGTTTGTTTGTATGTAAAATTATTTATTTAAGAATAATTACCTACCTCCTTATTCGTAAAAATTACTTTTATATGTTTCTTTAAATATTATCAATAACCAAAAGAGTTAACGATGTCATTATACCTTTTTATGTTATGGTAAACTTTAAGATTTCAAAGTTTAATGACATTTATGTAATTAAATAGATTTATATATTGATCATAATAATAAAAATTTATTTAAATTTAAAATAGTACCTACCTCCTTAGAAAATACTTTATATGTTTCATAATCCTACTAGACCAAACATATTAATAAAACTCGTGTATTTATTAATTATAATTTATATGAATTAATAAGAATATTATACATATGAAAGTAATGAGGGAATTTGTCCAACCAAGTATTATTCTATATTTATTTATGAATAATACCTACATCTTCACTAGGGTTGTAATCTGAAATCGAAAAGCTGACCGGATTGATCGAAACCAAATCGAATTGGTAGGTAATTTAATTGGTTTCAAATTTTCATATGAGGAAAACGAAATATTTGTTCGTTTCGTTTTTTCTTTCAATTGAAAAACGAGTAAAATATGAACCGAACCGATTATTAATAAAATACTTTTAAAGTTTAAAATTGATCTAAAACCGACAAAAATCTACCTAACCAATCCTTGAATTAGCCACACATTCAAACTAATACTAAAATTGACTTAGTTTTGATTTCGGTTTAGTTTTTCAATTTTCTGAAAATTGTAGTTTAGTTCGGTTTCAGTTTGAACCAAAACCGTCTAAAACAGAACCGATTTGTACCCGTTATTTTTCATTGGTAAGGAGGTGTTTCTCTCTTAACTTTCTTATATGTTATATCTTTATTGGATCAAACATGTTGGTTGAACCCATATATTTATTAACTATAAATATAAATGATCAAATAAAATATATGGTTTAGGTAATATTACTTTTATTGAGAAACTTTACTTTATGAATGAATATTTTTCCGAAATAGCAAATTTTAGAAACAAGAATGTAAACGAAAAATCACTTTTATTTTTTTAGATTAAAATTATAAATTTAGTCTCATGTCAATTTAGTTTATATGGTTTAGGATTATATTAAATTAGTCATTTTAATTTAAAATTTTAAATTTAATCATTAGGTTGGATAAAAACTCACTAAACACACCGATGTTTACCAAAAAGTTAATAAATTATTTTTTGTCTATTTTTTATGAATGTGATAGTCACGTGGTGATAACAGATGATGATTTGGTGTTAACTAACGTATAATTATGATTTTTATTTTTTAATATATATAAATGTGATAACGGTAGAGATAGATTTTATAATTTCTATCAAATGATAAAAACTAAAAATATAAGCTCTTAAAACAATAACCATTAAATTTTACAAAGACCCAAAATCTAAAGATTGATTGAAGCTTTTATATAAGGATAAATTCAAATATATCTCGAATCATATGGATTAAATGTATAATTAAACCTAATTTCTTTCTAATAACAAATTTAGAGAATATATGTTTAGGTAATTATATATATATATATATAATGAAGTGGCTAATAACAAATTTAGAGAATATACTTTCTAATAACAAATTTGTGAAGTGGCTAAATTATGAGAAGACTCTTAAAATGTGGCTATTTACTTAATTAATTCTATATTTTTTCAATATTATTAATTCGAGATTGAGAATTTAGAGTAGGTAGTTTTACCAACAGGACAGCGATGCCACGATCCTCTACAATCGCAAGTTGCAACGATCCTCTCCTCCCCGATGGTACTTTTTTATTTAAAATATTTTTAACAATATAAAAAAATTGTAAAATGTATATAAATCATCTGTGATTTTTACAAAATATATGAACACCCCTAGATTTAAAAATGATAAATCATATTTTGTAGTTTTAAATTATTCTAATGAGATATCTTCTCTTCAGGTCTTTAATTTACTTTTAGCCATAACTTCTTCGTTTGAACTCCGATTTGGATGAATCAAGATGTTTTGGATTCCTCATTTAAGGCTCTACGTTATGGTCAGTTAAAAATTTTTAAATCATTAGTAACCAAAAACGTTAATGATGTAAATCATACCAAGTAATTTGATGATAATAAACTCTCTTTTATTTATTTAACGATTTTGAAGTTTTTAAGTAATTATGACGTAGAGCTTGAAACGAGGATTCTAAAACATCTTGAATCATCCATATCGGAGTTCAAACAAAAAAGTTATGGCGTTGAAGAGAAATGGTCTCATTGGAATAATTTTGAACTATAACCCTCTGTTTGGATCCAAGAATGTATGAGAAATGATTTTAAATTCCGTTATTTGAAATACTAGAAATGATTTTAAATTCTTAATTGTGTTTGGAGTAAGTAGGATTTGAAATGAATTTAATTTTCATTTTGTGTTTGGATGTTTGTAGGAAATGAAAAGAAAGTAACGATATTACTAGTTTAACCTTTTTTTTATAAATAGTTAGTGAGTAGTTATTGAAAATAAAGGTTAAATAAGTAATTTACATTAAAATCCTTCAAAATCCCACAAAATCCTACCATTTTAGGAAGAAAATTTTTTAAGTAAAAATTGGATTTGAAATCATTTCTGATTTCAAATCCTAATATTTTTAATTGAAACAAACAATGGAATTAATTTCTTATTTGCATTTTACCCATAAAATACTAAACAAAAAGCAGTTTATTACTAATTATTTTAGTTACATTTGGTTATTTATTTTAAATTGGTTATAATATAAGTGAAATAAAACCCCATTTTATCACTCAAGTATTTGAATTCAAATTTCTTAAATAATTTAAATATACTAAATTGATCTAAGTTAATTACATAAATTAACTATTTTTACAATTATATTATTTTTTTAATCAATTTGCAACATTAAAGTAAAAAATGTATTGACTTTTATCACATATACCATGGGTCGACTATATAAAAATTCATTCATTAAACATAGGTTTTATAAATTCAAACCTTACAACTACACAACCATAAACTTCTCAAACCCGTAAACCAAACACGAAATTGAAAACCTCACTAAACATGCCCATTAGTAACTAATTGAACTTCACCATCTCTAACAACATCCTTCTTCACAGAAAACTTCCACAGCAAATTCCCAAAAAGCCCATCAACATCCTCCAAATTCCTACACCTTGTCTCAGGAAAAACAATGAAAAAGAACACCCAAGAAACCACAGCAATCCCAGCATAGAGGAAAAAAGCGCCCCCAATAGTAATCGCATGAATCAGGGACAAAAACGTCATTGACACAACCCCACTCGTCACTCTATTCACTATCATCCCCACACTCACCCCTTGAGCGCGTAGCTTCAACGGAAAAATCTCCGAGCTGTAAACAAATGCCATGGGCCCCATCCCGATCGAGAAAAATGCCACATCGGATAATACCATAGCAATAGACAATCCTACGGCCCACGTGTTTCTCACGTGCGGTGAGTTTTCAATGACGGTGAGACCAAACCCTAAAACCGCGAGTGAGAAAATCTTTCCGGCGACGCTAGTTAGAATCAACGGTCGTCGTCCGATTCTATCAAAGAAGACGGTGGCGAACAAGATAAAAACCGTTTTTGTGATTCCGACAGCCACCGTGGCAAGTAAAATTTTGTCGGGTGATTTTATCCCTGCCTTCGCAAAGATTCTCGGACTGTATAAAACGACGGATTCAATGCCGGAAGCTTGCTGGAAAAAATGGAGGCCGATGGCGGCGATCAAGATGTGTCGGACGGCCGGCGTCGGGCGGAGGAAGAGATCTTTCAAGACGTCGTTTCCGGTTCCGTTGCGTTTTGGGATTAGAACGACGTCGTCGTTTGTGGAAGATTCCGGAATTCCGACAACTTTCATAATATCTGCTAATCGTTGTCGGGATTCTTCGATGGAATTTGAGGTTTTGTCGAGGACTTTTTTGGCTTGGCCAATTTGGCCTTGCATTACTAACCAACGAGGGGATTCGGGCATGGTGAAGACGATGATGATTAAGAAAATGGAGGGGATGATTCCGATTCCGAGCATGAATCGCCATCCTAAATTTGTTGGGAGCTTTGAGAAAAGGTAGTTTGAAAGATAGCCTAGTAAGATGCCGAAATTGATGAATACCTGTTTGATTATGATGAAAAATTATTAATCAATAAAAATTGAAATTGAAATTAAAAATTAAATAATTTTTTTTTTGTTTAGTGTGTTTTAATTGGTTGTAAATTTTGTCGGGTGATTTTTGTAATAATTTAATAATTTTGATGGTAAATAAATAACAATACATAATAAATTTGTACTCATATGACGTGTTTTTATTGGCTTGTAAGTATATTTGGGTGGTGTTTTATTTGTAAGATATTTTTTATGTATAAATTGGTTATATTTTATCAATGAGTACTTTAAACAAATTATTAGTAAATTTTAGATAATAAAGTATTTAAATTTCTAAATTAATATTTTTTTAAATATTTATTAATTTAATGAATGAAAATAAAATATATTAGTGAAATTATCAGAATAGTCAAAAAATAAAAAGCCTGAAAATTTATTTATTTTTATGCAAAATATTTCAATAAAATTCATATAAATTAAAAATGAGATTTTCTATTGAAAATTAAGTTCAAATCTGTTATGACCTATGGGAGGTAAATTCTCTTTCTTTTTTTTTTTTTTTTTTTTAAAATCAAATTAATTTTAAGGAAAATTCTAAAATTAAAATAAAATTAAAAAACAATGCTTTCCATTTTAAATTATTTAAATTAAACCTAATTAAGTTAAGGGTGGATAACAATTTTAAGTTCATCCAAAAAAATTTCACACTTACATCCGGGAACGAGGTGAGGCAGCCTCGGGACGACGTCGGAGAAACCTCGGCGGTGTAAACGGAAGCTATCAAGGCAGCAAATCCGACGCCGATACCGGTGACAAATCGACCAAACATAAGAAAGGCGTAATTGGTAGCAAACCCCATTAGAATGGCCCCAACGAAGAAGAATGAGCCTGCAAGAACCATAGTATAACGGCGGCCAATCCAGTCGGAAGTTCTTCCGGCGGCGGCGGTACCAATAATGGAAAAAATACTCAAAATACCAACAAGAACTTCCAATTTCCCGTCAGAGAGTTTGAAATCTTCTTTGATAAAAATCGCTGCTCCACTCATCACACCAATATCTTTATAAAAAAAAAGCAACTTTGTCAGAAAAATAAAAAACATGGTTCAAAGTCGCGGTATCGGTTATTAACTCAGAGAGTACTGGGACAGATACGATTCGACCGATACTTTAAACGTTAAGTTAAGAACATTTTAGCTCACCATAACCCAGCAAGATGGAGGCCATGGAAGGCATGATTGCGCAAACATAAGCATATTTGTTAGTTTTGGCCAAATCCGACGAAATGTTTTGGCCGGAAATTGTAGATTTTTCATCTTTCCGGTCATCCATTTCCGGTCAGTTTTCTTAGCTGTGTAGGGAAGGTGATAGCTGACCAAATTGTCAGTGGGTCTGTGTTATAATTGTAGGAAAAAGAAAAGTTGAATCAATTATTGATCCAAGCTTGACTAAAACGAAAATTTGTCTGATTTTAGAATTTTGAATGAGCGAGTGTAAGATTTGTTTGTTATTGTTTTTTTTTATAGCAGATAATTGTCTTTATTTTTGTTAATTTTAAATAGGATTAATTAATGTGGAAAAAACTTCTAGGTGCACACGTATTGCTTATTATGGATTGTGGTCATATTTTTCTTTTATCAAATTATTATTTTGGTCATTTTTTTTTGCAAATTTTGTGGTCCATATTTGATCACAAATTGAATTAAAATTTAATTGATGGAATTATATTCAAATAACTTTACTGGATTATGTAATTAAAATAATCCTATCAAATAGTGTAAAGGAAGCTCATTAGAACTTATATTAGTTAGGCATTTCAACTCTTTTAAGTGTCCGTTTAAGATAATTTTTAGAAGTGTTAAAAATGTTTATAATAAAAAAAATGATTTTTATAACCATTGAAAAAAAAACATTTTTAAAAACTATCCAAAGGGACATTAAGTCTGTTTAGTTTATTGTTAAAGCTGTTTTCAGTTATCTTACTTTCTTCCTTACAATAATCCTATTCATATGGATATGTAACTGATCACACTAATAATCATTAATATCATTTTCTCTTTGTGATCAAGAACTTTCTTCAGTTTTATAAATAGAGATTTTTTCTTTCAACCATCTTTCGATTGTTAATACATATAAAGACCGCTAAATAAGAGTAAGACTCAAATTTATTTAATTAAAAATTATTACTATTAAATTTTGTTCTTGATATTACATCATTGAGGGACGGCCACTCGAACTATCGAAGTTTGACTTATTAGAAATTGAGTTATGATATTTAATGAGTTAAATTATGTTCAGATTGATAATTTAATTTTAGACTCAGAGTTAAAAAAAATTAACAAAAAAAAAAAGGAAAAGGCATATGTTTTTTTAAAGTATATATTTTGATAGAAAGTTGAAGAAAAAATGAGTAAGTATAGACACATTTAACCAAAACTAATGAACCACCTCAATGGGCAGTAGCTAGAGCTGTGAAAGGGGGCAGCAACGAAGTTAATGAGGAAATAAATCTAGCTGTACATGTATATGCTTAATGTGGTCCTTTTCTTTTAACTTCAAGTATTATTAACTAGCTATTAGGTTTGCAAAATCCGTATTTTTCGAGTGGTTTGACATATTACTCTCTTTTTTAAAATTAAAAGGTGCTCTTCTCTTCATCAACTTATTGAAAAAGTATTATTATTAGGTTTCGTATTATTTTATTTTAGAGCTGAGAATGTTGAAAAAAATTTCAATGTCGTTTGGTAATATAACTCTTACTTTTCATTTCTATTTTTAGAAAAAAAACATGTGTTATTTGATAACATTTCTTTGTATATAATCTCACTTTGGAAAAAAAAAAAACATTTTTGTAGTTATGTAGAAATTTTAATTTTTTGTATATTGTTTCCTATTTCTAGTTTAAACACATTAACAAAACTTTTATTTCATTTTTTTTATTAATAAAATGTGTAATAAATATCAAAAGAATAAAAATGACGTGATAATTTTAAATATTTCATTTTGTTATTTGAGTCAAGTAAATTTATAACTCGACTAATTTAGATTGGGTCAAAAAATGTACTTAATTTAACCCACGAACAATTCTCAAGGGCTATGCAATCATATATATGGTGGATGGATTGGCTTTTTATTTTATTTTTAATTATTAGAATTTCCTTTTTTTTTTCTCAATAAACTTCCATACTTTTAATTTACAAGAACTACAAAAATTTATCCATAACTGTGACCAATAACTACCCTTGATTATTTTTGCTCACACGAGTATATTTGAGAATGTTTTAAAACATTAAAATCTATTTTTTTGTTAAATTGGTACATGAGAAACAAAATAATTATCCTCACCCTGTTGTGTGGGATTCAAACTGATAGAGCAAAACCACAGTTAAAATAGAGTGGAAAACATAATAACAAAAAGAAAGATGAAAAGGAGTATGAACACACACATTTACGTGAGAAACCCCCAAACGAATTAGGGAAAAAAACCACGAGCAACGATAAAAGAATTCACTATAAAAATAGGATTTTACAACCTTCTCTCTTATAAGGAAAGAACAAGACTTCTATCTCTTATAAGGAAAAACTCTCTCTATTTATGTATCTCAAGCCTCACTCTTTCTCTCACTCAAGCTAATTCACTTGGTGATTTTGGGATGATTTGCCAAGAATGGAAGAACCTCTATTTATAGTGAAAGATCCTTGGCCTCCAAGTTCAATCAAATGGTCTTGATTTATCCTTGGTCCCCAAGTAAAATCATTGGCTACAATTGGTCACCAACTTCAAGAAAGTGGATGAAAGCTTCATGAATCTTCCTCCATAAAGTGGATTGACTTGGGTTTGGTGAGATCTTTATATGGGCTTTAGTGGGTTTTAATCTAACAATCTCCCACTTGGAGATTTGATTGAGAGTCAATCACACCTCCACACCATTCTTTCTATCTTGCCATTTCCATGTTGCTTATGTCTCCGCTAGGCCATTCGAAGATCGACACCAAATAAACTTGTCACAATTGACTACCTTTGTCAGATAATGTGCTTGATTTTCTTTTGTAGAAATCTTTTGCATATCTTTGTTCTTTCCTCCACTTTCTCATGAACGAAGTGGTACTGCACTCAAATGTGTTTTGTCTTTGAATGAAAGGCTGGATTTCTTGCAAGATGCAAGGCACTCTGACTGTCACAAAACAAAGAAATCTTCTCTTGTTTGTGCCCGAGTTCCTCCAATACCATTTTCAACCATACTGCTTCTTTACTAGCGTGTGTAGCCATAATGTATTCTGCTTCTGTTGTTGATGTAGCCACAACTTACTGCAGTTTTGAAATCCAGCTTACAGCTTCGCTAGCTAGAACAAACACATATCCAGTGGTAGATTTGATTTTATCCAGATCACCTGCATAATCTAAGTCAACATATCATTTGACAATAAAGTTTGATCCCCCGTAACATAATGCAACATTTGTAGTCCATTTAATATATTTAAGGACCCTTTTAACACCATTCCAATGCTCTCTACCAGGATTCGCTATATACCGACTGACCACTCCCACTGCATGTAAAATGTTTGGTCTTGTACAAATCATGGCGAACATTAAATTGCCCATTGTTGATGCATACAGTACTCGAGACATCTCCATCCTCTCCATTTCACTTCTAGGACCCATATTGGAGAATAACTTGAAATTAATAGGAAATGGGGTAAAAATTGGCTTAATGTCTTGCATGTTGAATATTGTCACAAGATCTTCTTCAGATAATTTTTTTAAGATAGCCAAATCTTCCTATAATTTCTGTCTCAGTGAATTTGCATCCCTATACTCTTATTTTCTGGTCCCAAGTTCTTCATTTCAAACTCCCTAGCCAACTGTGCCTTCAATTCTTTGATACGATCTTTGTTGGGCCTGCTACCAACATGTCGTCAACACACAACAGTAAAATAATGAAATCATTGTCCTCAAGCCTCTTGAAATATGCACAAGGGTCTGCATGAAGTCTGTTGTATCCAAGGCTCATGATGAAATAATCAAATCTCTTATACCAGCATCTCGGCGCCTGTTTGAGACCGTATAGAGATTTGTTCAACCTACAAATCAAGTTCTCTTTTCCTTTTTCTTCAAAACCTTCTGGTTGAAGCACATATATTTCTTCTTCAAGATCTCAATGGAAAAATATAGTTTTAACATTTAATTGCTCCAGATGTAAGTCAAATATAACACATATTGCTAGGACTACCCTGACTGTAGTAAGTTGAACAACTGGGGAGAAGATCTCATTGAAATCAACACATTTTTTCTGAGGATATCCTTTTACAGCCAATCTTGCACGATATCGCTCCACCTTAACATCGTTGTTGCGCTTGATCTTATACACCCATTTATTACCAATGGGCTTTCTTCTATGTTGTAGCATAACAAGTTCCCAAGTCTTGTTCTTATGAAGAGCTTCAATTTCTTCCTGCATTGTTGTCATCCACGGAGCTGCATCTGAACTAGTCATTGCTTATTGGAGAGTTAACGGCTCCCCATCCTCCGTTAGACGACAATATGCAACATTGCTTTCCATAATGTAATCAAATTGCCAATCTGGTTGTTTTGTCAGGCGACCTGATCGACGAATCTCTGGTACTTCAGAATCAATCGGTTATTGTTCCTTAATCACTGGTTCGACTTTAGAAGAATAAACATGTTCAGATTATTTTTTCACGTGTAATATTGTAGTATCTGCATTCTCATTTACCATGCTATCATTGGTTTCATCTATCCTATCTTCTATAAAGATCACATCCCTGCTGATAGTAACCTTATGGGTAGTGGGGTCCCACAGGCAATACCCCTTTACACCATCAACATACCCTAAGAACAAACATTTCCTAGATTTTGGATCCAACTTCGTTGTTTCTTGGACATTGTAAATTACGTACACCAGACTTCCAAATATATGGAGGTTTGAATAATCTGTAGGCTTTCCTGTCCATATCTGCATTGGCGTCTTCAACTCAATTGCAGTTGATGGAGCCCTATTTACTACATAACAGGCGATGTTGACTGCCTCTGCCCATAAAGTCTTGTCTAAGCCTACAGCTCCCAACATAGCTCTTGTTCTTTCTAACAAGGTCCTTTTTATCCACTCTGCCTCTCCATTCTACTGAGGAATGTATGCCGTAGTAAACTGTCTTTTGATGCCTTCCTGATTGCAAAATTCAACAAAAATCACTGTTTATATATTCCCCTCCATTATCTGTCCACAAACACTTGATCTTTTTATTATATTCAAGTTCTACCCGCGCTTTGAAAACTTTGAAGACTGCAAACACATCTACCTTCCTCTTGATAGGATACACCCAACATCTCCTGGATAGTCATCTATAAAGGACACAAAGTACTTCGCTCCTCCCCAAGGATGTAACCAGTGCTTCCCATACATCAGAGTGAACCAATTCTAGAATCTTTTTACTTCTAGAACTCGATGTGTTGAACTTTAATCTGTGTTGTTTACTTGTAACACAATACTCACAGAAAGGTAACGATACCTTTGTGAGACCTGGAAGTATATTTTTCTCCACAAGAACTTTTATTCTTTGTTCGTACATATGTCCAAGTTTCTGATGCCACACAATAGCGAGCCTCTCACTTGGACAACTTGAAGCAATTGATGCTTCTTCTTCTTGCAAAGTCTCTACCTTTAACATGTACAAGTTAGCAGCTAGCTTCTCTCCCTTCATAAGTATAAGCGTGCCACGAATCAATTTATGATTCCTTTCTTGATTATAAATTTACAACCAAGATCATCTAGTTGTCCCAATGACAACATATTCTTTCTGAGGCTTTCTACATGTCGCACTTGTCGAATCGTGCATAAAATATGATCATGGAACTTCAACTTTATAATTCTAATACCGACAATCTTTAAGGCATAATCATTACAGCTGAACACAGATCCTTCAGAGACAGGTTCATAATGATGGAACCATTCTCGAACCATTCTCGACAAGAGGTCATGTGAAAAGTGGCTCCTGAGTCCATGAGCCATACATTAGTAAATTTACCTCTGCCTTCAAAAGTTGTCGCAACTTCACAACACAAAGCTTCCCCTTCATTTGAGGTGCTTGCAACATTTCCATGAGGATCGGAGTTTTTCTTGTTTAAACTCCAACAGTCCTTCTTCTTATGACCCTTTCCGCTACAATGGTAGTATTTTATAATCTTCTTACTTCGAGATTTTGACGTACCTTGATTTTGGGGCTCCCACTTGAACCACGTTCTGTTGATCTACCTCTTATCATCGTTAAAGCCTCTGCTTGCTTAGAACTTTCCAACTTATCTTCTTTGTTCTTGTGCCTATTTTCCTCTTCCAGAACAGTGGCTGCAACATCGTCAAAGTTTAGATAGTTGGTTAGAATATTATTTGTCAGATTGATGACAAGTTGATCATACGAATCAGGTGGACTTTGAAGTAGAAGTTCAGCACGTTCACTTGGCTCTATTTTATAACCCAATGATGTGAGTTGAGAAAATATAGTATTCAAAGCGTTCAAGTGCTTTGTCATTGAAGTAGACTCTGACATCCGAATGAGTGTACAATTTCCTCGTAAGGAAAATCTTGTTGGGAAGTGACTTTGCCTCATACAGTTTTGTGAGGTGATCCTAAATATCCTTTGTTGTTTTCTTCTTCTCTATGCTAGACAATACTTCATCTACTAGTGTTAGATGAATATTTGCATTAGTATTCCCGTCCATCTCGTTCCACTTGTTGTCATCTGTGAGTTTCATCGGCCTTTCACTAATAGCTGCCAGATAATTATCTTGTCTCAAGATAGCCTTCATCTTCAATTTCCACAACTAGAAATTAGTCTCGTTGAACTTCTCCATCTCAAATTTTGCTGCCATGACTTTTATCACTAACTTTCAATAATTCCTCGTGCCTCTTAAAGGTGAAAAATATCTAACTTATTTTCTTCTGTGGAAGGTCCACTATTATTGGCAACCACAGAGCATACTTTAAGCAGATAGTAACACCTAGAACTCGGCGCTCTGATACCACTTGTTGTGTAGGGATTCTAACTGATAGAGCAAAACTGAAGCTAAAATAGAGTGGAAAACATATTAAAAATAAAGAAAGATGAAGAGAAGTATGAACACACACATTTACGTGGAAAAACCCCAAACGAATTAGGGTTAAAAACCACGGGCAAGGATAGAAGAATTCACTATAAAAATAGGATTTTACAACATTCTCTCTTATAAGGAAAGAACAAGACCTCTCTCTCTTATAAGGAAAAACTCTCTCTATTTTTATTTCAAGCCTCACTCTTTCTTTCTCTCACTCAAGCCAATTCACTTGGTGATTTTGGGATGATTTGCCAAGAATGGGAGAACCCCTATTTATAGTGAAAGATCCTTGGCCTCCAAGTTCAATCTAATGGTCTTGATTTATCCTTGGTCCCCAAGTAACATTAATGGCTACAATTGGTCACCAACTTCAAGAAAGTAGATGGAAGTTTCATGAATCTTCCTCCATCAAGTGGATTAACTTAGGCTTAGGCTTGGGCTTGGTGAGATATTGGGTTAACTAAGCAAATAGCCTAAAAATAACTAAAACAACACTTTATGGCCCATAGACCAAAAATAACTGTCACAACGTCGTTGCGACGCGGAGCGGCCGACATCCTATGTATTAGGTCTCTTATATGAAAATGAAGTGGAAGTCGCCATCAACCATATTAGGGTGTGATTGATCACCAAATTGATTTGAAAATGAAAATGGTCTACGAAAACAAAATTAGGTTCGGGAGTCATTTGTGTGTAGGGAAGGTATTAGCACCCTACAACACCCGTAAAAAACGATTACCACATTTTATTTTGTATTATCCTAATTAGTAAATGGTCCTTATTTAAATAATTAAAAAAATATTGATTTTCATTTATGAAAACAAATGTTCCATTTAATCGATTCTTACTTCAATCATTTCTTAACTTCAAGAATGAAGTAAGAATCGAGATTACAATGGATGGGGTTACAACCATTAATTGAACAATATTGGAATTAGAAAATTCCTCACCTAAAGAAATTGAGAGTTTTTACGTCCCAAAATCTCATCATAGGAATTGTATTTATATTTTAAAACGTTTTAATTTTTATTTAAAATACTTTCCTTTTTTTTTTTTTGAAATGATATATGTAATGTTGTTTATTTTTTACTTTTTTCGTACACTTATATGAGAACTCTGATAAGCACATTACTCAGCCTTCACAAACGTGACGATTTTCATGCACTTGTCAAAAATTCTAATAAGCATTACTTTTTCCCGAATTAATTTTCTTAGTTATAAATATAAATTTGTGATAAATAAATAATATATTATAGATTTATTTGTTTTGAAATGGATGTTTTAATTTAACCCTTATTTTAAATAAAATAAAAAATAAAAAAATAAAATAAACAGTATGATAACCAATTTACAAAAAGTGTCATATAAAAATAAATGCTAAAAGACAAACCTTTATATATATACATAAACTCGTAAAAGGAGATATACAAGACCATTCAAATTAAATACATATATATTCACAGTGAATATAAACAATTTCATACGTATATTCAAAATAGAGAGAAAAAAACAATATACATACAAATATATATATGCAGTGTGTAAAAAAAATAAAAATAAAGAAGCATGTAAAATGCCATTTCTACGTATATATATGACATTGAAATATAAGCCACATAGATCTTTGATTCATGCTTCACAATTTTAAATTAATATAAAAATAAGAACATCCAAATGTAATATGAGGTTGTTGGTTTATCTACAAATTGGAGATAGGATTTGTCTTAGTGTCATAAGTAAAATGACATTGAATTAAAAATGGAACCGAATCTTGTAATGGTGGTCTTATCCAATTTATGCAGCTAATTGAATTTTGGCCTATGGAGAATTGGTCTTTAACTGAAGGGATGAATTTAGAATTGAAGAAAAATTGAGAATATGATTGACGGCGTATGCATATGAAACGAGAGAGAATGATAGAACGAATCTTTTTATAACCTCTAGGGTTCCTCCCTTTTTTTAGGTCAGATTGTGACTAACGTGGATGGCAAAAGAAGGAAAAGAAATTTGAATTAATAAGATATTTCTAAATTTAACCAATCATTCAAAATTATCTCGTCACTTATTAGCCCAAATTATGTTTTCCTAAATTACTTTATCAATCAAATCAAATCATATATTTTTCCACCAAATTTATGCCAAATTGCCATTTTTAGTTATTAATTTTTTTTTAATTTATTTGAAATCAAATTTTTTTTTTTAAAAAAATTGATATAAAATTAAATTGATTTTTTATTGAATCGAAAATGAACTAAAAACCAAATTTTTGTAATTGCACAAATTGTTTAATTTTTTTAATAGCATCGGACGAAAATGTGTGTCTACAATAGCCTATTAAGAGAGAGAAACAAATGTAAAAAGACTTAAAAGGACCTACATAAATAAGGGGAAAAAATTAGTAATTAATAATACGCAATTTTAGGAAATCTTGCTCACCCCATGATTTTAGGAAATCATCAAGGGAAAAAAATAAGAAAAAATAAAACAAAATCTGAATAAATACTACACACTAAAAACTAATAAACATACTATTTCTTCTCAAACCCGATGAAGCTTCCACCATTTTTCCGGTAAATCCGTCATGGCGTGTACATTATTATTGTATCGTTTCTTCATCAAACAAACATCAAAATTACTCATACATTTAGTATTGTACATACATCACCTACATGTACCTACAAAGATAACACATGTAGTTTATATGTTATGTATAATGTATACTGTACGCAATATAATATAATATATTTAATGTACAGTACAATGACAAAAATGAAAAAATTCAGAAAATGAAACAAAAGAAGTGTTGAAATTCATTTAGAAAAAAAGAGATAAGAAAGTATAGTAAAAATGTAACAACAAAGATAATATATGTTGTATATATATGTATTGTACGTATTATAAAATATATTTAATGTATTGTACGATGACAAAATGGGAAAATTCCAGTAAATTGCACAAAACACGTTATAAAAATGATAGAAAAATCCAGAATTTAAAACATATTAATACATAGATCAAGAGAGTAAATATATTAACCTTCAAAACCGGCCATATTCAATATTATCTCTGAGATCTTTTTATGGTCTTTAATGGGTTTTAAGTCAACACACCCTTCATAGATTAATCAAATATTAATAATTAAAAGATCGTTTCAAACAAATTGTGTTACGTTACTCCTTTGTAGGTTATTTTCTCACAATTAAATCAAAATTTTCTGATTTAATAATTGGAAGAGGACAAATTAAACCCCCATTATTTCAAGGTTTCCACATTTTGACAGATGACAGACTACCTAACAATTAATAATCAAATTAACACAAATTTCCCAACCAAGATTACAATCAAACTAGAAGATTTGACTAATTTCCTTCTTAAACAAATTCTTTCAGAGGGTTAAGGATTCCAACATAAAATTCCATTCGAATTATATACGAATCTCTCAAAATAAGATTTAAACAAAATTTCAAATCAATCAACACTTAAGTTAGACTAAAATCTCTTAGGGTGGAGTTAATTCCATTCATCTTCATCACCATCCACATTCTATTCTACCCGAATAATTTTAGGCTATATAAGTATATAACCATAAAATTAGTGAAATAATATTTTTTAGCCATAAGTTAAAATATATATCTATACTATCTAAAAAGTGAAAACTTTTGATTATCATTTTTACCCTTATAATTCATTTAAATTTCTATAATGTCATCATTCAAAATTAATAATCATTTTAGTACCAATTAATTAAATACAGTACCAATTAATTAAATACGAAAAACAAATTTTATACCATCTAAATATACTTTCTTATTAATAAATTAATTAAATAAAACAAACAAATTTTATATCTATCTATATGGGAAATTTCATTGGGTGACAGATTTTTATGCAATATTTGTTTAAATCTCGACTCAAAAAAGTATTTGCAAATACCAATTAATTAAATACAAAAAACAAACTTTACTATCTAAATTTTTCTAAATATACTTTCTTATTATTAAATTAAATAAAACAAACAAATTTTATATCTATATATCTTCTATACTATATTAAAAATTGGCTTGGACGAAAAACTTTTGATTTAAATTTTTACCCCTATATATTCACTTTAATATTAAAACTAGCTATTTACTCATATTAAATTATCACTTTCATTTTTATTGTCCACTAATAATCTAAAATCTATTATGAATAATTGATTATTTATTTATTTGAATATTATTTTTATAATTTAATAATAATAATAATAATAATCTAAAATCTATGACGAATAAATGATTATTTATAAGTTTAACTCTGTTAATTTTTATTAAAATACCATATTGATTTCGTAATTTAAAAAATGACATTTTCTATGGTTTTAATTATGTATACTTCTATACTATCTAAAAAGTGGCTTAGAGGAAAAACTTTTGATTACCATTCTTACCCTTATAATTCATTTAAATTTCTATAATGCCATCATTCAAAATTAATAATCATTTTAGTACCAATTAATTAAATACAATAACAATTAATAAAATACAAAAAATAAATTTTATACAATCTAAATCTTTCTAAATATACTTTCTTATTATTAAATTAATTAAATAAAACAAACAAATTTTATAACTATCTATATGGAAAATGTTATTGGCCGGTGACAGATTTTCATGCAATATTTGTAAAAATCTCAACTCAAAAAAGTATTTGCAAATACCAATTAATTAAATACAAAAAACAAATTTTATACTATCTAAATTTTTCTAAATATACTTTCTTATTATTAAATTAAATAAAAAAAACAAATTTTATATCAATATATCTTCTATACTATATTAAAAAATGGCTTGGACGGAAAAACTTTTGATTTCCATTTTTACCCCTATATATTCACTTTAATATTAAAACTAGCTATTTACTCATATTAAATTATCACTTTTATTTTTATTGTCCACTAATAATCTAAAATCTATTATGAATAATTGATTATTTATATATTTGAATATTATTTTTATAATTAAATAATAATAATAATTCTAAAATCTATGAGGAATAAATGATTATTTATAAGTTTAATTCTGTTAATTTTTATTAAAATATCATAACATTATTTAGTAATTTAAAAAATGAAATTTTCTATTGTTTTAATTATCTATACTATATTAAAAAATGGCTTGATGAAAAACTTTTGATTTCTATATTTACCCCTATTAATTCACTTTAATATTAAAACTAGCCATTTACTCATATTAAATTATCACTTTTATTTTTATTGTCCACTAATAATCTAAAATCTATTATGAATAATTGATTATTTATTTATTTGAATATTATTTTTATAACTTAATAATAATAATAATAATCTAAAATCTATGAGGAATAAATGATTATTTATATAAGTTTAATTCTGTTAATTTTTATTAAAATACCATATTGATTTCGTAATTTAAAAAATGACATTTTCTATGGTTTTAATTAAAAAAAATTATCAATATAATCTATTAAAAAATAATTCTTTTTATAATTATATTTGAATAATACAAAATAAAATTTTATCAAAATATTGTTTCATTCCATGTTTTATTGTGGTTATCCCTACTATTATATTTTTCAGAAAAAAATAAAATTCTATACAAATTTATTGACAATTTAGTTTATATCATTATCAATTTGGATGATCAATTCACAATATTACAAATCTATTTTATTCGTTCTAATATTATTAGTAAATAAAATTCAAATTAAAAAAGATTAATATAATCATTAACTTATTTAAAATATAATTATTTATATTAAAAATTATTTGCAATTACGTGCTCCTACTTGAAATAAAACTATCCATGACATTATTTTTTTTTACCTTCAAAATAGCAATAATTTTGTTTTAAAATATAGAAATTAAACGATCCAAAGGGATGTGCAAAAAACCGACAGAATCGAGGAACCGGACAGAACTGAAGTGAACCGGCCGGTTCGGTCCGGTTTTTATTTTATTTCCGGTTCACTCGGTTTATGATACAGAAAACCGATTTATATTCCGTTTTGACCGGTTCTTGGGTTTGACAAACTGTCAAAACCGAACGATATCCTATTTTTATAATACATTTTATTATATATATTTATTATTTATAATATATCTAAATAATATATATACATAATATATTAACATTTAAATATTATATTAATAGAATATCAATATATTATTAAATTAAATAAAAACCTCTAAATTCCCTATTTCCTCCCCCTTTCTTCCACGAGCCCCCAAGCCCTCTTCCTTCTCCATCTTCATCTGTTAGTTAGAGAAAGAATAAGAGTTGTCTTCTCCATCTTCATCAGCCCCAAATCTTCAACCCCATCTCCAGCAAAGGTTCCTTTTCTCCATAGATCCAAAGCTTTTGCCGTTGACTCGTCGCCATTCCATACTTCTTGCTTTGGATCTGAGTAAACTCGCCCAAATCGGAGAAAACTCTCCCCAAAGTTGACATTTTCGCTTAGATTTGATTCTCAATCTCGAAGCTTTACACTTAGAACAAAGATAAATCGTCTAGATCTAAGAGATTTCACCCAAATCTGTAGGTTTCTTCTCTCAATGGGGTTATTACACACTACTTTTATGTAGATATTTTTACTCAGCTTGTATTAATATTAGTTACAAGTTAGATGACTATTAGTTAGCTATTATTAGTAACTCGCTTTTGTATATAAACGAGTGTGGATGTAATTAATGTGATAAGCTTCTTTATTCTTTCATTCAATATGGTATCAGTGATTCTTTAACACGTTTCTTTTTGCTTTTCTTTCTCTAAGCTCTTTTTCCTTTCAATTTGTTTTCTTTCTCTCAAGCTTTCCTTTCTCTCGAGCGATTTCTCGATTCTCTTCTCAAATTAGGTAATTGCTTCGCAAATTTTCAATTCATTTCTTCTTGTTCCTTGCTTAATTCGATTCTTCTCGATCATCAATGGCGACTCTCGCGATTCCTCAAAGTGCGGCTTCTACCAAAGGATCTTGAGAATTCTTCCAATCCTTATCATATACACCATAGTGATTCTCCTTGATGGTTCTTGTCACTCAACCACTCAATGGTGATAATTACACCTCTTGGAGTCGTTCTATGTTGAAAGCCCTCTCTGGCAAGAACAAATTAGGGTTCATCAATGGTTCAATCCCTCGCCCCTTCCCAGATTCATTTGAATTTTGAAGCATGGATTCAAACAATGATATTGTTTTCTCTTGGATAACAAATTCTTGCATCAAGGAAATTGTGGGAAGTGTGATTTACTCTCAATCGCTCTTCTTGGCGCTCGACTTAAAGGAGCGTTATTCTCAAAAAAATGCTCCTCGGATTTTCCAATTGGGGGGAGATTTGATGAGTCTCACTCGAGGGATTTTACGGGGTTCTTATTACACTAAAATAAAGACTATTTGGGAGGAGTTGGCAGTGATTTTAGGGGTAGGTTGCTAGTAATTGTAATCGTGAAGGAATCAAGGCCTTGACAGAGTATTATCGCTTGAGTACATCATGGCTTTTTGATGGGATTAAATGATTCTTTTGCTCAAATCCAGGTACCAAAGATCTTGCGATGGGAGCCACTTCCTCCTATCAATCGCGTTTTCTCTCTGTTCTTCAAGAAGAACAACAACGCAGAGATCACTCAATTGGCTTCAAATCCTTCTTCCAACATCGAGTCCATGGCTTTTGCACTTCAAGGCAACAATCGATATCAATCAAAACCAAGAGGTAAGAGGAAGGCTTTTATATCAATTGTAACTACTGCGCATACCATTGAACGGCGCTACAAGCTTCATGGTTATCCTCCAGGGATACAAACCTCGTCAACGATCCTCACCACATCGGTCTTTATCTCGCTCCTATTGGTTCCTCTGGCTCTCGCTAATCAAGTGAGCTCACAAAACGGTCGGATATACTCGCTTTGTAAGTCAATTGACTACACATCTCCGGCTACATTTTTACGAGCCTCTTCTTCCCCTTTGAATCATGCTAAAAGTCGGGGACTTATTGGTATGCTTCAATCTCACCTGGGATTGCCAAGCCTTATTGTCCATCCACTTGTTCTATTTTGCCAGCGATATAGGTATTTCTCAATCTTGTGGTGGTGCTTATAACATAAGCCATCTTTTTTCCTTTCGCTATGAGACTTATTTTACAAACGATTGGATTGTTGATTCTGGAGCTTCCGGTACATATTTGCTGTGATGGGTCATTGTTTAGTCATTTTGAGACCATTGATCACTGTCGCATGTCACATTGCCTAATTTTGAGAAGATTGTAGTCACACATATGGGAACTATTCATCTTAATTCGCTGTATAACTTTACACAATGTTCTTTATGTTCCATATTTCAAGATTAACCTTCTATCGCGTGAGTTCTACGCTTCATGATTCAAAAATGACTGTCAATTTTTCCATGATCACCGCTGGATTCAGGATCTTCAATTTGGAGATGATTGCGGGGGGGGGTAGAAATGTTTAGGGCTTATATGTGCTTTCACGGTCGTTGCCTTCTACTTTACATTTAACTGTGTCTAGTTTGGCTAATAAAGTGAGTGCGCTTCTACTTGGCACTCGTTCGTTTAGGACATTTGTCTTCCAAGGTTTTACATTGTTTGAAGAATCAATTGTCTTTTGCTGATTTTGATTTCAATAAAAATCCATATCTTGTATGTCCTCTTGCTAAGCAACGAAGATTGTCTTTTGTTTCCAATAATAACTTGTCTTCTAATGCTTTTGATCTTATCCATTGTGATATATGGGGGCCCTATCATGTCCCAACCCATCATGGTTATAGATATTTTCTTTGCCTTGTTGATGATCACACTAGATATACTTGGCTCTTCCTTATTGAAAAGAAAATCGGATACTACCTTAGTTCCTAAGTTTTTTAACCTCATTGCCTACTCGTTTGGCAAGGTTATTAAAACTTTTAGGTCCGATAATGCACCGAATTGGCTTTTCATGAGTTTTTTGGGCAAGATGAGTCATTCATCAATTTTCTTGTGTTGAGAGACCTCAAAAAAATTCGGTTGTGGAAAGAAAGCATCAACATCTTCTTAATGTAGCCGGTCCTCTGTTTTTCCAATCTCAAGTTCCTATTTCCTTTTGGGGTGATTGTGTGCTCATTTTTCTTTTTTAATCAATCGTTTACCTTCTAAACTACTTCATTTCTCTACTCCTTATTCCTTGTTATACAAGAAGGCTGTTGATTACTCATCTTTCAAAGTTTTTTGGAGTCTTTGTTTTGCTTCCACTTTGCATTCTCATAGAACTAAATTTGAACCTAGAGCTCGGTCTTGTATCTTTGTAGGCTATCCACCTGGCATGAAAGGATACAAATTATATGATATTGTTCATAAAACCTTCTTTGTTTTGAGGGATGTCATCTTTCATGAGTCCATATTTCCCTTTCATTCTATTTCTCATCCTAATGATGTTTTAGATCCTTTTCTTGATTTAGCCTTACCTATTTCTTTTGATCTTCCCAATTCTGATTCTTCCTTCCATTCCTCCTCCCCTTCTTCAACTTCTGATTTCCACCGATAATCTCTCGGTGGCTCCTCCTTCTTCCACTCTTTTACCTAATGTTAGAAGAAGTTCAAGACAATCCAATACCCCATCTTATTTACAGGATTATCATTGTAATCTTCTATCTCATTCTCTTGACCCTTCTCATCTTTCCAATTATCCTTTAAGTCGACTCTTTCATATCATGCTTTGTCTTACACTCTACCTCTCTCTTTTCTCATATTGTTTTCTGTGCCTTTAGCCACAATCATTCCATCAAGCTAATAAAATTGACCATTGGAAACATGCTATGAGAGAATTGAACTTGCTTATGGAGGCTACTAACACTTGGTCTATTGTTTCCCTTCCCACGACCAAACATTCTATTGGTTCCAAGTGGGTTTACAAAGTCAAGTTTAAGTCCGATGGAAGTATAGAGAGGTATAACGGCTCGATTGGTTGCCAAGGGTTATACTCAACAAAAGGGGTTGGGATTTCTTTGATACTTTTTCTCCGTGGGTGGCGCTAAACTTGTTCTTGTTAAATCCTTGTTATCCATTAGTAGTTAAGAAATGGCATTTGGTCCAATTAGATGTGAATAATGCTTTCCTCATGATGGAGATCTTTTTTGGAAGTCTATATGGATTTGCCACAAGGTTATGATTGCCCTGTCTCTCCTAATCCGTTGAGGAAGCTTGTTTGCAAATTACACAAATCGATTTATGGTCTTAAACAAGCCTCCTGACGATGGGGTTTTCTAAGTTCTCTCAGGCTTTATTCTTGAATGGTTTCTCTCAATTAAAGGTGATTATTCCTTATTCACCAAAGGTTCGATTCGGACTTTGTGGCTTTTCTTGTTTATGTAGATGATATCATAATTGCTAGTTCAAATATGCAAGCTATTGATCAATTGAAGCTGTTTTTAAATACTCATTTCAAACTTAAGGACCTTGGCTCTTTGAAATATTTTTTGGGACTTGAGGTATCTTGGCCCCAAGGTATAACTATTTCTCAACGACATTACACTTTGCAATTGTTAGGAGATATTGTTTTCTTGATGCTAAGCTTGTTTTTCCCATGGATCCTATTGTAAAATTGTTAAAGGATGTTGGTGATCTTTTGGAAGATGCTTCTCAGTATCGCAGGCTTATTGGTCGGTCTTTATTTGAGTCACCGACCGGATATTACATTTGTTGTACATTACTTAAGTCAATTTGTTTCATCCTCGTAAGCCTCATCTTGATGCTACTTACCATTTGCTTAGGTATTTGAAGTCTACACCTGGTCAAGGTTTATTTTTTTCGCCACTTTTACTCTTGCAATTCGTGGTTTTTCCATGTTGATTGGGGTACATATGTTGATACACGACGTTCATATTGGTTTTTGCCTTTTTATTGGTGACTCTTTGGTTTCTTGGAAATCAAAGAAGCGAGTAACGGGCTCCAATATCATATTAATAGAATCTCAACTATATTATTAAATTAAGTCATTGGGCTCGGCGATTCTTTGTCCGATTTTCATGTTTCTTGTCCTTCTATTGTTCTCTTTTGTGATAACCAGGCAGCCATCCACATTGCTAATAATCCATCATTTCATACGCGCACTAAACATATCGAGATAGATTTACATTTTGTCCAGGTGATCGTGTTCTTGGATTCCACTATTCGGCCGCTTTCCGTTCGATGAATCAATTGGGCGGATGCTTTTACCAAGGCCCTACCTGTTCAATTACACAATTTGATGTCCAAGATGGTCATTATCAACCTCCACGACCATCTTGAGGGGGCCTATTACACACTACTTTTATGTAGATATTTTTACTCAACTTGTATTAATATTAGTTACAAGTTAGCTGATTAGTTAGCTATTAGTTACTATTATTAGTAACTCGTTTTGTATTTATATAAACAGGGGGGATGTAATTAATGTGATAAGCTTCTTTATTCTTTCATTCAATAGGGGTTTCCAAATTTTCATCTTTGATGAAGGTGAAGAGAAGCTTAAAATTCTCTCTCTCTCTCTCTCTCTCTCTCTCTCTCTCTCTCTCTCTCTCTCTCTCTCTCTCTCTCTCTCTCTCTCTCTCTCTCTCTCTCTCTCTCTCTCTCATACGATGAGTGAAGAAAAACCGAAACCGAACAGGAGAAACCGAAACTGGAGAAAACCAAACCCGAACCGTAATGCAAAAACTATAAAACCGAACGGTTCACTGTTTACGTGAACCGAGACCATCTGTTCGATTTCTGATTTTATTCAAAACCGGACCAAGCACATCCCTAGATCCAACCTCTCTCACCGTCAATGTGGCCTTCCAATGGATAAATTTTACACCTCCAATTAATGATATTTCTTCAATTAATATAATTTTGTTTATATATATTAATGATATTGATAACCATAGTTTGGAAAAGAAGTTTGGAAAAGAAAGCGTTAGGGAAAAATATAATTATTGACCTTTCACTGACCCACTTTTAAGCTTCCATTTCATAACCACCTCTCTCTCTTTTTGCCTATAAAAGATTGGTGTTGATTAAACACATGAAGAGAGAGTGCAATCTCATATTCTCTCCCCCATTTTTTTTAGTTTGTATCATGCTTCATTGTCATCATCATTTTTATTTATTTGCTTTCTCTTTTAACATTGCTTGTGGTTATTAACTATTTACTATACCTGACGCCAAATGTTTTTTTCCTTTAGTTCTATCAACTTTTGTTTTGACTGGAAATGAAAACTAGTTCTTTTGCTACTGTTATTTCCGTAAGTTGTTTTTACTCAATCTTTGTTGTTTACATCAAAGATTGAGTAAAAAATCTCTTTTTTTGTTGTTTACATCTTCTTATGTTTTATGATAAAACAGGATACTGACATTGTTTAATTGAAACAAAGTTTTGGCAATACTAGATACGCATTTAAGGCCCATCAAATGAGAACAAAATAATAAGGATGGGTACCTTCTTTGACAACAACAACAAACCTCAGGTATATAGAGGGCCGTTTCTAAAAAAATAAGGGCTCAGTGTGATATATAAATTTGGGCCTCGATCATATAATCTCTAATATGAAAAATAATAAAAATGTATATATAAAAAAAGTATTTTTATCAAAACACAATATCAATAAAAGAATATAATAAAAGAATAGCATAAAATTATCAAAGTAGTATAAAAAAATGTTAAAATTAAATTTTGAACTTATTTTGGGATCGAACTCAACTCATAATGTTGGAGAACATATGGATATTTTAGGGAAAAGGTCAGCAAACGAGACTTAGAAAAATTCTCATTTATATATTATTAATACTAAATTTTTAATTCAAGATTTGGGCCCCCCAAAGTTCGGGGGCCCTGTTCCGTCGCACCAGTCGCACCATGCCAAACGACGGCCTTGAGTATATATGTTCCTACTACTTGAATGTTGCTTCAATTTGTCGTAGAAATCAAATGACTTGTAGTTTTGGAATATGTTTGTTTCATGTTTTGTAAGAGCTAAAATTGGAGAAATTTATCTTTTCATTCACTAGTGTATTCTTAGTCATTATGTTAAATCTGAATGGAAGAATAATTGGCATAATTTGTTTGTCTATCAATGCCATATAAGATATTTCATCTAAAAAATGAGATTTTATGTAAATATTTTTTTCAAAATTATTAAAAAAACATGCAAAAGCAAACACAGATTATTGATTGTATATTCTCTTTTGGCAGGTTATATGTATTTTTTTTAAACAACATTAATAAAATTTCATTAAACGAATATTTTGATTGAAAACTTCTTCCCAATATATAGAATTGTCAAATAAATATTTTTAAAAATATAATTATATAAATATATAAAAAAAATCTTTAAAAGAATTCTATGATTTAAAATAAATCACTTATAAATTGCTCAGAAACATGATATAATATACTAAAGAAAATATAATAAATTACAGTATTTATTTTCATTAAAATCTTTCAAAATATATATAAAAAATAAAAAATTCTTATTAGTATCTCATTTTTCATGATTTAAATATAAATATTTATTAATTTTTTATATTATAGTAAATAAATGTTTAAAAGTTTAAAAAAATGATATAAAAGTGAAAAAAAAAACCAATTAAATAGCTTTCTTTAAGTTTGAAGTATTAATAATTAATTTAAAATAGATAATTAAAAAAACAAGTAAATTTTTTTATCAACAATAATAATGAAGTTATTAAATAAAAACTTAAAAAATATTTGTTAATGATTTAAAATTTATACAATTTTTTTAATCATTATAATAGTTTTTAAATGAAGGAGTAAATAAAGCAATTAAAAATAGAATAATGATTAAATAATTTAGAAAATTAATACAAACAAAATTATTTAACTAATATTATAGAAAAATATTATTTAATGGAACCGTAGGGTAATTCTTTTTAATATAATTTTAGTTTAGACTTTGTTATAAAGTAAAATAAATATAAAGCTTCGCACGTGTAAACAAAACTTACACTTACATATTATTAAAATGCCACTTAATTTATTCTAGGGTAAAATACGTTTTTGGTCCCTGTAGTTTCACTTTGGTTTCATTTTCGTCCCTATACTTTCAAAACTGACTTTTTTCGTCTCTGTACTTTCCAAAACCCACTTTTTCGTCCTTCTGTTAACTTCTCCGTCTGGGACATAAACAGCTAGCTTATGTGGCATTTTTTTTTTTATGTGGCATTAAGTTGATGGCAGAATGAACTGATATGGCAGAAATCAAAGGGGAAATCGAAGAAGGAAAAATCGAAAGAGAAGAAGCTAATCGAAGCAATCATGGCTACCGCCAGCGCTGGGTTTTGGAAGATCTTGGTAATTCGACGATTGAGTGCTTCGACGAAATATGTACCACTAAACGACAGCGAGGTCAACCCAACTGAGGATGTTTTTAATCGCTTCGAGATTTTTCATTTCCCGTGACGGAATCCCTTGGAGGTAAAGCTACAACACCAGGAATAGCGCTCAAATCATACGCAGAATCGTCGTTGTACAAGCTATAAGATTGAATAGTACCAGATTGGGGTTGATTATCACTACAAAAAAACTGTCAAAATGCGACCAGAAAATTGCGACAAAAAAAAATGGTAGTTTTCTGGTGACCACCCTGGTCACTTTCTTTGAAGGTTGACTCTAAGTGACCATCTGGTCACTTTTTTTGCGACCAGATTGCGACCAAATGCAGAAGTAGTCTTAAAAAATGGCGCGAAATTATGGGGCGAAAAAAGCGACCAATTGGTCACCTAAAAAAACGACCCTCTGGTCGCATTTTTGTGACTAAAATATGCCTTGGTAGCAAAAAAATGGCGTGTAATTTTGGAGGGAAGAAAGCTACCAAGTGGTCACAATTAAAAGTGACTAACTGGTCGCAATTTTGGTGACTAAAAGTGAGCAGTGGTAGCTTATAATTGGAGGGAAGAAAGCTACCAAATGGTCACAATTAAAAGTGACTAAATGGTCGCAAATTTTGTGACCTAAAAAGTGAGCATTGGTAGCTTATAATTGGAGGGAAGAAAGCTACCAAATGGTCACAATTATAAGTGACCAGATGGTCGCAAACTATGTTATTTTATGGGATCAATAATTGATAAAGAATTTGGTGGGATAAAAGTTATCAACTGGTCACCAAAAAAGTGACCATCTGGTCGTAAATTCTGACTTGATGTGACCCGGGGCAGTGAAGAAAATGGCGGGAAATTTTGGTGGGAAAATGCGATCAGATGGTAGCAAAAATACTACCATCTGGTCGCAAATGAGCAGAGGAGTCCATTATAAAAACCCCTCCACCCATTGTTTGTTAGCATTAAGAAAAAAGAAAATGAGAAAGTGGATGTATGTTCAGTTGATAGACAAGTATTTGAACGATGAGTTCGTCGCAGGGGTTGAACAGTTTGTTGAGTTCTGCATGACAACTGTCTATTATGAAAAGTATGGTGGAAAGCTACGCTGCCCTTGCGAAAAATGCAACAATAGGAGAATCATACCTGTTCAAGTGAAGGTTCATCTTTACAGTCGGGGATTTGTGCAGAACTATTATCACTGGGTGTATCAGGGGGAAACAAAGGAAATGTTCGACGCTGCATTACAAGAATCGAGACAATACGAGGGTAGCAACTCGAATGTCGGGGTTGATGTCGATGAACGAAATGATGAACAACATTGTTGTCAGATGCAGCAAATGATACTTGAGGGTGCGGGGTATGGGGGCAATGAAAATATCCGTGAAACTTTGAACGTAGACGAAGATGAAAGAGCTGTTGAAGAGGAAATGAATCCGGAAGCACGTAAGATGCTAAGGACAGCCAGCCGACCATTGTACGACGGGTGTAAGGTCAGTCAACTTGCTGCTGCTACAAAACTTTTAAATATAATGGCGCAGTACAACATACCCGGTAGAGGATTTGATTCGATTGCAATGTGGTTTCGGCGATTCGCTCCAGAAGAAAATAATATGCCTCACAGTTTGTACGACACGAAAAAGCTAGTGGAGTGTCTAGGATTACCCGTGGAGAAAATAGATTCGTGTCGAAACGGATGCATGATTTATTGGGACGTGGATGAGGACCTGCATCACTGCAAATTCTGTTTTCTCCCAAGATATAAACAAAGGAAACGCAGCCTGATTCTGTACGCCCGCATGTTTTATTTACCGCTGACCCCACGTCTGCAACGGTTGTATGCATCAAATGTGACAGCTTCGCACATGAGATGGATCACGAGCATTCACATGATGACGGTGTTATGCGACATCCCTCAGATGCAGCGGCATGGCAACATTTAAATAATTGTCATCCTGATTTTGCACAAGATCTGAGAAACGTCAGATTGGGCTTATGCGAGGATGGCTTTAATCCGTTCGGGGCATCCAGGGCACAATATTCATTTGGCGATCATGGTAACCCCGTATAACTTGCCTCCCTCGATGTGCATGAGAGAACCAGGTGATTTTTCTAACGGTGATCGTACTTGGGCCGAAAAGTCCAAAACAAACTTCGATGTGTATTTCCAACCACTTATTGCGAGTTGAAAAGGTTGTGGGTGATGGTGTTATGACGTCACGATATTTCAAGAAACAAAATTTCTTGATGCGCGCAGCGTTAATCCGGACGATCGGTGACTTCCCCGCGTATTCAATGTTGTCAGGTATGTTGACATTTAAATTGCTTTAATCATATATATTTTTTAGTATTTAGTTTAGTTTTCGTTATTGTTTTGCGTAGTCGGTAGTTAATTGTGTGGACCTCGATCTCATCCTCTTAAAGGATGGAGTACGGCAGGGAAATACGCATGTCCACATTGCATGCTAGACACGGATGCATTTTATCTCGAAACGGTCCAGGAAAACTTGTTGGTTTGATTGTCACCGTCGATTTTTACCGTTAAATCATACGTTCCGTTCAAACGGTAGTGACTGGAAGAAGGGTCGACGAGTAAGAAAAGAAACCCCCCCGACAATGTATAGTGGAAGGTAGATTCTACACGGTATAGATGCTTTAGGGATGAAGAAGGTAATAGTGGCCGGTGCAGATAGTGCAAACAATACGGTCGGAAAAAACACGGGTTGGAAGAAACGGAGTATTTTTTAGGATCTGCCGTATTGGAAGATCTACTGATTAGACACAATCTGGATGTCATGCAGATCGAGAAGAATTTCTTCGACACCATTTTCAATATGATATTGAATGTTCCGGGAAAAAACAAAGGACAATCTGAAGGGTTATGATATACGGGAGATATGTAACCGTCCTGAGTTGGAGCCTGACAACAATGATAATTACGCAAAAGCAAAGTACATGTTGACGATGGAGGAAAAGAAAACATTATTTGAATGGATCAAATCTATCAAATTCCCGGACGGATACGTTTCGAATTTGAGTCGGTGTATAAACAGTCAAAAACATATCATGTTCGGGATGAAAAGCCACGACTATCACGTATTCATGCAACGATTGATGCCTGTCGCATTCAGGTCGTTCCTAGAGAACAGACATTGGAGTCGCTTGCACAGTTGAGTGTTTTTTCAGGGACTTGATATGTACAGAGCTGAATGAAGCTAATGTGGCTTCATTGAGTTCAGAGATCGCTGTTATTATTTGTAAGCTGGAGCGAATGTTCCCACCTGGATTTTTTGACTCTATGGAGCATCTGCCCGTGCATCTTCCATACGAGGCATTCTTGGGTGGTCCAGTACATTACCGCTGGATGTACCCATTTGAAAGATAATCACATTTAACTTGTAAATGTACACGTATAAAGTACAGTGAGCGAATGTAATTGTTTTCTACATTGTACCCACATGTACTTACGTCGGTTGAAAAAGACGGTCGGAAATAAAGCAAGAGTAGAAGGATCTATCTATAGTGCGTACCTTACGCAAGAGACCACCACATTTTGTTCGTACTACTTTGATCAATACATTGCACAGCAGTTTCGACCAGCTAAACGAAACATTGTCGAAAATTTACTCGAAGGTGTTGACGTAAACGACTTGCCGATTTTTACAGAACCTGGAATGACAGTTGGAAGATCAGTGCGTAGGCCGTTGACCGATTCCGAGTATCACGTAATGCAGACGTACGTGTTATGCAACTGCGCAAAAATCGAGCCTTACATAGAGTGAGTTCGTAACTTCACATTATTTCATCGCCTAAAAACTATTACAAACTATTTCAAATATCTCCTAACTATTTATGTAACATACAGATTATTTCTAAACGTATACGTTCGAATGACACGAGTTGGTATTACAGCCGCTGAGGAGGGGTCCATAATCGATAAAGAGTTTAGTTCATGGTTCAGTGCATATACGTGAGTTAATTATTGTATATTGAAGAAAAAAAACGATATCAATTTGTTCTTAGAGCTTCTAACTTAACTGTATGTGATCAATGACAGGTTGACTCCCCTACAATACCGGTAGATGATCCTCGCATTATTTCTTTGGCAAAGGGACCTGGACGGATTGCAAGGTCGATATCGGATACGTCGAACGCGATTCTGATTTCAAACGAAGTCGCACTCGATTAACCTGGCAACAAACAACAAGTGGTGTTTGCATAAAAGGTCGGTGTTCGGCCAAAACGCGAAGACGATTACTTGAGTAATCGATGAGATTCAATACGCAAGTCAGTCCGACGAACACACATTGTTCTCGTTCAATCGCACTTGGTTCGAGACAATCGGAAGAGGCGGAGTCCGTAAGATTGATCATTTACAAATCGTGGAGGTAAACAAGTCTAAGCATATGCGCCGCCGATAGGTTTGTCCTGGCTTCACAAGCGTTGCAAGTTTATTATCTAAACTATCCTGATTAATAGACGAGATCCTGGCCATTTGGTTAGTTGTTTGTAAAGTTAAACCACGCCAGGTAGAGGAAAACATATCCGAGCAAGACGAACATGCAGAGGAAGCTGGTGCTTTTCAAGAAGATGAGATAAGATGTCGTGTAATCGACGATGGTCAGAATGGAAGTATTGTTCGTCCTTTGAACGATGGAACGATAACATTGCATGATGATGATACAAATGCTTCCACTTCTCGCGCACGTGACATAGATGCTGAATTTATTCGAGACGATGAATCCGATGAAGAAGAAGAAGAAGAAGCGACGACCGAAGACACTGTGGATGATGAAGATGATATTTTGTAACTTTATGATTCACTGTATGTTTTATTGAAACTATTTCTTTAATGAAAGTCAAAAAAAAAATATATATATTAAGATTTGCGACCAGATGGTAGTAATTTAGAAGTGAAATGCGACCATTTGGTCGCATTTGTGTAAATAGAATTAAGTTTTTTCAAAAAATGTAAGTTAAATTACGACCATTTGGTCGCAAAAATGAAAAGATATTATAAAATGTTCATTATTTTTTTGGCAGTTTATTTCATAAGTGCGACCATCTGGTCACAAATCTTTGGCGGTGAATTTAAATTTTCATGAAATTTATGGCTGTGAATTGAACTATTAAGACCATCTGGTTGCAAAACTTGGCGGTGGATTTAACATTTATGACCAGATGGTCGCAATTTTTGATGGGATGCGTGATATGACAGCTGTTGTGGATAATAGCAAATTGGCGACCATATGGTAACTTTTTGAATAAATGCGACCTTGTGGTCGCAAATATGTGGAAAATGGCGACCAGATGGTCGTAATGTCCCCAGAACGCGCGATCTTTCGTTTTTAGTCATGATTACATATTTACGACCAGTTGGTTGCAAAATCTGATTAAATTCCTATCAGTTTTCCTTTCCTCCGTTTCTTCTTTTCTTCCTTTCTCTTTTTCTTTCTCCCTTTTCGTTCTTTTCTCCCGTTCCCCTCTCCCGTTCCCTGTTATTTTGTCCCGTTCCCGTTCTTACTCTAAACCTAAAACCCTCAACCTCCAATCCCGGTTTCTATTACGAGATTAGTTTTCGTATAAAATTTAAGTTTAGTTTAAGAATTTAGTTTACTTAGTTTTAGTTTTTAGTTTTCAATTAATTAGTTTAGTTTAATTTTGTTAATTTAATTAATTTTAGTTTAATGAATCTAAATTTGTGTAATCAATTACTTAGTTTACTTTACTTTAATTCATAGCATTTTAGTTTACATTAACTAATTAATTAGTTTAGTTTAATTTTGTTACTTTAAGTAATTTTAGTTTAATTAATGTAATTTAGTTTAATTAAGTACTTAGTTTTACTTACGGTTAATTAATCTAATTTCGTTTACTTTAATTAATTAATAAATTTTAGTTCACTTAATCTAATTTTAATTCAGTTTAATTTAATTAATTAGTTTAGTTTAGTTTAGTTTTTATTAATTAATGTTTGTTTCATTTAATTAATTTTAGTTCAATTAATCTAATTCCCTATAATTCTTCATTACTTAATTTACTTTAATTTAATTAATTTTAGTTTACTTAATCTAATAGTTTAATTAATCTAACTTAGTTTACTTTAATTCAATTTAATTAGTAATTAATTTAATTACTTAATCTAATTTAGTTTAATTACTTAATCTAATTTAGTTTAATTACTTATTTAGTTTATTTAAGCTAGTTTACTTTAATTTAATAAAATTAAACTAAAATTAAAAAATTAAACTAAATTAATTTATAATTACACTAGTTTAAATTTTAATTTTAGTTTAATTAATGTAATTTAGTTTACTTTAATTTAATCAATTAATTTAAGTAGGGTAATTAATTGAAATAGTTTAACTTCAATTATACTTAAGTAGTTTAAATTAATTAATTACACTAATTTAATTAATTAATTTTAGTTTAATTTTGATTAAATTAAAGTAAACTAAGTTTGATTAATTAAACTAAATTTAACTACTTCAATGAGTGTAATTATTAAATAAAAATTGTTTAATTACTTAATTTTAGTTAAATTTGATTAAAGTAAAGTACAATTAGATTAATTAATTAGAATAATTTTGTTTAAGTATTAAACTTTACTTAAAATTATTTAATTAATTTAATTAAGATTATTTAATTAATTCATTTTAATTAGTCTAATTTTACTTTAATTAATTAAACTAATTAAAATTAATTAATTAGTATAATTTAGTTACTCTATTTCATTTGCTTTTTTTTTGTTTTATTTTAATTTAGGATTATGACGGCCGGACGACATCTTCCCCGTCAGGGACGAGCCTGAGGACGAGACTTCTCGGCCCTTACTACCGATGAGTTGACGACGATGAGTGGGCCATACTCCTCGCACAATCCGAGACCAGGAGATGATCTCACTCCCGATCATTCATAGCCTCACCGGTCCAGGATTCGACGCTTGCGACACCACGATTGGCGCGAGACTCCCAGGTCACGACTTCGAGGGATCGCCACCCGATCAAATGCACCTAGCCCATCCACTTCTTCCTCGCGGCCTCCTCGGGCGCGGCCCTTACCCTTCCGGATTGAGGGGGATACGTAAGTTTTGTTTATTGTTCTAATTAATTATTTTTTAAATCATTTTACTAATTGTAAATAAATAGATAAATATAAATAGTTTTGTTTAATCTAATACCACAATATGTTTAATGTTTTTTGCATATTGGAGCCGCATACAATCGTATCAAAACGGTTTCGCGAGGTCCTTCAGAGCATGCCTTTACCCAGCGAGCTTCGCTGGCAGAAGATTCCGACGACGGAGAAACGTCGGATGTACGACAATTGGAAGGTAATTAACATCAATTGTTTTTATAATTACTTAATTTTTAAATTTTTCATAATAAATTGATTACTTTAACTAATTTTTATTTGAATTTTTTCAGGGCAAGTTTCCTTCTATCGATTCCGATATCACGGACGGTAGATTGTTCCCCCTGTGGGACAATCACGTCCAGGATCGATTCAAGGACCTCATGTACCGGGCGCGCAAAAAACAAGCAGACAAACGACCCGTGTGGATGAGCGAGGAGGAGCACGCACGGCTGATCGCCAGTTTAAACACTCCCCAGGGTAAGGCAGTGTCAAGCAGGAATAAGGCCAACCGTGCGAAGAATCCAAGTAAACACACAGCCGGGGCCCGGACCCACAGCGAGCACCATTGTCGATTGGTAAGTTTTTTGTTTCTTCTTTTACGTACTTTTTTGTTATTATCTTTTCTTGATTAATTAATTATTAATTATTAATATTTTTTTTTCCTTTTCAATCTCTCTACTATTTTTAGGAAGAGAAGCACGGTCGCCCTATCCCACCTGATGAGCTGCATCTCATTCTGCACACAAAAAAGGATGGGACGATCATCGACGATAGGGCGAGAGAAGTTCAGGTATTTAATTAGTTTTTCAATTATTTAATTTTTTTTACTATTCTTTCTAACTTATATATTAAATATTTTATCTTTTGAATTTTAAAAATTTAGGAGCGTTTCACGGATTCATTGAGTCAGCGGTTGCCCACACCTGACTCGCAACTGACTCAGGAAGACCGTAAAGAGGCATTCTTGGAGGCTGCTGGAGGGGTTACGCCTGATGGATCAGTTCCAGGCCTCGGCTCGTACGGTAGACGACTGTACGTCGATGTGCCTCGACCTCAACGCAGCGGAGCGAGCACGAGTTCCGGCCCTACTCCGACGGAGCAGCGGTTGCAAAAGGAGGTTCAGCAGCTTCACACTGCTATGGCGGATATGCGCGCTTCAATTCAGGCGGATGTTCAGGCCCAGGTTGCGGCCCAAGTCACAGCTGCATTGGCAGCGTTCTTCGGGCCCCGAGATCCCGGGTCTTCATCATCGACGCCGCCTCCACCACCCCCTTCTTCTCCGCAGTAGTTTACATTTCTTTTATTATGTACAGTACATTATTTTGGAAATTTATTTATATATAGTGTTATTTTAATTTCATTTCTTTATTTTTTAATTAATTAAATATTTAAAATAAATAAATAAATAAATTTAAATGAAATAAAATTAAAATACTATTTACAAATGAAATAATTTAATTTAAATAAATAATTAAATACTTAAAATAATATAATATAAAGCGACCAAGAGGTCGCATTTCATTATACATACAACGACCCCTTGGTCGCCATTTGATATAAATAAAACGACCTGTTGGTCGCAATTTGGTATTAATAAAACGACCTCTTGGTCGCAAATATCTTGACTGAAAAATGACCATTTGGTCACTTTATTGTGGGACCATCTGATCACTTATCTTCAACTTAAATTACGACCAGATGGTCCCTTTTTAAGTGACCACTTGGTCGTTTTTGAAAATGTTTACTTTATTGCGACCAAACTGTTCTAGTCGTATTTTTGTGACTAAACGGCCGCACAAAAGTCAGGAACGACTAGCTTTTTTGCTACCACCATGTTGGTCGCTTTTTGGTCGCATTCTAACAGAAAAACGACCGTCAGGTCGCAAATTTCTGGTAGCAAATTGACTTTTTTTTGTAGTGTATGAATCTGAAAATGAAAATGAAGAGGATTTGGTATGTGGGTTGAGGAATTATTGACTTTAGAACGAAGATTTTGAACCCAACCAGAAATATCAGAGGGATTGTAATGAACAGTATTGTAAGATAAATGAGAATTAATCCCATCTTCTTCAAGAGCAGTTCTCATAACCATCTCAAGTTCTTCAAGCTGTTGGGCGACATCAGTCATGTCTGATGAACGAACCTTGTAACCCAAAACAACAAGTAATTCATCCATCCCACCTGGGTCTTGTTCTTCTTCATCCCAAATGTTAGCCTTACCATTTGACATTGATTTTGAAACGTCGTCGCCTCCCGCCGCCATAGATATTACTTGTAACTGTAGATCTATCACCTTGAAGCTCCCTCTTTGAAAAAAGCAATCAAGAAACGGCGAGATCTGAAGCAAAGACGAAACAGCGAGATTGGAGCACTGGCGGCAGCCATGATTACTTCGATTCACTACTTCTTCTTCGATTTCTCCTTCGATTTGTCCTTTTTCGATTTCTCCTTCGATTTCTGCCACATCAGTTCATTCTGCCATCAACTTAATGCCACATAAGCAAGAAAAATGCCACATAAGCTAGCCGTTTATGTCCCAGACGGAGAAGTTAACAGAAGGATGAAAAAAATGGGTTTTGGAAAGTACAGGGACAAAAAAGTCAATTTTGAAAGTACAGGGACGAAAATGAAACCAAAGTGAAACTACAGGGACCAAAAACATATTTTACCCTTTATTCTACATAATTGTTTAATTTAGAAATGAATCCAATAAAAGAGTAGCTTATTGATTTTAGATGTTCCAGGTAATTTTTTTTATAATAACAATAATTAATCTAACATGAATAGTTGTTACATAATTTAAAGGTTAAATTATACAAAATACCTAAATTATACAAAATACCCCTATACTATAGGGTTAGTTTCAATTTTACCCCTAAAGTTTTAAAAGTTTCAATTCTACCCTTAACCTTTTAATTTATTTAAAAAATACCCTTTGAAAAAAATTACTCTTTCAAAATATTATTTCTTTGGGGAATTGTCTTTTAATTACAACAATATTTTTTCAAAAATATCCTCAATCATTTATATATTGTCAAACTTAATCGAAATTGCACACGAATTATATTTTTTAAAGGGTGATTTCTTCAACAAAGGGTATTTTTGAAACAAAATAATATGTTGAGAGTATAATTGAAACTTTTGAGACGTTAGGGGCAAAATTGAAACTCACACTATAGATTAACAATGTGTTAAAAAAAATCATGCAATTTTTGTTTATAACATGCAATTTCTGTTTTTTCATCTTAAAGAATCAAAATAAATTGGTTCCTATTCAACTATTGTAGTCATTTAACAATGTTTTAAATTAATTTCTTTCATTTTATTATGAAATTTGAATTTTTAAAATATTAGTTTCGAAAATACCTTCATAATAATATTAACATTTTTAATAAAATGTGACGACAAGCCGCGTGCCTCACGTGCATGGCATGTGTGAAAAACCTAGTTATAAAAAAAATAGTCATACTCTACACATTAGGAGAGAGAGATTCATAGTAAAAGATCTAAAAATATATTCATCCGTTAAGGAAAAAAATACACATTAGGAGAGAGAAATTCATAGTAAAAGATCTAAAAATATATTCATCCATTAAGGAAAAAAATAGGACAATAAATAGGCCAAAATCTTGGAGATCACACATGATGTAATTGATAATTAAAAATAAAAAAAAAATGTACAAAATATACTGAATATACTAAAAATGAAATGAAAATAGAGAAGAGAGAGAAAAAATGAGACGGAAATGAATTTAAAATATTAAAAAGAAAAAAAGAAAAGGAAATGGAGAAGAGAGAACAAATGAGAAAGAAAATACACTGAAAAAGCAAAAAGCACAAGCGTTAGAAGTGTCAAAATATACCTAATATATGGAAAGGGGTAATATTGGTATATCAAAAAAGTTAGATAGTAAAAAGTGGATATGATGATGTATCTTTTCCAAACATAACTGTTTATTAAAATGACACTCTGGTTGGCTAATTTGATTTTTCACCTTAAGAGAAATGAGCTTGATAAAAGAGAGGGAATATTAATGTAAAATAAAATTTTGAATTATGCTTTAGTTGACTTGCATTTATTTGGTTAACTGAAAAAACTTATTTTATTAACTTATTGTTATATAAAACAAAAACAGTTTATTACTAATTATTTTAGTTACAATTGGTCATTTATTTTAAATAGGTTAACTTTAAAATTAAAAAAAAAATGTCATTGTGATTTCATTATTTTATTATTCTTCATTTATAATTAAGTAAATAAGAACTATTTTTATGTAATTAGTTCATTGAATTTTTTTAAGAAAATTTAAATAGATTCTTGATATAATGAAATATAAAAAAAAAAAGAATCTTTTACTATATTATTACTTAAAACCCTATTTTATTACGTAACTATGTGAATTCAAATTTGTAAAACAAATTAAATATATCAAATTGATCTAAGTTGACTACATAAATTAACTATCTTTATATTATTTCTAAAGTAATAAATATCATTTACCACATTAGATTAATTTATTGACTTTTATTCCATATACCATGGGTCTATTGTGTACAAATTTATATATTAAACACAGGATACACGAATCCAAATTACATTACAACTCTAAACTACAACTACCATAAACTTCTCAAACCCGTAAACCCGAAATTGAAAAGCTCACTAAACATGCCCATTAGTGACTAATTGAACTTCACCATCTCTATCAACATCCTTCTTCCTAGAGAATTTCCACAACAAATTCCCAAAAAGCCCATCAACATCCTCCAAATTCCTACACCTTGTCTCAGGAAAAACAATGAAAAAGAACACCCAAGAAACCACAGCAATCCCAGCATAGAGGAAAAAAACTCCCTGAATATTAATCGCATGAATCAGGGACAAAAACGTCATTCCAATAACCCCACTGGTAACTCTATTCACTATTATCCCCACACTCACCCCTTGAGCGCGTAGCTTCAACGGAAAAATCTCCGAACTATAAACAGACGCCATGGGCCCCATCCCAATAGAGAAAAATGCCACGTCGGATAATACCATAGCAACAGACAATTCTACAGCCCACGTGATCGTCACGTGCGGCGAGTTTTCAATGACGGTGAGACCAAACCCTAAAACCGCGAGTGAGAGAATCTTTCCAGCAACGCTAGCGAGAATCAACGGCCGTCGTCCGATCTTATCGAATAAGAAGGTGGCGACGAGGATGAAAACCGTTTTCGTAATTCCGACAGCCACCGTGGCAAGCAAAATTTTGTCGGGTGATTTTATCCCTGCCTTCTCGAAGATTCTTGGACTATATAAAACGACTGAATCAATGCCTGATGCTTGCTGGAAAAAATGGAGGCCGACGGCTGCGATCAAGATGTGCCGGACTGCCGGAGTCGGATGGAGGAAGAGATCTTTCAGGGCTTCGTTTCCGTTGCTGTCGCGTTTCGGGATTTGAACGACGTCATCATTTGTGAAAGATTCGGGAATTCCGACAACTTTCTTAATATCTGCTAATCGTTGTCGGGATTCTTCGATGGAATTTGAGGTTTTGTCGAGGACTTTTTTGGCTTTGCCGATTTGGCCTTGCATTACTAACCAACGAGGGGATTCTGGCATGGCGAAGACCATGATGATTAAGAAAATGGAGGGGATGATTCCGATTCCGAGCATGAATCTCCATCCTAAATTTGTTGGCAGCTTTGAGAAAAGGTAGTTTGAAAGATAGCCTAGCAAGATACCGACGTTGATGAACACCTGTTGATTATGATGAAAAACTATTATTCAATAAAATAAGAGATAAATTTGGAAAAATAAATAAATAAATAAAATAAGAGATAAATGCAAAACACACTAATGTATTTTGGGTTATTATTAAATCATACCTTTGCACTATTTTTTGTGTTAAAATATCTCTGCACTTTAGGAAAATTGAAAATCACACCCTTTTATCGATTAGTTTTAATGAAATTCAGACACAACTATATTATATGCATACCACGTGTTCCAAAACCATTAAAATTTTGAACATTTAAGTGTGATTTATAGATTTTACATCTTCTAAACATAAGAGTTTTATTCTAAAATTTTTTGTTTTTTTTTTCATGAAATTAAAATACATGACATACGTAGAATATAAATGTATCTCAATTTCGTTAAAAATAATCGATTGAAAGGTGTGATTTACAATTTTATTAAAGTAGAGGGGTATTTTAAAACAAACAAAATAATGCAGGGATATGATTTTAACAATTAACTTAAAGTGCAAAGGTGTATTTTGCATTTATCTTTAAAAATAAAATTAAAATGTAAATGAAATAAGAATTTTGTTTTGAAAATAGAACAAAGGTCATGAAAGATTGTTTAAAATTATTTTTAGACTAAAAAGTCTAATAATGTTTTTAATACTTGGTTCGGATTGATTGAGTTAACTATTTCAGAAGTTTGTATAATAAGTAATAAAATTATAATACATTTGATGGTAAATAAATGAGTTGTTTTTAAGAGGTATTTATAAAAAATTATAGTAAATTTCCAATATAACTACAGTTTTTAACTTTTTAAAAATTATATATTTTTTATATTCATTCATTTAAGGAAGGAAGAAGATTAGATCATTAAAATTATTAAATTAGTAAATATTTAAAAAAATATTTTTAATTTAAAATATCTTAATAGTAATATAAATAATAATAATGTGCTATTAAGTATAATTTCTCAATTTATTAATGGAAAATATTATTTTTGAAAGTAAACTGTAATTTTTGGGGCTCTTGCACAAATAGGAGAATTAGATTCAATATTAGTAAAAATAGAGGCCCAAAAACTTGTTTGCAAAAATGGAAAAAAAAAACTCAAATTTGCGCCTAAAATATTACAAAATTGCCACAAGTAATCACTGATTTCCGCACAACTAATCACTGATTTCCACATAAGTAATAATTGTATCAAAATATAGGCTAATATTTTGTTCATGAATAACTGATTTTTATGTAATTAGTTCATGAATAACTGATTTTTTTGATTCACATAAATTATGGTTTTAAAAAAACTGATATATTTATAAATACTTTTAAAAAATGTTATATTTATAAATACTGGTAAAAATTATGTTACCCACTAAAATTATCTGTAATTTTTTCTATTTTAATATTCTTAGATTTAAATCTAATAACTTTTAAGAAAATCTTAAAATTATAAAAAAAAATAATTCATCCCATTTTAAATTAATTTAATCCAAGCAATTTTATAACTCAACCAAAATTATATGGATTATATTGGGTGGATAAGAAATTTCTAATTTCATCCAAAATTTTGAACAGTCTTACCTCCGGGAACGAGGTGAGGCGGCCCCGGGACGACGTCGGAGAAACCTCCGCGGTGTAAACGGAAGCTATCAAGGCAGCAAATCCGACGCCGATACCGGTAACAAATCGACCAAACATAAGAAAGGCGTAATTAGTAGAAAACCCCATTAGAATGGCCCCAACAAAAAAGAATGAGCCTGCAAGAACCATGGTATAACGGCGGCCAATCCAGTCGGATGTTCTGCCGGCGGCGGCAGCACCCACAATAGAATAAAGACTCAAAATACCAACAAGAACTTCCAATTTCCCGTCAGTGAGTTTGAATTCTTCTTTGATAAAAATCGCTGCTCCACTCATTACACCTATATCTTTATTAAAATAAAAAATAAAAAATAAAACAGCTTTGTCATAAAAATAAAAAAACATGTTTCAAAGTCGCGATATCGGTCATTAACTCAGAGAGTACTGAGATAGATACGATTGGACCGATACTTTAAACGTTAATTTAAGAACAGTTTGACTCACCATAACCCAGCAAGATGGAGGCCATGGAAGGCATGATTGCGCAAACATAAGCATATTTGTTAGTTTTGGCCAAATCCGACGGAATGTTTTGGCCTGAAATTGTAGATTTTTCATCTTTCCGGTCACCCATTTCCGGTCAGTTTTCTTAGCTGTGTTGGGAAGGTGATAGCTGGCCAAATTTTCAGTGGGTTTGTGTTTGAATCAATTATTGATCTGTGCTTCACTGAATCAAAAAATTTATCTGTTTATAGGAATTTAAATGAGATAATGAGATTTGTTCATTGTTTTTTTTTTAGCGAATATTTTTTTTTTTGTTGGTTAATTCTTAATTGGATTAATTAATGAGGACAAAAACAACCTACGAGCACATTAAAAAAAAAAAAAAAAAGCTAGGAGCACACGTGTTGCTTATTATGGTCATATTTTTCTTTTATCAAATTATTATTTGTAGTTCATATCACAAATTGAAGTAAAATTAATGGATGGAATTATATTCAAATAGCTTCCCTAGATTATTTAATAAAATTAGTCAAGTAAAAGTAAGATTTAAACTCATTTACGTAAAAAGAAATTGTCTCACGTAACATATTTTTTTATAATAATTACTGAATTATCAGATTTTTTTTTATAAATTATCTATACAGTATTTTAATATTTTATTGAATCTTTATTTATTGGTTTTTCACCCTTTATTAATTCAGTACTATTTTTATCCAAATATATAGGAGGTTCAATAGATTTATTGAACTTTTGTTTATTAGTTTTTTTTCCTTTATTAATTCAATAAATTGATTGAACTACTATTTAGATAATTTTTAAAGAGTTCTAACATTTTAGTAATTAGTATGTAAAAATCTGACATTTTAGTAAGTAGTATTTAAAATTTGCTATTTTTAATTACTGTCTCTTAACTAAAAATACTTATATTAACTATTTTTTAGAAATTACATCAAATTGAGAGACCACCCCTCAAACTTTTGAAATTGAATACTGATATTTAACTAGTTAATTATGTTAGAACAATTTAATTTTGACTTACGATTGTAAAATATTAGATAAAATCATATTTTTTTTGGGAAAAGTACTCATTTGGTCTCTGAGTTTTGGAACTCGTGTCTATTTGGTCCCTACGTTTTTAATTTGTGTCTAAGTGATCTCTGAGTTTTGGATATTACGTCTATTTGGTCCCTGTGTTTCAATTTATATCTATTTGGTCCCTGAGTTTTAAATATTGTGTCTATTTGGTCACTGAGTTTTCAATTTGTGTCTAAATGGTCCCTGGGTTATTAGAAATAAGTTTAATTCTTCCTTAATTTATTACCTCATTAACATAATATCGACTTAACGGTGACTTAAAATGTATAATTGATCAAAATACTGACATGAGATGAATAATTATGTCAAATTTTAGACCTAGATTGATGAAATATTTAATCCTATATCTTCATATTTTGACCAATTAAACATGTTATGTTAGCGTTAAGTCAATAATCTGGTAAAAAGTTAACAAATACGTTAAATTAAGAACCAATTAAACGTATTTAGAACAATTCTTGAAAATCAAATGACCAAATAAACACAGTATCCAAAACTCATGGACCACTTAGACACAAATTGAAAACGCAGGACCAAATAGACACGACCTCCAAAACTCAGGGACTAAAGAGATACTTTACCCTATTTTTTTTCAAAAAAAATAAAAATTATAGCACAATAGGTGAAAAAATAAGAGATATCTTGATGATGTTTTTCATGGAAAGTTGAAAAATATGTCAAAATAGACACGTGTTACAAAACTAATGAACCACCTCATTGGGCAGTAGCTAGAGCTGTTAAAAGGGGCAGCAATGAAGTTAATGATGGAAAGTTTTAAAAATCTTTAGAACATTTGAAAACTATAGTAAGAGCGTGTTTGGCAAAACGGTTAGGATATTCTAGGTTGGGGTGGGATAGGCTTCAATAGTGTACCCGATATTTATTAGGTGGATTTTGTAACCTCAAGTTTAATCTATTAAATCTATGGATACACTCATAAAATAATTAAATAACACAAAATTAAAATTAAAATTCACCTATCAAACACAGATTATATAAACTTAGATTTATAAAACTCATACTCCTCCACATCCTAACATAAACTATCTAAAATCAGGTTTTACAACCCTAGGCTACCAAAACATACCCCAACTTATTCTTTCTACCAAAACCCACCCCAACTTACTCATTCTACCAAGCTATCTAAACCCAAGTTTTACTATTGTGGTCCATATTTGATCATATATTGAATCAAAATTAATTGATGGAATTATATTCAAATAACATTACTAGATTATGTAATTAAAATTAGTTCGAGTAAAACTCAAACTTAATTAGTCAACATGAGTATAGCTCAAGTGGTTAGGTATCTATTTCCTTCTTATGAACTCGAAAGTTCGAGTCTCCTCTCTCCTAATTTGATGTAATATTTTAAAAGAAAAATTATTTAATTAGAAAATTTTATATTAATTTTTTAAAATTTGACATGGTGAGGCATTTTTTCATGAAAAATGGATCCATGTTAATTAATACGTACTTTCTTCACTTTAGATTGTAGATCTGGACTTATTCGATTGAATTTGTTTTAACTCTGATCATGTGGTGGAGTCATTTTACAGTGAAAATTAGTAAAGAAATTCAAATATCTCACACCCAAAAATTCCAAGAACTAATCCAAGCCTAATTTCTAACTTAAAGCTCAAAAAAAAAAAAAAAAAATTAATAATGTGGGCATATCCAAGCCTAATTTCTAACTTAAAGCTTCAATTACCAGTAAAAAAAATCCAATCTTTTAAACTATGTAAATTCACTATGTAATAAAAACTTTAAATTCAATTAAACAATCGAATTGAAACTCGACGGTCGAATTCTCGAATATGACATAAAATGCTTGTACGAAAATGAAATCCCTCTAAATTCAAAACTAATGAACGAGAGGAAGAAATCAATGATCTTCTTTCAAAACATTGACTTAATACAGAAAATGATACAAATATAACAATAACCATTATAGAAGAAAGAAAAAAGTGTTGAGAAAAAAAATATATCATATATTTTTTTTAAATCATAATATTTATGAAAATACTTATTAAAAAAATATCATCTAATAAATTATTTTTAAATATTTTATTGTTGGACTAAATCTCGATTGATTGATTGGATCATCACATTATTTGTCTTTTTATTCAATTTTGAGTCTTTCTTTTGACTCTCTTTTCTTTCAATTATTTTCGTTTGGTGGAAAAAACAGTCCTACGTTTCACATGTCTGATGCACGGCTCCAACTTGCACACGTCTCATTGTCTCCTCTCTTCTTAACTCCACTCCAAAATTTTATGGAGAAGCATTTTCTTGCTATATTTTAAGAAATAATTTTTAAATTAAATTTAAAAAAATATCAATAAGATAGATATGATAGAAAAAATTGGAGTTTCTCATAAGTTAAACTTGTATGCACGTGCGGACATAATGAAAGGGTAGAAGTTACTTTCTACAATTGTGATTCACTATCATCATCAAGCTCACGGTCTAAAGGTCGGCTTGAGCTCAGCTCGGACTTGCCCAAACTTGGCTCAAAAGTCAACGTTTGACGGGATTATTCGGCTCGGCTCATTAAATGTTTAGATTGTATATGAGCCTCCTTTTTTCTTAGTGAGTCGGCTCCTGGGTCGGCTGTTCGAGCTACCTTAAAGCTTATCCAATGAGACGACCCGAGCTCGGCCCAAATAAAACTCGCATGATTTAAAAATATATATATTAGTTTTAAAATAGAACATTAAATTAACATATTTGTTTATGTCGCTTAATGTTTATCATTTAATAAATAAGAATAAAACATTGATTCACTTAGGGGTCGTTCACTTCCGGTTATCTCAAATATATATCATGTAATCTTAGATTGTTGGGTATCTAGAATACATGGTAACTGGATTGCAGGGAATATAAGATTACAATGTTTATTTTGCAACAATTAGAAATGAGAATCTTATTGGTATAAAAGATTACAATGTTTGTTATGTTGTATTTAACGGTGAGAATGTAATGAAATTAACAATTCTTCCAATAATACCCTTGTTCTATGTTTTCTTATTAAGAAATTCTACATGTTAATTTAGTTAATATTTTTTTATAGATTAATGCACCGAGACTATTTTAATAATTCAATTAGTTTATAAATTATTTATTTAAATATTTAATAACATTTAAATTTAAATTTATATATTAAGTTGATACAAATTAATTTATTAAAGTATCAATAATTAGTGCAATGAAAAAATTATTTATGTTTCTAAATTTAGTTCTTGATGAGAAGATAAATTTCTTATGTTATTAATTCTATCCAAAAATAGAATTAACTTTTCATATGTTATATATTAATTTTATGTAAAAACATAATTAACTTTTTATAATATTGAAGGGCTAAAAAGTAAAAAACATAAGACAGTCGTAATGTAATCTCAAAAACCCACTGGTGGAGAGCGTAATCTAAAATGATTAGATACCTTGTATTCTTTAATTAAATGTAATCTAAGATACCCTGATATCTCTAAATGTAGCAAAATGAACAATGTTATCTGCATACACATCCCTCCGTAATCTTAAATTACATTGAAATGAACGGTCCCTTAGTGTATTTTTTTTATAAGTTGAGAAAAATGCACATGATTGACAAATGAGTGATTACGAACGTATTTTTAATGTATCATATTGTATTGATGCAATTTATTATCAAATATATATGTATGAAAATATCGATAAATAAAAATATATACCTTTTGTCCTCTATTTTATATTACAAAGTTAATTGACAAGCTAAAAGTAAAAACTTGTAACATTTTACCTTCTAAAATATTGAGTCATATGATGAGCGAGCTCGATCCTACGAGCCAAGCCCATGAACCGAACTATGAGCCTTTGTTTATTAGGTTGGGCCGAGCTGACTCGACTCGAATATTACCATAGACTCACTGAGCCGGAGTCCGAGCTGAGCCAAGCCTGGGCCTAATAATTTTTGAGCCGAGCCGAGGTGAAAATTATGATGATGGGATTCAAATCTCATTCTCCTCTTCAATGTTTGGTAAAAAAAAAGTTATATTATATTTCTTCTCTATTTTTTACTATTTAGATTTATTTAGTCTTACTTTTAGAGTTTCATGTTAATTCATATACTTTGAATGCTTTATATAATTTTTCTATGTTATTAGTAAATTATATTAATTTTTAGTTTTAATTATACGTGTCGTCTCTATCCTTTTTGAGTTTATGTCAATTCTGTTTTTATTCTTTTAAAAGTGGCATAAACGTCTCTATAGTTTGATCTTGTAAATCTAAGTCTCTGTGTTGTGAAAGAAATAAGTTAAATGTTAATATGCCTTCTAAAAAATATCATATTATGATGCGGAGTGGGAAGACATACATAGAAAATGAGGGGAATGAGTTGTTATATATAATTAGCATTTATGTGTTCATATTTTAATGTAGACACGATTCCGTTACGTTAAACTTGTTTCTTTCACAACAAGACGATTTAGACTTACAACATCAAATGATAGTAATATTTGTGACACTTATGAAAACTTAAGGATGAAATTGACACAAACTTGAAAGGATGGAGATGACGGGTATAATTTAGCCTAATTTTTATAAAAGATTATTTTGGACTTGCTTATTTACAATTGATATAGAGGAGGGAATTTCAATAAAAGTGAGGTTTAAATGTCCGCCTTCATAGTTACAGTAGATTTTTGCTACACCACCCGATGTATTTTATATTTCTAAACTCCTTAACTTCTTTATAATGTATATTTTATTTACCCTCTATAAAATGGATATAAATTAATTAACTTCTTATTAATATTAAATTCTTGTTAAAATTTACATAATTCATCATTTACCCCTTTATAAAATGGACAAGAATTTAATAACTTCTTATTAACATCTATTTCTTATTGAAATTTCTCATATGTGAATTATTAGAAATTTATTAACTTCTTATCAACGTTAACGCTAATTTCTTATCAAAATTTACATAATTCATCAAAGTCGATAATTTAATAAAGTACAATTAACACAATTGAGAATTTAAGTAAAAGTACAACTAATACAATTGATAATTATAATCATATCTTCATTTATTTCTTTCATCCAATATTTTCATCCGTTCTTAAACATGCCCATTAGAGCCATTACCAACTAATTGAACCAAAGCGATATTCTTCTTATTATTTTCCACCACATCTCCATCTTTATCCTCCTCTTCCTCCTTCTTTCCCATACACCATTTAAATCTATATTTACCAAAAAGCCCCTCAACATCCTCCAAATTCCACCCTCTCGTTTCGGGAAAGACAATGTAAAAGAACACCCATCCCATAGCCGCAATCCCGGCATAGAGAAAAAAAACACCCCCAATAGTAATCGCACGAATCAGGGACAAAAACGTCATTCCTATAACCCCACTCGTCACCCTATTCACAATCATCCCCACGCTCACCCCTTGAGCGCGTAGCTTCAACGGAAAAATCTCCGAACTATAAACATACGCCATGGGCCCCATCCCAATCGAAAAGAATGCCACGTCACACATTACCATAGCAACACACAACCCTACCGCCCACGTGATCCTCACGTGCGGCGAGTGTTCAATAACGGTAAGACCAAACCCTAACGTGACGAGAGCCATCATTTTTCCAACAACGCTCGTGAGAATCAACGGTCGCCGTCCGATCTTGTCGAATAAAATCGTGGCCACTAAGATGAAAACCGTTTTCGTCAATCCAACGGCTACGGTGGCAAGTAACTTATCGTGAGATGACGTGATTCCGGCTTTTTCGAAGATTCTCGGACTATACAAAACGACGGCGTCTATGCCGGAAGCTTGTTGGAAGAAATGGAGACCGACGGCTGCGATTAACATATGGCGAACGGGCGGTGTTGGATGGAGGAAGAGATCTTTCCAAACGTTTTTTCCATTGCTATTGTGTTTAGGGACTTGAACAACGTCGTCTATGGACGTTTCGGGAATTCCGACAACTTTCTTAATATCTGCTAATCGTTGTTGGGATTCTTCGATGGAATCCGAGGTTTGGTCAAGGACTATTTTGGCCTTGCCGATTTGGCCTTGCATTACTAACCAACGAGGGGATTCTGGTAATATGAGAATTACGACTACGGCTAAGAATATTGATGGGATTATGCCGATTCCAAGCATGAATCTCCAGCCTAAGTGAAGTGGAAGCTTTGAGAAGGCGTAGTTTGAGATGTATCCGAGTAATATACCGAAATTAACGAACACCTGGAATGTAAATTATAGTATGATCAATAAAAATAGAGTGAGAATTAATCGGGATTAAATTTAGTGGTAAGACATATATTTTAGGGTAAAGTACTCATTTGGTCCATGAGTTCTGAAGCTCGTGTCTATTTGGTACCTACGTTTTCAATTTGTGTCTAAATGGTCCATGAGTTTTGGATATTGTGTCTATTTGATCCCTGAGTTTTAAATATTGTGTCTAATTGGTCCCTGAGTTTTCAATTTGTGTCTAAATAGTTCCTGGATTATGAGAAATAAGTTTAATTATTTCTTAATTTGTTAACCCATTGTAATATCGACTTAACAGTGACATAAAATGTTTAATTGATCAAAATACTGACATGAGATTAATAATTATGTCAAATTTTAGGCCTAGATTGATGAAATATTTATTCTTATCTTCGTATTTTGACCAATTAAGCATGTCATGTCATCATTAAGTCAATAATATGATAAGAAGTTAACAAATACGTTAAATTAAGCACCAATTAAACTTATTTCTAATAGTTCTTGAAAATGTAGGGACCAAATAGACACAATATCAAAAACTCATGGACCATTTAGATATAAATTGGAAACACAAGGACCAAATAGACACGACCTCCAAAACTCAGGGACCACTTACGACACAAATTGAAAACGCAGGGACCAAATAGACACGACCTCCAAAACTCAAGGACTAAAGGGATACTTTTCCTTATATTTTATCTCTTAAATTTAAAAATGTTGAATCTACTCTCTTTAACTTATTATATAAAAAAGAAAAGTATTTAGGAATATACTTTTTAGATTTGGATTGCGTGTCTATTTAGTTGTTTAAATTTGGGAAAGTGATAATTAACACGTGAAGTTTAGATAGGTCTAAATAATTTCTAAAATGTATTGACTGCTAATCTGAGCAAGATATAATATGAACATAATTCTTAGATACTTAAATCGGGAAATTTCACTGGGTTTTTACTATATTAATCAGTGATTAACAGTAATTAATATGAGAATCACTAATAAACTTATTATAAAAATATATAATTCAATATATCACTAACCCGATTAAATTTTTTTATATTTATAAATATTTTTAAGATCAATTGATATTTTTATAAATATTACTAAAAAAAATTGCTAAAGGATCACATAATTGAACTAAAAAAGTGTCACTTTTCAAATATCTCGAATCAAATAAACACAAATTTATATATGACTAAAAGTATAATTTATTTTTAAAAAAATTGAAGTGAAATATTAGCTTATAGAAGAATCTAAATTTTGAGCTCAAAAAATTAATGGAGACCAACCTCAGGAAATGAGGTGAGGCAGCCCCGAGACGACGTCGGAGAAATCTCTGCGGTGTAAACGGAAGCTATCAAGGCAGCGTACCCAACACCGATTCCGGCGACGAATCGACCGAACATAAGAAATGCATAGTTGGTAGCGAAGCCCATGAGAATGGCTCCAAAGAAGAAGAAAGCGCCTGAAAGAACCATGGTATAACGGCGGCCAATCCAGTCGGAAGTTCTACCGGCGGCGGCGGCACCGATAATGGAGTAAAGGCTCATAATTCCGACAAGAACTTCCAATTTAACGTCGGAGATTTTAAAGTCATCTTTGATGAAAATCGCTGCTCCACTCATAACACCTAAATCTGTTTTCCCATGAAGCAAAAAACAGAGGATTATGAAGATTAAAAGTCACGCACGCGCGCGCGTGTTAAAAAAGATGAGTTTTCTAACCGTAACCCAGTAAGACGGAAGCCATGGAAGCCATGATTGCGCAAAAGAAAGCAAATTTGTTCCTTTTGGGCTTCTGTGAGGGGGCAAATTCCGATGGGTTTTTCTCGCCGGAAACTGCAGAATCGTCGACGTGGCCGTTTTGGTCAGTCATGTTTTCAGATTTGCTTAGTGAAAGGGAGAAGAGAAGATGATCATTGATCACTGCTAAATGCTAGCGGTTACTTATGATAGTATGATATAATAGTAAACAAGATTGATAATATGCGGCTGTCTTTTTACCAAGGACTTCCCCTACTTTTCAAATCTCTCGTTAATATTTTGAGTTAAGATTATTGTTTAATTATATCCCGCTTACAGTTTTCCAAAACACCCGATTATTGAGATACATACATATTTTATACATACATGTGTGTTCCAATATACCATTAAAAATAACGGAAAATGTAAACATAAGACTATTATTTATAGATTTTACATCTTAATAATATTACGATTTATTCTAAAAAAAATTAATCATCTATATTTTGTTATTATTTTTTATGAAATTAGAATGTATGACATGCGTATGTGTCTCAATTTCGTTAAAACTAACTGATAGAATAGTTTGATTTACAATTATACTAAAATATTAGGGTGTTTAAAAAAAAGAAAGTTGTATGATCTAACAATAATCTTTTAAGTTGTATGGGTATATTTTACATTATTTAGCTCAATTATTTTTTAACTCCCGTTTGTTTCACTACAATCCAAGACAATCATGATAATATAATCAGGAAAGGATGACAGATCTTGTTTTACAAAAATCATGAACACTCAGCATCAGAAGATGCCTCAAATCTCATTGTTTTCTTTGATTCCAACTTCTTCTTTTTTTATTATCATTATATCAATATCAATATTTTATTTAATATTATATTTTTAAAATAAACAAAATATTGTATTCCAATAATTAAAAGATATGCATAATTTGTATAATATCTCAATTAAATATTATATTTATATTATGTAGGATTCAAATTATATTTTATTTTGGATCAAAATCTTCTTTAATTTATATTAATTTCAATATTTAGTTTTAAAACTAAAATAATTCACTTAGTTTTAATTCTAAAATAAATTATACGAACTGGTGTATCAATATAATTTATTCTAAATCAATTTATTTAACATTTTTACCCATCTTATTTTTTTCACTGTTTATTATATTTCATCAACTCTCTTACTTTTGCCTTTATTTTATTCAAAATAATTCAAAATAAATCATTCTATAAATTAATTTATATTAATATATAGAATAAACTTTATTTTAATTATGTAATATATTATTTAGCGGTTCAATAACATATTAAATTAAATTTATGTGACGACCCGTTCCCGGTAAGTTGTTAATTTTAATAATTATTAAATTTATTTTAATAATTATTAGGATTTCTTTTAAGTAATTAGATATTTAATGATTTTTCTTTTAAAGATAAATTAATTAATATCTAATCCTTTGGTTTAAAAAAAAAAAAAAAAAAAGGAAAAGGATGGTGAAGTGGCGTGAATGATAGAGGAAGGAAAAGAAAAGAAAAAAAGGAAGACATCGGAGGGGCGCCGGTGGGGGTGGGTAGGGGGGGGGGAGGGGGGAGAGGGGGGAAAGGGGAAAAGGTAGGGTTCATCCTTTTCTTCTTCTACCATTGGGGGGGTGGTTCTTAAATGGGAGGCGGAGGGGGGATTTATTTGATCAATTCTTTCCATCTCTCTTGATCTAGGTGTGGATTGTGGAGGTTGTTCGATTCAAGGGTTCAAGTTGAGATTCACTTGGTTTTCTAGGAAATTCAAGAAAGGTAAATTGGATTTTCTTTCAACAATTCCTCTTAATTTGAAGAATTTGATTTTGTAGATTGGAGTTTTCTTGAAACCATTTTTTCTCAAACCTTTATTGATTTAAATTGAATCAAACCCTAAACTAACCTTACAATTTGTCATTAATCGATCAATACCGAACAAAAGGGGCCGGCCCCTTGGCAGCGACCCATAAGGGTTGCTGCTTGGCCGGCAAGCGGCTCACCTTATTGGGCTCTTGCTTGTTGGGTCGTTTCGTCGCTGGTTTTAAATTTTTCTTTTGGGTAAAATTTTAGAATAGGTCTTAAATTGTTTGGATGGTTTTTCGGGTCTTGAAAACCATTGGAGAGGAAGATTACTTGTGTTTCAATTTGGAGTTTAAGGTGAGAATTTAGTTAAACTTTGATCACGCGGCATGTTTAATTTTGTTTCTTTATAAGTGTGACTGATTCGGGGGGGTGGAGTAAATATTGTTGGTGTGATGATCTAAGCATGATTTAAATGATTGTAAGAGTCTTTAAATTGGAGTTAAGGAAGCTAATAATTAAATGGCATGCATGCTTTTTGGATGATATTACTTGTTGACACATTTGTATCTTCTAGTTGAATGATTTTAAGGACACAAGTATATGATTTCTAATCACTTTTTGTGAGTTTAAAGACTAGAAAAAGCTGCTGGAATTTCTGACTTGATGTAATAGGATCAATGAAACCTTAGGTAGAGATTAGTTCAGTCGAAGGCCTTTTCTTGGGAGTTTAGGTGGGGAATTATTTTTAGTTCATTCTTGAGTGTGTCTAGGTGATTTTGGGACTGATTAGAGGCCTAAAAAGCTGCTGGAGATTTTTATGAAATTCCCTCACCGGTTGTCACCGAAAAAGAAGCAAAACCGCACTAGTTTAGCTAGTTTAGCTTTTTAGGTGGGTTTTCTTGAGGATCATCTTGTGAGTTAGAGATCTGTTTTTAAGCATTTTTAGACTCTTTAAATGCTGTAAATACAAGTTTTTCCAGAATTTGGAATTTTTGAGAATTAGCCATATTAAGGTCGGTTTAGGAGGAAACGGGTTTTCGAGCTAGAAACCTGGACCTAGGCTTTGTTATGCATTCGGTAGTGATGGGGCATTTGTTTAAATCACATTATTCGATGCCTTAGATAATGTGGTTGTAGGTTCGCATTAAGTAGGGCCATACTTAATGAAGAATAAACCGTTAAGGGGTGAATTAGAGTTGTGCACAACTTAATTACACTAACGGGGTAGGTTCATTCCATTTGATCAATGGGAGAGAATAAACTTGTAGGTTCGCGTGAGTCTTGCAAACTCATAAGAAGAATAACTCAAAGGTCGAATCGTGGTGACACGGGTCAATACCTTGAGGTGCGGCTCACTTTAATTGTGAATAAAGTGGAGCTAAGGCATTGGATGATAAAACTTAAAAGGATGGGATTCTCTCTAGGGTTGAGATCATGCCTTGGAAGTTGAGAGTTATTGGGAGTTGTGAGGTCGAATATGGACTTAAGGAATTTAGAAAGTTTCATGGCGGTGCTCTTAGTTGCTCTTATTTAAACTTTATTCTCAGGGCGTAGCCTCACGATGCTACAAGTTTTTTTTCGGGTAATAAAAAAGAAGAAATGCGGCAAAGATGGGGTCGTGGGCGGTGATTGGGGGGGGCTTGGATTTACAAGCCTGGCTACTTTATTTTGTTCTGTCAATGGTTTGGGGTTTTATTTTATTTGGTTATGTTGATTTCATGTTTAGTTTTTTTCAAAATTTTGAATAATTGATTGGAAGTGTATTGTTTTAAACCGAGCTCAAATAAAACCTTATGGATGGATTTTAGATTTATGAAAGATTTTTAGTGAACAAAATAAGTTATGTTATGTTTTTGACTCTAAATGAAATGTATTGAATTTGGAGTTGATGTTATCAAAGTTTCCGCTGTTTTTAGTTGTTTTTCCATGTTGGGAAATTTGGGATGTGACAATTCATTAAATGAATGTATTAACTTTTATAATAAAAATCATGTAATTTAAAGATTTTATGAACATTTAGTCCACATGGTATCACAGGTGTAAGATTTCTGTTTAATATCCTATAGAAGTGAAAAAAAAAAGACCTTAATGGATGTTGATATAAATTTAGAGACCAAAATAAAATATTTAAAATTATAAGGATCAAGTAGAATTAATATAACAAATTGGAAACTATAACAGGTTCGCCTATTGTTGATCACGTGCAATCGTCTTTCTCGCACTTTAAGTTCCTACAATCGAAGAGGTAAGAATACGTAGATGTGGTGCCTGCCAAATGATCTCCGATGATCAAGTTAGTAAAATATTGGAGGCAAAACACTACAAGAAATGCAGATATTAGCAATGAATTGAGCCTCTACCTGAAGTTAGCGACGAAAATAGAGGCAAACTAGTTGATCGCCAAAAAATTCATCGCTTGTCGATATTAGCTAGCGACAGAAAAATAATGGGACGCTAATAAAATGTTGATTATTTTAGCGACGTAATCTATCGCTGAAGATAGAGACATAATGAATCACTACGTCTCTCTTTTAGAGACTCAATGAGTCGCTAATATTAGCGACACAGTTATTCGCTACATTTAGCGATGCATTTCATCGCAAAGTCAGAGACGTATTTGTGCTCTAATAAAGTCAATTGATTGACTTTAGCGACGAATTCCATCGCGAAAAAACTATTAAAAAATGATTTAAAAACAATAGAGACACATTGCGTCGCTTTATTACAATTTTTTTTAAAATAATTTTAAATTAATTATTAATATTAAAAGAAAACAATTATTAATATTTAATTATTAATATTAAAAGAAAACAATAATTAAAAACAAAATAAAAATATAATATCAAAACAAATATTTACATCCAAAAAAGTTTCCAAATATAAGAGAATAAAATATCCAAAAAAAAAACAACAAAGGGCTCGTATGCTCGGAACCTGGACAGTGAGAAGAAGACCCGGAGCCGACATCCCTGTTCAGGTTCATGCATGCCCGCATTTCAGCTGCTAACTGATCATGTTGAGCCTGAAGATGATCTTGGCGGGCTTGATAGTGTTGCTCGATATCTTCAATCTGCTTTGCAATGAGGCATTGTCTCGCCTCAAAGCCTCGATCTCAGCACGTGAAGAACTCAAAGCACGCAGCAGGTCTGCATAAAACTCCCTCTCGTAAGCGGCAGGACCAGGGGCTAAGCCATTGGGACGAACACCACTGGCTGTAAGAAGAAAAGCACACGATGGTTTTCTTGAGTAGGCTGACACTCATGAGTGAGCAATAACGATGTGAGCGTTTCTTGAACTTTTCCCTTCAAAAATTAACCCAAAATTTATTTGAGTAAGTAAAAAAATATTATTAAATATATTTGAAAGCACAATAAGAAATAAACTAACATGTAAGTCTTGCGCTCTATCATCCATATAAGTATCCCCATCGTAGCCCTTCGTGTGCAGATGGAGAAACAAATCAACCAGATTGACCTCACGTCCATTCTGAGTCTATGAAAATGAGAAAAAGAAAAATAAAAGATTAGGAAAACATTAATTGAAAACATTAAAGATATAAATGAAAAATTATAAGTACTTACCAATATCTCGTAATACTTGTCGTAGCTGCGAGTCCCGCCTGTGTGCATAATCGGGTTTGCCTTTCGATTGGCTGAGTTGATTTCAAAGATGTGCAACTGCTCACAGTCTGACTATCCTCAAGCATCTTCAGACAAGCCTCCTCAGTCATCCACAAAATCTTTTCAGCGGGTTTACCCTTCGCTTTGTGGATGGTGTCCCTATAACGCTTCCCAGCCTATTTGCTCTAGAGTGGGTAAATGATCTCATCAGTGAGATCTGCAGGGATCGTAAAGTGTGTCTGTAAAAAAAACTAAAATCTTAAATTTGTTTACATGAATTGAAGGATGATTAGACATTTGGTTAAAACTTTCCCCTTCTTGAATCTCTCTTAAATTTTTATTGTTTTTCTTAATTTCACAACAAACTTCAAAAAACCCCCAATTTTAATTCACCAATCTCTGTGGAATCGACTCTACTTTCCGCCTGCAAATCCCATCATCCGAAAGTAGATATTTATTTTTGTGGATTCGACACCCACCAATTAGCAATTTAAAATAATATAAATAACACAATTTATAAAATTTACCTTCCATGTCTGAAACCAGTGTAATTTGCAGACTTTAGAAATGTCCTCCATTTCCCGAACTCAGGATTTTTCTTGTAAACATCCGTGAAAACTCGGGAAACCTTACCCGATGGATATAATCTATAAAAATAACACACAAACATATATAGGTTAAAAAATAATTTATACATAACAAAATTAATAGTTTATACAAAAACTATAAAGTGCACTCATTTTTTCTCGTCATCCTCAAGACGACCCCGATGATAGGCAACTGCTCAGCTCCGGGGGTGTCTGATGCCGCTAATGTGGCTGGGTTGGTGGGGACAAGTGTATTGGATACCTGTGTGTCCTCTAATGCGGCTACAGTATCAGGTGTATCTGGAGTATCGAACTCCAAAGAACGGGGTGGATAATGCCTCGATGTAGACATCTAAAAAGTGAAAAAATTATAAAAGAAGGAAAAAAATTAATTTTAAACAAATTATTTTACAAACGTACCTGATAACATCGAATATGTCGGGAAGTCACTTATCGTCCAATTAACTGCTGCTCGCATCACGAAATTCTGTTTCTGTGAAACATCATACGTCAAAACTCATTTGTTCCATAACAACGGAGTTCAGCAATTAATGGTTAGAGGTATACATTCGTCTTCTATTTCTATTTCTTTTCGAGCCTAGTACAATTACCGTTAAGAAAATCACAGGATCTTTCATGCACATCGATGGAGGCAAGTTATACGGCGTCAACATAACTGGCCACAATGAATATTGAGCTCTCGAAGCCCCAAAAGGGTTAAACCCATCAGTACATTTACCCAATCTAATGTTTCTAATTTCTTGCCCAAATTCTGGATGACAACGATTTAAATGTTTCCACGCCTCAACATCGGAAGGATGTCTCATTACTCCATCGTTCTAAGAGTGCTCGTGATGCCACCTCATGTGAGAAGCAGTAACTTACCGCGTACAACCGTTACAGACATTATGTGATCGGTAAATAAAACATGCGAGTGTGGAATAAGACTTTTTTTACCTTGTTTGTATCTCGTATGATTGCATATTTTACACATATAAAGACTTGCATTTGCACCCTAATATATCATACATCCGTTCGGGCAATAATCGACCCTCTCTACCCGTAAACCGAGACCCTCCACTAATTTCTCCATATCGTACAAACTATGTGGCAACGTGTTGTTGCAGGAGCGTACCGATGAAACCATTGTAAAATCGAGTTGAATCCTCTTTCTGATATGTGAAACTCTGCCTTGATATTCAATAATTCGGTTGCAGCTGCGAGTTGTGTGACATCACATTCTACATACAATGACTTACTCGTTGATTCTATCAATTGAAACATTCTTTTCGCATCTGGGTTTAAATCTTCATTTAATAAATTATGAGGATCATCTCCTTGATAAGTGCATCCATCAAAAACCATTTGTTCTAACTGATCGTATGATGTTCAACATTTTCAGAACTTTCATTCACATTTGAATTGAACTGTGAGGAGCTTCCTTCATTTCGAAATGACTCGGTCCCTCGCTGCATTGAATATTTTTTCAGATTCTCCCTGATACACCAATGATAATAATTATCTCAAAACCATGACTCTACAAGTGTAACTTCACATCATCTGTCGGTAATATCTTCTTATTTCTACACTTTTTGCATGGACATCGTATCTTCTGTCCGTTGTTATAAAAAATCACGGTGGATTGATAGAATTCAACAAACTCTTCGACCCCGGCTACAAATTGGTCGTTGAGAAACCCTCCAACCAAACAGACGTACATCCACTCATGCATTTTCTCTCTCTCAGAAATACATTTTAATGCAATTTTCTTTTATTTGAAGTGATTCTACACACCTATTTATAATTTTTCTGCTGTCTCTTTTAGCGATGAATTGTATCTCTAATTTGGCGGGAAGTATTTCTGCCATAAATTATTGGTCGAAAAATTTCCCGCCAAGTTTAGCATCGAAATATGTCTCTTAAAAAATAAAATAAAAATTCAACAGCAACGGACTACGTCTCTAAATAAGGAGATAACTATTGATGTCTAAAATTGTAACATAGTGACACATTTTTTTCGCTAATATAGGGTCAAAATGAGTCGTTATTCTTGAGACAAAACATTAACGATGGACTTTCTTAAAACACTAAATAGCGACGAACTGCATCGCTAACTCCAAACTTATCATCAATTTTAGCGATGTAGAGTTTGATGACGCTAGTTAGCGATTATTTGTGTCGCTAAAAGTCAAATATCCTATTAGTGATGAAATATGTCGCTAAATTAGCGTCCCATTTATTGTGTCGCTAAAATTGGGTCGTTGATTCCAGTCTGTCTTGTAGTGAAAGTAGAAAAGAGTTTGGATGGTTCTCCAGTGAAAATTGCATTACTCGTTTCATTAGGTTTGAGCACCTTTTTATAGCCATCTTAATAGCCATGGTGCGGATGGGCTTCCCATAATTTGGGGATAATAATTTTTTTAAAAATCTTAGGAGAGAATGTCATTGATAAGCTGTCAAATGCCAGGCTGATAGCCGTGACATTCTTTTTAGCCCTTGGTTATACTGGATTGCTTCATTGTGTCCGAGCTGGGTTGGAAGTAGACTCGAGTTAAAAACTTCCTAAAGTTATACCAAACGAATATTAATTTGAGCAATCGACTACTAGACTTTATTAAAGATTAAAATTAGACTTAAAATATTTTAATTTGACAAATTATTCCCAAAAAAAATTAATATACTAATTATTATTATAAATTTTCTATGGGGTCGTGTTCCCATAGGTCCTCATCTCATCCTGACCCCGTCCTTAACCCGGCTAAAAACTCCTTACAACGTCAAGACTAGAAGTTTTTTTTCCTTCCTGATCTCATCATCTCTGACCTTGTTGATATTAGAGATGAATTCCTTATCCGGTGATTTTTTAGGGTCTAATTTTAAAATTTAAGGAGGTAATTTGTCAAGATAAATTTTACACTTTATAAAATTTAGGACGTCAATTGCTCAAATTAAAAATTTAATGGTGTAATTATTATAATCCTTCTAGTTCTACGATAATTTATATAATTTTCCTTTTAACTAATTATACATACATAAAAATAAATTAATAAAATAGGAATGCTGAATAAGAAAAATAAACCAAAGTATAACTTCAAATCTACAGGACACATTATCGTACCTAATTTAGTATTTTTAATATAGAATTCTTTTTTTTTTTCAATAAATGATTTTTTTTTAAATATAATTTTTGCTAGATATCCCACACCCAACAAAACTCCAAACCAGTTGGGAACAAAAGATATATGATTGCATCACTCCGACTACTTTTCTTATCATTGAATTTAGACTTCTCTTTTCTTCCATCATTTTCAATTCAAGTTGACTGAAATGTCTCAACATCAACATGTGGTCATCAACATGTGGTTATCCTTTTTTTCCAAAGTCTCATTTCCACTCCTTCATTTTCATTCTTGTCTGCCACCCCCCTTTTTCATTTTTTCCAAACATATATTAACATGTGGCTATAAATATATAGTTTTAGGTTTTTTTTTTTTTTTTTTTTTTTTTTTTTTTAAGGAAAATGACATTTTAAGAATTCATATTTTTAAAAATAATAAACAAATTTTAAAAAAAAAAAATCGTATTAAGATCCACCAATCTCAGATATGTTTTTTTTATCATATATTTTTTTACTTACTCAAATATATCATTTTAACACTTTTGAATAAATTCATATTCAATCATGATTATATAAAAAAATTAGAATAAAAATAAATTATAATAGTCTTAAATAGCATATTTCTACATATTAAATACTGAAATGTCATAAATATTAAAAATTATCCAAACAATAGTTCAATAATTTATCAAACTATTTTCTTTTCTTTTTTTAAAGATTTTTTTTGGGTTTTCACTTTTTTTTCAGTTCAATAAAATATTATCAATAATTTATTAAAATATTTTGTTATTTTTTATTGTTTTTTCCAAAGAATTTATTGTTTTTTATTTTTATTTTTTTGCCTTTATAAAGTTCAATAAACTATATATATTTTTAAAAAAATTATGATATTTTAGTAATTAGTAGTATGCTAAAATATATTATTTGATAAATTTCCCCTTAAACAAATGATTTTCCATATTAGTGATTTAGTTTATTTTTTATAATATAATTTAGAGAGATAAAAAAAATTATAAACTCCCATAAAAAAAATTATTCAACTTTTTTAGAAATATGCAATTCGGTAATACGTTGAGTAACGTTCCTTATTTCTCATTATAATTTTTAAAAATTGTTTTGAAAATTATATAGAAAAATCAAAAACCAAAAAATCTAGTTTACTCGTTCTTGTTTCCATTTTTTAAATATACAAATAAACTTATCATTTTACTCTTTTTTGAAATATAAATGATAAATATAATTATGAGATAACTACTTAAATATCATATTTTTACATATTAGTTATTAAAATATCAAAACTTTTTTAAAAATTACTTAAATAGCAGTTCAATAAATTATTAAATTATAATTTAATAATTCATTGAACTAAAAAAGGCAAAAAAAAAAAGTGAAAAATAACAAAATATTTAAATAAATTATTGATAAAAAAAAAGTAAAAAATAATAATGAAAAAAATCTCTAATATATAAAAGTGGGGAAGTTTTAGAAACATTTTAGGACAATTATGCCCCTTTATAAATTATGAAATTACAAAATTTGCCACTACATTAATTAATTACCACTCACAATTAATTATTATATTCTTATAATATATTATCTCTTATTTAATATAATGAGTTAACTGTAAAAAAAAAATATTGTTTATCGAAGTTGAATTACTGTATAAAATATTTTTTAAATACTAAAATAAAAAGTAGATTGATTATTTTTATGGTAAATATACATTTATTCATTAATTTTTGCTATATTTTAAATTAGATGTATTAGTTACTTTTATCTATACTATATATAAAAGTGCATTCATATGTTTTCTAGATGGACAAATTTATTTTCTAGATGAAGTCATCTCCTTGGACAATTCAATGGCCTGTTTTCTATCAATTAAAAAAAAGTTTCATGTATTTTATTGGATAAAGTTAAATTTATATTAGTAACTTGAAGTATATTATAATTTTTTAAAAAAAATATAATATTGAATATATGTATATTTATCTCTATATCTATATATATTAAGGATATGGAGAAATATTTTAAAACCATAATACCTCTTATAAATTTTTAAAAAAATATAATAATTATAATTAAAAAAAACAAATAAATCACGTGCAACACACGTGTTAAAATCTAGTAGTTTAAAAAAGTTCTGATATTTCAAAATTTAGTTAGCTGAAACAAGTTTTTTTTTAGTATCTGTTTCTCCCTTTCCTACTAGGATTGGAAATCCATTAATGTTAATTTAAATTGGTATAATAATTTTTAATTTTTAATTTTTAAATCAAATTGTATTTACTTATTTTTAAAAAAATCAAATAAAACAAATAAGAAATGATTATTAAACATATTTATGATTTTTAATAAATTTTAAAAGAAATCAAAAACAAAAACCAAAAACAGAAATAGAAACAATAACTTATTTAGTTGAAGAATTGCTCTCACATTAAGAGAAAGCAAAATTTTATAAACACGACATAAATTTGATAGATCACAATAAAAGATAACTTTATATATCTAATCTAACAAACAAGTATTAAAATTACAAAATCAAACACAAAATTATATTATTATTTTCCACTCCCTTTTAATTTTTCATTTTCCTAAACTTGCCCATTTTTCTCCAACTCAATTCCCCCATTCCTATTCCTATCCCCATTTCTCTCCTTTGAAAATATCCACAAAATATTCCCAAAAAGCCCCTCAATATCCTCCAAACTCCTCCCTTGCGTTTCCGGAAAAACAACGTAAAAGAAAACCCACGAAACCGCCGCTATCCCCGCGTATAAGAAAAACGCGCCGCCTATCGTCAACGCCTTCGACAGGGACAAAAAGGTCATTGTCACAACCCCACTCGTCAACCTATTCATCATCGCTCCCGCACTCGCTCCTTGAGCGCGTAGCCTCAACGGAAAAATCTCAGCCCCATATACCCACGCGATGGGTCCCATCCCAATCGAAAAGAACGCCACGTCAGATAACACCATAGCAATACACAACCCGACCGCCCACGTGACCTTCACGTGCGAACGCTCAACTACCGTAAGACCAAACCCTAACAAAACGAGTGACGTCATCTTCCCAGCAACGCTCGTGAGAAGCAACTTGCGCCGTCCGATCTTATCGAGTAGAAAAGTCGCGACTAGAATAAAAACCGTTTTACTGAATCCAACGGCTACAGTAGCGAGTAGCTTATGGCTGTAGGAAGTGATTCCCGCCTTTCCAAAAATTGTCGGGCTATACAAAACGACAGCGTCGACGCCAGAAGCCTGTTGGAAAAAATGAAGACACACAGCTGAAATTACGATATGTCGTACGGGGCGAGTGGGATGGAGAAATAGTTCTTTCCAAACTTCGTTTCCGTTATTGTGTCGTTTCGGGACCGAAACGACGTCGTTTGTGCAAGTTAAGGGAATTCCGACAGCTTCTTTGATGTCGGAAAGTCTTTGAATAGCTTCTTCGATGGAATCCGAGGTTTTTTCGAGGACTATTTTGGCTTTCCCGATTTGACCTTGCATTACTAACCAACGAGGAGATTCCGGCATTGTTAAAACGACAATGGCTAAGAATATCGATGGGATTGCGCTGATTCCGAGCATGAATCGCCACCCTAAGTGAAGGGGAAGCTTTGAGAAGGCGTAGTTTGAAATGTAGCCTATCATTATGCCGAAGTTTATGAATACCTGTGGAAATATGGAAATGAAATTATGGATTTGAGAGTTTTGAATTTGATTTGAATAAGAGAGATGGAATGAAGGGATTTTTTTATCTAAATTTTGTCGGATATTGTAAATAATTTTAGTTATTCTATCGAATTGAGAATATATGAGAATAAGTACTAATACTTAACTAGTTGAATTATATTCCAATTGAAAATATAATAAATCATTTAACATGTATTGGTAATTTACTATAATTATCATGAATCAGTATCTAAATTAGTCATTAAATCTATAGTTACAAGTGATTATAATTTCTTTTAGATAAAAAAATCATTTATCATAATTTATTTTTAAAAAATATTTTTTTTTGAATCCTACTTTAAAATATTTTATTTTGGTCATGTTATAAACATGACAAAAAAATAATAATTAATATTTACTATATTAAATATTAATTTTTAACATTTGTTTGAAAGTTAGATAAGATACTCATCTAATTATATAACTATAAATACTTTTTATCAAAAAAATAGATAGGAACAAAATGTTTAATATTTAAATCTCAAAATCAAATAATTTATCAATTAAAGGACATGAAAAAAGAAATAAGTTGACTGTTAATTGACAAATAAATAGGCAAAGCACCTCCGGAAACGAGGTGAGGAAGCCGCGAGAAGACGCCGGAGAGATCTCGGCAGTGTAGACCGGAGAAATCATAAGAGCGTATCCGACACCGACACCGGCGACGAATCGACCGAACATAAGGAAGGCGTAATTGGTGGCGAAGCCCATAAGAATAGCCCCAACCAAGAAAATAATTCCGGCAAGAACCATAGTGTAACGACGGCCAATCCAATCGGAAGTCCGTCCGGCAGCAGCAGAACCAACTAAAGAGTAGAGGCTAATAACACCCACAAGAACTTCCACTTTCACGTCAGATAGTTTAAAGTCTTCTTTTATGTAAATTGCTGCTCCACTCATTACACCTAAATCTATTTTTCCACACACCAAAAGAGAGAGTTAGAAATTATATAAGAGAATATATATATATATATATATAATCTATAATTATAATCCGAACAAAAACCCGAGTCTGGACTCCTCGGCGAAAAATTTCTCTTAAATTTTTTACGTGTCTCATTTTTATTGGATAAAATATATTAATGGATCATAAATGCATGAGACCCATGATTATATTTTATCCAATAATATCGAGGAAAAGTCGGGATGAATTTCTTTTGGCTGATGGGGAGAGGAGGGGAGTTTCTCTCAACCGGTCAATAGAAGAAAATTTTCCATACAAGAAACTAGATATTGAAAATGAAGATTTAAAGGTGAAATTTTCTTACCATAACCCAATAAGATAGAAGCCATGGAAGCCAAAATGGCAGCCATAAAAGCATATTTATTCCTTTTGGGTTTCTTTGGAACTTCAAAATCTGATGAAATTCTCTGCCCATTTTGTCTGGGAATTGCTGGATTTTGATCTCTCTGATCACCCATTTTTATCTCAAAGAGAGAGAGAGGTTGAATAATTGTTTTGGGGTCTTAGGTTTTGTATTTTTTTTTTTTTAGGCAAGAAAAAGGGTTTAAAGATCGAATCAGCAAATGAATGAAGGTTTAGAGAAAAGCAAGTTTTCTTTTCAGCTTTTCAGTGGTTTTTTATGGATCTAGTTAACAGCCAAAGCAACTTGGAGGGGTATATCGTCCATACATAATATAGACGTGTGGATATGGTAGTCTCTCTTTCTTTTTTTAACAATACTTCACTCTAATTTTTTAGCCCTATATTAAATTGGGGTTGGGGGAGATTTGACAATTAACCTCTTGTGAATTTTATTTCAGTTTTAATCCGATTTTAGTTTGAGGTTTTCTCCGGAACGAACCAAACTGATAAGGTTTTAATTTTTTATTGGGTTTGTACAAATTAGATATGTTTCTACTTTTTTAGGGTTAAATAAGATTTTTTCATTGTATTGGTGGCAAGGTAAAGTCTAACATATACTAGATATTTTTTTTATTGGTTTATTTTTAAAACTATAAGATTTATTTTTCTTTTTAAAACAATAATTAAGAGAGAAAAAGAAGTGAAAAGAAAAAGAAAAAAAAATAAACAAAGGGAAGGTGACACACAGGGTCTGAGATTTTCTTTTAATAAATAAAACAAAATTTCGGTTCAGTTTCAGTCTTACCAGCATTTTTTTTAATTCAAATAACAGGAATATATATATAAAACACAACTTTTAAAAATTTACTACAGTTACATATTTTTTTATTCACTCAATTATTGATCTAGTGTAATAAAATAGTGAACTGTTTACTATTAATATTTATTATTTTTATTTTTATTTTGGGTTGAATAATTGACATCTAAATGAGTTTTTTTTAGAAACCAAACTCTCTTGGTTGACTAAATTAGTTATACACCATATCATTAAAATAACATATTGGTTCTAGTTCCCTAAATTATTGAATTAGTTTAATAAATTAATAAACTGCTATTTAAATAATTAAAAAGTAGTGATATAAATACAACTATATATCTAAAATCTTCTTATGTGAGATAGTTTTTTTTTTCCATATCTTTTTGTTGATTGTGTATGTGCATGTGCAAATACATTATATTAGTATGTATGTTAGTTATTTTCAAAAAAGAAATATACATATGCAATTGAGTGTTGAGAAATCTAAACTTAAAGAAATTACTTAAAATTAAGAGAAAATTATACTTTTAAGGTTTCTAGTCTTTAAATTTTAAAAACTCAATATTTTTACAACTTAAGGTTTCGAAAGTTATTGAAATAGTCCTTACTATCAACTTTATGTTTAGCTAAGGAGTAACAAAAATTGGTTGGACTTTTATCTTTATAATTTTAATAATACTTTTTAGACTGATGTTATTGAAGTTAGTTTGATTGTGTCGAAGATTATTTCCTTTGAATGGAAGCGATCAGGCTTCTTATTTTAATCATGTTTGTAGGAGCTCTAACATTTTTGCTCATTTTCTAGCTAAGAAGGTTATGGATTCATGCATCTCCGGTTGTTGGCATGATTCTTTTCTCAACTGGTTTGTTGATATCTCCTTTTAGCTCTACCTTTATTTTTTGTTTCTGTTGTTGTAAAAAAATCGTTAAATTTTTTTTTTTGAAATATTATATTAAATCGGAGGAGGGGAATGCAAACCTTTAATTTCAAAATTCGATCTCTAAAACACAGAGTATGTATCTAACCACTTAAGATATGCTCTGATTAGCATAATTCATTAAACTTAAATCAAACGATACATATCAAATTATTATAATGTAAACAAATCCGTTGAAAATTGACTTTTCTATCAAGTTTGTCCTCTTTGGTCTTTATCTGCGAGTTTCTGACTCGCTTATCATGGATTTTTGTGTGATTCAGTTGATTTTTTTTAATTAAAAAAAGATACTTTTCAAAATATTTTGAACAGTACATTTATTTAAATTTGTTGACTCGTTTAGCTATTTAGTTTACGTAATTAATTTTAAATTTTTTCTTAGGTACTGGATTGGTGAGTTGGATGGATAATATTTCAATACTTTTATTAGTTTTCAAAATATGCTTTTTCATTTGGAGTTGAAATTCCACACGCATGTTTAAATTAATATTTATACATAATTCAATTAATTAAATATCAGTATTTGTTTTTATAAGTTGAATATTTAAAATTTTCATCGTAATTTAATATAATATCTTAAAAAATATTATAAAAAATTAATAATTAAAAACTTGGATATATTAACAACCCAAATCTCTTGAAAAAAAAAGATATGGAATCTTTAATATTTTATCTTAAACCGTACATTTCCCAACTATTTTTCAGATCTAGACAAAAAAAGGTTTTTAATTGCTTTCTTCTCATTTTTATGTATAGTTGAATTAATTAGATACGTGTGAGTCTCTCCTCTTTTTTAATTTGACATAAAATCTTTAAAAAACTATTAAAAAATTTTAACAATTAAAAATTTGGATTTCAAATTTCAATCCAAATTCAAATCCGATCTCTTGAAAACAGAAATGGAATCTTTGAATCTTAAAATATACATTGCACCATTATTTTTCATTTATGTCTTCTTCTTCTTCTTTAATATCAATTCAAGTTCAATCCCTTCTCCCATTGTTGTTCTTCGTTTTTACCTAAATTATTTTCACGTGCATAAATATTATTATAAAAACAATTAAAGAAAATTCATTCAACTTTTCTTAATTATAGCTAGGGAGTCGACCGACACACCAAACTAATGATAAAAGATATATATTCTTCTTTTCAAAATATATATACTCTTACTTCTAATTGAGTGGCGCGGATAGCAAAATTCCCCGCAGGTCAGAGCCCCACAGGCTTCACCCCTGAGAATCTTCGTTTTATTAAGGTTAGGGGGAAAAATTTCCCCCTATTTATTTTAAGGTACGGGGATGGGAATACATCCCCCGCCTGACCCTGAAATAGATATTTTAATAATATTTTATATATTTTGTTTACTTTTATATTTATTTATTGAAAATATTAACTAATAAATTTTAAAACGTTTAGTATTATGTTTTCTTTTTGTCTTAAAAATGTATATTTTAAATATATATTCATTTTTATATAAGAATTAAAATATAAAACGGAGAATTTTCCCAGTGAAAAATCCTATTCCCGAACCAGCCCTTGATTTTTTGATTAGGGGATAGGATAAGGTATGAGGATTAAAAATCCTCGCGGATTAGGGGATGGAAAATGCATCCCCGACCTCACCTCGCCCTGTTGTCATTAAACCTCATCACATGGATAAAATCTGTGGGCCGACCCAAGCCCAACCCGGCCCGTAAGTCAACGGTTGACGGGCCAGACCTGTTTATTTTTTGGCTGGATATGGATTATGAATTTGAGCCCAAGCCCGACCCATAGGCTTTATCCATAGGGCCCCATCAGGCCCGGCCCAAAGCCCAGTTTGAAGCCCGTTAAAAAATTATTTTAAAATATATATATATATATATATATATTTCATGTAATTTTTTTTATATTTGAGAAAAATGCACATGATTAATGCATATAAGTAGGTGTCAACCTACTTGTGATATATTTATATTGCAATGATGCAAATTATTTCTCAAAAAATAATTATGTAAATTTTATTTCTTGGTGAAATCATTACTTTATTTCATTATTATTTTGGAAAGTACTTGCCTCCTGATAAGTCAGGAGATTTCCTCCTACTCTTATTACGTGTCCCTTTTTTATTAGTTAAAAACAAATCAATGGGTCCCATATAAATAATAAAAATAAATATTAATTATCTCTTATTATTTTTTAACCCATAGAAATTGAGAGCAGAAGGAGATCCTTCTGATTTATCAGGAGGCAAGTATTTTCCTATTATTTTTTATCCATTTTAGTGTGTATCTTTTTAAGTTAAATTTTAAAAAAAAATTAATATAATCAAACTAAGTTAAAAGGATGATAAATAAAGTTAACTTAAAAGTTTAATAAATAATATATAAAAACAAAGTATAAATGAAAAAATATATAAGATAGTAAAATATTAATAAATTAACTTTAATCTTCATCATTTTAGAGTTAAGTTTCAAGTTTAATAAACATATAAGAATAAAGTATAAATAAAAAATGAATAGGATAGTAAAAAAATAAATTAACTTTTTGTTCATTATTTTAGAGTTAAGTTTAAGTTTTAAAAAACGCAATGGAAAATTTAATTAAATAAATAAAAGTTTGAACGGACTGGGCCAAGCCCACAAAAACGGACCCGGCCTGTATTTTATCACATGGGTCCAAGCCCGTGGAGTGGGCTTGGACTTACCATTTTAAGTCAAGCCCGGCCCAGGCCCGACCCACTCATTGACCAAGCCTTGTAGGCCCGGCTCGGACCCTACCTGTCCCATTCATCCCAGCCCGGCCTATTGATGAGGCTTAGTTGTCATCCCTATTGAGTGGTTCGATACTTCCCACTATATTGTATACATTAAAAAAAACTAACACGAAATTGTAGGTAATAACTAATTTAGAGATTTTTTTATGATACTCCAGAGATAAAAATATGTTCAGTTTTGAAATTTATGTATAGTTTATAAAATTAAATTTTTTCATTAATCTACTAAAATTGAGTTCTCACTAATGAGCCATTCGTGCATATGATTATACCTCAACCGAATAAGTGTCAATACTCCATTTCATAACATTGAAGTTAAGCCTTTTTTTTTTTTTTGCCTCTATTTGATATAATAATTAAAAAAATTAGTGAACTATTCCCTTATATCACTATTTTGAAATTGAGAATTATCTTATTGTAGATATTCTAAAAATTTGGGGAAGAGATGTTGTACCTTCAACTTTCGAGAGAGATTCGCGGTTTAGAGGGAGTAAAGTCGCCTTATATTTAAGGATGATTGAAAATCTAGTAATTTTTTGAATAATATTTATAAAAATATCAACTCTTAAAAATATTTGTAAGTATAATATATTTTGAACGAGTTAATCAGTGATCAACATTGAATTATATATATTTAGAATAAATTAATCATTGATTGACACATTAATCAATATTAATCACTGATAACATAGTAAAAATTATTATATTTATAAATAATTTTATAAAGGGTATGTTTACAAATATTACGTATTCAATCTTATTTTAACAACAGAATAATATCAATCTTGGAATTTTTAGGGATTTTTTTTTTCAACTTTATCATAATGAAACATTTGAAACTTGTACGGTTATGTAATTAGGTTTGCAATTCCCCAATCGTGGTCCACGAAATTCAAAAAGGTGATGGAATCAATCATTCAAACTATTTTTTATAGGAAGAAAATTCGATGCTACGGTTGTCAAAAAAAAAAAAAATCGATGCTACGTCAATGTCCAACGCACGTGCTCTTGAAAATGGGTTCCATAGTCTTCCTTCCCTCAATAATTGAAAATAATTGAAAGAAAAAAAAAAAAAACCCAACCAATGGTGATTTTGGTCAATGCATAATACTAAGTTGAAAAATAAAAAATTAAATTGACGTAGTTTTTAAATTATATCAATGAGACCTATCACCTCCAATGTCGTTAACTCTCTTCTAATTTTTTTTTTACTTCGATTTGGATTATTCAAATTATTTTAAAATCTTTATTTTAAACTCTATTTTATGATAATTGTGAATAAAAAAAGGTTTATTATTATTAATATACTAGTGTAGCTCATTCAATTCTCCCTTCCCCCAACCTAAATGGTTATTAATATACTAGTGTAGCTCATTCAATATACTTATTAAAGAAGCTAATTTAAAGCTAATAATCATGAATGAATGAATTAGATTCTATTAAATAATTTCTTCTAAAATATCCCTTTTTGAAGTTCTACTAATTGATTACTATTTTTAGTCATACACTACAAATGAAAATAAAAAAATTTGTATGGGTTGATTTTATAAAAACATTAGTAGAAATCAAATTTTGAAGAAAAAAACATTTCGGTTGAAATCTTTGCACTATACTATAATATTGAATTTAATTTTATGAATAGATAAAAATTCAATACCTAACAACATTTTCTCGTGGTGAAATAAATGGCTAAATTATACCAAATGTTCTTAACCTATGCGATTTGTTTCAATTTTACATCTAATATTTTAAAATTTTCAATTCTACCCTAAAACTTTTAATTTTGTTTAAAAAATACCTTGTTAGAAATTTTTATTAAGTTTTATGGAAATTTAAACGTTAAAGATAAAATATATTAAATATAGCAAGTTTCTTCCCTTGAATGTTTTAAAAGTTTCTATTTTTCTCATAATGTTTAAATTTCCGAAAGAAACTTAATAAAAATTGCTGACAAAAAAGGTATTCTTGAAACAAATTAAAAGGTCAAATGTAGAATTGAAACTTTTAAAACGTTAGGGGTGGGGTAAAATTAAAATAAACCTCAAAGGTTATGCACATTTTATATAATTTAACCAAATAAATATTTGTTTCAATCTATCTCATTTGAAAGTTGAATTGGTTAAAAAAAATATTTGTTTCTTATTTTTATTTTAAATACATGTTTATTTTTATTTTTTATTTTTTGAGGTAAAATGCATGTTTAATTAATTTATTTTTTATTTTAATTTTTTATTCAGTGAATTTTCAAACTAAGAAAATGGCTTTTTATTAAAGGTCAATATTGAAAATTATTGGGTCATTTTAGTTTTTTTTTTCTTCTTATATGCATTTTGACAATAAAATGGTAACGCTAAAGAGAAAACAATAAAATGGTAAGAATTATAGTTTTATCCTTATGTTTCACAAACTATAAATAGAAATTGGAAACATAAACAGAAAATAAGAAATAAAACTTGAAGACTTTATGAGATTAATATCATTAATATCCTGATTAATTCACCTAATTTCACTATTACCGGTGGTTGAGATTATATTTCACTTATACCCAAAAAACACCACATTTAGCGGTTAGTAGGGATTTTCCGGCAAAACTGTTTACCATTATGCCCCCAATTTCCCTTACCTTTCGTTGGTTTTCTTTCCTCCTTTATTACTGTATTTTATGTTTTTTTTTTAAATTTGCTTGATTCGTGGGATTTGATTTTATCAATATGTTTCCTTTTTGTATATTAATATCCATATTTTCTTTGTTTATTTTCCACGTTTTCTGCTAGATCTCCATTTCATTTTCTTCTTCTACGGTTTCATGAGATCTTAGAGTTCTTCATCTGCTCCAAATCAGAGATCACCACCGATCCATTAGCGATTTTCTTCCCGGCGATCTTCTCCGTGTTTCTCTTCTGACCAGATCCATCGACGATTCAGACCGATCGCCTCTCTCATTCAGCTTCACCATTCGTTTACATCACCTCACGATCCCATCACAGCCTGCCAATCGAAGAACCCATTCTCGACGAGATCAACGCCATCACAGGGACGAAGAAACTCCATCTAACCCAGGATCGCCTTCACCATTCGTTTACATCACCTCACGATCCCATCACACCGCCAATCGAAGAACCCATTCTCGACGAGATCAACGCCATCACAGGGACGAAGAAACTCCATCTAACCCGAAACTCATATCCGAACGAAATTGAAGTCTTGTTCGAAAGGGATCTTCAATTTTCGAATCTCTTCTCTCGACCTCGTATCATCGTTTTTCACGAAGAAGAAAGCAAAGTTTCGATTTTTATTTCTTTCATGTTCTAACATTTTGGTTATTCTTGCAGCGATTTTCAGATCTTTGATATACGAAGCTTTTGGAAGAATAGTGAACCCTATTTATGGATCGTTCGGGTTATTGCCAAATGTTAATATTAAATATCAAAATTTTGATTTGAATTGACCTCCTGGTATTTCACTCTCTCTTTCAATCGAGGAAGAAAGCAACAACCAAGGTACATCAATAAATGTTTACTAACAGTAAACAGTTTATAAAAATTTGTACCTTCCCATTATTTTTCATCTCCAATTTTGTGCATTCACTATCTCAGGAAGGACATTTGAATTTTCCAAAATAAATGTTTACTAAAAGTAAACTGTTTATAAAAAAAATTACATTTTCAATTGTTTATAAAAATTTGCCCGTCTTCTCGGCCACCAAACTTATGATTCTTTATTGGTTTGGTTTTCCGGTCATGATTCAAATTCATTGCGAGATCTGAGAAATAGACGAAGGTGATCGTTGTTGTGGCTCGTGTTTCTGTTCAATCGAGGAAGAAAGCAGCAACCAAGGTACATCAATAAATGTTTGCTAAAAGTAAACAGTTTCTAAAAATTTGTAGCTTCCAATTCTTTTTCATCTCCTATTTTGTGCATTCGCTATCTCAGGAAGGACATTTGAATTTTCCAAAATAAATGTTTACTAAAAGTAAACAGTTTATAAAAAAAATTATATTTTCAATTCTCAGTGAACTTGCTTTCTATGTATTCTGTACATAAATTACTTTTAGTGAAATGTTTATTTTTATTCAATGTTTATTTTGAAAGCCTTTTTTACATATGTTTTCAAAACTGTTTCATCAATTTTTGTGTCCGATATCAATTTTAAGTGCCCATTAATAAACTTTGAATTTTCCAAAATAAATGTTTACTAAAAGTAAACAGTTTATAAAAAAAATTACATTTTCAATTCTCAGTGAACTTGCTTTCTATGTATTCTGTACATAAGTTACTTTTAGTGAAATGTTTATTTTTATTCAATGTTTATTTTGAAAGCCTTTTGTACATATGTTTTCAAAACTGTTTCATCAATTTTTGTGTCCGATATCAATTTTAAGTGCCCATTAATAAACTGTTTACTTTTTATCTTTGTTTTTTTTAGGATGACGAACAAGAAAGACGTTTGATTTTTCCATGAAGAAGAAGTCAGAATGTTGAAGAACTAGTTAGAAGTTTGAAGATTTTTTATTTTATTTTTGTTATAGTGTTTATTTTTATTTAGATTTGATTTTTCCATTAATTTTGTAAAATTTAAGGGATTTTATAACTTTCCTTAAATTTTACACAAATTAAGGAGAAATTAAATCAGGGGCATATTTGTCCTTTCACAATGTAATTTAATTGGCCGGTGGCGGTTTTTGGGTACTTTTGATATTTAATAAAAACATCCGGTATATTTGATATATCCATTATTTTTTTGGTTATTAGTGAAATTCACCCTTATCAAAATGAAACTCTAATATTTACATTTCATTTTATTTCCATAAAAAATTTTGGTTTGATAATAGTTTTGATTTTTTGATTTTTTTTAAAATAAAACTTGTTCACCAATAATTTTTTCATCTTATTTATTTTCATACTTATTAGAAACTCATTTGGAATCTTTGATGGTAAGTATGAACTAATTCAGTTTTAGTTTTATAAATTCATGGCTTGGTGTCAAAGATTAGTGATGCATGTATAGATATGAATTAATTCAGATTGTGAAACTGCGAATGGCTCATTAGATCAGTTAAGTTTATTTAAAGGGTATCTGCTACTCATTGCTCTGATACCATTAAGACATAACACGAGGTTCCATCTCAAAACCAATTAGTAATAAGATAAGTAACTCATGTATCTTAAAATATTGTGAGTTCTTTTCATCTTTTCGATGTATGATTCTCAACAAATATCAAAAACAAAAATCAGTTTTGAGAACCACTTCATTTTTTTATTTTTATTTTTAACAATTTGGCCAGAATTTTAAAGACATTTTTATGAAATATAAAACTAATAAATTGTTAACTATAATAATTTATTTTAAAAATTGTTACCAAATCACAATCTCATCTACACGAGATTCACAACCTCGTTCGCCTACACATTCATACTTATTAAACTCATTCTTTTTATATCTAAAAATATGCGACACATATTCAGATATTATAATCTCATTCTTCTATACATCTAGACAAAAACTGCATTAACTCAAATTTTATGACCCGTTCAGACTATATAAACTCAGGCTAAAAAATATTTCATACCAAAGTTTAAGATTTAATTTAACTAAATAGGAAATCCATTATTTTAGCTTTTATTTTGAAAGGACATTCTTTTCTTAAACCTTTGCTAAAACACAACACTAAAGTATTTTCTCACGCAAAAATAAATTAATTACATCAAATCATTTTCGGCATTTCAACTTTCTTAAATGCCCTCAAATTCTTGCAGCAACGATAGCCACATAAAATTATCTGATATAAGATAACAGGTTTATCCAAATTCTATTTTCCATTTCGACCCCCCTTTTTTATGCAAAACAAAAGGTCAATAATAAATGATGAATTTAAACCTTAAATGTGTTGAGGGCGAACAAAATCTCACATCGGTTAGAGAAGGGGATGATCATGGGAATATAAGGGGAAGAGTACACCTCCATTGGTATGAGGCCTTTTGGATGAAACCAAAAAGTAAAGTCATGCGGGCCTTGACCCAAAGTGGACAATATCATACCAATGTGGAGTTGTGGTGGCCCGGTTTTCCCCTAACAAATGGTATCAGAGCCATGCCCCGGTCCTAACGATGTGGGTGGAATCCTCAGGTGCCGAACAAGATGAAGAGTCTCGGAAACCCGATCCATGGTGGGCTCTAGTGGACAGGCGGTGAGTTCCGAGAGAGAGTTGGCCTGGATAGAGTGGACGGATGGAGGGGAGGCTCGGTGGATATTTGTTCGAGGGGAGGATTGTTGAGGGCGAACAAAATCTCACATCGGTTAGAGAAGGGGATGATCGTGGGAATATAAAGGGAAGGGTACACCTCCATTGGTATGAGGCCTTTTGAGTGAAACCAAAAAGCAAAGCCATGCGGGCCTTGGCCCAAAGTGGACAATATCATACCAATGTGGAGTTGTGGTGGCCCGGTTTTCCCCAAACAAAATGAGCCAAAATAATAGATTAAAGCTGTTTGAGATAATTATTAGAAATGTATTTTATAACCATTAAAAAAACGTTTTTAAACACTTGTAATCATATGATTTTTCTTTTATCTAAAATAAATTATATGCAATTAATACTTTCAATTTAGTGATGCAGAAATGAAATGAATTTTGAATGTATGATCATGGGAGAAATTTTCAAGATCTCAAACCTAACTTCACTATAGTAATTCAAGAATTTTTCTTGTTATTAAGTAGTTGTTAAAAAGATGACTACCATTTTTGACAAAAATAATTGACTATTGAAAGTGAATGTTAAGTCGATTTTGTGTGTGGTTGTTCTTTACTTTCAAACTTCTCAAATTAATAGAAGGATTATAAAAAAGAATGTTTTCTTAATTTGAAATTTTTAAAAAAAATGTTTGAATCGTTTGATTGATGGAGATATTGTTGAAAAAGAAAACGATTAGTCTCGATTTAAAAGATAAAATATATGGTTAACAAAATATATAGTTTTAATCCTCAATTGTTTTGGACAATGAATTGACTTTATTATTGAATATTAACGTGGCCATTTACTTAACTATGCGTTTAAACTCAAATTTGTATGTCATTATTATTAATGCAATAGTAATGACTTCATTACTATTGCATTAATAATGTTAAGTTAACTTTTTTTATTAAAAAAATATAATTTTTAATATCAATCCAACATTATTTTTTTAGATATTAAATCAAATTGAGTGAGAAGAGATTTGAACATCTATCTCACGAAAAGGAAGCAAATGTCTAACCCACATAAGTTATATTCAGGTTGGCCAACATTTTTGTTTTTTTGAGCGAGTAATATTGTGTGATGAAATTGTTTGTTAAAAAAAATGTTTTGTGAAAATTTGCATCAAGATTAGGTTTTTCAAGTTGTCCGTTTTGTAGGCCCTCACGGGCTAACGGCCTAATAAGATTGGGCTTCCCTTCACTCTTGAGATCCAACCACATAGTAAATGTGTCCATTTGTGGAAATTTACGTAAAATCTTTGAGAAATATTTTCTTTAGCGAGGGCCAATTTAGAGGGATTTTCATATGAAGTGATCACAAATCTAATAAATTCTGATATAACACTAATAAATATAGTATTTTTATTTCAAAAATAATTATTATTATATCTTTAGTTATAATTTCTATACATTTATTTTATAAACATGTCAATTAATGATTTACCGTGATTTAGAATTACTATTAATTAATATCTAAGTCAAATATTGAATTTACTCTCTTCCTATGAGGTCTCGAGTCTTCTCTCATCCAATTTGATATAATATCTCAATAAAAAAAGTCAATTACTGAATTATATATGTTAATCAATCAAAATCAATTAATTACTTATCATAGCTAATTAATGATTGAGTTGTTTTCTTAAAAATTTCCATATATAAGTATTTTTTTAAAATAATATACTTATAAATATTAGAGAAATTTTACTATCCATGAATTTTTTCCTTTTGTATGTCAAAGGGATTGAGTGGGGGCGTAAATGAACATAAAAAAAACCAACCAAACAGACCCGATGGATTTAAACCCCTAAATTCGGGGATGTTTGATTGTTTTTTTTAAACAGTGTTGAGGTGAATTCTAGGAAAAGCATGAATAATAGAAACTTATATATTTTTACTGCTAACTTATTGTTAAGAATAAGAGATTTTTTTTTATCATGGACCATATATTTGTGAATAATATTCTCTTCATTCTCTCACATTTTGATTAAGGTATAAAGGGGCCGTAATATTCTCTTTATTCACTCACATTTTGATTAAGGTATAAAGGGGCCGTTTGATTATCAGGTTTGGATAGTGAGTTGAGGTTACACAAACCCTAATCAGTGTTTAGTTTTTTAGTTTTGAAATCTAATATGATGAGTTTGTAAACACCCTCTAAATGAACCTATTCATTTTCACAATTTCAACACATTTTACACTTAAACAAATTCACTGTTTTGTATAAACCGAACACAGTGTTAATAACCCCCTGCTTAACAACTTTTTTGCTTAATAACACCCTGCTTAACAACCTAAACTTGACAACCAAACGACCCCGTGTTTACACCTCAATATTATAAGCAGACACTAACTTCAACATAACTCAATAGTTTAAGTATCAAGTGGTATTTCCTAGAGGTGAAAGAAAAAACCGAAAAACCGAAAACCGGAAAAATAAACCGGGCCGAAACCCTAAAAAACTGAACCGTCCCGGTTTCTATTATTCAAAAACCGAACCGGATAAAACCGGAACCGAACCGGCTTCTAGAAAACAAGTAAAAATCTCATACCCCTTCCCTATTTCCCCCTTATTTTTATTTATTTGTTTTATTTTATATATTTATTTATCACTTTATTTTAATTTATATTTTATATATTTATTAATCTAATTTTTTCAACTAAGTTTTGGTTTATGTTTGATTTTTTTTTTTCATCCTTCAATGTTGGAGGATTTTTTTTAAAACTAAATGCAAATGGCCTATACTAGAAAAACCGGAAAAAAACTGAAAACCGAACAGGCAAAAACTGTTCAAAACCGGGCCGGTTCCTATTATAAACCGAACCGGTCCGGTTTTAAAAATTAATTGAAAAACCGGACCCAACCGAACCGGTTTCACCCCTAGTATTTCCTCTCATAAGGTTGAACGTTCGGCCCCTCCTATCCTCAATTTAATATAATATATTTATTTCTTTTATAATTTTTGGGAGAATTACTCAACTAACATAAAATAATTACTCATATAGTACAACTTTTGAAAATTTACTAAAATAGTGTATTCTTTCTAATTCATTGAATTATTAAAACTAGTTCATAAATAAGTGAATTGTTTTCTTTTAATATTTATTATTTTATTTCTGGTTGAATAATTATCATCAAAATAAATTTTTTGGAACTAAAAAATTATCATTTAGTAAATTAGTTATCTGGCCATAGAAAAAAAACATATTTTTTCTTATTCATTAAATGATTGAATTAGTTCAATAAATTAGTCATTGCTATTTAAATAAATAATTAAAGTAGTAATATTAAATGAAAATATGTATATAAAATCTGTTGTTTGAGATAATTTATGTTGTTAAAAAAAACTTACTATTTTTCTAATATTCATGTTAATCAATAAAAAAAACTAGACACGTGAATATCTTATAAAAAAATTAAAACGAAATTTAATATATTATAGAGTCAATCACTTAAACAACATATCTATATACTAATTATAGTAGAATATTTTAATAATTATTCAAATAGCATTGGACTATAAAAATAAAAAACAAAAAACTAATAAATTCATAGAAAATAACACAATATTTCAATAAATTATTACTAGACTATTGTAAGTAATTAATATAGAGGATAATCTAAGCATCTAATCCCTTTACATGAGTGGAGGTTCGAGTGCCCTCTCTCCCAATTTAACGGTTGAAAAAAAAAAATTCAAACCCAAAAGGACCTTTCACCCTGAACCATAGGATAGTCGCCGGCGTCAGTGCAATAATTCATTATCTACTTTGACGCTGATCTCTGATCCACTCTCACTTTGCTAATCAGAGGCGATGAATAGCGGCGCGGAGAGGCGTATAAATTGCATACGCCGCCACCTTCATCCGCCGCCATGGGAGTACAATCACGATCTTAATCTGGTGAGCTTATCATCTCTTTCCCCTTACTCTCTTCAATTTTGTGTCCTCTTTTTGTTTTTTCCAGATTCATTTTGATTTTAGTATATTTTTAGGCGTTGACGATCGGAGGTAGAAATTTGGAAATTGAGAAGAAGGCAGAGCCTGTGGTTATTGGAGGTATGGTATTAGATATTCATGCCGTTTCTTCTACCATCACGATTCCCCGAACCACTACTCCCGGAAAGGTATTTTACTGATTACTCTTTGAATATATGGTTCATGTTGTTACCAATTCTAGGTCAAATTATTGTTGATATTGTTTGATCCAATTATTTTTAGGTTTTGTATTCAAATTTTCGTGGTTTGATACTTACGAAGTTAAGATAGTAATACATTGATGGCGGTGGCTTAAGATATTATTCTACGAGTTTTTCGATATTTTTGGGGAAATGGTTGTTCTGACTAGTCTGGTGTTCGAAATTTTGTGCTCGGTAGTTTATTCTAGGGATGATTGCAAATCTAGCCATTTTTAGGTAATATTTGTATAAATATCAACTCTTTAAACATAGTATAAATTGCTATATTTGTAAATAGTTTCAAACAATAATATATTTACAAATATTGTATCAAGTGTGTCTTTAGTGTTAATTCTTCTAACGAATCCTTCATTATAGTGATAATGTGCCGAAATTACTTCAAAATGAGGCAAAGTTAGAATTGCCATTGTTTATTTTAAAATATTCGATTTAATGAACTCAATTGCCTTTTTTGTTTTACTTTTTTTAAGCAAACACTTTTCCTTGATATGATGAAATGTACAAGAAATTACAGTGAGGTGCCCAAGCCCAAGGAGATCACAAAAAGCCACTTCAACTAGAATTTTTTCGAGGCAAAAGCTCAAGAACTCAACTTTCATTAAGATGAATCAATAACAAAAGGGGGGAAAATCACTTCAATTAGAAGTAATTACAAAAGAGCTTATTTTTCCATAATGAAAGTCAGAAGTATTAGAATGAAGGTGGATTGTCTGTTTGTAATGTGTTATAAAAATCATTTTAACATCAGAAAGTCATGAAAAATAAAATTCTGAAAAATTCGACTGACATATATGGGAAAAAAAATTCTTATGACTATGACGTAGGTAAAAATAATAAGAATTAATTTTTATCATTTAAGGAATTTTATTATGTAATGAGAATTTAATTAGTATGTTTATATTAAAAGACAACGGATATAACTTTGACTGAAATAGAGTGTGGAATTTTCCTTAAACATAATCCTTCAGGAATTTGTATTTTACCTGGAATTCAATAATAATGTGGCTAGTAGGTTTGTTCATATAATATTAATTCTAAAATTTCATAGTTTTGCCAGTAGGACAACTTCAATCCTCATTTTCATCGTGTAGCTGATTGTTTTGTGCTACAGTGAGTGTCTGTGATGTTTTTTAGTTTGTTGAATTCATTGGTGGTCTGCAGTGTTATAATGTTAATGCCATCTTAACGAATCAACTGTTTGTTTATCTATATGCCAATGCTCACCTTTGAGCATCTACTATTTAGGTTAGCTATAAATTAGGAGGTGTAGCAAGAAATGTTGCTGAATGCATGTCAAAGCTTGGGACCAAACTTTTCCTTATTAGTGCAGTGGGACTTGATATGGCAGGTTTTTTTTTTTTTGGTGAACTTTTATCCTTTGCTTTTTATATGACTATTGCAACTTTTTGACATGGCAGATTGTTTCATATTCACACTTAACTTTGTCCACATTGAAATTTACAGAATAATTCAATTTGTATTCATGAATGTTAAGATTTGAATAGTAATAAGCATTTGTTCAATTCTTCGTTTATAAGAATGGTTTTTTTAGGCATTGTGGTTCCAACTAGACTTATGGAACGACATTAGAATTTCTATTTCTCTTTGGTGTGCTCGTTCTACTTTATTTTGTAATTAAAGCTCCTTCAATATCTTTGCCAACCGGAGTGTTTTTTTGTAATCTCCGTGGCTAGGATTTCTTTGGCCTTTTTGTTCTTTTCACTTATTAATGAAAAGTTTTGTTTCCTATAAAAAAAAAATTGAATAAATGAGACTAAAAAGACAAGTTTGATGACATTGTGATGACTTGGAGTTGAGGCGACATGTTTACTTATTTATGGAATACATTTTACTTATTCGTTCATAATTTATATACTTGATGGAGTTCTTGGATTTATTTTTTTATGTTTTGAGAATTCCTTATCTTCTTCTTTCTATAAAAGAAAAAAGAATTCCTTATCTTCTCATTCTTATCTAAGTTTTATCAGTAAAGTGATGTAGGGTGCATCCCAATAAGGACTTATGTCTGATTGCATTGGGTTGACCCAGAATTTGGTCACCTTCAAATTTTGGAAAATATCCTTTATAGCTTTTGGAGATAAAACAGAAATTTGATTTCACTCTGTTTTCTTTTCTTTTTTTTTTTGAAATAGGGAGTTTGTTATTGGAGAATTGGAGATCGGCAGAGCAGTCAACAGAAGGTAAACTTATCTATCTTTATAATTTCTTTCCATCTATACTGACTATTAGTTAATAACATTTGTAAAGGCATATTAGTTATTAAATAATGAGTTTGTTAGGAAAGGTTGGTTATGAATAGTGGGAGCTGGGTATATTATAGTCAAGCAAATTTATGGTTGTATGGGCTTGAGCTTTACTCAGGGGACAGGTTCCTCGAATTACTTGGTATTTTCTTATATTCCTTTTGGGGGTTTAACACAATTTTCCAGTGTTCTTACTCATGGTTCTTATCACATTGTTTTGTGTTCCAGCTTCAATGTCTATGATTCTTTGTACCATTTTATGTGCTTGATTCAAATAAATGTGAAACCTGTGTGAGAAGAATTTGTTTTGTATTCCGGTGTAATATAAAAATCATACTCCTTTTGCGAAAAAAAATAGAAAAAAATCATACTCACTTCTAATTTACTTGTTTTAGAATGTTTCCTTGTACCTATCAATGCCACAAATTTGTTTTTTATCCTTGACTTTGGGTAAATTCAGATGTGTGATGTAATTGTTCCCTTTGAGAAATTCAGATACAAGAAATTAGCTGGTAAAGTGTAGTGATGAGGCTGCATATTGAGTACTATGTTTAAGTTTTTCCTGATATGAATACTTGTATAAAATATTGCCATGCAGATATTACAACTTACAAGTAATGAACCACTGTTTGCCCCTCTGATTTCTTTATCTTTGATGGAAGTTCTTTAAGTCGAATCAAAAGTATCAAATTAGAGCACAAGCAATTTATTCCTTGGCTATTACACTCAGTGAAAAAAAGAAATGATGCATTTACTAGAACTGCTGGTTTATTCATTTGATTTCACTTTTTTTAATAGGCATTCGGAAGCACCAAGATATCAGTACTGCTGTTGTGTGTGCCATGGTTGATGTAAATGGAGAATTGGAAGCTGCTGTGGCAAGTGTGGGAGCTATTGTGAGTTGATTTTTTAAAATAAAATTTTTGTTATTCTGAGCATGAGTATTTTATTGTTTGTATAAGATTAACAATAATACCCCAAGACACCTGAGACTAGCCTTTACGCAGGAAAATTATCTCACGCCTGATTGGATTGAACAGTTTAAGTGCAATATTTGTGCTGCTCCTGTGCTGATGGTTGATGCAAACCTCAACCCTCTAGCTGTAGAAGTATCTTGCCGAAGTACTATTCTTTGTTAATAACCGCACACTGCAGTTTTCTCTACTTTTCTTAAAGGTACTAATTAATACTATGTATATATTTTCCTGCATTTTTTCTCAGTTGCTGCCGAGTCTAATACTCCAGTGTGGTTTGAGCCTGTGTCAGTTGCTAAATCAAGAAGGATTGCTTCAGTTGCAAAGTATGTGAGTTCACAGCTCCTTGTGCAGATCTATACTCAACTTTTAATGATTTTTTTTTACTTGTGAGCAAATGTTTTATTTACTCTGGCCTCGAACACTCACAAATATATTAAAAAAAATCATTTTATTAGTTTTGTCGTGTTCTCATATCTAGAGATTCTGCACTTGATCTTCTATTTCATATTTGAATAGTTTTAGTTTTCAACCACCTGTTTTTCAACATTTCTAAAAATATATAGCTGTTGTCATTTTTGCAGATAAGTTTTGCTTCACCTAATGAAGATGAACTAATCGCGATGGCTAATTCTTTATCTGGTGGAGATTTGTTTTCTCCTATCAAACGAGATAATAGCATTTCAACCTGTTCAACCGAATCTCTCTTCCAAATGCTGAAACCAGCTATATGGGTTTTGCTAGAGAAAGGCATCAAGATAGTCGTTGTGACCCTTGGTTCAGATGGGGTGTTCTTATGTGCGAAAGGAGGGCCAAGCTTCATGAGAGCTTCCTCAGAAGGAATGAAAAAGCACAGATCCTGCAACCAACTATTTAGAACTCTAACTACAAGTTGTCCTCCAAATGCGTTTTCTGTTTCTCCTGAAACCGAAAAAAGCTCTGTTCTTTTTGCTATACATTTTCCTTCCCTTCCTGCATCAGTAGTGAGGCTTACCGGGGCTGGTGATTGCTTGGTTGGAGGCATGCTTGCTTCAATTTGTGAAGGTTTAGATATCATGCAAAGTACTGCGATTGGTATTGCAGTTGCCAAAGCTGCTGTTGAGACAGAAAATAATGTCCCTGATGCATTTAATTTGGCCAAAATTACAGGTACGAGTTTCACTTGTCTTTTCATTGATGATTTTGCTTTAGTAATTTGGTTCCACTTAATTTAGCTTCTCCCCACAATGCTGTTCTCTTCATCTAATATGCCGATTTACCCTCTTTTGCAATCAGTCTCGCTTGTTCAATGGTCTGTTCTGGTCTATTTGAAATAACATTTACGACGGTCGTTGACAATGGAAATTTGCTGTCTCTTCCTTAATAATGATTATTGTGGATGGCAAGAAACCAAATGTCTTTGAAATCAAATTGGAAGATTTTAAATTATTTTGAAATAAAGAACAAAATTATACTCGTCATATTGGATTAATGATTGTTATGTTAACTTAGTCTTGTTTAGTTATTATATAATATTTGATTATCTCTCTATCATTTCTGATGCTGCAGGTGACGTCAGGTCTGTGTACACAGCAGGTAGAATTGTGTTCCATCAACCCATGGCTTAAAAAACCATTTGAATTTACCAACTTTAAACAGAATGATTTAACTGTTATTAATCAAACTTCGAAACTTGAAATTATGAAATATCTAGTGATTTTCTTAGTTTAGAGGGCAGTGGCTTCATATTTTTTTTTTTTTAATTTCTTTTGCTCACGTATGTATGTAAAGACAGACTGAATCCCAAGATAGAAATCTTAATTTCCCATTTAATTGGGCTTTGCCATAATGCTTTCTAATTACAAATTGGTAGATATAACTTTTTCAAATTTATTTGATAAAATTGTCATAAATTCATTACTTCAAATAGAGTATTATATAAATTCTTTAATTTTGTTCCAAGATACCTTGATGATCGTTTAATAAGTAAAGAACAGTATGGAGGCTATTTAATTTGATCATAAAATACTATCTTAAATTTATAATTTTTTTTTTTAAATTTATGAATGAAATTTCATCATATTAAGTTTCCATAATAAATATTTTGTTTTGAGTGTTCCTTTAGACCGTTATTTTTTTTTTTTAATAGCCTATCATTTTCAGATGTGTTTAATAAGTGGAGATGAGAATGAGATGTCTAGATGAAACTGTAAAGAAAAGTTTTGTTTTATACACTGGAATAAACTTAAGAGTGGTTAAAATTGTTACTTATTCATTGGAATCTCGGTCAAAATTATAATCTCGAATGAAATTATTGCATGATCATCGAAATCTAGTCAAGTTGTATAATCTTGGTCTAACTCGGTCAATCTCGATCAAAATTATAATATATTCATCAATCTCGGTCACATAATCTTAGTGATGCAAATTCATTACCATCTCAATCAAAATGATAAGGGCAAGGCTAATAATAGTTTTTTCTCCTTTATACTTTAAAAAATAAAAGTTTTTTCCCGTATATCTTTGTGTCCTAGTCTCAGGTTATGAGACTTTTTTACAATATAATACAATCATCCCTTTTAGTGTCAAAAAATAACAAATGTTGGATGCTCATTATAATCTTGATTAAAATGAAACAATCATAGGTTTGACCTAATGGTCAAATGGGTTTTCTTAGAACCTTGAGATTATAAATTAAACCATGTATGTCAACATACCTAAAATATTATCTTATGAGTTTCTTGACATCAAGTATTGTAGGGTCGTGTCGTTGTCCCGTGAGATTAGTCGAGATGCATATAAAGTGGTTCAAATATTTATAGATATTGAAATATAGGGGGAAATTTGCACAGATGACCTCGAAAATTGGGCCCTAATGAAAATAAACCTTACTTTTCAATTATCATAAATAAGACCTTCTGCTTACGTCAACCACGTGTGAAAAGTCCAAAAGGTCATTAATGCAACTTTGTTATCTCATGAACACACTACACTACTCTTTATTTCTCTCTCACTGAAGAAAAACTCACACACACTCTCTCTCTAAACTTGCATAAGGAAGAAGAAGGTAAGATCTTATATCATTTCGCTTCATTGTAGCATAGAAATGCTCATGTTATCGTAGGTTTTTTTGTCCTTATTGGGATCTGTTTATCGATGAATGATAGGTCAGATCCAAATTATCGGTCCGATTATAAGCGATGATCTGACCGATCCTAACCAATGATCGGACCGATCATAACAGATGGAATGATCTGACAGATCATTACTTATACCGATATGGTCTGACCGATCTTTGGTAATGATCGGTCCGATTATTACCAAGTATTGGACCGATCATAAGAACAAACAATGACAGATCATTGCTGATGATCGGTCCGATCGTTAAGAGTGATCTGACCGATCATACTCAATGATCGGACCAATCATTACCAATGATCGGTCAGATCATTATTTGTGATCTGACCGATCATTTGGACAAAGAGAATGTTCATAGAATCTGATTGAATTTTATAATATTTTTTGTAGTGGCAATGGTAAGACTATTTGTTCGTTATGGTGGACATTGGGATGCTTCTGGGTACGACTATATTGGAGGCTCGTTGGGAGGAATACTTGTGGATAAGAGTATAAGTTATTCAAATTTATTAGACCGACTATTTGAAGTTGTAAGAGCTGACCTTGCATTGATGATTATAAATGTGAAATGCATATACAAGTTTGCAACAGTATGTTCGCCTTTTGAAATTAGAAATGATTCTGAGTTGCAGTTTTACTTTATGGGTTTTGAACCTTTGGATCCTATATGTGTATCCTATGTACCTAGAGACCCAGTTACGATGAGTGGACGGAATCCAACCAACAACCAGAATCCTTATTTATATTCTGGTAATATAGCATCTATGACTTCGTTGGATGCTAATATTGCCCCGTATGATTTAGGAAAGGATGATGGTAATGTTAGGGTTGATTGGGAGAATAGGAACGAGGATTCTGACAAGGTTATGCATGATAATGATCGTTTTCCTGGATTGGATGATGCATTTGACTTCCACGATGATCATAACAGAGCGGGATATAGTGGGAGTGAAAATCGAGATGAATGATGCCCATGATTGTGAACCAAGTAATCACATTACAGTACGGGATGACAAGGGAAAAGGTCAACTTCATACTTCTGATTTGAACAGCAAGGTTTGTGATCAGAATAAATATTCAGTGATGAATACGAAGGAAACAGTTTGTATCGAAAAATTTGGACTTGGTTGCATATTTTTATCGAAGAAAGATTTAGTAAGTAGGTTATCGAGGCTAGCAATTGGAAGAAACTTTGAGTTTAAAGTGTAAAAATCGACGAAAACTCTATACTCGGTCGGATGTGTTGATTCAAATTGCAAGTGGAGATTACGGGCTGTGAGTTTACAAACCAGTGCCATTGTCTTTGTTACAAAATTTGTAGATATTCATTCATGCTTGCTTTCTGTGTTAAACCATGATCACCGACAAGCAAGCAGTAAGGTAGTCGGAGACATTATCCGAAGTAAACTTGAAAATTGTAGTCGTCGATATACACCGAGAGATATAATGGACGACATGCAAACGGAGTACGGTGTTAACATATCTTATGATAAGGCGTGGCGAGCAAGAAAGGATGCTTATGAGGCTGTAAGGGGATCTCATGAAGAGTCTTACAATCTATTGTGGCCGTATTGTGAAGCGGTGAAATGTGAAAATCCTGGAACCATTTACCATATAGAATTAGAAGATGATTGTCACTTCAAATATCTATTCATTGCATTTGGGTCGTGTATCGGGGGATTTCGTAGTTGTATACGCCCGGTAGTTGCGTTGGATGGTTCGTTTTTGAAAGGAAAATATCGGGGAACATTGCTAGTTAGCACATGCTTAGATGGAAACAATCGAATTTATCCAATAGCGTTTGGTATTGTGGACAGAGAAACTGATGAATCATGGAATTGGTTTATGGAGAAACTTAACGGTGCAATTGGAGATGTTCAAGATCTGGTGTTTGTTTCGGATAGACACAAGAGTATCGAGAAAGTTATTGTGAGTGTCTTTCCGAATGCGAGTCATGGTGTTTGCATACACCATCTGAGTTTGAACCTTGTCCATAAGTTCAAAAATGATGAAGTTAGTAAGGTTTTCTTTCCTGCTGCCAAGGCGTATTGAGAGTCTGTTTTTCAATACTATTGGGGAACACTTGGTGTGTTTCCTGGTGTGTGTGAATATTTAGAAAATGATGTTGGTCTGGATAAATGGGCACGTTTTTTTGCGTCGAAAAACAGATATAGTATTATGACCACAAATATTGCAGAATCAATCAATAGTGTATTTGTTGATGATAGGGAACTACCAGTGACTGCACTACTAGAAGGTATTCGTCAAAAGTTGCAAAAATGGTTTTTTGAGCGTAGATTTGAAGCATCAAAGATGAAAGGGATCTTAACAATGCATGCAGAGAATAAACTCCGAGAAAATCATACAAGATCAATTACATTGTCTGTCACGTCCATTGACATTTATTGTGCTTATGTGAGAGAAATGGACAGGGATAATACCGTGGATCTCAACTCCATGGAATGTACTTGCCGTGAATTTGACATTGACCGTTTGCCTTGTAGACATGCACTTGCAGCAGCTAGAAAACGGAATGTGGACCCATATACAATATGTTTAAAGTATTTTACATCTGAATTTCTTTTGCTTGCATATGCGGAGGCCATAAATCCACCGCCACACAGGTCAGACTATAAATTTGCAGAAGATTTTAAGACAGTAAGCGTGCTACCTCCTAATTGGTCGTTCAGATCACTTGGAAGTGGTCGTTCCGATCATTCAAAGTTATCGTTCAGATTATTCAAAGATGAAAGTTCAGATCAATTGTAAGTGATCGTTCAGATCAATTGTAAGTGATTGTGATCGTTCAGATCATTCAAATTAAAATTTAAGATCACTTGTTCAGATCATTCAAACAAAAAATTCATAATCATTTAATACAATACAATACATCAAAAAATGGGTTGGTTTGACCAAATCTCATAAGACAACATGTACCTAAACCGTTTAAATTTGTCCGGGGTTAGGATTTTCAAACTATTTACTGTTACAAGACATTCATAAAATTTAATTGTGTACACTCCACAATCAACATTGTTGTCCTGTATCGGGGTTTTCTCCATCCGCTTGAGAGGCCATCTTTCCACACTGTCGCAAAGGCCGGTGTTTGCCAATACATGGGAAATGCAATCGTGAACTGGCGCAAGCATCATATCAATCTCTTCTTCAGTACAATAAGTTGGAAGCGAATCGTAGTATACATATTGCCTTTGACAAAGATTGATACATAGAAAAATCCAATGCTTCTTTTTTACGTTGACAGGTGCATATACCTATGTAAACATAAACGTTTGTTAGATAAACGAACTTTTACGTAATTGATGAGTTCAGTAATAGAAGCAAACTTACCCAATCACAGTCACCTCATGAGATCGTGAAATGGTCGTGCTTGCCTACCACGTAATTGACGAGTTCAACACATTCAGTCTAATCGTAGACAGTATTATTCTGCACCACCTTTTCATACTCCTTCCAACTTCTCATACAGTATTGCTATATGTAATTTGTTGTTAAATATAAGTAGTTAAATAAGCAATTAAATACGTAGTTAAATGAACCGAAATTTGTACCGCGAAGTAGGAGTCAACGACTGTGAAACGTTGCTTAATAAATTCTGGTCGACTCCTAAGCTTATCTTGGATACATAGGAATGAGGTGTCCAGATGTTATACCAAAAACGTGTAAGTTACTAAATAACTGAGCACATGAATATTCACCCATGAATATATGATCTGAACGAACATACACATAAGTTACTAGATCTTATGTGTATGATCGTTCCTATCATAACCATATGATCTCAACGATAATACAATGATCGTTCAGATCATATCTGTATGATCGGTCAGATCATAGATGTATGATCTGAACGAACATAGATGTATGATCGTTCAAATTATATATGATGATCAGTCAGATCATACCGAATGATCGTTCAGATCATATCTGTATGATCGGTCAGATCATACCGAATGATCGTTCAGATCATACTTCTATGATCTGACCGATCATATAGATATGATCTGAACGATCATTCAGACAGTTAAGGCAGTGGAAAATTAAACAGCAAAAATTAGGCTAGAATATTCATTTACCTCACAACCAAGATTTGGATCGCCTATCCCAATCCAGTCTAGGAAAAACATTTTATTCTTGTCACCGTAGTACTGGCATGGTACGCGAGTGTCGTCAGTAGCCTTGTCTTGGAAGTACGCCCGATATCCCTTCATTGTGGCCAGGCCCACCATATAGAGGGGGTCATATTTCGTCAGCTTCTCCTTTCTCTCCGTTACAAACGACAATTTTTGGAGTGGGCCGAGCTTCCTTTGTCTACTACCCCGGGGACGCTTCTTAAAATTGATATTCTCAGACATCATAACTACCTCATCTCCTACTACCTCCTGCTGAGAATCAAAGAAATTTGTCACTTCGTCCCCCTCTTTCTCCTCCATCGTATCCACCATCTCCTCATCCTTCTTCGGGAGCACCCCCCTCTTTCTTCTCCATATTTTTCTCCACCGTCTTTTCCATCTTTTCCACTATCTCCTCCTCTTTCTTCTCCATCTTTTCCACTCTCTCCTCTTCCACCGTCTTTTCCACTCTATCTTCCTCCACCATCTTTTCCACTCTCTCCTCCACATTCTCCCCCTCTTTTTTCTCCCTTGTCTCACCCACCCCGTCCTCGACGTTCTCATAATCCATTTCAAAGAACTCATCAACTCGGGATTTGAGAGCCTCATTATCATCCCCATTCTTATCTTGATCATGCAAATTTTTTCCCTAAAAAACCATATGCATAGATATTATCAGGAATAATAAAATTATATAATATTTGAAATATGATTGCTTTCCAATAAGTATATTTACCTTCAAAAATAGCTTTTCAATATTTGCTATCATGGACATCATGTAACGACCCGATTTTTTTTAAATACATTAAAACAAATGCGCAGCGAAAATCTAGATTTTACAGAAAACGGCATGGGTCCGTTTAAAATTCGGATAAACCAAAACCTGTTTACAAACCAACTTTCCAGAAAAAGCAATAAAACTAGATTGCACCTTCCATGAAATGACGCAAATGCTAAAGGAAGTTTAAAGTACAAAACATATATACAAACGCTCCATCGAGCTCAAAATATAACAAAATGAAAGTAATGCAACGTTCATGAGCATTCAAGAATGCTAATCTCAAAATCAGTGACGTTCCTGTCCATTCATTATCTCGATCGGTCACGCAGTGCCACCTCCTCTACCACGAGTCTTACCTGAAAAAAAATGTAATTGTAGCAACATTAGCATAAAAATGCTAGTGAGAGTAAAATGAAAGCAAGTAATCCTATGAACAACATTTCATGTCAGAAATCGTGTTCAAAGGCCTAGAATTCACTTTTACTACCCATTCCTCATTCCAAATTTCCACATAATCGACAAACATAATAAACTTTCCCAACTTCGTAACTCAACGAATCTTATGAGTTATTGATTTCCTCGAAAACATTCTATCATCGTAAAAGTAATAATCAAACCAAGATACAAGTAAAAGAATGTAATCTACTAAGTGCCATTAAAGCCGCAACCACACATGCTCAAATCTTCGAATGCCACCCGTATCACCACATGTGTAGTACTATAATAAGGATAACAATAATAACACACCTATACACGCTCAATCTTCGAATGCCACCCTTACCACAGCGTGTATAGTACAATAATAATGATAACAATAATAACACATCCATACACGCTCAAATCTTCGAATGCCACCCTTACCACAGCGTGTATAGTGCTATATCACAAATCATCGCACCATGATACCGTATGGAGCATATCACATACCATCATGTGCCATATCACATAACCTCGCACAATGATACCGTATAGAGCGTATCACATACTACCATGTGCCATATCACATAACCTCGCACAATGATACCGTATGGAGCGTATCACATACTACCATGTGCCATATAGAATCCGTCAAGCTCCCTAGTAGGTTAGATAAAGTTCCACTAAACTACTAAGAACATAAACCGCTTGAATTACACGAGTCAACACTCAAGTGTAATTTCTAAGCCACTTAACTCCCGAATCACTTAAGGTTCCTTAGTCAATCACTTTCATCTAAAGTCTCCCAAATTACCTTACAAGACTTCCAAACCACTCATAAATCCTCTTTTACTTCCAAGACCATAAATACATAAAAAACACTCCACTCACATCCGAGTTAAAGTCTCCAACCAAGTATAACATCCGGAAGTTAGTTCCCCTCTTAACCTCGATAAACAATAACGTAATGAAACATAATTCATAAAATTACTAACTTCCATTTTAAACTCACCTTAGATGTGAAATCTAAGCTTCCAAGATGCCGGAGTCCAAGTCAAACAAACGATCACCAACCTACATAACAATTACAACTAACAACCATTAATTAACCGAAAATCGAGCAAACGATATCTAAACACATAAAACGACGAAAACCCCAACTTTAACCCCCAAGGGACCCACGGCCCAACAAGGAAAAGAGGATTCGGGTTCGGTTTTCCGTCTTTTATGCACTTTTGAGATGATTTGGGTTGATCAAAGACACTTTGAAAGCCGAGATAACAGTGGGTCACGATATTTTAAGGTTTTACATAATAATCGATTTCCGAATAATTAAGTAAAACGTAAAATCATAGCAAACCAAACACCCTAATTCTTGGTCAAGTGAGAGAAATTAACATGGGACGGGTTTTCAACTCAAAATTGATTTTAGGGTTTAGGGAAGTTTCTAAAACTTGCTAAAACGACTTTCTCGATTGAAATCTTCAAGCTTCGGGGTGTGAATTTGAAGATTTCAATTCAAAACCTCCATTAAAACACTATTCACAACAAGTTTTAGAAAGTTTGTCATACCTTAAGGCTTCGAGAAAACGAGCGAAAATCTCGATTGCTAGGTTAGAAATGATCCTTGGGATGAGAGCTTTTCAACGAGCATAAGATTACGGCGATCCACCGAGCAACGGAGAAAAGCCAAAGAGAGGGGAAGAGAAAGGGAGGGCTACGGCCCAAGGAAGGAAAAGAGAAAAGGAGAAAATGAGCTCTTTGACCAATCTTTGACTATTTAATGAAGGTGGAAGTGAATAGTGATTTTTTTAAGAAATTGGAAAATGACGTATACGTCCCTTTTAAAAGATTCGATTAAAAATACGAAACCCGATGGTCTTAAAATAATCTAAAGGTGATTAATAATTATTAATTGGCCCGTTAATAATTATTAATGTCACCGAAACCAATTTAAAGTAGTAAAAGGTTTAAAAAGGTTTTCGAATGAAAAAAATAACTACTAAAATCGAATTACTAAGTTTAAACTAACTAAATACTTTATTTAAAAAAAAAAAAAAAATTTACCTCCAAAAGTAACGGGACGTTACACATCATAGTCCGGATATCAACTTCAACTCGTTCAAGTCGAGCCTCATTCCTTACACCGCGTTCCTCGCAATTCATGATTGCTTGTTTATACTTTGAAGACAAACTGTGCCTCTTTTTGACATTTTTTGAGAAGTCCTCTACAGGAACCTCTATTTTATCAGCTCGAGGCCTCTTTGTCTTCCTACATTGATCCTCTTCCTCCATTTTCTTCTCCACTTCTTCTCCACTTTCTTCTCCGCCTTCTTCTCCACCTTCGGCCTTTCCACCTTCTCCACTTTTTCTACCCTTTTTGATGGTTTAACCTGTGTATAAGAAAGTGAAAATACTAAGCGAATGAGAAGGGATGTCACTGTCCAAATGATCGGACCGATCACACTCTGTGATCGGTCCTATCACAGAGTGTGATCGATCAGTCCGATCATTTGGACAATGATCTTACCGACCATACTGTATGATCGGGCAGATCATAGAGTGTAACGTCCCGTTATTTTGAGATAATTTTTTTTTATATATTTAGTATTTTATTTATTTATTTATTTATTGAATTAAAGTATTAAAGATAATTTTAGAATTTGTTATTTAGAAGTAAATAGTTATTTTCGTTCGGAAACCTTTTTAACTGTTTATTTAGCTTAAATTAGTTTCGATGGTATTAATAATTATTAATAGGTCAATTAATAATTATTAATCACCATTGGGCTAGTTTAAGTGGTTCGGGTTTCGTTTTAAGAGCATAAGGCAAGAAAAGGACGTAGGCGTCATTTCCGGAATTCTTAATATCTAAACACTATTCATCCTTCTCCTTTATTAAGCCAAAATTAGACAAAAATCACAATTTTCCTCTCATTTTTGCTTCCCAAACCCGTAGCTTTGGGAGAGAGAAAGAAATGGTCACCCCGGCTTCGTTTCTCGACCGTTTTCATCGTGCCTTAGCTCGTTGGAAAGCTCTCGAGACGTACTTTCTACCCATCCCATCAATCGAGGTTTTCGTCCATTCTCTCAAGGCTTTAAGGTATGTTAAAGTTCAAAACCTAAAGCTTCAAATAGTGTTTTAATGGTGTTTTTGGTTTTAATCTTCCAATTCTTGCTCGGGAACTCGGAGATTTAGATCGAGGGAGTTGTTTTATGTTTATTTAGAACTTTCCCTAAACCCTAGAATTGGGTTTGAGACAAAAACCATTTCCATGAGTTATTCTCATTTTTCATGATGGATAGGGTTTTGAATTTGATATGTTTTATGATTTTACTAAATTGTTCGGGATTGAACTTTTGACCTAAACCCTAAATCATGTTTACCCATTGATATTACCAACCTCCAAAGTGCCCGAAACCAACTCGAAACCCTTGTAAAGTGCTTGAAAATCCGGAAAACCAACTTCCCCTATTACTTTCCTTAGGCCGTGGGCCTATTGGAGGCATTTCCGGGGTGTTTCATCTTTTATTTCATTATCGTGACGATCGTTGTTCAATTCGGTTAATTAATATACTTTAGGTGTATTTTAATTATAGGTTTTGTGCACCGTTCGTGATTTCGGTCAACCGGCAATTAGGAGTTGACTTCTTTAATAAGGTGAGTTTAAAATGGTTGCGATTACTTTTATGTTTTCGAATTGCTTGACGTTTATGTTAGATCGAGGTTAAGAGGGTTAATAGACTTTAGAACTTTCCAAGAATGTATGTTATTTGGGAGTTAAGGAAAGTGCATAAGGAAAATTAGTTAAGATTGGTTGTTGTTTAAAGTAAGATGTTATTGGTGGATTAAGTTATATTCTCGAGGAGAATTAGATTCCGGAATTTGGAGAAGAGTATTAGATACTCCTTTTATTTTGAGTGGTTATAAGGTAGTTAAAAGAGACTTCGGAGAGATTCTTCGTGTAGAATCGAATTAGTATGATATTATTAGCGATGAGATTCGCTATTTAGTACTACCAAGAGGAGTAGTACGTGTGGCGTTATGATACGCATGGTTTGTGAATGGTGACAGTGAGGTCACGGTGACAGTGAGGTCACGGTACTATTTATGTTTGGTGACAGTGAGGTCACGGTGACAGTGAGGTCACGGTATGATTTATGTTTGGTGACAGTGAGGTCACGGTACAATTTATGTTTGGTGACAGTGAGGTCACGGTACGATTTATGTTTGGTGACTGTGAGGTCACGGTGACAGTGAGGTCACGGTACGATTTATGTTTGGTGCCTGTGAGGTCACGGTGACAGTGAGGTCACGGTACGATTTATGTTTGGTACCTGTGAGGTCATGGTGACAGTGAGGTCACGGTACGATTTATGTTTGGTGACTGTGAGGTCACGGTGACAGTGAGGTCACGGTACGATTTATGTTTGGTGACTGTGAGGTCACGGTGACAGTGAGGTCACGGTACGATTTATGTTTGGTGACTGTGAGGTCACGGTGATAGTGAGGTCACGGTAGGATTTATGTTTGGTGACAGTGTGGTCACGGTGACAGTGTGGTCACGGTGACAAAGAGGTCACGGTATGGTTGTGTATAGTGACAATGTGGTCATGGTGACAGTGAGGTCACGGTATGATTTGTGATTGGTGACAATGTGGTCACGAGTGTGAATGTGAATGGTGACAAGTGGTCACGGTTGAATCGTGAAATGTGACAATGTGGTCACAATGTGAAATTTACTTTGTTATTTACTTTGCTATTTACTTTGTTATGCACTAGTACTTTATTTCACGAGCTTGAATGTTTACTTTTCGAAATTACGATATAGTTGAATGGGTTTGATTTTCTTATGTAAAGTACTTGGGAATATGGAATGGGTAGTAAGAGCACATTAGGATTTTTGGACACATTTTCCGATATGGGATTCGGTCCATGGAAGTGCTTGCATCCATCTTATTCTCACTAGCATTTTTATGCTAATGTTGCTACACTTAAACTTTTTCAGGTAATATTCATAGTAGGGTACGAGGTGGAGAAGGTGGTGTTGTTTGATCGCGAGCAGATGGCTTTGTGGACATGGACTTACATGTATATTTTGGGGCATTCCATGAATGCTAGTTGAAACATTATATGTTATCGTCTTTTAACTTATAATTTGTGGCTCATGAGAGCCTAAGACTTGTTGTACATATTATCGAGTTTATTTCCTTTGATTTTGTCATGAAAAGAAGTATGTACTTCTTCGTTTTTACTTTCTCTGAAATGGGCCCATGTAAACAGGTGTTGGTAGTCCATATTTTAAACGGATCCACGCCAAAATTTTATAAAAATAAAGTCTTCCGCTGTTTATTCTGATTTAAAGATTTGAGAAAATTCGAGTCTTTACATAGAGTATGCTCGTTAAGATCAGAACATTATATAATGTATGATCGTTCAGATCATAAGTACAGGATCTGAACGAGAATGTGTGTTATGATCGGTCAGATCATCATATGCTTATGATCTGAACGATGATACATTATGATCGGTCCGATCATAATGTAAGTTCGTTCAGATCATAAGCATATGATCTGACCGATCATAACACACATTCTCGTTCAGATCATACGATCATACATTATGATCGGTCCGATAGTAATGTAAGTTCGTTCAGATCATAAACATATGATCTGACTGATCATTTGGACAGAAATCTATAACAATTATTTTTTCAAACAACTAAAAATTACCTTGTCAAGTGGGATGAAGAAGACGTTCTTCAAAAGGCTTTTAGTTGTCATGGCCTTCACATCATTATGCCACGAGCATACTGGTGGCATAATTGTATCGTCTCTGGATACATATTGTTGTTGAACGAGCTCCGACATTTGTTCGTAAATCCATGCCTGCCATTTGTTCATATTTACAGTTGAATCATAACACAAAAAATACAATGTCATATATATAACAAATCTATAAATACCTGAAATGCGTATGGAAATCCGGCTAAAGAGTATGTAGCTTCTACAATGTCTTTCTTTTTTCCCTCAGCTTTTTTCTTGTTCCTCCTCATTTTGTTCCTCTTCTACTTCTTCTTCTCCAATCTTTCCAGCAATTACATCCTTAAGCGCACCAAGTGTGATCGCATAAATCTTGTCCACCCAGTCAAAACTATCCCACATTTCTTCATGATTTACCAACAAAAAAAAACCCATATCTACCTTATTTCTCCTCAAACCACCAATCAACACTAACTCCACAATGTACACTAGTGTTAGCTTGATTACGTCTTCATCTTCAATCAATCCGTTAGCAAGGAACTTCTTATCTAAATCCAATTTGCTCACACCATATTGATCCTTAAACAATAACTCTCGTAGTCTAATAGAGTGATCCCTACGTACAAAGCTCCTCCCACGTGGCAACCCGGTTATGCGAGCAAAATCATCCTTCGTAAACGTGATGACCCGTCCACCAATCATAAAACTCATCTCATCTTCATTCGGTTGGGAAATCTCTCTCAAAAAAACTTGGTGAATTAGTGGACCGCAGAACTTAAAATCCACATCGACCAACCGCCCGATGGGTGATTGTCTCAATCTTTCTAGTTGTGTTGTCGTAAGACGACTCTTGACATTCTTCATAGTAGTAGCTAGGTGGGAAACACTGGTAACAGTTGCAGAGAAATGCTCCTCAATTTCAATTCAGAATCCATTTGAACAAACTGGAGTTTACAAGAAACATCATTAGAATACAATACAATTTCATCTGTACAAATGATCGTTCAGATCACAGAGTATGATCGTTCAGATCACAACTTATGATCGTTCAGATCACAGATTAGGATCGTTCATATCACAGCTTTGGATCGTTCATATCACAGCTTTGGATCGTTCATATCACAGATTATGATCGTTCAGATCACAGCTTATGGTCGTTCAGATCACAGCTTATGGTTGTTCAGATCATAGCTTATGATCGGTCATAATCTATGATCTGAACGACCATAAGTCCGTGATCGTTCAGACCACAGTATATGGTCGGAACGATCATAGCTTAAGATCTTTCAGATCATTCACTCTTATCTGACCGATCCTCAATTCCAAGAATCATCTCCTTCGAATAGAAGATCGGTAAGATCATATTGAATGATCTGAAAGATCTTAATCTACAACATAATACAAAAAACCTAGCTTCGAAAACTAAAAAATACCTTTTTTGTGCGAAGAAACGATTTGAGGAGATGCTTGATTAAGGAAGGAAGGAAAGATTAAGGGTTCGCAATAGGGAAAATAGGAAAATGGGAAAATGGATTCGAGGAGATGTCTTATAACCGATCGTTTGTTTGGGAAAACAGATCGTTTGTATGACGTTCGCGCTTTTCAAGGGGATGTGGGCTGACGTTCGCACTTTTCAAGGGGACGTGGGCTGACGTTCGCACTTTTCTTAGGGGATTATGAAAAAGAAAATCCAATTAAATGTAGAAGATAGTTACATCATAATAAACCATAATGTTACTAAAATATAAAATTTATAAATCATATTCATACATTCAAATTTTCCGTTATTTTTAACGGTATTAGAACACATGGCATACCATACATGTGGTAAGAAACCAATTTTTATACAAAATTTGAATAACATTTGAAATTAAAAAAAAAAAAAACAAAATAAATTTAAAAGTTAAAAAAATTAACTTATATTTAAGAAATATTATCAAGAATATCCACATTAATTCACATTTATTCACTAATACCGGTTGTGTTTTTTTAATATCAATTTTGCCCAAAAAACACCATAAATGGCGGTGATCCCATGTTTTCCGTTTTGAACAATTACCATCACGCCCTTTCCTTAAATGTTGTATACCATAATAAATAGAGAGGCGAAACGCCTTTTCATTGTTCCCTTAAACGGCGCGTGGAGTTAAAGTGGGTAAGTTTGCTAATTTATAAAACATATAAGTATTAATGCTATTATACCTATTTATTATGGTCTAATATAAAATTAACCAAATATTTAACTATCCATGATTATAGGGATGATTGTAAAATCTAATCTTGTTTGTTTTTTTTTAACAAGAAAATAATAATAATAATAATTTTTTTTAAAAAAAAAGGCTTCCTATGTCTGCTATGCTTTGAAGCTAAAGACTAAAGCAGCCTCTTCTTCATCACTACCAAACCAAGTCAACCAGAAGAGAAACCATCCATTAAAATCCAGCAAAATTTCTCACTTCTCTGAATTCAATCCAATCCTATCCAAAATCCCAGATTGCCCAAGATTCGAAAGCATCAATCTGATCGTTTCCTTCGTTTATGAAGCTCAAAGTTTGAAACTTTGAGTTGGTATTCAAAGGAAGGAAGCCATGAATTGACGTAGAGATGGGCCATTAATGAGAAGTCCTTCTCAGGGATTCATTTTTTGCAAATCAAAAGCTGGAATTGCTATATTTATTGGTGTTCTTCTTGGATGTGTTTTTGCTTTCCTTTTTCCTCATGGGATCTTTGTTTCCAGCTCTCTCTCAATTCGTGATCCTCGTTCATTTAATATTAAATCCAAGGTTCTGATTCTTACTTGCTTTTTTGCTTAATGGGTCACTCTTATTTCTCTATATGAGCTTGATTTGTTTGTGAAATGGACAAACATTCTTATTATGACGTTATTGCATTTTTCTGAAAACCCCATTTTGTCGCAATTTTCCCCATGAAAATAGAACTCCGATGCTGATTCAGCCAACTCCTTTTCCAGTTTAATCAGCAATACATGAATATGTAAATGAAGTCTCTGAAAGATGGGTTATTCCGCAATGTCGAATCCATTAAATCCGGATTTACACCCACAATTTTCACGTCAAACCAACTCATTAATTCATATGCTAAACATGGTCATTTTCGCGAAGCCCAGAAAGTGTTCGACGAAATGCCTGAACGGAATGTCTTCTCATGGAATGCGATTATAGCAGCACATATCAAGTCCCAGAATCTGGGAAAAGCGCGGGCTTTATTCGATTCCGCCCCGTACCGAGATTTGGTTACTTACAACTCCATGTTATCTGGTTATGTTAGCTCTGATGGTGATGGGTGTGAAACTCATGCACTTGAGCTTTTTAAGAAAATGCAAACAACCCCAGATATGATTAGAATTGATGAGTTTACTTTGACAATTATGCTTAATCTAACTGCCAAATTATGTGTTCTTTCTTATGGAAAGCAGTTGCATTCCTTCATGTTGAAGACTGCCAATGATTTGAGTGATTTTTCTGCTAGTTCCTTAATTGATATGTATTCTAAGTGTGGGTGCTTTAGAGAAGCTCATCGAGTTTTCGATGGATGTGATGAGGCTGTTGATTTGGTTACTAGAAATGCTATGGTGGCAGCTTGTTGTAGAGAAGGGGAGTTAGATGTGGCTGTAAATCTTTTTTGGAAGCAATTGGAGCTAAATGATGTTGTTGCATGGAACACAATGATTTCAGGTTATGTTCAGAATGGATATGAGGAGGATTCATTGAAGTTATTTGTTCGAATGGGAGAGGAAAAAGTTAGATGGAATGAACACACTTTTGCCAGTGTCTTGGGTGCTTGTTCTAATCTGAGGAGCCTGAGGTTTGGAAAGGAGGTCCATGCTTATGTTTTGAAGAATGGACTGATTGTTAATCCATTCATCAGCAGTGGACTAGTTGATGTTTACTGTAAGTGCAGTAACATGAAGTATGCAGAGTCCGTTCATGCGAAAATGATGACATGGAATGCGTATTCAATTACTTCATTGATTTCTGGATATTCATCTCAAGGTAACATGGCAGAAGCAAGAGAGCTTTTTGATTCCTTGGATGAAAAGAATTCTATTGTGTGGACTGCTTTGTTTTCTGGGTACGCCAAATTGCAGCACTGTCAAGCAGTCTTTGAACTTTTTAATGAATATAGGGAAAAGGAGGCAACAGTTCCCGATGTGTTGATCCTTGTCAGCATAATTGGTGCCTGTGCTACACAAGCTGCTCTGGCTCCCGGGAAGCAGATTCATGCTTACATACTCCGAGCAAGAGTTCAATTGGATCAGAAACTTATCAGTTCTTTGGTTGACATGTACTCAAAATGCGGGAGCATCGTTTATGCAGCAAAGATTTTTAGAGAAGTTATGGACAAAGATTCCGTGCTTTACAACATTATGATAGCAGGTTATGCTCACCATGGGTGGGAAAATAAAGCAGTCCAGCTTTTCATGGAAATGATGGAAAATGGTGTCAAGCCAGATGTAGTAACTTTTGTTGCACTTCTTTCTGTGTGTCGACACTGTGGTCTGGTAGAACTAGGCGAGCGTCTATTTTATTCTATGAAAAAAGATCATAACATTAGTCCAGAAATTGATCATTACACTTGTATGATTGATCTGTATGGGAGGGCTAATCAATTAGAGAAGGCACTGGTATTCATGAGAAATATTCCCATACAGTTAGATGCTATAATCTGGGGGGCATTTTTGAATGCTTGTAGAGTAAACGGGAATACTGTTCTTGCAAGAGAAGCAGAAGACAAGCTATTGATGATTGAAGGAGATAATGGAGCTCGATACGTGCAGTTAGCCAACGTTTATGCCGCGGAAGGTAATTGGGATGAGATGGGAAGAATAAGGAAGAAGATGAAAGGAAAGGAGGCTAAAAAGAATGCTGGTTGCAGTTGGGTATTTGTGGGAAATGAATTTCATATATTCATGTCTGGAGATAGATGTCACTCAAAAAATGAGGCTATATATTCAACCTTAGCCTCCTTGACTGATGAATTACTTGAAAAAGAGCTGCCATATTGCTAACTTTCAGTCATCAGTTTTCCGAACTGAAATTATTTAAAAATTTCAAATTGGAAATCTCTTAAAGGAATATTGGGGCTATAAATTGAGAGATGTCATATGAATTTATGAGAGAGAATCTGAGATTTTTTTCTTTCCAAGCGAATTTCAAATACAACATTTTCTTTTATGATAGCATACTAATAGATGTTTACCATGGGTTTTGATTAAATATTATATTTTAATTATACAAGTCTTGAACCCTCTTCTCATGCCTATGCAAAATTACAGGTGTTTCTTGATTTTTTTTACTTGAAAAAGACAAAAATCAATGTCTAATCGATGAACTAAGCATTATCTTCCTTTTCTCTTCCCTAAGTGATTGCATAAGTAATATTTCATTTTGGGTGTTTATTACCCAGTACTTTTGTAATATTCCTATCTTTTTTTAATATGGGTCCTATAAAAAAATTACCAACAACTGGGTCACTCATCTCTTATATAGTGGCGGTTGTTGACTTGGCTTCTTTCTGTGTTCTTTTATTCTTTCCTAATGAAAGTTGATAATTTCATCGAATAAATAAATAAAAATATCTAAGTTTTTGTAATACGATTTATTTTGGGTTAAAGTCTTTTGCTTATAAAATAGTTGGAAATATTTGGAATCCATCAATTTTATATCCTTTACTTGGTAATTTTCAATAGTTACTTCACAAAACACATTTATCTTTTTATTTCTCTTGGTTGTCTCTTTATTCAGCCCAAGGTTCATTTTCACTTGTTTTTGTTATCTTGGTCTGTTCGTTTATTTTGAGATTGATTTTTTTTTATAGGAAACAACATATATCATTAATAAAACAACGGAAACGTTGCCAATATACAGAAAAGGTAAATAGTAAATCACCCGGGCAAGGAAGTTAGTCCAATCGGTATCAATAAAAAAAGTCATAATTTCAAAAATTTCCATCAAGAGAACTCCATTGAGAGACTTTAAAGTGCATAGTATCCCAAACTTCAATAGGAGTCTTTTCTCTACCCTTGAAAATTCTGTATTTTCTTTCAAGCCAAATTTCCCAAACAATCCCTTTGACTGCTAGCTCCCAAAGGATTTTGGCTTTGTTTTTGAGACAGTGGCCGGTGAGGAGGGTGTCAATAGAGTTGGCTATTTTGAGATTGATTTAGTCTTAAAATTGTTTATTCACACCCTTTACAACATGTCAGTTTTCAAAGTTTTAGTTGACAGTGCACTGTCAATCCAATGGAATTGGTAGACTGTTGGTATTCATTATTTCTGTTCTCTTCCTAACTATGATGAATACCAACTTAGTTGCAGTTTGTCAATTCACTTTTTGAGTTTTTTTTTTTTTACAAAATGTTAATTTATATTTGGAATTGAAAAATGTTTATCTAACTTCTTTCAGAGCATCTTTAGGATGGTTTGCTCATGAGCCTGACTGGTATGATGTAAATCATATGAACTTTGCCCAAAGTGAGGCTCAATCTGTATCCATATTTCTCCATTACCTTTCAAGTGAACGTGGAAATGGTCTGCAGTCTGATGGAAAAACACGTGGGCATGAAAATGGTATTTCTTTAGATGATATGGTAAGATGGTTGTATCTACAGCCACTGATTCCTAGATCTAATTATATGAATCTCTGTGAGGACTATGTTCTGCAGAATAATATTTAACATTCTCCTTTTTGGTATTGCGTAAGTTCTTTTTAATTGAATGCGTTTAATTTACCAGAATGACCAATATCACCCTGTTTGGGGCCATTTGGAAAATTATGCGGTGGGAAGAGAAAAAAGGAAACAGCTACTTTTGATGCTCTGCCAACATGAGGTGGATAGGCTTGAAGTCTGGGCGCAACCAATTAATAAGTAACAATTATGCCGCTATTAAATATATTCATTCTTCTCAGTTACTGAATCTCTATCTACTTGAACTCTTATTAGAAAAATATTAATTGCTTCTCTTTTATATAAATAGGGAAAGCACACCTTCTCGACCCAAGCTAAGCTCTGAAAAATGGATTGAGCATGCTAGGACTGCCTTCTCTGTGGATCCACGAATTGCCTTTTCTGTGGTCTCAAGGTTTCCAACAAATTCATTTTTAAGAGTTGAAGTGAATCAACTGGTACAGGTATTGTTTTTTTGGAAGCTGATTTTATTAAGAACTTGAGCTTCCTATATATTGGGGAAGAAATGTTGGAGTTGTTCTGTTGAATAATATGTACTATTGGTTAATAACAAAGTTTTGAGAAAAAAAGTGTATAGCACATTTTAGTGATTACATTTTAATTATTGGACAAGATGATTGTGAAAAAAGTGGGATGTAAAATTTGGGGATCTTTACACTAGAGCTTGGGAATCAAAAGGGTCTGAATCGTTAAGAAGATGATTGTGATTTTTTTTATGTCATGGAAAGTTCATACCCAGTTTGGTTTAATATTGAACACAACCTCATTTATAACATAATTGCGCCAAGTCTCTTTAAACAAATCTGCAGTAATTTCCTGGCGCTTAATGAATGTGGACTTCTATGATATATGTGAGCAATTTTTGTCACGCCTCCTACCAGTGCTTAATGAATGAGACTTTGCTTTATTTTCTTTCCTGATGTGGCTTCTTATTACAGTTGCACATATTGGAAATTCGTTGCATACCTGAAGCATTGCCTTATTTTGTCACACCAAAGGCTGTTGATGAAAACTCTGAACTTCTGCAACAGCTTCCACATTGGGCCGCTTGTTCAATTACTCAAGCTCTTGAGTTCCTCACTCCTGCCTACAAAGGGCATCCTCATGTTATGGCTTATGTTCTTAGGGTTTTGGAATCTTATCCTCCTGAAAAGGTTACTTTTTTTATGCCACAACTCGTTCAAGCTCTGCGATATGATGAAGGGGTGAGTTTTAGTAAAGGGCCCCTCTTAATTCTATTCTTTTTCCATTCCTTTTTTAGTATTGGTTGTAGGACTTTGATGAAATTCCTGTTCTGTTGGCTCCATTGTTTTTTATTTCTGCAATAAATTAATCAATTCAAGGCTTACTAAATCTTGGGTAAAGTTTTTGGTACTAGGTTGTTTGTCACTTCTCCTTATCGAGGACGAGGAGAAACTTATTTTTTTATGAAGTATAATTTTGTTCAGTTTAATTGATATCAACTAAATGTAAAATTCCTTGGATTTTGGTATTACACTTGCTCAATCTAAGATAAGGTTTTTTTTTTTTTTTTTTGTGATTTCTTTTATTGACTCTTTCTAAAAATAATTTCTTGTGCTCTTCCCTCTTCATTCTTTTGTGTTCTAATATATACTTCTATCAAAATAGTAGTAATGATATAAGAACTGATTGATATACAAGTAGGTTAATTCATTAATAGCCAGTCTTTTATAAAACATTATGTTTTTCTTTTAATGGACTATACTGATAAGAATCACAGCCCACCATTGTTGCTGACTTTACGATCGAACTGAAGAATGAGCAGTTGGTCATGGGGATAGTTTGGCCTTTTATTATTAATACACTTATATAATTGGTGGGAATTAGTTACTTGCTTTTATATAATCGTGTGTGGTTATTTAGATGGTTATCTAGGATTGGTGTGAGTTAGTTATATTATATGTTAATATATATGAGTGGTTCTTATAAAAAAAATGTGTGGTGGTGTGAATGGTAGGATTATCTGGGATTCAAATTGTATGTGGAGGGTAGTTTCTCTCAATTGGGATGGTTCACACCTCTTGAAAGTTTCGGCAATGTTAGGAAATAAACTTTGCTGATTGATGTAAAGCCAATTGTAATATGGGCTCCTTTGGCATACTTTTTTTTATTGATAATTATGACTGTTTGTACTAACTTACACTACACATACCTCAACTAATCTTATGGGATAAGGACAACTGTCTAATCCTATAATTTTATATTTGTTCTTTATATGATTTCTAATTCAATTACTTTTCAGAGATTGGTTGAAGGGTATTTACTTAGAGCAGCTCAGAGAAGTGATATATTTGCCCATATTCTGATCTGGCACCTTCACGTTTGTGTTATATATATCATGTGATTCTGTAATTTCATATACATACATGGTTCATGGTGTTATATTTTCTTAAGATATATTATGTGTGACTCCCCATTGGGAGTTCTGCAATTATAAATTTTGGTGTATATATGATGTGAATGAATTAATGACTTGCAGGGTGAGACTTCTGTTCCAGAGACTGGGAAAGATGTTAATTCTGGGAAGGTATAGTTCTGTACTGTCAACATTTTCAGATCAAGTCTATAATCACTCTGAAACTTCTATATGCAACTCAGCTGTAGTGCCAGAACCAACCATTTACCTTTATGTAGTTGTATTAATGCATGATGGACTATAGGTTTCTGGAGGATTTTATTTTATATCTTTGTTTTCCACTTAGGTGGAGGATATCATATTCTAGGCCATTTCTTTGCTTTTCATCTTTATTTATATTGATATAGCATAATTTTTTATGATTCGATGATCATAATGTAAGCATGCTGATTGCTGCCTTTTCAGAATGTTTCATTTCTAGCCTTACTGCCGGTGGTAAGGCAGCGCATTATTGATAGCTTTACCCCCAAGGCACTTGACTTGTTCCAAAGAGAGTTTGATTTCTTTGACAAAGTTACATCTATATCTGGTGTTCTCTTTCCTCTTCCCAAGGATGAACGTCGAGCTGGCATCAGGAGGTGTGTTTTCAAATGTCAATTCTTAGCTCATATTCCTAGATTGCCAACATCAACTGAAAAAGTTGCCAAAACTCTTGCCCAGGGAGTTGGAGAAAATTGAAATGGAGGGTGAAGACCTCTATTTACCAACTGCCACAAACAAGCTTGTCCGGGGGATTCAGGTAGATAGTGGAATTCCCTTGCAATCAGCAGCAAAAGTTCCTATTATGATTACATTCAATGTGGTCAATCGGGATGGAGACCCAAATGATATAAAGCCCCAAGCATGTATTTTCAAGGTAAGCTTAAATTTGTTTCTCTTGTCATTTCAAGGTAAAGCTTATATTTAAAATAACCATGTTTATTGCCTACCCTAATAATTGTAAACTTTAATAATCAGAGTTTTTTTTCTTCTTCTTGCAAGTAAACTACTAAAATGTACCAAAATATCTTCTTATGAAAGACGATAAGCGGTACTGCCAACTGATGTGTAGCAGTTTACATTAATACGCCACCACGTTAGACTATTCTTTGTTAAGCATACTCACAATTATCATTTATTATTCCTCGACACATTTTCAAATTTGGATTTTGGATCAAGATGTTCAAGAGCTTCAGGAACCTTTTAGAATCTCTACATTGAATCAAAAGTAACACATAATGCTAATTGTATTTATAAATTTGCATATAGAAATTTGTCCTATTCTTATATTTCCTCTTTTTTTTTTTGTTAAACCAAGTCTTACATACTTTGGAGAATGCGTATTTTGAAATTATGTGGAGCAAAGGGATTGAAATTTGTCAAGAAAGAAGGAGTCTTTTAGTATTTTTTTTTTTTTCGTTTTCTGTTTTTAGTTTAGTTTTCTAAGAATTAAAGCAATACTTGTTTGATAGCTGTTTTATTTTTGAAAAAAAGAGAACCGAACATGTCTGTACAATTTTTTTCTTTTTGTTTCTTAAAAACATAAATAAAAAATAGTTACAAAATAAAATGGAAAACTGCCTTTTTGTTTTTGAATTTTGTTGTTACTTAAAAAATGTTTTTCAAAATCTAAGAACAGTAAATAGAATTGGTTATCTGACAACCATGTTTTAAAAAATAAAAACAGAAAACAAAATGGATATCAACAAGTCTCTCTCTCTTTTAGTTACAGCATGTATTTGCTGTTTCAAAAGAAATTAGTTATGGCAGTGTTCATGTCTGAAACAACTCATGTGATTAGATTGGATATCATCATCACATACAAACTTTCTGCTGCTGTTTATTTATTAGACCCTAAATTTGTATGGTTGAATCCATGGATGAGTCTTTCTTCTCGTATCAATAATTAAACTATTTCCTGTGGAATGATGATATCCATCCATACTCAGGTTGTTCCTAATACTCGAAGCAGAAGTCAGATGGGTGAAACGACTGACGGGGGCTTGTATGAGATTTTTCAGCAGGATTATGGGCCAGTAGGCTCTCCAAGTTTTGAAGTAGCACGTGAGAACTTCATTATTAGCAGTGCAGGTTATGCTGTCGCCAGCTTGTTACTTCAACCAAAGGATAGGCATAATGGCAATCTTCTTTTTGACAGGTATGATATCCTTTTTCTCGTTCACTTCAGATTTTTTTTCCATGATGCGTGTCTACGAGCTCTAATGCATGTTTATGAATCCAGTGAAGGGAGGCTTGTCCATATTGATTTTGGTTTCATACTGGAGACATCTCCTGGGGGAAATATGCGCTTTGAAAGTGCACACTTCAAGCTAAGCCATGAGATGACTCAACTTCTTGACCCCTCTGGTGTTATGAAGAGTGAGACCTGGAATTTATTTGTAAGGTAGTGAAGAATTTTTACTTTAATGGTCACACACGCAAAGTCCGAGTACTTTTTTTTTTAAAGATACATAATGGAAACTTTTCTGCTTGGTATTTTGATTTGTTAACACCTGTGAATTTCCACAGCTTATGTGTGAAGGGGTACCTCACTGCCCGCCGCTATATGGATGGGATTATCAACACCGTATCATTAATGCTTGACAGTGGATTACCGTGCTTCAGTCGTGGTGATCCTATTGGAAATTTTCGGAAGAGATTTCATCCAGAAATGAGTGAGCGTGAAGCAGCTAATTTTATGATCCGTGTCTGCACCGATGCATATAACAAATGGACAACTGCTGGATATGACTTGATACAGTATTTACAGCAAGGCATTGAGAAGTAAGTCATTTTTTGAAACTCGGCTTTCAAATGTATAGGTTCCCGGTGTAGTTTCTACTCTTCCAATTAGTTGAGTGATTTTTCTCGGTGAATGTAGAAATGGCTAACATATGTAAGTAATCCTTTTCATCTTCTCTTCAATCATTATTTCTTCTCTTTCTTCTTGAGAAAGCCAATGTAAAAGATTCTGTTGTGGAAATTGACCTAAATTGATATGTTTATACCCTTTCAGATGACCATCTTGATGCTTGCTTGCTAACAAAATTTTAACGTTAATCTTCACCACGCCGACATAGTTCATATCAAAGTGTCTTACTTAAACTTTCCATTTCAAGTTACCAAAGAAAGACTCATTATATTACAAGCTTTAGATCATTCTACTATTTTGTTATTACTATGTTTGCCCATGGATGTGATTTAGTAGGGTATTTGTTGGTTTGGTTTGGTTCAGTGTTCGATCAAAACATTAAAATGAATTTGTTTGAAGAACTGAATTGAACTTCTCAAAATCTGAATTGATTTGTTTGGTTTGGTATTATACACAAATTTTTGAACATTTTGATTTTTGATTCTTGAATGTTTAATTTTCATCACCAATAATTTACAAGTTTCAAATGGTTTATGCATTGAGATGAAATTATATATTTAGGCTCATTTTTAATTAGAATAAATCCATTAAACCCTAAAGTTAAAAGGGTTGTGCAGATAGTAGATAGCACAAATGTGAGCCAGAGAGTTTGTTTTTTTTTTCCTTCAATAAATGATTTGTTTTTTTTCCTTCATAAATGATTTGTTTTATATTGATAATTATATATATGGCCAAATAACGTTGAAGGATGTTACCAACAAACCTACCCGTTTTAAAAATATTAAAAACTAATCAACTGGACAAGAAAAATCCAATGAAGAAGTCAACATGAGCATAGCTCAACTGGTTTGACATATACTCCCTTCCCCTTGAGGTTGAAGGTTCGAGTCCCCCCACCCCCACTTTGATGTAATCTCAAAAAAAAAAAAAAATCCAATGAAGAAATAGACTAAATTGAATCTACCAACTGAATTTATAAAGTAAATAACTAATACTGCATCATGTTAAAACCTTATGCGATTACAAATAAAACAAAAGAAGTTTAGGATAAAATAAAATAAAATAAAATCTATATATTAGTATTATAATATATATATATATATATATATTTATTTTATGTTTTATGTTTTAATTTCATATAAATAAAATATCAATTCTATTTTAAAAAATTTCAAAATCAAAATCAAAATATAAATTATATTTAGATTTATTTTTAATTTTAATATATTATAAATATCATTTCCAATAATTTTTTTCATTTTTTATCCATCTATCTTATTTATATATAATTATTAATATGAAGTGATATTTTAACATAAAAAACTAAATATTTTAAAATTTACTTGACTTAATTTTCACCAAATTAAATGCCAATGATGAATATATAGATTTTATTTTTGCAGTTATTAATATTATAATAAATTATTATATATTTGCATGTATTGTGTGTTAGGGGGTGTTTTTAGTTCGGTTTATGACAGTTTTAAACAAAATCGACACTTAACCGATTAAAAAGAAAAAAAATTGCACATTGAAAATGAACCACCTATGCATCGAATCGGTTTTGAACACATAAACGATTTAAGGTATTGATTTTTATAAGCTTTAATCGGTTTCGATTCAGTTTCTATCGATTTGACAGTTTTATAAGTTGAAACTCTACTATGTGTCCCTCTAAACTTAAATCTTGGATCCGTCACTGATGGAAGGGTTTGTAACTTAGTTTGGTTGAGAAAAAGCAATAAGAATCATAAGTAATGGTGGATAAAGAGTTTGGTGACTTTAATATCAGTTTAATGCACATAGCATCTACTATTTTATTTTATTTTTCTTTAAAAAAAATGAACTTTTGTGCCGAAATTTTCTACTTGCACTCATAGGGGTCGGTGGAAGTTTTTTAGGGGGATTATGAAAAAGAAAATCCAATTAAATGTAGAAGATAGTTACATCATAATAAACTATAATGTTACTAAAATATAAAATTTATAAATCATACTCATACATTCAAATTTTCCTTTATTTTTAACGGTATTAGAACACATGGCATACCATACATGTGGTAAGAAACCAATTTTTATACAAAATTTGAATAACATTTGAAATTAAAAAAAAAAACAAAATAAATTTAAAAGTTAAAAAAATTAACTTATATTTAACTATCCATGATTATAGGGATGATTGTAAAATCTAATCTTGTTTGTTTTTTTTTTAACAAGAAAAAAATAATAATAATAATTTTTTTTTTTAAAAAAAAGGCTTCCTATGTCTGCTATTCTTTGAATCTAAAGACTAAAGCAGCCTCTTCTTCATCCCTACCAAACCAAGTCAACCAGAAGAGAAACCATCCATTAAAATCCAGCAAAATTTCTCACTTCTCTGAATTCAATCCAATCCTATCCAAAATCCCAGATTGCCCAAGATTCGAAAGCATCAATCTGATCGTTTCCTTTGTTTATGAAGCTCAAAGTTTGAAACTTTGAGTTGGTTTTCAAAGGAAGGAAGCCATGAATGGACGTAGAGATGGGCCATTAATGAGAAGTCCTTCTCAGGGATTCATTTTTTGCAAATCAAAAGCTGGAATTGCTATATTTATTGGTGTTCTTCTTGGATGTGTTTTTGCTTTCCTTTTTCCTCATGGGATCTTTGTTTCCAGCTCTCTTTCAATTCGTGATCCTCGTTCATTTAATATTAAATCCAAGGTTCTGATTCTTACTTGCGTACTTTTTTGCTTAATGGGTCACTCTTATTTCTCTATATGAGCTTGATTTGTTTGTGAAATGGTGAACTTTTTTAAGCTGATGAGTGCGTTGACTGAATGTTTTTGTGGTTCAATTTAATGCTTAGAGGGTTTTTTTAATTTTTATTTTTATATATATCCATGAGTGTTCGGGCCAGCTTGCGAGCGAGACAACCATACTTTTGTTCTTGTGTTTATGAGTTTCAGAGTATCTGAAACCATTTGTCATGCTGAATTCTGGGATTGATCCATGAATGATTGATAGAAAATGAAAAATATTTGAGGTGGTGATGAGAGTGTGAGTGAGACAACACTGAACATTTGATTTTGGTTTTCCTTTCTTGAATCTTTATCCATTTTAATTGAGTTTTGGGGGTGAGATGATATTTTATCAGGCATTTACAGCATTTTACATTTCATCTATATTGTTGTTAATGAGTGACCTGAATTCTATTTTGGTCTAACTCGTAAGCTCGTGGTGCTGACTTTTTTGAGTGATAAAAAAAGATGTCCGTGTTAAAGTTTTTTTTTTACCCCTTTCACTATAATGATATTGTATGTGGCAACAGGCAGCTACCATCTGATCATTCTTTAGCAATATTTCATATGGTGACCGTGGTTTTTCTTTGTTTTTCATGTAAAATCTTCTTCTCTATGCCATTTTTTGTTCAGTCTGATACTAGCTGGTTATCTCAAGGAATTTGGTTGCTTTATTTGGTACTCCAATTTTGATATAAGTTCCAAGCAGTGAATCTTTTGGGATGATAATTAGATTATCTGAATTGGGAATTTCGGTCCTAAGTTTTTATCTGGTTTGCATAATTGTGACTTAATGTGCTTTTTGCTATGAGTATTGCTCGTCTAATGTCATTATCTTTGGATACCATGAGTGGCATAATCTAATTAATATTCATTTTATGGCCTGATTGTGTAACAGGTTGATTCAAGTTCATGTGATTCATCTGAACGAATCAACATGTTGAAATCTGAGTTTGTATCAGCATCAGAGAAAAGTGCAGAGCTGAAAAAACAGATCAGGGAATTAACCGAAAAGCTTAAGTTGGCCGAGCAAGGCAAAGACCATGCTCAGAAGCAGGTTCTTTCTTTAGGTAAACTGCCTAAAGCAGGGCCGTTCGGTACGGTAAAAGCTTTAAGAACAAATCCATCAGTTCTCCCTGATGAATCTATAAATCCAAGATTAGCAAAGATATTGGAGAAAGTTGCTGTTAATAGAGAGCTTATAGTTGCAGTTGCAAATTCAAATGTGAAAGAGATGTTGGAAGTATGGTTCACTAGCATCAAAAGAGCAGGCATACCTAATTATCTTGTTGTTGCATTGGATGAAGAAATAGTTCAGTTTTGCAAATCAAAGGATGTCCCGGTGTATAAGAGAGACCCTGATGAGAGTGTTGATTCAATTGGAAGAACTGGAGGGAACCATGCTGTCTCCGGGACGAAATTCCGTATACTGAGGGAGTTTCTGCAGTTAGGATATAGTGTTTTACTATCAGATGTGGATATTGTTTACTTGCAAAATCCTTTTAATCATCTTTATCGGGATTCAGATGTGGAGTCCATGACTGATGGCCACAACAATGATACTGCTTATGGATACAATGACGTCTCTAATGAACCTGCCATGGGTTGGGCACGATTTGCACATACGATGCGGATATGGGTTTATAACTCGGGCTTCTTCTATATTAGACCAACCATTCCTGCAATTGAGCTCTTAGATCGTGTGGCTAACCGGCTTGCTCGAGAGAAGGCCTGGGATCAGGCTGTTTTCAATGAGGAATTGGTTTTCCCTTCACATCCCAACTATGAGGGGCTTCATGCTTCTAGGAGAACTATGGATTTCTATCGTTTTATGAATAGCAAGGTTCTATTCAAGACTGTGAGGAAGGATGATAATCTGAAGAAGTTAAGACCAGTCATCGTTCATGTGAATTACCATCCCGATAAGCTTCCTCGAATGAAAGCAGTCGTGGACTTTTATATTAATGGGAAGGCCGACGCATTGAACCCTTTTCCTGATGGTTCAGATTGGTAAACTTTCTCACTTGCACCCTGCAAATGTAGCCTTTCACTTGAACTAAACTTTATATTGAAGTATTGATGTTCCACAACGTCCAGTTCGATCGAGATGCCTGCTCTTTCAAATGATTATGATGTCATCTTTGAAATTGAGGTTTTTGATGCTTTATTTTGTGAAAGAAGAAACATTTCGCAACGAGATTGTCCGGGTAGTAATGTGTATCTTTGTATAACTTTCTTTTGCCAATCTTTGTAGAATGTAGATGGGATGGCTCGTCATTTCTTCCTTTCATGTGTTTGTAAACTTTTCTCATCTCAATTTTATATTTTTATCAAAAGGTTATAACTTATATGTATAATGCTTTGGTTCTTTTTGAACTATAGCTATTGAAACCTTTCAGTTCTATTAGTTATTGCATCTCTGTTTCTTATGTTCATTTTCGAAAATAAACGTATTTGATAACTATTTTTCCTTTTGAATTATCGAAGGAAGAAAGTGAAATATGTTTGATAACTTTTTTTTTTTATATATTAAAATAATTATTCCGAAAATGATAGGACGATGAAAAGTTAGAAATAGGAGACAATTAAAAAAAACTTTTATTTTTTAAATTTGTATTATAATTTTGGAAACGTTTTTTTTATTATTAAAAAAAACTTATTATTAAACAAACATGTTCTTGAAAATTGAAAACTTAAGAACAAAAAAAATTGGAAATGAAAACATTTGGTCTCTTTTAAGTGTTCTACTTCTATGAATTCATTGTTGTGGCTTGTTGAAAAATAATTGTAGACTCTGCCAATTTATTAGCACATATTAAGTGTGACGGTAAATGTTGACATAGTATACTAATTTTCCAAATTATGTGTATCAAAATTAAAAGTTTGGTTTAAAAATCTAACCATTCGCTATGTCCCGATCGATAATAATTTTATTTTTAATTTTCTCTTTTTTAAAATGTCAAATATATCATTTTGATCCTTATTATTTTAAAAGTTTCGATTTCATCTATAAGGTATTAATATTTTTCAATCAAAATCTTTATCCAATACTACTGTTAGAAATTTGTAACGAATTCATAAGGTGTGATATTTAAAAAGATAGCACACATCTCAATCGACACTGATGATTTCTTTTTTCTTTTACTTATGGGTTCCATCGATAAGATCTATTTTTTAAATTGACCCATTTTGTTTTCTGTTTTAGTTGAGGTGGATAATTTAACTTAAAGTTGATCGGTTAATAATTTTTTTTTTTTTTTAGATTTTGCTATGTACTCCAACAACTACAACATTATGGACAGTAATCCTGGTTGAAAAATATAGATACAGTAGAGAAAAAAATCAAAATATTAAAAACAATAGGGACTAAATTTAAAAATAATCTATACCTCAAAAACTATATCATATATTTAGCCTTTTTAAACTTAAGCTTGCAACCAACAATTTCTGGTTCAGTTTTCCTCCTTTTATATTACTCTATAAAAATCTAAGCCAATTTTCATAAAAATAATACCGGGTATTTGTTTCAAGTGATTGGGGATGAGGATCTAAACCCAATGGTAATTACATCCTCATCCCTATGTTTGTTTTGTCAATAGGGAAGGGGATCCAAACCTCCATACCTCCCCTCTATGGGGTTTGGAAACCCTTCAAAACACATGGGGTTTGGATCAACCTCACAGAAAAGATGAGAGAGAAAGGAACAGAAGAGAGGAGAGAGGGAAAAAAATTATTTTATAATCTAATTTTATTATTCTCATCCCATGTAAAACCAAACACAGTGATCTTATCCCCGACATCTCATCCCTATGCATTTCATCCTCAGGCATCCCAATCTCATGCAAACCCGGAAACAAACGCCCCTATTTGACTGCACCAAATCAATGGGATACAGTACGGCCAAATGTAAAAAGTTATCCACAAAAATCTGCCTTTCTTTTTTTATTTATTAGTTTTTTTTACACTTACACCTCATAGGTTTACTGCAGCCAAATATTTTCGTTTTTAAAAACAAAAAACTAGGTTTTAAAAATTATTTGTTTGGTTTTTAAAATTTAAAAGATACGTTTTTAAGTGTGAATCATTACCAAACATCCTATGATCATTGTATTTCTTGTAACTTTTTTTTTTCATTTGAGATCAAATTCAATTTTTATCATAAAATTAATATTGAAAAAATTATAGATGAATACACTAATATTTTTTAAATTTATTGATAGCACAAGTTTTATCTTTATTTTATTTTATTTGATGTTAAAATGTACATTGAGCGACCATGGTCTTTTATTTATTTAATAGCAATGGAGAATATCATGGAAAAAAAATCTCATAATATAATGTTTGTGAAAAATTATATTCACGTGGTATTGTAATTTTGATTGAATAAAAAACATAGGAGGTCATATCTATATTAAATATAGAATAAAAATTTAGAGATTTTTTTTTTAATTTTTACAAAAGTGTTACATCAAATAATTTGAGGGGAAACTCGAACCTATGACAATATGAGAGGGAAATACCATACTTAACCAATTAAGTTAGCTAGAAATTGAGTAAAACTAATAAATGCAAAATAGTAGAGCAAATCAAATTGGAGTAAGAGAATTAACATCCTATGATCATTTATATTTCTTGTGATTTTTTTTAATCATTTAAGTTTGAATTCAATTTTTATCATAAAATTAATATTGAATAAATTATAGATGTATACACTAATATTTTTTAAATTTATTGATAGCACAAGTTTGTTTGTTTTTTTTATGTTAATATGTATATTGATGCCACCATATTCTTTTATTTATTTAATAGCAAATCGACAAGATCATGAATTTATAAAAAAAAAAAAAAAAAATCTCTATTAATAATAATATGTTTTAGATTGAATCCAAAAGTTTAAAGTGAAAAATTATATTCATGTAGAATTGAATTTTTTCTAGTTTATTTTGACTGAATAAAAAACATAGGAGGTCTTATATCTATATTTAAATATAGAACAAAAATCTAGAGATTTTTTCTTTTCTTTTCTTTTTTTGACAAAAGTATTGTATCAAATAACTGGAGGGGAAACTCGAACCTATGATCACATGAGAGGGAAATCAGATACGTTAGCTAGAAATTGAGTATGTATTTATGTGGAGGTAAATTTAATTGAGAAAAACATTTATAGATACAAAAAGAATTCAAAAGAAGTTGGCTTTAAAAAGTAAGGCAGTCAAACTGTCAAATGGTAGAGGGACAGAGTTTCCTTTCAAAGGTTTCATCTTTTCAATTAGCTGCTCAATTTTCAGACATTCTTATTCTTTGCTTTTATTTCATGTCTTTTTTTTTTTTTTTTAAAACTTCCCTTTCTTTCTTTTTCCTATTGGGTTTTCTTTCAGTTTCTTTTACCAGCCTTCCCTCCTCTCATTGTCAGAATCCAAACAATATTGGAAACCCACTTTCCTGTCTCTCAAAATGGCTTCTTCAATCTCCATTGATGCATCTTCTTAGCAATGCAAGAAAAGAAAGAATTTGATGCTTCTCTTTGAATGTGATTCCATTTCTTCCCAAAACTAGACCAATCTCTGCCTCTGTGATTCCAAGATTAGGTAACATATTTTTCATTGTTGATTTCATTATTTAGTTATCTGTTTGATTACTCCTAGGATGTTTTTTTTTTGGCTGCTTTTCCACTAGGTAGATATTTTTTAGGTAAAGCTTTCATATCTATCTTATTTTTATTCGAACATTTATATTCTGGTTAATAAATACACGGGTCTCACTAATATGTTTAATCTTATTAAACTACAATAAATATGAAAGTAAAGAGTAGCTCCTTTAGACTGGTAAGCTATATTTTCCTATGGAGAAAAAAGTTTCTTGTTTCTGTGCCTTACAAATATTTGAATGATTGATGATTCTTTCTAATGATATATACTATGGAAAAAAAATTTGATCTGAGATTCTTGGAACCATAGTCAATATTGTATATTATCAACTTTCAAGAACATCTGTCAGGTGATTTATATGCATTTTTTATTTGTCTGGCTGTTGGATGCTGAATAAAAGGAACAGATATAAGACAAGCTCGACACGGTTCCGACGTGTTATTTTTTGTAACGTAGCTTCTATGCAATGTCAATAGTCTCATATAGTATATGTTAGTGTTACTGTAAGTGTTTTGAGTTGAGTTGAATTTTGATCAAAATTGACATTAAACTTTAAACTATCCATAAGCTAAATGAGAGAGGATACATCAAATTTGTCTCAGAAAAAGGGATGTAGATGATCTGCTGATAAAGGTTTTCATATTGCTCTAACTCAACCACCCAAGTTTCAACATTTTAGCCACTTCATGTCACCTAAGATATGAATCCGTAGCCGTTAACGGTTGTAAGATAGATCCATGCCATGTAATAATCCGGTGTATGATTCAAGGAAGACATTTTACACTGTTTCTTATTGAAGAAAAATGATTGCATTCTTTGTTCATTAGTGTCTATAATAATTTTACTGATTACAGGTTTCAACAACTGTATAAATTGCTTCCTGGTTTCGACCCGGCATGAAGTACATATCAGAGAAGGGATGGAATTCTATTATACCTCTGCATTTGAGAAGCGAATCGGCTACACACTTTTGCATGTTTCGAAAAGCTAAAGCATCATCAGGCTATGGTCCAGGCAACACTCCAGTTTATTTGAATGTGTATGACTTGACAAATGTAAATGGCTGTGTGTATTGGGCAGGTGTTGGCATATTTCATTCTGGCATTCAAGGTTTGTTGATTTACTCGAAAAAGATTAAGATATGATGCTACCTTCTATTTTTTGGATTAGAACACTATTTAATGATGATAATTAGTAAATCTTTGCCCTTACAGTTCATGGTGTTGAATATGCCTTTGGAGCCCATGAATGCTCAACAAGTGGTGTGTTTGAGGTTGAGCCCCGACGCTGCCAGGGCTTTAAGTTTAGAAAGTCGATTTTCATCGGCACAACTCGCTTGGATCCTGCACAATTTAGAAAGTTCATGGAGCATAATTCTGCTAATTACAATGGTGACACATATCACTTGATTGTTAAAAACTGCAATCATTTTTGTGAGGACATTTGCTATCAGCTAACCGGGAAACACATACCGAAATGGGTAAATCGGCTTGCGAGAATAGGTAAGAGACATGTTTATACATAAAATTTTCTACTTGGTTAAAACATTCAAACTATATGAAAAGGGTAACTTTTTTTTTCTCATTCTCTTCCCACGTAGTAGTTATCGGCACGTCTTCGATTCATTCTCGACATTCTTTCTTGTAGGATATTTATGTAACTGCATGCTCCCCAAGGCCCTCCAGACTACAACTGTTCCACATGATTCAAATTTCCAAGGCTACGGCACCGAAAAGAAGCGATTACGAAGTACCTTCGGTTGCTTATCATCGATGTCAATGCATCAAAAGGAAGTTTCAATGTCTTCATTGTTTCTTCACTCCCATTATAAAGGCTGCCTGCCTCCATGGGAGCTAAAAGGGTCCAAAAGTCGGTCGTTGAAAGAACACTGATAAGGCTTTCCTTCTTGCTTCTTTACTTCAATTTTGAGGCAGGTGGGGATTTCTCTCCAAGGCAGAGAAGATATTTTTCTTTTTCTGTTTCTGTCAAGTTTGTGTAGTAAGTTTAAGTTTAGAGGTATTCACAAGTCGTGGTATCGGACATTAGCTCGAAGAGTACTGAGACACATACAGATACGACAGTTTGAATCGGATCGATATCAGGAGATGCACAAACAAAAGAACTAATAGATTTAAAAATTCTCAAACCGAGTTAGGCCGGGTCATGACCAATACAGTCCAAGTCAGGCCGAGTCATGGTCGTATTGGTCCAAGTCAAACTGAGTTATTTATTTATAGGCTAATTTTCCTACCGTGTCACGTTCTCATCTCGTTACATATTGAGACGGATACGACTCGACGGTTACTTTGAACCATGTGTGCAGGTGATAGTACTATAGCAGCATAGTAATTCAAACAGATTGATTATTTATTTTATATTGTATATTTAGCTTCTTTTAAGGTTTTGTTATCTAGTTTTGGAAAGAGAATGAATCTATTAGGCAACTTACTTAGCCTTTCTGTTTTATGTTATTTGCATTGTTTATTTTCCTTATTATACACAACCACCACTAAGGTCAAAACTTGATGAAATCTTATCCAAGCTTAATTGACTTTGAGGTATAGTTAAATGAGCAAATATTGCTTTAAGGTCTGTTAAAAACTTCAATCTTGTTAAAGAATGCAGTTTTTTTTTAATAAAATAAAGTTTGATAGTTGATTAATTGGGATTTATTATTTTAATATAATTTACTTATAGTATGTCTCTTATATTAAAAAAAAATATTTATTTTATTTTATTTTTAATTTTTTTTAACAAGAATTGATTTTATATCCCCAACACTTTGTATAAAAAAAAAAATTATTATCTATCAAAACATTTATAATATTGTTATACTATTGGAAGTAAAAAAATGTTTAATATTCTTTTTATTAGTTAAATTTAAAAGGTTTTTAAAATCCAACAGAAGAAAACGAGGAGAAAAAGTGTACCTATAAAAAGAATGTGTAAAATGAGGGCATCAGATTTTTTTGCTTGCCCTTTTAATCAGTCCATTCCATGTTAAAATCAAACGGATTAGATCTATTTAACCAATTCTTAATTTGACACAGTAGAATAGAATTGTTATAGTGAGAAACAAAGTAAAAGATTTGAATTACTGAAATCATTATTTGTATCAAATAATAACCTCTTTTCAAATGAATTTAATAATTAATTTCACGAATTCAAAACACATTCTCTATCATAATTACTTTTGTGAATAAGAAAAAGAAAGAAGACCTCACAATTTCTAACCAATTTTATTTGAATCGTTGCAATATAAAAACCAATGTGAGTCTATCTATAAATGGAAAAAAAAAAAAATATATATATATATATATATATATATATATATAATAAAATTCAACAAGACAGGTAAATAATCCATTTTTAAACATGTCTACAGGTAAATAATCCATTTTTAAACATGTCTATGTTTATTCCATTTACGCAACTTTTTTTTTTATTCGAACTCTTTTCAGGGACTTCCTTTTTTTTTCTTTTTTTTTTTTTAAATTATCACGTTTTTCTTTTTAGCATAAACTCCTTCAGAATGTGAGTTTCTTTACTTAACAAAAGTACAACTAGATATGAGAAATTTTAAATCCAAGATAGAAACTTTTTCTTTGAGATTTTCCATCACTAAGTTTTTTATTCATACAATCATTGTAGTAACGTGACAAATGTACTGAAAAAGATGAAAAGAAAGATTATCCAAAGCTGCAATGATGATTAAGATATGAAACTAACAAAGATTTACATAATTAAAGTTGGGATATAATTTTTTGTGGTTCAAATTTGGGGAATTTACAGCCATAATAGATATAAATTATATGAGAAAGAGGATCAAGGGCGAAACAAGAAAAGAAGGGAGTTCCGAAACGATATCATATACTTTGAAGTGATAACAAGAGAGCAATCGTCTTCTCAAGATAAATTAGATGAAATACATACACATATGTAGAGTTTCCAGTCCAACGACTTCCAGCAATACACTGCAGAATGAAACCAATATAGCAAACACACAACAAAGTTCCACCAGCATTACAAAGACTTCATGTCTCGTCAATGATGAGAATGTCCTAACGCATTACCAGAAAAGTTCGAAGACCCCGCCGAGTCCGTCCATGCTTCAAATAATGTATCCGGTGCTTTACAATTTGTGTGCCATCTACATGCAACGTGTGAAGAAAGTCTGCCCCACATAGCCACCAGCCATGGCTCTTCTCACATTAGATTCAAACAACTTGGGGTTATCCCTCAAAACAGCAGCTGCATCATGATTGAGGGGGTCTTCATGATTCGGTTGCTGCATGGGTAGAAAAGAAGTTGCAATTCAAAAAACCTAACAAAAGAAGTAATTTTTAAGGACACAATTGAAAGAATTATAAATACCGTGAAAAGATGAAATAATCCGTATATAATTGTGTTAATATTAAGAACAGGCTTCCAGTCCTCTCTTAAAATATTGAGGCAGACATTTCCTTCCAAGTCGATATTGGGATGATACACCTGCAAGATAATATGTTATCCAAATATACGTTTGCAAAATAATCTAGAAAGAAAAGAATGATTGTTAATTTAGTAACAAGGTCAGCAGGGCTACCTTCGTCTTGCACTTCACTTTTGGTGCCTCATGGGGATAGATGGGGGAAACTTGGAAAGAAAACAGAAATGTACCACCTCTGTAACACGAAACCAAGAAACTTTTAGTTCATGACCCAGGAGAAGCTGCAGTGGGGAAGGGGAACATACACTTCAACAACAACAACAACAAATGATGATCAGAACATGAAAAGGCTGGATTCAATACACTACTTAAATGCAGTTGACCCAAGTCCAATGCAAGCATTGAAGCCTCATTAATAGTAATGATACGGCGGCTATGCATATAGCTTCAGCTCCTATTCTTCCAAGTGATAAATGCATGACTGAGAGTTGGGAATTATAATGCTTTTTAAGGGATTTTTTTTTTTTGGGATAAGAAACTAGACCTTTCATTGATAAGTGAAAACTACAAAAGAGGTTGGAGAACCAACATGATTTTTAACTTAAAAAGGCATATATTTGAACTACGCCCAAACACAAAATCAACAAGAGACTACTTACAAATAATATCCTTCATCGGGCTGAATAGTGACCTCAAAGTTCATCAAGTCATCCTTGCCATTAGGAAATGATATACTACACGTTTTTGGTAGGTTCAATTCACTGACATCTACAATAAAAATAAGAACAATCCTTGAACTGCATGTATTGCCAAGGACAAATATATTTGTACACTATACACTAAAGGCAGTTTTTACATCAATATCACAAAGTATTTAAATCATATTTAAAACTTTAATTAGATAGAAGAAAACTGCATTCCACAAAGTACAAAAAAATAAAAGGAAGATAGCGCATCATCCTACTCGAAGCTATGGAGATTACAAAAAGTCACTTCAATTGACTCTAAAAACACTAGTATGATGGAAAAAAATTATTAGACTGTAGACCAAGATGAAGCAAGGAAGAAAAGAGTGTCTAGTAAATAATAAGAGCGTCTTACTAGGTTTTCAAAGTTTCTCCTATTTATCTCCACCCAAATTTCCCAAATGAGAGCATTGACTGCATTATGCAGTATTTTAGCCCTGCCTTTGAGGTACTGGCCACACAAAAAAGCCGGTAATGAATAATTGTAATATCATTCAGCTGACAACAGCTAAACTGAATAACAACAAAAATCCAGCGATGGACAAATAGATGGTCCCATGTCCTTGCTTGCCCAAAAAATACCATATTCAAAACTAGCACATCCATAACAAAAACCTCAACATGCGTTAAGACAACATAAATAAATAGTACAAACCAAATAGGTTTTCAGACAATAGCTGTCAGAGAGAACGACGAGTATTGGTTAACAATGTATAAACAAACCATAGGATTCATAGCTTTCAAGGTCAACAGTTCACTTATTCTAATTTATAAAATGAGATAAATTAACCAATTTCTAAGAGTGTGACGAAAAATATAATAAACACAAAACAGTAGAGCAAATCAAATTGTAGAAAAATAATACCTTTCTGAAGGCGCAATTCTCCTGCGCTTTGCTTCTTGACAGGGGGTCTTCCATTGGCATTCTCTGCAATCTCTCTCTGCTTTTCCTTCACTTTAAAAAGTTTAATCATCGTTCCTACAATACACCATCAGAATTAAAACATCAAATTCGCAGCACAGCCATATACAAGGCAATGCAATGCATTCTAAAATTTTAAAAGCTATAGTATTTGATAAAGTTGAGAAAAATAAAGGCATCCAGCTCAATAATAGCATTCAAGAAATTAAAGATTTATATCAGTTTCAATCAAAATACAACACGGCTGATGCCCAAAACATATTTTCTTTTCTTTTCTTCTATTTTAAAAAAAAACACAAACTTGATCAAACCCACTAAACTTTATCAATTGCAGAATCACAGTAAATTAGAAAAGCAAAGACATTTAATAGATTTCCATTTCCAGCAACCACGAAAAGTAACTTCCTTCATCTACTAGGCAAAAGATCCAACTTCCAAGGAATCAAAATAATCATTCTACAGAACAATGATTGCAAACTATCAAAATCAAAAATCAAATCAAAACCTAGAATCTCTAGATAAGGCTTGATCAAAACACGAGTTCAATCAACGAAAGCTCCAATCAAGAATCAGTCAATCACAACATAAACATAAGCAATAAAAAAAAAAAAGATTCGATCGGATAAACTTGCCTGGTTTCCTATTCCGAAGAGTAGAAATTGAAAGAAGGATAAAGCTTAAAGAAGAGAGAGAAAGGAGAGAGAGAGAGAGAGAGAGAGAGAGAGAGAGAAGGGATTATAATTTTTCTTGATTCGGAATTCTCTTCCTTTTCTTTTCGCTTTCGAGTTTCTGACTGAGAACCGGTTTTATTCAATTCACCTCTTTCTTTCTTTCTTTTCATTCTATAGACCAATTATAATTTGCCACGTGGACGTTCATTGACAGCTCAGTCAACTTACTGGGCCGTTTCTTTTCGACCATGGGTTAGAAACGAAAGAAATCGTAGCTATCTTGTGTTGTGTGGTTCATATTTGTAGTTTTGCACTCGTATCCGTGGCGGCCTAAAATCGGACTAAACTCGGGTTTAATAACTTCTCCTTAATTTGCCGTTTTGATGGGGTTTTGTTAAGTTTGAATTTATTATTTCATGTATAGAAGTTTAGATAACCTACCATCCAGAATTGTAATATCAAGAACTAAACCCGATTTAAGTTTTCATTCCACAAACTTATTCAAAATCAAGAACCAAACTATCCTTTAAGTTCTTAGAGAAAAATTAATGTCACTGGTTTTGTACTAATTTACTCTCCAAAGTTTTTTTTTTTTTTTTTTTAAATTATGTACTATTTGATATAGAGGAGAATATTTTGACGAACGTGAGATTCAAATCTCCACCTTTACAATTATAAAGAGTGAGTTTTTATCTTTTTACTAGATGTACTTTATTAAATCTATGGATTCGAAAATTTTAAACTCATCTACTAAATATGGGTTCGATGAAAAATACTCCCTACTCAAACAAGTAGAAAATATCAAGCTAAAACACAACGTAAAACCAATAAAAACGACAAAAACCACTATGAAAAAAATATCTCAAACGGGGCAGTCCATAGAATTAGAAACACTATTATTACTATCCCTCCAAATAAAAACTCGAAAAATATATCCATGCTGGACCAACTAAAAAATCATGTGAGTAGACAGAAACAGATTGATCATGAAGATGGTTATTCCTCTCCGTGCAAATATGGTATATCATAGTGCATCAAGAAATACGCCAACGTCTGCGAACATGAGATTTACCTTTGAATAGGATACAAACTCTAGGCAAATTAGTCATCCAGGTATTAATCCTATGAGAAGATCGAGCCGAACTAAATACTCTTTTAAAAATTAACTCACTAAATGGACACTCAAAGAAAAAGGTTGTCCCGGCTCTCGAACCCTCCATGACAAGGCAAGTAATATGGAAGAACATCATGGTTCCAAAGGTGACCCGATCAAGAGTAGCTAGATGATCATGAATAGCAAGCCATTAAATAAAAGAAAATCAGGGAATACTATCATCATTAAACCAAAGAAGTTGAAACCACAACATTTTAATATGATGCTCATGAATAGATTCCAAAACACTATAAATAGAGAACTTACAAGAACTCGAAGGAGACCAAATAAACCAATCTACAACCTGTAGCCTGGGAGAAATACTTAACACAAAAGGTTGAATGAGAAGAAGGATTCAGAGTTGACGTAGGCCAAGACCACCGACCCCGTCGACATATCTTTAGAGTGTGGGACATTGGAACATATTTGGATTTTAAAAAACAATTGATCAAAACTTAATAATAAGGATTGGAATGAATTTTTAATGTGAAGTTTATAGACTCAGAACAATAAAAAAAATTGAATGATCAAAAGAAAACATAATAAATATGAAAAGTATAGGATAAAAAATATTTGAAAAAATGAGTGCCCAAAATTAATGAAGTAAGCCGAAAAATAGGATTTAAATAATAAAAAAAAAAATCAATACGTGCACTGATTTTTGACACGTGTAAGAAGATGGAAGGACGTGTAATGAGAAAAAATGAAGCTGCGTTCCAGTAGATTCGACACCCTGCCCAAGGTGAGCTGGGGACTTAGCCTAATATTACCGATAACCGGTTTTCACGGTGTTCATCCTTTTTATGTCTTCATTCGGTCTTGGAAGTTCATCTAATAATTATGTATTATTTTCTAAACAAAATTTATTATTATTATTTTGTATCAACGAATTAGAAATTTTAAAAAATGAAACTTGTTTTATGAGTAATTTTAAAAATAGTAAATGTTTTGAAATATTTTAAAAATATATTTCTCAATTTCAATCTTAAAAATATCATTTTTAAAAAAATTTAAAATATGATTTTACAAAAATATCATTTATATGCATGATTTATAAATTTCTTCAATACAAGTGTAAAAGTTTATATAACAACAAAAGATATTAATTAAAGGACAAAACTTAGGGGGCGTTTGAAGTGCGGGCATTGGCATTCAATTCTCATGGGTATTGGTATTCAATTCTCATTCCATTGTTTGGTTCAACCTCTTTTACCATTGGCATTGGTATTCAATTCCCATCCAAATTTCCCCTTTATATAACATTGGCAATTAGCTTTGGCATTGGCATTTGTCATTGGCATTTAATTAAACTCTCTCCAATTTTGTACTATTTGGTATTTCTAATAGGAAAAAATATATATTATGAGTATTTTAGTAGGTTATAGTGAACAAGATAAAATTAAAAAATATTTTTTAATTACAAAAATATACATATTTTTTAAATCAAAAATATTTTTTTAAAGAAACTCAATATATTATACATAATTAAATTAAAAAAATATGTTCAATTTTAATTAAAAAAAATATACATATTTTTTAAATCAAAAATATTTTTTTTTAAAGAAACTCAATATATTATACATAATTAAATTTAAAAAGAATGTTCAAAATAATACACTAACTAATTTAGATAAATTTTACTTTATAGTACTTTTTTCAAGCTTAATTCCAAATACAACATTTTTTTAAGGGTAAAATGCAAATGAGACCCATGTGGTTTTTTTCCAATGCATGAACACCTCTGTGGTTTGAAAATGGTAAATCACACCTGTGGTTCCAAATTTTTTCAATCAAACCCCTCCTCTTTAATGTCAAAAATTTTATTTTAGCCATAACTTTTTTTGCTGAACTCCGATTTGGGTGATTCAAGATATTTTGGAATCTTAATTTCAGGATCTATATAATAGTCACTTCAAAACTTGAAATGATTAATAAATAAAAGAGTTGATTAACATCAAAATACTAGGTATGATTGACACCGTTAACTCTTTTGGTTTTTGGTGATTTGAAAGTTTGAAGTGACCATAGCGTAGAGACCAAAATGAGGATTCCAAAACATCTTGAATCATCCAAATCGAGTTCAAACGAAGAGTTATGATTAAAATAAAATTAATGACATTGAAGGGAAGGGTCTGATTGAAAAAATTTGGAACCACAATGGTGTGATTTGCCATTTTCAAACCAAGGGGGGTGTTCATGCATTTGAAAAAAACCACAAGGGTTTTATTTACATTTTACCTTTTTTTTAAATAACACGTTTTCACTTTTTTTTAATTAATAAATTTGTTTTATTATTAAACCTTAAATATTGAATGAAAACAATCATTTATTTTTTACCGTCAATTAATATCAACTAATTTATATAATAATACATGATTGTAAGAAATTGATTCCTATATGTTTCATCAATTTTATTTTATTTAATGAAATAATATTTAAAAGGAAATTAAAAAATTCAAACTTATAAATAAATATAGTTGATAATTTTAATTTAATTAAATTCAATATTATTAATTATTTTTTTCAATTGTTAAAATAAATTTTATATAATAATTAAATAAAATAACAAATCATATTCTTTCCTACAAAAACAATAATCATATTCCCATAAACCAAATTTCAGCACACTCCAAACACAGACATCATATTCCCAGGCATTTGAATCCCATTCCAGCACACTCCAAACACAGACATCAAATTCCCAAGCATTTTATTCCATACTACTTATTCCCAGGCATCTAATTCCCAGACATTTAATTCCGATTCCCGCACTCCAAACACCCCCTAGTGTATCCCATTGATGTGCTTAGAAAAGAAATTTTGGCCAAACATGAGGAACCAGACACAAATATTAAAAACGGGAGAAATAATAAACATGTAAATAAATCATAGTACACATGTTTGTGGGCCATCAATTTTAGAATTGATATTTTCAAAAATAGAAATAGCAATTCTCATACTGGTTTTGATGATTTTAAATTAGGGTAAAATAAGCAATGATCCCTGCACTTTCAACCCTTTTTAATTTACACCATTCTATTTTCAATTTAGTTTTTTCACCCAACATTTAAGTAATCCAACTTCTATCCAATTGGAGTGTTAAATCGAGAGTAAATTGAAAATAACACCCATGTGGTTTCGGTCAAAATCATGAACAACCTATATAGTTTAAAAATGACAAATCACACCCATGTAGTTTCAAGTTATGTCAATAAGACCCCTCCCCTCTAACAGTGTAACTTTCTTTTAGCCATAATTTTTTGTTTGACTCCGATTTGGATGATTCAAGATGTTTTAGAATTCTCATTTCGAATTCTACGTTATGGTCACTTGAAAACTTGTAAATCATAAGTAAAAAAAAACAGGTTAATTGCTTCAATCATGCCTAATACTTTGATGATAATAAACTCTTTAATTTATTAATAATTTTAAAGTTTTGAAGTGACCATAACGTAGAGCTTGAAATAAGGATTTCAAAATATCTTGAATCATTCAAATCGAAATTCAAACAAAGAAGTTATGGCTAAAATAAGTTTACGACGTCGGAGGGTAAAGGTCTTATTGACATAATTTAAAACTACATGGGAGTGATTTGCCACTTTTAAACTATAGGCACTATTCATGATTTTGACTGAAACCATAAAGATGTTATTTACAATTTACCCTTAAATCTAACAACCCTCAATTATTATTATTTTTTTTAATTTTTAGTTGCTTAATTTGCCAAAATAGAATTAAAGAGTGTAAGTGGCTGGCACGGGTGTATTGATATGAGCTCTTCGTGAAGCAAGAGGAAGAAGATGAAGTCTTTTTTTATCAAGGATAATGGGTAAAAATAATAATAATTAAGGATGGTAGATTTAACATTTTAATTGGACAGAAATCTGATTATTTAAAGTGTAAGAGTGAAGAAAACCAAATTAAGAACGTATAGGTTTAAATTAAAAAAGCTAAAAAATATAAGTGTAATTGGCACATTTTACCCTTTAATTAAGAACCTATGATTTTAAAGGATTTATACGCTGCATCATCCATTAATTGACTACACAAGTGCAACAAATATTCAACTCGTACAAAACTCACACATCTAATAAGTTTCATTATTTTTTATTTTATTGAAGAAATAGGTTTCATTATTTAAAAGTTTCAAAAAATTACCCGCGTAGCAAACAATACTCTAAGAGAGAAGATATTTGATTTACAAATTTGTACCAACAAAATTGTGTACATTAATTTTTCAACTTATTTTCATCGAAAATATTTGAATGATTTCAAGGATTGTTTTACATTGATTAATAATGTAACTTGATTTTAAAATTATTACATAATAAAAAAATCAAGAAATTTTAATAATAATATTACACGTATAATAATCTTAATTTTACCCATTCCCTTCCCATGAAATTCAAGTTGATAATAACTTCGACGGATGAGTGTAAAAGGATGCAATATATAAATAGGTAGTCGTCCCTATTTAATTCTCTACATCTCTCTCCAAACTTAGGACTTTTTTTTAATAAACTTATTAGTAAAACCCTGTAGTATTAAAACATATTAGTAAACAATTGTAGTGGGGGCTGACATGGCAATTAAAATGATAAAAAAATAAAATTTAATCTTATTTAGGACCCATATCTTCTTCTCCTTTATTCCTTTAATTAAACAAATATGGTAAAAAAACAAGTGAATCCACCAAAATGTTTAAAAAAAAAATTCAATTTTCCACTTAACGTTTTAAAATTTCAATTCTTTCCCTAATTTTTTATTAATTTCAAAAATACATTTTGTTGAAAAAATAAATCTTTTACATATATTTTTTTGAGAAAATTATCTTTAAAATGAAAGTAGATAGAGTGATTTGCTCAATAAAGTGTATTTTTAAAATAAAATAAAAGTTTGAGAATAAAATTGAAAATTTTGAAATATGAGAGTCAAAATTGAAACCAACACTACAAGTTGATATTTCCATATAATTTAACGAAGTAATTTTTTAGTGAATTAAAAAACTCTTCATAGATAAATAATCAACTAAATAAATAAAAAAAAAAAACGACCAGCATAGTTCTTGATGATTTCAAATCTAAAGACGAAATTCACAATTTCTCAAATATTGTTAATTTTTTTTTTATCAAAGCCAAAGATCCGATTAAAAAGGGAAAAAATGCAGCAAAAAAATAAAAAATAAATAAATGTACGGCGAAGTTACTAGTAAACACCTTAAAATGATGAAAAAAAAGGCATTTATCAGCGAAACCCCCGATTTTAGTGTTTGCCTCCCATGAATCAGATAAACACAAGATTCTAAAAATCTTAAGCTTAACTGGGATTATGAAGGCAAATTTCTTATTGAAGTAAAAAAAACAAAACAAAAAACGATTGTAGTAATCGATGGATTTCTGAGATCTCTATAAAATGAAAATATTTCTTCAATTTCGAAAGCAATAGTGGAATCGGAGAAGACTTTTCGCCGGCTGATGGATTATTTCAGAGGATTGTTTCTGGAATTGGTTGCTTCTTTCAGTTTTTATAGTCGAAGAGCGGGGAAGAAACCCTAGATCCGTTTTCTGAGTGAGTGTTTATTTTTTTATTTTTGCGCCTTTGGCCCTTTGTTTTTTTTTTATTTGTTTTTTCTCCCATAACTTTATGTGATTCACACCCCTAAACTAAAACCAATAACGTTTTTTTTTTTTTTTGAAAAAAAAGAAAATCAATTTATACTAATGAACTTTAGTTGATGTGTTAATTTGAATCCTGAATTTCTAATCTAATCAATTTCTACTCTAAACTTTAGTAATTGGTTCAATTAATACCATTTGTTAGTAAAATTTAGAGGTGTGCAAAAAACCAGAAAAATCGAAAAATCGGAACGAACCGAACCATCCGGTTTGATTCAATTTTTGCTTGTATTTTGGTTTTTATGGTTTAAATAATTATAAAATCGAATTTTTGATTTTGGTCCAGTTCATACTTTTAAAAATCGTATGAATCAGATTCGAACCATTATACAAGGAAATTTTTTTTAACCCTAATTCTATTTAAAAAAAATCCTCTCAATTGTCACTTGTGCCGCCTGTTGGTGGAAATGGTGATCCAACTAGGTGGTGAATGGTAGATGGCATGCAAGTGCACATGGTCAACAAGTAATAGTAGTGGTAAGTGAGTCCGTGTCCCACGAGGATAGATATTTGGGTTGCTTTGGTGCAAGATATGTTAAGTCTAAGTTGAGATTATCTACATGGAAATGGAGTGTTGGTGTGATGTGGGTGAGATTATCTTCATTTGCTTTATCATCAATTTCTTGCTCCAAAACATTTCCAATCAGCTCCAAAATATACATTAGACCTATCAAGACATATATTAACTGTAACAACCCGAGTTTTAGGTAAGGGTATTTTGGTCTTTTCCTCAATTTCGATCTAAATAATTTTATTTTTGGTTATTATTGACCGTCGTGTCGATACGAGTCCAACAGAATTGACTACGCTCAATTTCGAGTTCCAAGTAAAAAGATATGGCCTAAATACCGTTTACGTCCCTAACTCTTACTATTCATTCCAGGGGTATAATCATAATTTTTCAGCCAATCTTTTGACACAAAACCCTAGGTTACTATTCTTTTCTTTTCACATATTCAGCCACACTTCTCTGTCGTCTTCGTTTTTCGATGATTTTCCATTTCGAATTCTTCAAGGTAAATTCGTTAACTATTCCATTAATCGTTTGTTTTAACGTGATTTATGGATCAATACCAACCTTTGGCTGTCTCGTAATGATGAAAACAGTGACCTTTTAGAGCTCATCGGAAAATCAAGATTTGGTCTCGAGTCCCTCCGTTTCTTTGGTAATATTTATTGTTTTCATTCTACTTTGATTAGTTATCGATCTCGAGATTAATCACATGCTAATCGAATGAGAATTTCGTTGAATTTCCTTCCAAATAGAGCCTCGCCCGGACTGTTTTTCTCTTCGCCGGAAAATGGAAATTTTTCTTCACGGATTGCTTGGATTGAAGCCGTTTTTGCATGGGTTTTCATCGCTACGGGTGATCCGAGACGAGGGAGAACGTTCTTCCGAAGTTTGGGTAAGCTTTTGGTTTAGTTTTAAAGTTTTTTTTAAAAAAAAAATAGAAACGAAGAACAACTTTTGCGTTTCTTGCGGCTGGCTGGAGGTTAGGACCGGCTGGACTAGTCTAATTGGATCGGTTCAAGGCCTATTTAAGGCCCAATCGAGCCGGTTTTCGTCCCGTTTCTTCGGTTCTCATAAAATTGACTTTAAATTAATGTCAATACAGGTTTGGGGCACCTCTAGGATTTTATTTGGCATCGTTTGGAGTTCGATTACTTGCTTTATTTGCTATTAAGCTAGGTTAATTCCTACTTAAAGTGTTAAATTGAATTTCTTTTTGTTTGATTAATTTGCCTATGATTATTCGTATGACTTGAGAGATGCTTTTAATAGATATCTAAGTATTTTATGTGATTATATGGCTTTCGGTTATCATTTAATTATTATTTGAATTCGGCTATTTGATTAGTGATAGATAGAGCCTTTAGGTTTTACAACTTGTGAATTTATGCTTAATAAATATTAAATTTGTAGAGTGTATACTATGGCACGTATCATGAGTGGCCCTATACCCCACTATGATCATATTTTCAAGCGCATAGTATGACACGTATCATGAGTGGCCCTATACCCCACTATGATACATATATGCAAATTTAATTAAAACAAAGACTAAAGGAAATGTTTTAGGCAAAGTACCTTTATTTATAAACGAGGAATTGGGGATTTGGACTAGTATCCAATAGCTATTACATTTGGTGTGATTTCAATTTAGCTTACTTATATAAGTTGAAATTAATCTACAATGCCCTGTAAATTTAAATTTTGCAGGTAACGATAACAATGTTGGGAATCGAGGTGCGTGACGAGGATGGTGCTACATGGAGGCCTTAGGACTTATTCATTTACACATTTTTCTTTCGGATTTTCATTATTGGTTATTTTCCAATTGATTTGGGATATTTCATATTTATTATTTAACTCATTTATTTTATTTGTTTTTCATTAGACTTTTATTCCTTTAAAATGGCGCCACATTTAAATGTTTTGTTTTTACCTTTTATTGGATTATTTAATAAAAAGGCTTCCGCATTTATTGATTTTACTCTGATTTGTTTACAAATTGAAATTAGTTCCTTTAATTTTCATTTATTTATTTTATATTAAGTCGGGTCGTCACATTAACACATTTAAGCTCAACTTACATCAAAAAGGCAAAGAAAACTAAAAAGCTATGAAATAAAAGATAAATTATAAAAAGTCTTAAAACTAAACTAAACTAGTCTAAAATCTATTCATTACTCATCTATTCTTTTAAAATATTAACAAGATAAGGGCATTATAACTCTACTTTTATAGACTTATCACAGCCCCTTTCATACTTGTCTTTATAATCTATTCGTCGTCTCTACCCCATTCATTATCTTTTCTATTCTCAATCCCCCAATCAAATCTTCAATTGCCCCTCTCTCCATATATTCTCATTTTCCAGCCACCCCACCCTATTAACAACTTCTTTTGAATTTTGTCATTCCAACATCCATACAGTTCAACATCTTCTATATTTTATCAATCCAAGTTATATTCATAGAAGAAAAATCATCCATATGATCTTAATAGAAATCATATCTGGTTTTCTTGAGTTTATTCTATTTTTACATCAAATCTTACACAGGGCAAATAATATAAAAAGCCTTGAATTGCCGAAGCATAGTTAAAACTACAAAATATATTCATGTGTCCAATGGCCATCTTTCAACAGATAAGCATGTGTTGTGTGTCCCCTCCAATATCTCCCATTCTCATCACTGATCTCTCGCCCTTTTTCTCATCGGGGCAACCCGAATTTATTTATTTATTTATCTTTTCTTTTATTTTTTCAAAATAATAAGAATCAAAACCTTGAAGATTACTTGTGAAGAGAGTGTTGAGGTAGAGAGTTGAGAGGGTGTTGAGGTTTTGGGATTGATAAAAAAATACAAATGAAAAATTCCAAAAACCCAAAGTCATATATACCCAAATCGAGAGAATAAAGGTTTTTCAAACATTTTCCACCACCAACCGCCGCTCTCTGTCGTCGTGAGTGAGGGAGATAAAAGAGATAGTATTGAGAAGATAAGAAAATGGTTTCATGGAAGAAGAGAAGAAAAATATTTCATGGAAGAAGAGAAGAAAATAGTTTCATGGAAGAAGAGAATAAAAGAGTTTTTTAGACATTTCACAGCAAAATGTCAAAAAAGTTGAAAATGAGAATGGAGGTCAATAACCCTTATTTGTCAACTTTAAAGGTCAATCAAGCCAAAAACCCAATAAATTTGAGTTATTTTGTAATAAAATTTTAGATGAACAAACTAATACCCAATTAAACTTTTTTCTTTCTTTATTTTTTATTTGAAGTCTGTGAATTCAAGAAAAATATTTTGGAGAATTGGAAAATATGGTGGGAAAATTGAGGTATTTGATGTTTTTTCTGTTAAATAAATGTTGTGGCATAGGGAAAGGGAAATTTGAGAATGGTTAGGGGTGTTACCAGTCTGGTTCTTGACAAAAATCGGAACCGAACCCGTAAGCAAATAGTTCTAGTTCGGTTCCGGTTCCTTATCAGTCTGAACATATAAACTCCAAAAATCATAATAAAATTCATACCAATAATAGCAACCAATCCAAAATCATGTATTTCATAAATAATTCTATTCAAACTCATAAAATTCTTCCTCAAAATTCATATATATCACAAATAAATCAATCTAAACAATGTTTGGTTCCTATATTTTTTATTTTTTTTTATAATTATATGCATATCGGTCCAGTTCCGGTTCCTTATCAGTTCTAACTTCATAAAATGGAATCGGACCGATAGCTTATCGGTTCTTTCTTAAAAATGAGAACGGAACTGGAACCGCATGAACCAGTTCCGGTTCAGTTCCATGCGGTTCTGGTTCCTTTTGCACCCTTAGGAATGGTAATGAAATCAAATGTAATGAGAAATGGATAAAATTGTGGCGTGGGACTTATTCTAGCTGGGATATTATGTTCTTGAAGGAAGTGACACTACAAGAAATTGGAGCAATGCCGGCAAAATTTTTCACCGGTAAAGGCTATGTCGGCGAAATAATTTCGCTACAGACAATTCGAGACAAAAGCTTCGTCGAGTTAGGCTACGCTGACAAAATTTTGGTTTCGCCGACAAAGCCTATATATGACGTTTGCTTATATATTTAGGCTATGCCGGCAAATTTCACAATTTTTTTTTCTTTTTTTCACCTTTGCCAGCGTAATTCGCCGGCATTGCTACCTTTACCGGCGAATTTCGCCGACATAGTTTTTTTTTTTTTTACAATTCCATTTACTTTGTACTAATAGATTCAGATGCAATCGAAACCACCAACCTCTCAAATTGAGTTTTGAGCGCTCTACCATTTTTTGAGCTTACAAATCTTCATTTGAAAAAAAGTTTAAGGTGCTCTAAACATAAACTTAGTTCATAGCATGTAAATAGCCTTAAAATGTGCATGAAAAGTGCAAAGAGGCCATAACATGAAAACATAATGCAAACATATTTTTAATGAGAAACCAAGAATATCTAAGTATCGCTTAAAAAAAACCCATAACATCTTTAATCATAAATGATACACATTCACAAGTAATAAGTAAATCAACTATTGAAATATAGGAAGAAAAAAAGATAAGAGAAAACTCACCGTAAATGGCCAAAAATTACCGGGGAATTCAAACATCACCTCCTAAAAAAATAAACATATGATTTAGTTAGTATCATAAACAATAATAACAATTTTAGTTCTTAAAGAAAAAAGAAAAAGTACTTACGTTTTATCCACTATTGAATCACCAAATCCAAATTTAAAATTAAAAAAAACTATGTCAAAATCTTACAATCCTATAAAAATCAAAATTTCAAAATCAATCAATCAAAGTTCAAGATCAAATCATACCATGAATACATTTTCACACGTTCCTCTCGGCTTTCGATTTCATCCAAACATATGAAGAACTTGTCAATTACTACCTAAGGAAAAAGATTTCTTCAAGGAGGATAGACTTAGATGTCATTAAAATACTTATTTCCTACCTAACATCATCCTTTAATAAACGAATTATAAACATAAACCAAAAGCTCCAAAAAAATTTCAAACCCTAATATATAGAAACTATAGATTTAGGCTAAAAAACCTAAAATCATGCACCTTAAACCCGAAAATAGTAATAGTAAATGAGTTAGAGGCATGAAATGACAAAAAAAAAAAAAAAAAACTCACCTTGAATCGCCCTCGTCGCCGATGGGGGAAGAGAGAAACAAGGAAGAGAAAGAAAAGAAGAATGAGGAGGAAATGAAGGGGCTGCCTACGGGTTAAGGATTTTATCCCCAGGGGCTATGCCGGTGAATTTCTTTCGCCGACATAGCCCTTAAGAGGGACACGCGAGTCCCTCTTACTTTAAGTCGGAATGCCGGCGAAATTATTGCTTTATTTATAAAAAAAATAAAAAGAACTTTTTATTAGGCAATGCCAGCGAATTTCGCCAGCATAGCTAATCTATGCCGGAGAAATTCTTCGGCATTTCTTTATTAAAAATAAATTAAAATAATAAAAAAAAAATTCCTCCTATTAGGCAATGCCGGCAAAAACAAAAATTTCGCCGGCATTGCTTTAGTCTAATTTCACCGGCTTTTCTTTTTCTTTTTACCTATGCCAGTGAAATATCCAATTTCGCCGGCTTTTCTTCATCTATGTCGACGATTTACATTTCGCTAGCATTAGTTTGCCGGTAAAGACTAGTGTGAGAGAAAGTGAAGGGAGAGAAATTTGAGGGTTAAAAGGGCGGGGCGGGGGCTAAACGGGGTGGGAAAAAGATGAAAAATGCATGATTTATATATTTTTTTAAATGAAAAATCAAAATTTTCATTGATAGTAGTACGTAATAGACCATAAAAATAAACAAGTAAAACGCTCCATGATAATCCATATACAAATAAACCTAGGTAAATTAAATTACAAGAAAAAATTAAAGTAGATAAATGGGGTGGGGTGGGGTGGGGTGTTAAATGGGGAGAAAAAATTCCCCTGGCCCCCGCCCCGTTTAGTAAACGGGGGACAAAATTCCCTCGGTCCGCCCCCACCCCAGACCCATCCTCGTTTCTAAGCGGGTTTGGCGAGGTCGGGGGGTGCTGGGAGGCGAGGCTAGAATTTTAGCTTTCACCCCTAATTGGTGCATTTAACCCTTTCATTTATTCATTCAAGTGATATTATAAATCGTTTAATATATAAAAGGTGAGATGTTTAAGAAATATTTTTGAACCATTATATCCCCATTTGATCTTTAAATATTAGAAAATATGCCATTATTAATAACATTTACCCTTTATTAAACTTTCAATTTACAAAGTATGCCATTACCATTTAATTACATGTATTAATTATGTAGATTTATTTTTTAAATTAATGATCAATTTATCAATAATCCATATTATTATCATTTAAATAACATATTATATTCAATACATATACATTGTTGATATTAATTTGAATTTTCATGTATATTAAAGGTCAAGAAATTAAAAACATGTTCAAACTTTACAAATATTAAAAACTATACTTGAATATACTTATTTACCAATTTCTTATGAATATATATTTTATTTTTTTGTAATCATTTGACATGTTAAAAGATCCATATATTGCTATTTGTTTTTCAATTAAATAAATATTTTATTTTAAGTAAAAAGAAAATAAAAGAATTTTCAATTTTTTTTTATTTTTAATTAAAAAACATGGGTAGTTTACCGTTTAAATTTATTATTTTTTCTATAACAAAACAAACAAAGAACAAAACTAAAAGAAAGTAAAAGAAGAACAAAAAAACAAAATCGAAACTCTAAATATAATGAGAGTAATTCTTTTCATTTGTTATTAGATTAAAATAATTTATACAATATATTTAATCAATTATAATTTTTTTATTAAAATTAAAATAAAGTTAAAAATATGATTAAGTTTTCCAATAAATTAAATATATTCTAATTAATTTCATAAATGTTGGTAGAATGAAAATTAAAACTTCGTACATTCATTTAAATTTTAATAAATTGAAAAGAAATATATATGCAACACATAGTATGAATTTAGTATATTTAAATTAGTACTATTTTATCAAAATTAGTGAACGATGAAAATATAGATAATAAAAAATTAAAAAGATATGATACGCCAAATATAACATAATAATTTTTTTTTCTAAAGTATATAGGATTTGACATTTTTCTAAGTTCATAACCATAATCCTTTCCCCATGACATGACGTACTTTCTTTCTTCATGAGGATATTATATTATATATTTATCTAAAACTAATTTTCTTTTTCACCTAAAAACAGACAATTAACATACGAAAGATAAATTTCAATGGTTTGAACTTTATACTCCCTTCCCCTTGAGGTCGAAGGTTCGAGTCACCCCTCCCCCATTTTGATGTAATCTAAAAAAGAAAAAAAAAAACACAGACAATATGATTTTCTTAATACCTAGTATGTGTCTTGATGAAAAGCTTGATATGTTTTCAACCAAAAATCCAATTAGAAAACAAACCCAAAACAGCAAATGCAAAAACAAGACCAAATCCAACTATGTTAGTGCTGAGCTTCATCTTGTCTTTGATTTCTCCATACTCAGATATTGTACTAAATTGAGTGGTCTTTTTCTTCCTTTTTAATGTTTTCTCATCATGTTTCTTGTTCAGGAATTCCCCAACTATTCCCAAGCTTGGCTTCAACACTGCATTCATCCACTCCTCCGCTGCCTCTTCTCCCGATTTCTCGAACACGGCCGTTGCATCGATACGGTGGATTCCCCACCCGAGCTCGTCTCTTAGCCTATGTATTTTCCCATACTGACGATATGCAAGCTTGCAAGTATTGTCTTTGATACCTTGAATTGCATCCTTAAGCAACTCCTCTTTATAAGCTTCCTCATTTTTCTCAGCTTGGAAGTAGCTGTCCATCTCAGGAACCCCTATTGACCTACGTATTCCACGGCTATAATCAGCCCCGGGAACGTACATTCCCCGAACCTCCTCGATTAGCCCAGTATCCACCATCTGATCGACTCGTTTTGCGATGTACTTGTATAGAACCGGAAGAGAAACGTCGAGCCAAATGAAGCAACAGTCGTATCTAGCACGAAAATCTGTTATCGGGTTTTCGACCAAAGCTTCGATATAGTTGTTCGACCCTCCGACGATGATTGGAAGCCGTCCACGTTCGATAATTTGCGCTATCGTATCTTCAACATGACGACAGAATTCCCCGGCTGTCAAGTCCGCATCGGGGTCCTCGATGATGCCGAGAAGATGGTGGGGCACGCCACGGCGATCGGAGTCAGTAATCTTGTTGGTGACGACGTCGAGGCCTCGGTAAAATTGAATCTTGTCGGAGTTGATGATTTCGGAAGGGAAGAAGGTGGCTAAGTCGACGGAGAGTTTGGATTTTCCAGTGGCAGTGCTGCCCATCACAAACACTATTTTGTGTTTCTTGTTGCTGAGGTACTCAAAGTTGTCTCTCATCTTGATTTCAAATATTAACTGAAAATATATACCCACTCATAAATCAAAGAGAACTAATTAATCAATCAATTCATAATTATTCTAGCATAAAAAAAAAACCATGTGTATAGTAAGAATTAAGAATCAATCAATTCATATAATTAGTGCATAAATAATAACAAACTATCAAAATAATTATATATGGATATTAATTAATGAGGCTAGCATCATTCTCACTTCAAATAATTTAGTAAAATCTGCATTTATTTTGATAGTATCATAGTAGCATTATTTATAGAAATTTTTCTACCGAACGGTCGTCACTGGTCCATCGTCAAATCTCTATACTATTCTCCATAGTATTATTAAAAAAAAAATCATAGAGAAAAACGGAGTAGGGACGGGATGATAAACTATTAGATCGTCTATACTACATTGTGGTTGACATTTTCATAGTTATATTATCTATTAAATATGATAATATTTTATAAAAATTGATCAATAAAAGAATAAAAGATGGAGAAGCTCCTCCAAATAAGTTCGTAGGCAAGTATTTTTCTTTTCATAATTATCATAAGCATAGTTTCAATAAAAGAATTTAAAACAGTGTCACATTAAGAAAATAATGTAATACAGGATAATGCATCCCAAAGATATTGGATGAGTACGATATAATACAATAAACACATATAATAATTTCTCAAGATATAAAGAAGGTAAATTATAGAAAAATATAGATTATGAAGGAAGATAGAGATACATGCATGGTAAGAAGAAAAAAACATGAATTATGAGCGAGAGAGAGAGAGAGAGAGAGATACCTAAGTTGGTGGATTTGGAAGGTTAAAGATCTTGTGGGGGCAGCCAAAATTGATGAAAATATTTGTTATGAAACTATATAATTTATATAAAGAATTCACAAGCCCTCAGATTTCATGTTCACTCATAAAATAAATTAAATTTTCTTATATCATTTATGGAAAGTTTATAAAAACCACAAGATATTCTAATTTTTTGTGAAAAATTCAGTGGTTCATTGTACTATTTGTTTAACGCTTAAGAGTACTATTTGTTTAACGTTAAAGATTTTCCGACCACTGTCTCATTTACAAATATTCCATCTCCCATATATGTCAATCAAAATAAGATTAGTATGAAGTGTCAAAAAAATAAATAAGATAAATATTATTTATTATTATGCCATATAGAGATTCATAATATCAATTAAACATATTTTGAATTATATTTATAGTATTAATAGAGATAAAAAGCGTAAACAACTCGCCGAGTCTCGTCACGTTACGATCGGGACATCGACCGAAATATCGATAGTAGAATTAGTATAATGTAAGCTAAAGAAAAGAAGGTGAAAAAGAAATAGGATGTTTAAGTCGATTTGTTAGAGGTATTTAACGCGAATTGTGTAACGGTTTGATTATTTGAAAATATTTGAGCTTTATTAAAAATTATTAAAAGTCTCAATTTTACCAACTTTATTAAGATAAGAAGTGAGTTTTTATAGTTTTTTCCATTTATCTACATTCTTATATATAATATATAACATTCTCTAATTGAATATATTAATATAATCTGTATTTCTACCATATACATTTTTTGATACGTTTTTTGTTTTTTTTTTCTATTGAGATGATCTGATAAATATCATACGTTATAAACCAGTAAAGATATACAAGGTAACCAGTTGAGTTTTTTAAGAAATTTTTTGATGAGCATTAGGATTCATACCATAAAATAAAATTAGGTTTTGTTATTTACTTTTTTAATTATCATAAATAATATAGAAAGTGTGAAGTGGGTTTAGATTGGACCAAAAGTAAAAAGTAAAAAATTTTACCAATTAAATTTTAATATATCAATATGACATCTTCTTCTTGGGCTGCACATATACGGGAAGCGGTGGAATATTTTTTTAAAAAAGTAATGAAGCGGTGAAATGTGCATATATATCTAAATTTTTCTTTAAAAAAAACTTGAAATTCTTGCACAAGTTCTTCCTTGACCATATCATTTCTGCAGTCATTTTCTATAAATGTAACAATCATAAAAGCACTTGTGTTAACATGTGGTGATAAAAAGACATTTTGGGGTGTTTGGTGTGAGGGTTAGGGTTGGGTGGCCCAGGAGTGCTCAGGGGGGGGGAATGCATTCCCCGTCCCCATCCCCGCTACCATTCTCCGTCCCCATCCCCGGTAAATTCCCCGTTCAAAGAGGTCGGGGACGGGGATTCCCCGCGGGGAAATCACGGGGAACGGGGATTTTAGCGGGGAATTTTCCCCGTTTAATTTTTTAATGAAATACCTATTCAATTGATAAAATTCTGATACAATCGATATTTTCTAGTTTTCACCTAAAACAAATAAAAGTACAACAAATTACAATAGAAAAAAAAACAAAACAAAAATCAAAACAAATTTTAAAAAAATATTTAAAACAGTTTTAATAAAAACTTTTTTAAAAAACAGTTTATAAAACAGTTTTGTTTTAAAACAATTTTGAAAAATGTTTAATAAAAACAGTTTTGAAAAATGTTTAATAAAACAGTTTCAAATTTTTTTTTATAAAAAATGTTTAATAAAACAGTTTTAAAAATAAAAAATAAAAATACTTTTTCAAACATATGTAAAAATAAAAATAATAGATTGAGCTTATATAAAAATATTTTAAAATAAATTATATATTTATTTATTTTCGGGGATTTTATCGGGGATCGGGGTCGGGGACCGCATTCCCCGTCCCCATCCCCGAAACTAGAACGGGGAATTTTTTTTCCCCATCCCCGTTAGGAACGGGGATTCCCCGTCACTATCGGGGCGGGTCCCCGCGGGGAAAATGAACACCCCTATGGGTGGGGTTGGCTTAGATAGCTTAACCCATGTTTGGTGGAAGGATTAGCAATAGTAGGATTTGGGTTTACTTACCCCTTGGATTTTAAATAGTAACTTCATGGGTTTGGTTAAACTCATGGGTTTAAATAGTAAAAATGAGTTTTTTTTTTTTTTTTTTTTCTTTTAAGTAAAAATGGAGAGTTTGCAAACCAAATTGTAAGTTTTATGATATTTGACTAAAAAATAATTCTATTAAGTTTTTTAATCTAAATAAATACATAAATAATTGTAATAAAAAAATAAATAAATAAATAAAATAAATAAATACATAAATAATTTAATTATAGAGTGATTCATAAATGATTTTTTGTACTCAATAATTCATTTAAAAAAAAGAAAATCATATTTTTTAGTTCTTGAGATGTAACTTATTTATTTATTATAAAATATTAATTAACCGTTGTAATGTTATAATTATAAATTTTTAATCACTTTTTACCAGTTTTTTGTGTGCAAATGATCAATTAATTTTATTATTTAGAAACCACCACATTGTAAAATTAATTATTGAAAAATTAATTAATGATATTAAATTAAATAAAATTAATATTATCAACTATATTTATTTATAAGTTTGGATTTCTTTTTTAATTTCCTTTTAAGTATTATTTATAAGTTTGGATATTTTTCTAACAAAATTTGAAAAATTAATAAATTCTATTTCATAAGATCCAAATAACTTTGATAAGAAACATCAGTGTGCTTTTGCAAAAAGAAAATATCAGTGTGCTTTTTATTGTATAATGACATGAGAGAATAATTCAATGAAAACAAATTTATTAATTTAAAAATGTATATTTTATCATAACTTTTAACAATTTAAATGAGTATATATAAATGAATTAATTAAAGAGTGATGAATAAATAATTCATCATAAATGCAAGAAAATCATTTTTTAATTACTATTTATTAATTAGCTAGTTAAATAATAATTAATGTTTTAATATTATAACTAAAATTTAAAATAATTATTTTATCAATTAATTATTATTTTCTTGTTGAAATGATCAATTTAATTAGTTTAAAACTCAAAATTTTAGAAACTCACCTCATTCCATATCCAAACATAGGTTATTTAACCCCAAGTTTATATAACCCATACCCCTATACATCCAAAACATAAACTATCTAAACTCAGGCTTCACAACCCCACCCCACCCTACCCTACCCTACCCCTCATTCCAAACACCCCCTTTGTGATTTTATTTTTTTATTAAATCAGAATAACTAAATTCATACAAACCCACATCACGGGGAATCAAATAACACTTTTAAAATCATAGAGACTAAATTAACACAAATATCAAACCATAAAGACTAAATTACTAAACCAAATATTGATGCTCAACTATATTTGAAATCGGAAGTTATCTTTACAATTGAAAACCAATTTTTGACCCTGAAAATTTACCGATTATTTTTATGAAATTTTTATTTGATCTGGTCTCTGAGAACCACTATCCTGCATAAACCCTACCCTAAATACCTCGTGTTGGTGGAGACAGATTTATTTTTTGATCTCACCCATCCTCACTTGATGACATTAAGGATGTATTACTTGTCTCTACGATGATTTTTGAGGATCTAATTTAACAATTTAAGGATGTAATTTGTCAAATTAAATTTTACGGGTTCAATTTTAACACTTTATAAAGTTCAGGGGATCAATTATGTTCAAATTGAAAGTTCAAGAATGTAAATGTTAACCTCAGTAGTTCAAAAGATGGTTTATACAATTTTTTTTGTAAACACAATATGGGGAGAGAGATTGAACCACACACTTGAAAGTGAGGATACATACTTTTATCACTAGACTACACCTTGATTGATCACTTCCCTTACCACCACACGTATTCATCATTGCTATAAATGTAAAATACACTCATGCACTTTGAGTTATTGTTAAATCATACCCGTGCACTTTAGTAAAATTAAAATCACACCCTTCAAACTCAGGGCTCTTTCTCATCTTCTTCATTTGAACAAAGTAAAAAAAAAAAAAAAAAAACCTCCCTTATCCCCCATTGTCGCCGCTCATAGCTTCTTTCAAGGGTCGGATCATCTCAACTTCGTTTTCAACGATTTCTTTTGCTCTCTCAGTTGTGTGTTTTGGGGTCACCCCAATGTTCTTATTTATAGAAAAACTAAGGTCTTAGAAATTTTTTTGAATATCTTTTAATTATTAATTATCAAATAATTAAATAAATATATTATAAAATATATTTTGAATAATTAAGATATAATATCTTATTCCATAATAAGATATTCCCATATCATAATTTAAATTAATCCTTATTAATTTAAATTAATTATTCCATATATTACTCATTTAAATTAAGATATTCCATATATTTTAAATAAAATAAAATGTAAATACTTGGTTAAAAATTAACCAAAGTGGCGTGTGACCCACCCATGGGTTACACACCCATATCATCATCTCCATGACCATATTGGACATTTTATTTTTCCTTTTTATTTAATAGAACAATTCCATTAAATATTTAAATAAATAAAACTCTTTTTTTTATTTAATTCCTCTTTAATTTGACTACCTCAAATTAAATATTTAAATAGACTCCGGTATTTAAATCCCTATTAATTTTGGACAACTGCAAAATTAATTTAATTAAATAGGCTTTTCTATTTAATCTCTCTATTAAAATAATTAAATAGACTCTTCTGTTTAATAAATAATTAAATAGAGTCCTCTATTTAATTTCACCATTAATTAAATAGACTCCTATATTAAATTTCATTTAATTAATAAAATAGACTCCTCTATTTGTATTTGCCTTAATGAATTTTGACAACCTCAAATTAAATGTTTGAAACCATTTTTCCAAAGAAAATAATCCTTATTAATTTATGTTCTCAATTACATGCGTTAACTCAGATGACTTAATGAACCTAGAGGACTAAGCTCCAATGATCTAGAATTACAATGATCAAATGTCTTTAATCAATTAATTCTTTTTCATGAAGAGATTTTAATGCGTCAACATGAGCATAGCTCAATTGGTTTGGCATATACTCTCTTCCCCTTGAGGTCGAAGGTTCGAGTCCCCCCTCCCCCACTTTGATGTAATCTCAAAAAAAAAAAAAAGAGAGAGATTTTATAAATAATAGGACAAATGTCACACGTTTATTAAGCCACATCAATATTGAGTTATCTTCATACGCACAAGTATGGAAAGTATTTTCTGTTAAAGAAAGGGAATTCATAGATTCTCTAAAGGAAGGTATTAAACAAGAGAGAATTCTCAAAATATTCAAATGCTTAATAATATCAAAGTTACGAAATACTACCCTAAAATTAGTTATTTATAGTTTTACGAATAAAACTAAAAAAAATAACTAATTAAGTTATATAGTAAAAGGATATTAGTTTAAAGTTAGACCTATACTAATTAACTAATTAAAATATACCTTTTTTATTGTTATGTGCCTCTTCTCATTGGTGCATTTATAACATATTTTATTATATGTAATAAATATGTGAAATTCATGAGTCGTTACATCCAAATAGAAATAGACCACATTAAAAAGTAAATAAAGCCTCATTTGGTTCGCAATTTGAAAAACATAATTTGAATTCAGTGGATTCTAATGAATTTAGAGTTCTAATCAATGAATTTGTTGATTCCAAAACTGTGTTTGGTAACAGATTCAAAATTTAGAATTAGAATTCAGAAATTTAAAATATGTGTTTGGTTGGTTATTCAGAAATTAGACTGTGAATCAAAATAAGTGTTTGGTTCAGTATCCAAATCTCAAATCCAACTATATTTATATTTGTTAAAGTAATTTCCATACATCATATTTCAAATATACTATTAGATTTCATTTGTAAAAATATAATTATATTTATTAAATGAGTTTGATAAACAATTTACAATTTAGCTTAGTTTAATGACAATAATTCTTATTTCTTCAATCTATCCATTCATTTCAATAAATAGAAACGCACAAAAGCCTTTGAAATATACTTCAATTTATAATATCAAATTGCTTATAAAATAATATTACAAGCTACAAGTATACTTCACTCACACTCATTACTCTCATTGAATCAAACTCATATCCTAAGCTCGTTGTGCTTTTTGGAAATAAGCGAATTTGGCTGCATCAACCTCTAACTCGTTTCCATCTGATAGGCTTCCATTGATGATTATTATGCATAACCTCTTTGCTCACAAAGATCTTGAAGATCCGATATCTAGATCACCAACAAAGTTTCTCACATCGACTAATAAAACCTTTTCATGTAATACACCAAAGGACCCAAACTCCTGTCAAATAAAAAAAATTGAAAAAATTAACAAAAGCTCATTAGGTACTTAAACAAAATAAGGAAAACTCCACATGTACTACACGTAGGTTAGTTATATATAAGAGTGAAAAGTACCCAAGGACTTGGTTAAAATTGCACCACTTTTGTTCATTAACTACATGAAGTTGTATAGTAGTAGTATAACTAAACACAAAGTTCTTGTTTCTTAAAACTTTTCTCCTTCTTGGACGATAGTCCTTCAAATAACCCAAAACAAATTTTAACAAATAGGTGATGAGTGACTTGATTTGTTACCTTAAAATAGACCAAAACAAGTTTTGACAGGATTAAAAGTTAATTCCCTCACCTAGTAATAAAATATGAAAAGTGTCATTTGAAATCATACCATATAAGAAATCACCTCGCCTATACCATCTAATTTAAGCCTCAAAACAGCAGTAAATAACATATTTTAAGCCACTAAAATATTTCACAATATTATAACAACTTTTAGGTCCACAAAACTGTGTAAAAATGACCGAAAACTGCTACTCAAAACTTTGAAAATGACCAATGTTTACAATTCTAGCTAATAAACAAATTCTCATTATCATGGAAAAAACTAAAGTAATGAACACAAAATGAGTTTCATGTTACACTGAATCTTTATATAATATCCATTCTTCCATTTACCATTCAACCCAAGTTTTCTTCTCTAATTTCTTTATTCAATATGAAATCATCCTCTATATTAAATGGCGACATCAAACAACTTCGTCTTCTTCTTCTCCACAGCCTTAACTTACCTCTTTTTCTTCCTCAACTTCTATTACACCTCAGCGTCAACCTCAATCCCAACTTCATCGGCCAAGATAGAGATGGAAGACTAGTAGAACTAGAGGAATACATGAAAAATCAAGATCCAATCAGAATTACTAACCTGATCTTTGATTCTTAATACAACAGATCTACCATTCTTTATACTGCATCTACACCTCTCGCTTGCAATTTCGCAGACTAGAGGAGGAAACAAGAGAGTGAGATTTTTTGTCTTTGAGAAAAAAGCCTTTTCAGATTATTCAAAACTATGAAGGAATGAAAGAAGATCCAATTTCTTTTTCAGAGCTTCGTTATCGTTTGTCAATTGAGGAAGAGAATTTTATTTTTTAAGAAGAAGAAACGTTATGTCCGAACTAAAATGATGGGATTCATTTTTTTCATTAAAGTGAATCCTGTGTATCCAAAATTTTGGATTCAACAAAAATGTGAAAAAGATTAAAATACAATTCGGATTTCAACCAAACGCATATTCATGCAACTCCTCTTATTTTATAAATCTGGATTTATAAAATTGAATTTGAATTTCATACCAACCTTAAGAGTTTTTATTCACTGGTGAGGAGGTAAGTTTGTTCCAAATTAATTAAAACAAAAATTTATTAAAATAGTATCTGTTTTTATTTTTACAAATATAAACCTAAGTATTTATTTAATTCTTTTTAATAGATGGGTGAGCTACAACTGTGAAAGATTCTAGAATTTTATATGAGGGGGAAATAAATACATATAAATATAAAATTTATATTATTTTATGTAAAAGGTAATTTCTTATTTAAATTCATTAATAGAGAGACTTTCTTCCGACCAGCATTTTTGGCAAGTAATATTTCTATCTAATTATTTAATTAAAACTTCTCATCTCCCAAAAAATTTCATATATTTAATTTCTATCTAGCATCATCAAATATAATATCATCCTAAAAAAATACTTATCTTCTCACTGGTCCTCGGGACTTTTCAATGTGTCTCATTCCTATCAAATTAAACATGTAAGTGGGTCGCGTGTATTTAATTAAAAAAAAATATTTATTATCTATTAATATAATTTATCCACTAGAAATAAGACATGTAAGAAAGCTAGTGAAACTCCTGCTCGTGAGTACCCAAATATTTTCTCCTATCCTTAATATCAAGATATCAATTCTATCAATTACTCTCTTTTCTCTCCACACACCTTTAGTGACCGTTTGGGATAGGTTTTTTGAAAACGTTTAAAAGCATTTTTTAATCGTTATCAAAAACATTTTATTTATTTAAAACACTTCCAAAAGTTATCTCAAACGCCAAACGGATACTTAGGACGTGTTTGGTTTGCAATCCAGATTCAGTTTTATGAATCTGGATTGAATGGATAAAAAGAATCTGCTTTGTTTTGTGTTTGGTTTACAATCCAGAAAAAACCAATTTGGATTCAATTTCTTTTTTAGGCTAAAAAATGAATTCAACTAAAACAAGAATCCAAAATATCCAAATCAAAAACTGAAAAACACAGATTGACCTCACCCACACAATTTAATTCACCGGTTTGAACACATGAGTTAAAAATACGAGTCGGGCCCATTTTCTGGGTTTGGGTCGGGTTGGGCCCGTTTTTCAAGGTTCCCGATCCGTTCTAGATTTTATTTATTTAATTAAATTTTTAATTGCATGTTTTTAAGCTAATTTTTAACTTTTCAAACTTAAACTTAATTCTAAAGTGATGGAAAAAAAGTTAATTTATTTTTTCAATATATCCTATTTTTTATTTATATTTTGTTTTTATAATTACATATAAGATTAATTTAAATATAAAAAATAAAATAATTAATATATATATATATATATGTTTTGGAGGTTGTTGCTCACATTTTTCCTCTGCTTATTGTACTAATGTATGTTATTTGAATAACGCTATTGAAGGTTTTCAATGCCCAAATGATCTCTCCATTCAGTGTGAAAATATTTTTTCAGATTCTCTTTTATTGAGAAATTCTCTCTTTGGTTGCACTAGGTTCTTATGAATTTTAGAATGGATCTCGTTGTGTCTTGTATAGTTCTCCATTTGGAAAAAAGTGAGTTGTTTTAATCTAAAGAGTTTATTTGATAGACTTGCAATGCTTCTATTATCTTTATTATAATTTTTTTAAAAAGAAAAATTTATCCTAAGAATGAGAATAGTTATAGTTGATGCGGATAAAGATGTTTTCAATTTATAAGTTATGAATTATTAGTTTTTTCAAACTTAAAAATGAATGATTTAAGGTTGGAAGTATTATTTTCACACTGTTCTGATTCATAATTTTATTTTAAATTTTTTCAGTAACCAACCAAACACATATTTCAAATTTCTGAATCTCAATTATAAATTCTGAATCTGTTACCAAACACAATTTCAGAACCAACAAATTCACAGAATACAACTCTGAATTAATTAGAATCCACTAAATTCAAATTCTGCTTTTCAGATTGCATACCAAACAGGGCCTTAATCTCCTTTCCTTTTTTTCTCACGATCCTTTCATCTCTTTATATCTTCACTCTTTCTTCATCCCTCACTTCTCTTGCTCTTAACCAACGTGTTTGTCTATAGCTTCCATCGATGGATGAGCTCCTTAAACAAATCGAGAAAAGCTTCATTTCAGCTTAGGTTTCTCCGACGTTTTTGAACAGCCCCAAACATCAATTGTCTCTTTCTTTATGTTTGGTCGCGTAGCTTCCATGGAGGATTTCTCAAGTTAACCTCCATCTATACAAGTACCGACTTCGCCGTAAAAGTTTTTTGACGCTGAAGGAAAAACATCCTTCTATTTTATTTTAGTGTTAAATTATACAAAATGTCTTTAACATTTAGGGTTTGTTTCAATTATGCGTCTAATGTTTTAAAAGTTTCAGTTCTACCCTTAATCTTTTAATTTGTTTCAAAAATACCATTTGTTAGTAATTTTCATAAAGTTTTAATAGCAAGTTAAACGTTACAAGAAAAAATAGAACTTTTTAAATATTCAGGGGTATAACTGATACCGACTGCATTTGATATATTTTACCTCTAATATTTTAATTTCCATAAAATTTGATGAAAATTGCTAACAAATGGTATTTTTGAAACAAGTTAAAAGATTGAAGTTATAATTGAATCTTTTAAAACGTTAGGGGTAAAATTAAAACAAACCATATAAGTTAGGGGTATTTAGTATAATTTAACCTATATTTTATTTTATTTTTGATCTTATTATTTGGGTTAACTTTCTCCTATTTTCTTTATGTGGTTCTTTTTTAATATTTTATCCTATTTGTTTTTGCATTTTGAGAAGGAAGATGGTGAAAAATAGAGATATAAGTTTCGTGATTATTCATCGTGTATTTGTTCTTGTTTGATAAATAATTTGATCTGAAGAATATAATGAATAAAAAAATAGTAATAACAAAATTAATTATACGGAAATATATATTATTTTAATTTTATAAATAATTAAATACTAATTAATAGAGGTTTTTATCGTGAGAATTCTAGAATACCATCAATTTTGAAGTTAATATGTTTTTCTTAAATTTGGGCATTTATAAATACTAGGTTTTTCACACGTGCCATGCACGTGGGGGCACGTGACTTGTCTTTCAAATTTTATAATAAAAATGTCAATATTATTATGAAGTTATTTTCTTACCTAATATTTTGAAAATTCAAATCTTATAATGAAATGGAAGAAATTAACGTAACTCATATTAAAAAATATCTTTAAGATGAAAAAAAAAAGTAAATTTCATGATTTTATATCATCTCGTTAGTCATACCTAATATTCATTTCCTTTCCATAACTCTATCCTCAAACATCTAGTTTTTTGTTTTTAAATTGGTGTGTTAGTTCATTTCTATTTACATGTATATATATATATATATATATATATATATATATATATATATATATTAAATTAAAAGTGAAAATTTCAATAAAATTTTAATTCAATTAGTGAGTTACAAAACTTTTCTATCACTCATTTATTTGGGGTGTACAAGACGATATGCTATGTCCTTTGGTTTGGATCTTTTAAAAAATAATTACACTAATGTAATTATATATATAAATTAGAGAGAGATTGTTTTAGTGTGTGTTTTCCCCTGCTTGACTTAGTCTAAATATAATTAAAAAAAAAAAGAATTAGGAAGGGAAAGGTTTGTTAGAGAAAATAGTAGACGAAAAGTTATTAAAAATTGATTTGATTGTTGGGTTTGATTTTAAATTTAATAAGTCTTTGAAATTATTTATTTTATAAATATGACCAATAAATTATTACTAAATTAATTTTTGAAATAAGCTCATGATAAAATATATTTGAAATATTTATTGAACGAAGATAATTTTAGTTTATTATATTTAATTAATTTAATAATAAGAAAGTATATTTAGAAAAATTTAGATAGTATAAATTTTTTTTATTGTATTTAATTAATTGTAATAATTGGTAATAATATTCAATTATTAATAATAAGAAAGTATATTTAGAAATTTTTTGATAGTATAAAATTTGTTTATTGTATTTCATTAATTTAATAATAAGAAAGTATATTTAGAAAAATTTAGATAGTATAAAATTTGTTTATTGTATTTAATTAATTGGTAATAAAATGATTATTAATTTTGAATGATGGCAATATAAAAATTTACATGAATTATAAGGGTAAAAAATGGAAATCAAAAGTTTTTCCTATAAGCCACTTTTTAGATAAACTAGGTTTTTCACACGTACCATGCACGTGGGCCACGTGGTTTGTCTTTCAAATTTTATAATAAAAATGTCAATATTATTATGAAAGTTATTTTCTTAACTAATATTTTGAAAATTCAAATTTTATAATGAAATGGAAGAAATTAACGTAACCCATATTAAAAAATATCTTTAAGATGAAAAAAACCTAAATTTCATGATTTTATATCATCTTGTTACTTATGGATGATGGATACATGTAGATGACTAAAGATTAATAATGATTTTATATCATCTTGTTACTCATACCTAATATTCATTTTCTTTCCATAACTCTATCCTCAAAACATCTAGTTTTTTGTTTTTTAAATTGGTGTGTTAGTTCATCTCTATTTAGTATATATATAGTAAATTAAAAGTGAAAATTTCAATAAATTTTTAATTCAATTAGTGAGTTACAAAACTTTCCTACTACTCATTTATTTGGGGTGTTACAAAATGGTATGCTATCTCCTTTGGTTTTGATCTTTTAAAAAATAATCACACTAACGTAATTATATATTTAAATCAGAGAGAAAGTTGTTTTAGTGTGTGTTTTCCCAAGCTTGACCTAGTCTAATATAATAAAAAAAAGGAATTAGGAAGGGAAATGTTTGTTAGAGAAAATAGTAGACGAAAAGTTATTAAAAATTAATTTGACCGTTGGATTTGATTTTAAATTTAATGTTTATGAAATTATTTATTTTATAAATATGACCAATAAATTATTACTAAATTAATTTTTGAAATAAACTCATGATAAAATATATTTGAAATATTTATTGAACGAAGACAATTTTAGTTTATTGTATTTAATTAATTTAATAATAAGAAAGTATATTTAGAAAAATTTAGATAGTATAAAATTTTGTTTATTGTGTTTAATTAATTGGAAATAATATTAAATTATAATAATAAGAAAGTATATTTAGAAAATTTTAGAAAGTATAAAATTTGTTCATTGTATTTAATTAATTTAATAATAAGAAAGTATATTTAGAAAAATTTAGATAGTATAAAATTTGTTTATTGTATTTAATTAATTGGTAATAAAATGATTATTAATTTTGAATGATGACATTATAGAAATTTAAATGAATTATGAGGGTAAAAATGGAAATCAAAAGTTTTTCCTCTAAGCCACTTTTTAGATAGTATATAGATGAGACATCTTGAATCTCCTGGTATCTATAAATTACCATAAAAAAAGAATTTAGGCCTAGTTTACCCAACAAGCATGAGAATAAATTAGAATGAAAAATAAATTATGTGTAAAGACCTGACTTTTCAGAGTAATAAATAAACACATTTTTAAGCAGCGGAAGACTCGATAAATAACATTTATTGAAAGACACAAATCAACCAAGTCAAATAACCATTTATTAAAATAATAACTCCGGAGTTAAAATCCTTAAAAAAATATCAATGAACTAAGGCATAGTTCTTAAATCATTCAAAACAAATAAAAGTAAAAAAAATTCTTAAAAAACAAATAATCCAACTAAAACCAATAAAAGTCCAATACTTTATTCATTAACAAAATGAATAACGAATAAGCAATAGATGGCCACCACGACATGAACCCTCATCTCTTCTACTTCATCAACCGCCACCTCTCGGTCCATTGTTACCTGAAAAACAACATTATAGCACTGTGAGGCTAAAGCCAGTGAGAAAACAAATTAATCAAGAGGTAAGATTCAAATAGTCTCTAAACAAACCAAACCGAAGTCCCAACACTCAACACTCTCCAAAATCTCTTACGCTCAAGCCTCACTTAAAACTCAATCTCAATACTTTACATGAATAGTTCCATATTCAAGGCCTCATCATAATTACTCTTCTTCTCAACCCGACATTAAAACATTCTAATCTATCGATTAACATAAAGCTTATATTAAACTACACTAGCATGCATCACTAAAAAGGCGGTCCCTCGAGACTACTATCACTTCTTAGTACCTGGTTATAGTTGCATCTATAACTATATCCTCTAATAAATCATTCTTACGATCAATGATTATTGGCACTTGGTTATTAATCTTTTTCATAACTGAAATGATATAGTATTAAGCTCGTAGCCTTAATACTAGTAAGCACAATCTGCAGACAATCAATTCTCCAACTTTATCAACAACTAACGTGCATGTCATGCTCTTTATAATCAATATAAAATTCATAATTATGAATCAAAATGTAGCAGCCCGATCAAAAATACAAACAAAACACAAAAATTACCGAAAACGGGTAAAACTGTCGAAAAGCCAAAATTCACTAAAAATACTTTCTAATTGATTCTCTTGACCATAAACAACCTTAAACTCCAAAATAATCCCAGAAAACAAATGAACTTCCATCAGAATTGATTTAAACAAAGAGTCATACAATTTCCACCGAAAAAGCCTAAACTAGTCTTAACCGAAAATTTAGTTTTCTTAATTTATTTCTCATACTTCCAATGTTCATATTCAATATAAAAATTCCATAATAATATAAATAAATATAAGAAAACATTTTACTAAGGTTTGAGCTTTAGATTTCTCCAAAACCTTAACCGTCAGTTAATCCGTTAACTCACCTTTGTCAATGCTTTCCGAATTAATTCCTCAACGGTCCAGACCTGAAACGAACATCTAAATCTATTAAAAACTATCCTAAAACAGTAGCAAATAAATCATAGAGGTTCGAGGTTCGATGGCACGAAGAACGGGACAACCAAACTATGAAAAAGATCGCCGTTTAAACGGGACAACAGCCACGGCGCTGCTGCCCCTACCGCAGCTGAACCTGGGCTGTTTGGTCTCGGTTTGGTTGCAGGTCGGTGGTGGGGCTTTCAATCGGTTCAAGGTAAATCGAAATCGATTAACGATTTGGGTTTCAAATCCGTGGGTGATATTGATCGGTTTGAAATAAGGCCTAGGTTCTTGAAATTCAAGAATGGCTAAAAACATAAAAAAAATCCAGAATTTAATTAAAGAGAAAATTGATTATAATCTTACCCAAACTCAAAGATAACGATTCCAACAATCATCGGATTCCGAAGCAACTCGAACATGTTTCAACCCGAATACCTATTGATTCAAAAATCGTCAAAACCAACCCTTTCAAGACCTCTATGGAGTCGGCAATGGAGAAAAAAGAAGAAGAAGAAAATCTTTTACCTTCTTAATTAAAAATGATCTTCCAACGTAACCCGGAAACAAACTAATCACGATTCAATCTTCAACGAAACGAACGACGCAAAATCCGACTCTTCCTTCCTCTTGGTGTGGGAGGCGGCGTGGGAAGGAGAATAGAGTGAAGAATTGTCTAATTTCTTCTTTTCTAAAATATGAGCAAAACCCTAGCCACCTCATCTCACCTTTTCCCTAATTGCTTAAACATCCCTCCATCCAACAAATTGCTAAAGAAACCTTCCTTCGCAATTTGTCACCCAACAAGCCTATGGATGTAATTAAGAAATTTTTTAATTAGAAAATTCAAAACTCGGTATTAATAAATGAGAAAATTAATTTTAACCGAAATTTTAAATGAGCTTGTAACGGGGCGTTACAAAATGAGAATCAGATTTCTTTTATTATATTTATTAAAAGAAATTTGAAATTAGAAGCGGAAAAAAAAATCCATTGTTTGAAATGAGAATTAAAAATCAATTGATGTAGGATAAAAAAATAGAAAAAAAATTAGTAGGATCCATAAAATTGAAAATAAAAATAAGATTGATGAGTTCATATAAGAAAATGAGATTGTTTAAAAATTATGTGAGCCATTTTAATGAAAAAAAATAGGGTTAATTTTAGTATTGGACAAATTAATGTGGTTTATTTAAAAAAAAAACACAATCTTTTATATATATATCAAAACTACCCAAAACCACCACCAGAAAAATTAAATTACATTGTAAAATGACGAAACATACCCCGATAATTTTTCCTTAATTAAATGATATGTAATTAATGAGATATAGTTATTAGGAGAGATAAAAGGGTAATAAGGTAAATAATGAAATCGGAATCCACCAGAATCGCCACCATAAATGGCGTTTTATGGGTAAATCTGATATTAATATGAAACAACCATTAAAACTGAAATTAAGTTAATTAAATTGGTTATTGATGTAATTAATTCAAAAAAATAATCAGAAACAGATTACCCTTTTTTTTAAAAGAAAAAAGAAAAAAGAAAAAAGAATACCGTACGAACTAAGGATAAGCTGACACGTGTCATTAGAATGATGTATCATGGAGACAACGGGTGACGTTAGTAGCCCCAAGAGTGTGGGTAAAGAATATGAAGCGCGTTGCTTGCCGTCAATCAAGAAAACGACTTTTGGTTCTCACCTCGCCAATAGCCATACAAAACACCCTTGTCTCCTGTTATAATTACCTAAAATACCATCTCTGAATTTTCTCTTTAACGAATTTTTTTAGTAATATTTATAAAAATAAAAGTTAAAAAAATATCTGTAAATATAGTAAATTTTGATCAAGTTTATCAGTGATAAATATTGAATTACATTTTTTTACATTATGTTTATTACTGATAAACAATTATAAACATGGTAAAAATTGTTATATTTACAAATACTTTTTTGAGTTGATATTTTTACGAATATTACATAAAAATTTGCCGCCCAATGAAATTTCTCTATAATTTTAAATTAAACATTATGAAAATTTGCTAAATATAGAAATCTTAAAAAACTATGGGTAAACTTGAAACAAATATTAAACTAAATATTTAGAGATTGTCTAAAAGGATTAATATCGTAATATAACACCCGTGTTTAATAATGAATCAAACAGTATAAGGGTCCGTTTGTTATAGCATCTCCTAGAAATGTTTTGTGTTGAACATTTTAAAAGAAATACCAATGAAGTGTTTTATCTAGAAACACTTGAGTGAAGTATTTGGTCTGTTTGGTATAGCTTCTCCTAAAAATGTTTTGTATTGAACATTTTAAAAGAAATACTAGTGTTTCATCTAAAAACACTTGAGTGAAGTATTTTAAGTGAAATACTTGTTTATAAACACTTTTAGAAGAATCACAAACCAAGTATTTTCTCCCAAAAAAACCTTTTAGTATACTCAAATGTTTTTAGATGAAACACTTCATTAGTATTTCTTTTAAAATGTTCAACACAAAACATTTTTAAGAAAAATTATACTAAACAGGCCAGATAAATTTATAATCTATCAAAAAAAATACTAATATTAAAAAATTTCAAAATTTCAAAATTTTTACTATTTTAAAAAATATAAATTCATAAAACCTCTCTTTTTTTTTTTTTGGAAACCCCAATTTAAAAGGCAAAATTTAACATAATGTAATTTTAGTCAATTAGAAAAAGCATGGGCCCAAAAGTGGACTCTTTTAGTCGTTAAAATCACCACCCCCTATTTCTTTAAACCCAAATTATTCTATCATTTTCTTTTTTCGCTTCTCCATCTTTAAGCTTAAGCTTTTGCCACCCATCTCTCTCTCACAGTTCGTTTTCTTAGCTCTCAATCTTCTCTTCTTCTCCTGATTCTGTTTCGATTTCAAGTGTTTACTTGCAAAGAAACACTTCTCTCAGTTTCCGTGTAGAGAAAAAGAGAGAGAAATTTTTTATTCCGCGTAATCCTAAGCCAATACTTTTTCATCTCTCTCAAATCAAACGTGCAAGTTAATCCCAAATCTCACACAGAAATAAATTTCCATCCACACATTTCCTTTTCTGTTTCCATTTCCATTCTCTTCAAGCTTCTTCTTTCTCTTTTATTTAATCAAAACCCCATCTTTCTATTTTCCCATCTCTTTCTCTCTCTACTTTTGACTCAAAACTCCAGTCCCTTTCTGGGTTTTGTTTCTTTCTCGTCCCTTTCAAAACCCTTTTGAAAATTTCAATTTTTTCTTTCTCGTTTTGAAGTTATTTGAATTTGAAGCCATGGGTGCCCATTTGAGCAAAAAGGCTGCTGCTCCACCACCGTACACGACGGAGCTGAGATCTTACGAGGCGGCTTGTAAGCTCGATGTCGAATTACAATCGTTTGATTCGAATCTCCAAGCTCGAACCAATCGAGTAATCAACACGATTGCGGTCGGGGTCGAGGTGCGAGCTTTATCCTTTGATTCTTTGAAAGAAATTACTGAATGTTTATTGGATATGAATCAGGAAGTTGTGAAAGTTATCTTAGCTTGTAAGCAAGATATTTGGAAGAATCAAGAGTTGTTTGAATTGGTTGAAGAGTATTTCGAAAACAGCTTACAAACTCTAGATTTCTGTACTGAATTAGAAAACTGCCTAAAACGAGCTCGTGATAGCCAAATTCTTATATTAATGGCAATTCAGCAGTTTGAGGAGGAATCTGTGATGGAAAAAAACAATGGTTACATCAAGACATTGCAGGAATTGAAGAATTTCAAGGCTTCCGGCGATCCGTTTACCGAGGAATTCTTCCAAATATTCCAATCTGTTTATAAGCAACAAACGGGGATTCTCGAGAAACTGCAAAACAGAAAAAACAAACTAGATAAGAAATTGAAGTGTATGAGTAGTTGGAGGAAAGTGTCTGGTATCATATTTGTCGCCACTTTCGCAACCCTGTTGATATGCTCGGTCGTGGCAGCAGCAATGTCGGCTCCACCTGTTGCGGCAGCGTTAGCAGCGGCTTCTTCGATACCGATAGGGTCAATGGGGAAGTGGATCGATTCATTATGGAAGAATTATGAAGATGCATTGAAGGGTGAGAAAGAGGTGATTAGCTCAATGCAAGTGGGGACCTACATTGCTATCAAAGACATGGAAAACATTAGAGTGCTGATTGATAGATTGGAAATGGAAATTGAATCAATGCTCGAAAAGGCGGGTTTAGCCATTGAAGAAGAAGAAGAAGAAGCTGTGAAACTTGGGGTGGAAGAGATAAAGAAGAAAATGGGAGTGTTTATGAAGAATGTGGAGGATTTAGGGGTGCAGGCTGATATGTGTAGCCGTGATATTAGAAGGGCAAGGACTGTGGTTCTTCAAAGGATTATAAAACATCCTAATCACTGAGGAAATAGTGTTTAATAATGTTCTAATTTGCTGACTGATTGTTTATTTTTGGTAAACTTTTTCTTGATTTTTGTTATGTAATTGTTGCTGATATTTGTTTGTTCTTCTTTGTAATTGTAGCTTGAAACCAATTGTTTGAAGTTATTATAAATTAGGAATTGTTGCATCTTACAGTTTTATGTCAGATAGTAAATATTGTATAGAAACGTTAGGGGAACAACGGGCGTCACAACTTTACATTGGTATGATATTGTCCATTTTGAGTCTAGGCCCGTATAACTTTACTTTTGGTTTTACCCAAAATGTCTCATACCAATGAAGATGTGACATGCCCCTTATACCCTCATGATCATCCTCTTCCCTAACCGATATGAGATTTTGTTCGCATCCAACAATAAATAGTTGGTTAAGACACATTTTGATCTCTAGATATTGACACTAAATAACCGGGTTGTATAAATAGTTATACAATTGAATTATATTTAGATTCAAATACTTGAAAGTCTATTAGTTTTTATTATTTGACTTTTTTTTAGAGATATTGTATCAAATTCAGAGAAAGAGACTGAAACCTTCAAACTTATGAAAAAACACTAATATCTAATAATTATATTTTGGTTGGCTTATTTATTTAATTTGATAAATAAATTATTTTTAAATGTTAAAGATGTAATCGCTAAATTTAAAAGTATAAGGTTTAAATCGTTATAAATAAAAGTACAAAGATCAAAATCAAGTGATAATTAAAAAAAAAAACTAAATCATTATAAATAATAATATAGAAACCAAATGTTCAATAACCAGAGTTCTTGAGATAAAAGTATAATTTAACTAAAAAAAAGTTTTTTTTTACCTTTTGCAACTGAAATTTATTATACATTTGTTAGATAACTGTTTTATTTTTAAAAAAGCTGTTGAAGTTATTTATCTATCAACTCAAGTCAAATATAGTTGGACTCTTAAATTGATGCTATAAATATATATATACAGACGAGTTTATTGATTGTTGTCAACACAATTTGACTCTCTATTCATAAAATTAAATTTTCGTAATCACTCTTCTCTCTTTTATAAAACGTTAGTTTTAATAAGAGAGAGAAAAATAATTAAGAAAATCCAACCGTTTACGAGTGAGGAGCCATATTGTCCCAACTTTAAAACCGGGAAATAATTTTTTTTTTGTTTGTTCAACCTATTTTTTCTTTTCCCTCTCTGATGAATATGTGAAATCCAATCCAACACTAATATGAAGAAACAATGAAGTCCAATCCATAGAAATGTGAATCCCACTCCAAAATTCAGATGACCAAAATCAAACACATGAGGCATAAGATGGCACCATTAATTTTTCCTTATAGCAAGAGAAATACACCAAACTTTTTCTGTTCAAATTAATTGTAGAGACAAGTTTCTGATCTTACAATATTTGATATAACTTCTGATAGGTCTATAGTTAGAGAAAGATATACTATGGCAATACACATACATTCATACCAGCTCTAAGTCGATTTCGGATGGCTGAAAATCGGCATTGGTCGAGCGTTGAATTGTGTTGCATATGCCAGATAGGAACAGACCAAAGATACATATATTTTGAACCAGATGGATGTAAAAAAGGTTAAGTATGAAGATATGGAGGTCAAGACCATTACTGTAATGATAGTAACAAGGCACTTCATGGTTGAGAGATCCCCTTCAGTCCCTTCATGAGGAAAATGACCTTGAGAATAAAAATCGCTGAGTAGTTGATCCTTGAGGGTAAATGTGTCCATCAGCCAACTGGAAACTTCATTTTCTGTAGTCGGGATGTTGTCGAGGTGAATTCGTCGAATGTGAATATGAACTTCAGATGGGTCTAACCCAAAGACATTGTCCAATAATGACGGACACCGATGTTTGTAGCCGATGGTCACATCGTAAACTGCAGAAAAAGAAGGGAAATGTTCAGATGATTCACTTGTCAGGTATAGATAAAAGGAGTGATCTATAAGCAGCAAACCACAAAAGACAGACTACCTGCATCCAAACAGTTCCTCAAATCCTCTATACAGGCATGGAAACCCTTTGTTTTGGGAAGCAAAACATTTCGAAATACAGGCAAACCATTTTCCACGGCATATTTTTGACTCCGAATGCACTTCTGCTCGCTACACAAAACAGAAAAGAAGGAGATGAAGTTCACAAGAAAGTCTTGATCAAATATATCCAGAATTTCAACTGAATTAACTGTAGAGATCAAATTTTGCCAGGAAGTGTTGACGATTTTTAAAAACAAGTAAACAATTGTGCTGTTTTTCAGTCAAGGAAAGAAAAATGAGGAATTACGTGAAATCTGTCCCTTCAGGGAAAAGGGCAAGCCATAAGGGGTCATGATAATCCTTAAAAGTCGAAAGCATTTGGCGCATTGTTGATTCATCAACCTCCCATTTCCTTTCCACAGAGATGAACTCTAATATGTGAAATCCCCAACCAAATACAGGTAGTTTCATCAAACTGCTCTTGAGTATATACTTTATGTATCCTAACTGTCCCTTTCGTATTGCGAGATCCCACAAGTACATCCAATCAACTTCAGTTCTATGGTTTGCGATAAGCAAGACACGTTCCTTTGCCGGAACCTTTTCTCCAGAAAAAACAACTTTTGTTTTGTTAATCTTCTCAAATAGAAAAGGCCACAAAGCTAACCAAGCACCAAAAAAGAAGGAAGTGGCTTTTCTACTGTAATGTATGCTGAATACTCGCACAATAACGGCACTGACAAAGCCATAGTATACTAACATCATAAACGCGGTTGAAAAAAGCACGAGCAGGCATAACAGACCCCTGAACAACCTAACTGGAGTTAAGAGGTGATGCCCTGTCCCGACATCCTTGACTAGAGGCTTACAAACTTCCATATCCTTACAAAAGCATTTAAAAAATCCAGCATAAGAGTAGATGCACTATCACATGAGATGGAACTCCTGGTTAGGAAGTTGACACACAGAGATTAAGTCACAATATAAGGCTATCTTATGGAGAAAATACAAATTATATGAAGCAAAATGTCATTATGGCAAATTAGTTACTGTAAAATGCTGTGCTAATAAACTATAGATAAAGGCAAGCAGTTGAAACAGAACAGAAAGTGCAGCTAAGAAAATTTTTCAAGAACCAGAATTGAAAACATCATGAACTCTATTAATGCTTTCCTTGCTTCTTTATGGAAAATATGACTGCCAGAAATTTTACCATTTTTTTCAACAACTCTGCTAATGCTATGGAGAACGACATTAGAATCGTTAGCTCTCTTTGGTGTTCCGTTCAAATTTATTTTGTAATTATATTTCTTCTTCTATTAACACAAACTGGAACGCCTTTTTGTAATCTCTTTGGTTGGGTTGCCTTTACACCCTTTTGTTCTTTTCGCTTATCAATGAAACGTTCTGTTTTATATATAAAAAAAATCATGAACTTTACAAGTAGAAAGAAAGGGAATAAGCAAGAAATACAAGAAACATCATTCCAATAAGCTAGTAATGACAACATAAAGTGTACTATTAGTATTATCTAGCAAGTAACAAAATGTGGCATCTCAAGAACATATGTATACAGTTCAATAAACTTTCACTGAAGTTCGAAAGAACGCCGAGGGGATTTACGGATGCAGATTTCATTATTCTCATGATTAAATAGATTGGTTAGCTAAGTTTTGCTGCATTAATCGTTCAAAGAACCACATTCTCATTCAAATATCAAAAACTTGCTCTATCTGTTATGAGTTTTTTCAATTTCTAAATTTTAGAAACATTTTTTTTTAAATTATGTTATTTTATTGTTCTCTTTTAAACGAAAAAACAAAAACAATTATGTTTTTAAAAATTCAAATACTAAAAAACAAAAAACAAAATGGTTATCAAACCAAACATTTGATGCACAGAAAGAAATCCAGATTCCAAGGGAAATAAAAACAAAAATCAACATCATCATATCTTTCCCACATCACTCACTATCTTACAAAGAAGAAGCAAACAAGTGTTACGAAAATACGATCATAAAAATCTCCACATTGATATAATATTATCCACTTCGAACCTAAACCCGCGTAGATTTGCTTTCAATTCAACCCAAAAGGCTCAAAACATTTTCTCTAAACTACCCCCAAATCAAATAACACTCCACTAAAAACAGACATGAAACAAGTAAATGAGCACCAAATATTCAACCATTCTACACATAGAAAACAATGTGAATGAATCAACAAAAAAAAAACAACATTTTAAACATGTTTTGTAGTAAATTAAACATACCCAAGATCTAAAAAGCAGTGGATTTTTGTAAGAGGGGTGGCATTTTCTCGGCAACCAAACAGAAAGAAATAATGGGAAAGGAAAAATAAAATGGCAGAAAAGAAACAAGTGGCTTTGCTTACTTCAAAGAAGTGGCTGACTGAATACTTTTCTTCATTTATTTATTGCACTCACTGGATTCTCTGGAGAGTTTGGCTGACAGTTGAGATGGGGTGAGATTACGAAAAAGGACAATAGAGGCTTGGAAATTACGATTTTCCCACCTTTCTCGTGTTATTGTGTATGTGTTGTTGCTTCTACGTGTGCGTGTAGTAGACGCGGTATCCGTTTACTTGTTTTTGAATTTGATACAAAGTAACATTTTTTTTTAATACTGGAAAAAATATCAACTTTAAAAAAAAATCGTAAATATAACAAATTATTTTATTTTTTTAATAAATTGAACGGGTTAATCAGTGATCAACATCATATTAATCAATGATTCACACATTAATCAATGTTAATCATAGTAAAAATTACTATATTTGCAAATAATTTTGAACAATGATATATTTATAAATATTGTATCAAAATCTGTTACTCATGTTACTCAGTGGAAATTTCTTATTTTAAATAAATTTCTAGTTAGATAATAGGGGCAATTACTCAAATAACATATTTTTATATACTGATTATTGAAGTGTCGAAACTTTTCAAAATTACTCAAATAGCATAATTATAGTTCAACAATTTATTGAACTACAAAATTTAACAAATTCATTAAAAATAATAATAAAAAATATCAAATACTTCAATAAATTATTGAACTTTATTTTAAAAAATAAAAAAACAAACAAATTTATTAAAAATACCTGTGAAAAATAGTTCAGTAATTTATTGAATTATAGTTCAATATTTTATTGAACTGTGATTATGCTATTTGAGTAATTTTTAAAAAGTCATGACATTTTAGTAATTAGTATGCAGATTTATGTTATTTGAGACAAATTTTTTAGATGGTATTAAGAGCAAAGTATCCCTTTAGTCCCTGAGTTTTGGAGGTCGTGTCTATTTGGTCTCCGTGTTTTCAATTTGTGTCTATTTGATCCCTAGATTTTCAAGAATTGTTAGAAATAAGTTTAATTGGTCTTTAATTTAACGTATTCGTTAACTTCTTACCAATTTATTGACTTAACGTCGACATAACATGTGTTAATGGGTCAAAATACGAAGATACGCTTATTATTTCAAATCTTTCATCAATCTAGGCCTAAAAATTGACATAAATAATTAATCTCATGTCAGTATTTTGGTCAATTAAACATTTGATGTCACAGTTATGTCGATACTATGTTAATGAGTTAACAATTTAAGGAACAATTGAAATTATTTATAATAATCCATGGACCATTTAGACACAGATTGAAAACTTAGGGACCAAATAGACACAATATTTAAAATATAGGGACCAAATAAACACAAATTGAAAACGTATGGACTAAATAGACACAATATCCAAAACTCATGGACCACTTAGACACAAACTGAAAACGTGGGGACCAAATAGACACAACTTTCAAAATTTAGGGACCAAATGAGTATTTTACCCTAATATTTATTATATCTTAATTTAAAAAATAATAAGAAAGGTGATTATTTTAAAAATTATAATTAATTTTTTCGTTTTTAATATTGTATAGTGAGGAATCTTTGAAATTAGTTATCTGGATGTATTAGATTGCTATTTTTTAAAATTTTGTTTAAAAGTTTGTAATTAAAATAAAACTTTGAAAGTTTATGAATCAAATGGAGGAAAGTAAAAAAATGTTGGGACACAAATAACAGATAAAATAATTTTAAAGTTGAAATAACTAAAATTAATTAATTTTCTGATATTTATCAATCAATGAAAAAATTAATAAAACATACTAATGTTAAAGCCATTTTAAATTTTTGGGATAAAAAGGAAGGTTAGGCAACAAAATTACTTTAATTATATTTCCATAAGATCTAACTTTCCAGTATCCCATTTCTCAATTTGAAGTAGTATTTAAAAAAAAAATAGTAAAAAGAATATATTATAAATAAAGAAATCGCAATTCACAGTCAAAAGAGTCAATATTCTAACTTGAACGAAAAGAAAACTTTCCATTTCTCTTCTCTACCAACGCTGCTTCCTATTCCTTGTACTTCGTCTAAGGCAAAGGCAGCCATGGAAGATACGAGTTTCAACGATTTTAAGCTTCGCTGCGAGCTCACTGGCCATGAAGACGACGTAAGATCGATTGATTATGTTTTCAATTCTCAATTATCAATTCAAGCATTTACTTGCATCATTTTCCCCTACCAATTTTCCATGTGTTTCAAATTTTGATTTCGTTTATTTTTTAACTTCATTATTAGGTTAGAGGAATTTGCGTGTGTGGAAATGCCGGAATTGCTACTTCATCGAGGGATAGAACTGTGAGGTTTTGGTCATTGGATGGTGGGAAGTTTGCTGAATCGAAAATTCTGTTAGGGCATACGAGTTTTGTCGTTCCTTTGGCTTGGATTGCTCCTAATGAAGAGTATTTGGAAGGTGGAATTGTTTCTGGGGGAATGGATACTTTAGTTATAGTATGGGACTTGAGAACGGGGGAAAAGGTGCTGACACTGAAAGGTCATCGAGAGCAAGTTACTGGCATCACATTGGATGATGGCGATATTGTGTCGTCCTCTATTGACTGGTAATGTTATTTACTGCATTTTATATAAGTTATTGCAAAATGATCGGGAATAGATTTGGTGGGTTTTTTTTTTTTATATTTAGTTTTGTTTTTGATCTACTGCAATTGATAGGGTCTGATTTTTAAGGTGTTTGCACACTAGGATCATGTGACAACCTGTTATTAAATGCTTGCCCCCTTTTTAATTGATGGTGTTTTTAATTTTAATGAGTTTTCCCTTCCCATTAAGAAATATAATTGCAAATCATGGTTATCTTGTTAATTTCAGACTAACATGTCATGTATAGAGAGTCCTGGAAAAGAAAAGCGACAAAATCAAAACAGGAAGAGAAAAAATGATATTGATTGAGGTTCTGATTTCGTAGTACTGTGTTGCTATTAATGTATTGATTATTTGAATGCGTCATAATAGACTATTTTATTGGTTCTTCCCCTCGGGATAAGGTTTTCATATTTGTATATTGCTAGTTATCTTTTGACTGACTCAAATTGTCCTATATGGGTTTGAGTAACCGAGTGAGAAACCCATAAAATACGAAGAGAAAGGGATATTATGAACTTTTTCTTCATATTAAACGATTTGGCACACATGTATTGTGCTTTGCTCTTGAATTGTCAATAGTTGTGTTGTCTTCCTCAATTGGTTTGTTGTTGTTCTAGGCTGCGAAGTGGAGTTGTACTTCAATAGAATGCTTGCACGGTCTAGTTTCTAATTTTGGTAAAGTTTTTACACAAACTGAACTGATTTTCTATCACTACATGAATCTCTGTGATGTGTTTGGTTTGCTTCTAAGTCTATAAAGCATTTGACTATCAACTCAAATTATATTGTTCAAAGACAGAATGTGTGATATCTGCTTCTCTACTCTCAGTTCTATAAGGCGATGGAGAAATGGCCAAGTTACAGAGTTTTGGGATGCTCATAATGCTGCAATCCAATCAGTTATAAAGCTTCCATCAGGCGAACTGGTCACAGGTATAATTTTGAATCGGGACTGGCGTTTGAGTTATAATTTAGCTAAGCTTTTGTCGCTTTCTCCCTTTCCATATCATGGCTTTAGATCTTGTGTGCTCTATCACTTGGATCGACTTGAGGGGCATTTGTGTTAAGTTTCTTCAAATAATATGATTTTGTTTGCAATCTAGGCACCTTATGTTGGCTTTGGTCACTACCTTGTACAAATTTTGATCTATGTGAACTTATTTGACTCTTAGATTTTCGATGACTATGAATCTATTGTCTATAAAAAGCGCGTTTATCCCTATAACCCATCGGGTTTGGGATTGGCGACATGTAGCTAGTAAAAATTCTTGAGTTTCATTGTGGTTCCCTTTGGCTTTCCCAGTAAACTTATCATGGTTATAAGCGGTGTAAATGGGTTGATTTCAACTATTTATTGGCCAACACTGATGATCAGGGATGAAAATGTCTCCGGTGTCAGCAACATTGTTTGCAATATGTCGGAAAAATCAAAGTTTCGACATCGATCCCGGGGGGTCGTTTTTCCTTGAAGTGGGCGATTTGACGCTCGAGATGTTGTTAGAAATGGAGTGAGATTTCCTTGTTTTTGGGATTTGTAGTCGAACGGAGATGGGCCGAAATTGAGGGATAGAGACATTTAGGAAAAAGAGAGAGAGATGGGTGGTTGATGTATGATATTAGGGTTTTTTGGTGTAAAAGTGGAAATTGTGGGATCATAGGGTTGGGTTGGGTTTTTATTTAGGCATGTGGGGTATTAAGTGGCTAATAGTTTTAGTTTTTAACTTTTAATATAGAAAGTTTTTTTTTTTAAATTGAAATTATTATATTTAAGTTAGTGGGTCTTTTATAAAACTTAATAAATTTGATATAATGGAAGTTCATCTCTCTGCCTGGGCGTCACACATCACTGCCCCCACAAAATCACCCCCTCTTTCGAGGTGGTGGGATGTTGGGGCACAAATTGGCCTCCCGAGAGCATTGTGGCGTGGATGGCTTAAATTCAAGTACTCAGCGCCTGTCGTCGTGACATAATGGAAGTTCATCTTTCTATTAAAAAAAAAGAATCCCCTAACCCCTCTCTAAGATAAAAGCTTTCCTACAATATCATAAGGGAACCAATTCAATATCCCTAGTCTTCCTCCTGAATACAAGGTTCAATGAGGATTTTGAGCTCACACTTCCCAAAAAGGAGATGATAGGGGGCTTTTTTTGCTGGATTAGTGTATTTGAAGTGGGACATTGTCTGGATACTAGTCTTCTTAAAATAGATGTGGCTATCTTCCCCCACTTCTATTTCAAACAATCGAGATCGAGGGAGGGCTCCTCCCCGTACCACGAACCACCACTTTAGAGTCCCACAAATTGGAATGATTGCCATGTCTTCTTGCAATAATATAGCACCAGAGGCTACTAGGTTCAAGACGGAAGCGCTAAAGCCATCCCGGTTTAGTCCCCACGTGTCCTTGTCTCCTAGTAAAATTTTGCAATCCCTAAACTAGATGGCTCTCTCCAATTGTGTAGCCTTGCTTGTTCCTCCACCTTTCTATTGTTTAGTTTTCTTCCCAAATGAATACCCCAACCATGTCAAGAGTTTCCAAACATTCTTGGAAATTTTTTCTTGCTATATGCTTAGCATATAGCCTTGAAATCAGTGTTTTCAAAGCGCAAGGCGCACATCAAGGCGACAAGTCCTTTAATACCTTAGAGGCGAGAAGCGACAAAAAGGCGTCGCCCGAGTGAAGCAAGGCGCGCACACATATATATATAAGTTATAACTAATTTTTGCATTTCTACCTTAAAATGCCTTAAAACATAATAAAAATAGATAAAAAATAATTAAAAAATCATAGAGGTGCAACGAAAGGTGCAAGCAAAGGCGCAACAATGGTGCATCCAGGTGAGCGATTGAAGACCCTCGCCTGAGGCCTTCCCATGGCGCATCCAGTGCGCCTTGAAAACACTGCTTGAGATGGTTCATGGGAATACGAGGGTTTGTGGAAATAAGAATTAGTACATCTATATGTTCATACTTTTTTGGGTGTCTGTTACCCAGCAGTATTGTAATATTCCTAATTTTTTATCATTAAAAATGTCCTGCTCATTTGTAAATCATTGGCGGTGGGCCTTTTATGGTAGTCTCTTTCTGAATTATTTTGTTTCTTTCTATGAAAGTTGTTCCCTAGCCTTGAGATGACTTATCAAAAAAAAAATTCTTCTCAAAATTTATTTTTAGCAACCTTGCATAATTTAAAAGTTGATATACTGCAGAGAAGGTCTCCACATCCTGCTATGGAAATCAGTGGGGTTCTAGCACTACTTACTCTACCTCTAGGAGTGATCCACCCTCCCTAATCTCTCTCATACTTGACATATGTTTCATTATATTAAAATTCCATGAAAAGTTGCAATATCTTGGGTGAATCCAACAAAATCCTGTCTTCCTTAGATATGAGTTTTCCTCATTGGCTGCTTATGTACGTGTATTTACATTGGATTAATAAAGGTTCTTATCGATAAACCTTCAAAATTTTAGCATTATGTGTCAAGGAAGAGTCAGAGAAAAGAAAACTATTGACCCTTCAAGGTTATTATATCATTCTTCTGTTCTTGAATTCTTCATGAAAGTTTTGTTTCTTATGATACAAGTATTATACTTTTGTTTGACCCCGGAAAATCCTAAAGCATTTACATGCTACTTAGGCTATGATCAATTGATCATATGGTGTTTGGCCTGTTTTGTCTAGGTTCAAGTGATGCGAGTTTGAAGCTTTGGAGAGGGAAGACATGTGTAAAGACCTTTTCAGGACATACAGGTTTATTTTCTCTCTCTCATGTTCATTGTGAACGCTTATGTGTATGTGTACACTTTTAAACTTTTTAAGTTGCAAGTGAGGGATTATGTATCTGATACTATTTTGCAATTATAGCATCTTCATTCTCTTGCTTTTGTATTTAAAGGTCAGGAATTTGCTCAAGGGATATTTGGGCATATGTTTTTCTATGGTTTGAACCTGCACTAATATCTGAAGTCTATTTTTGAAACTTAATTTTTTAAGCTGATTGCTTCTCTCTCTCTTTCAATTACTGTGAATTAGTTTTTTGCCAACGATAAATGAATAAACTTCCTTCTTCCATGGAAGCTGTGATGCTGATATATTGTGATCAAGGATGAAAATGTCGCTAGTGTTGGCGACATTGTCGACAATATATCGGAAAATTTGAGGTCCCGACACCGATAAGAGGGGGAAGAGTAATTCTTCCCTAGTGTCGGCAACGTTTTGCTTATATCACGAAGATGTCACCGATATTGCGATAATATCGCCAGAAATCAGAAGAAGTCATTGGAAAATTGAGTGGTTTTCGTCGGGCATGTGACTTGTAGGAGGGAGATTCACGAAGTTGTAGCCTAGAAACTAGGGTTTGAGGTGGCAGAAGAAGAAGAGAGAGAGGCTAGGGTTTGTTTCTTGATGTTGTAGAAGAAAAATTGAGGGAGGCAGCGGAACATGCATCTAGGGTTTTTTGTTGTTGTTGTAAATGTTAAATAATGGGTTGGGTTCCTCCCAAAGGATGCTAGAGATGGACTTTTTTGTTTCCAAGATTTCACAAAAAAGAAGAATTTTCTCAAATGTGCATTGGCTGCTTTACTGTGGACTATTTGGTTGAACATAGTTCTCGACTTTTTATGGGAGAATCCAAGTCTTGGTTTTTCTCATGGGATTCTCTTGCTTCAAGAACTTTTAGTTGGGCTAAAGTTGTAAATAGTGTTGATTTCGATTTTCCTTCGCATTCCATGTTCTATAAATGGAATTCTTATGTTTAGTCTTTATTTTATATTTCTTTTTTTGGGGGGATTTCTCATCCTCTTGTATTTGTTTTTATTCTTATTTGATTAATGAAAGTTTATCTTTCCATATAAAAAGATAAAATAATGGGACAATTAGTCTGCTGGCTTTTATTTTGGATTTGGGTGTTTTTTTAATAAAGGTTAGGTGTTAAATGGCTAGTTATTTTTTTTTTAGAAGAATTCACAACGTTAACAATTTTTATGTTAAGATTATTTTTTCCAAAATTTGAAATTACAATGCTTAAAATATTTGATTATTTTGTAATACATAATAAATTTGATATAAAATTAAAAAAATTATCTATAAATATTGAGTTATTAATGTTTCTATTTGTATTAAGTTATGTTTTTTATTGTAATACTATTGATAGAGTTGGATACTAATGATAGAGTTTGGAATACAACCGAATTGGTGTGTTCTTTGCGAGAAGTGTTCGGAATTTACCAACCATCTTGATTTTTCGTACGCCATTTGGAAGTCTCTTTTGGATACTTTTAATATGCATTGGGTTTGTCATAGAGATCCAAAAGTCAATGTTATCTCTTTATTGGGAGGCTCTAGTATTAAGGATAAAGGAAGAACTCTTTGGCCTAATGTGCTTTGATCTATTTTATGGAATATTTGGCTGGAGCGAAATAGGAGAATTTTTGTAGTTGTTAGTAAACTTTGGGTTCATATTTGGGATACTAGTGTTCTTAATGGCTCCAGTTGGAGTGTAAATTGTAAAGCTTTTTTAATTATAATCCCTCTACTATTTCCTCTAATTGGAAGGTTTTTTTAAAAAAATAAAATAATAATTCTTGGCCTTTTTGGCTCTTTCATACATCAATGAAATAACTTTATTTTTTGTTATCAAAAAATAAAATAAAATATTGGATGATAAAAAATTTCTTCATTGACATCAATGTCAATGTTTCCCGAAATATCCGTCGACATCGACATTTTCGTAATATTGACTTGTCGACATTGACACTGACATTGACATTTTATTCTTGTGTGATTAAGGCAGTTTTTTCAAGGTGCACCCAGGCGCTCGCCTATGGAGAAAGGCGAGGCGACCTGGGTGCGGCTTAGGATGGCAAGGGGCGATGTAATTCAATGAGGCGAGCGCCTTGTGCCTTTAGGGCGCCTTTCACCTTGCTTGCTTGAGGCCATGGCGAGCGCTGGTTAAATATGCGAAGAAAAATGTAGTTTCAGAATAAAAACTTTTTTTTTTCTTAATTTAATTCCTTGAAGGAACCCCTTGGCCTTGACATTCTTATTCCATCGTAAACCAAAAGACCCATCACCTTCACATGCTTTGTCTTCTCCATTCACAAGTTCCATCGCTCGGAGCACAAGACAAGAAAGCTTCATCTTCTCTATCGCAACTTCCATCGAAGCGCCATTTTTTATTAATTAAATTTATCTCTCTTTGTCTATTCACTCTTTTCATTTTCCAGATCCTTCTCCCACCTCCCACTCCCTCGATTTATGTGTTAGTGGATATTTTTACTAGTTTATAGTGGCATTTTATCTTTTTTTTTTTTGGTGATGTGTGGTTGGTATTTTCTTTTATTATTTTTTATGTTTTTTGTTTCCAGTAGTACTAAACAATTGTTAGTTAAAGCTAACATGCAACCCATGTAACGTCTTAGATTTGATTTCAAGACTAACGACTGTCCCCACAAACTAACATTAAGGTAGTACCTATTAATCTTATTAAGTTTTTCCAATTGTAGTGTCCCATACCAACTGTTCAGTGTTCATCCATGTGTCCCTTCACCTGGCAGCCTGCCAGGAGCCGCTCCTTGTCCATGCCTACTAATTGCATTGACGATCACTCTCCACTCTCATAGGGTCCGACTGTCATATGCCCACTAGCTTCCGCTTGGTTCGTCCTCGAACCGCATCGTACTGGGAGAGGTTGCAGCTCTGATACCATCTGTAACGACCCAAATTTTCTTTCAAGACTAACGACTGTCCCCACAAACTAACACGAGTCCTTTCGGCATGTTTTGTCCTCACTCACATGCATCCTGATATAAGCAACCAGGAGGTCACCCAACCTAGAATTGCTCCAAGTCAAGAACGCTTAACTATGGAGTTCATAGCCTCCAACTAGAGGAATTTTTTTGTAATCCATGGGGTGCCTTTGCTTTTGTTCTTCCTTTTCATTTATCAATGAAATGTCTCTTATCCAAAAAAAGAAAAGGAAGCTTAACCTTGTTAGTATAGGTAGTACCTATTAATCTTACTAAGTTCTCCTCAATTGTACTGTCCCATACCACTACACTCTCAGATTTCTCTCTCATTCAGATGTTGTGTGGAGTCGGTTCATTCATGTGTCCTTCACCTAGAAACCTGCTAGGAGCTGCTCCTTGTCTATGCCTACTAATTGAACCGGCGATCACTCCCCGCCCTCATAAAGTCCGACTGTCACAACACATCATTGTTATCCACTGTTTTTCTCCTACTTAAATTAATTTGTATTTTTTCTTTTTTGTTATAGTCTAAACTCAAATTTTAATAAGAAATTGAGTGACTTTATACATGTTCTAATGTCTTAAATATTGATATTTGGTATATTTGATGTTTTTATTTATTTATTTTCTTTGCAAGTTGTTGATTTATTTAAGTATGCCTCACTTCATTTAGGCGACGCCTTTTGTTCGCCTCTCACCTCTCAGGCGATCAAAAGACTTGTCGCCTTGGTGTGCATTTTGCGCTTTCAAAACACTGGATTAAGGATGAAAGAGTCGATGGTATAGTCGACAATATCAGCGACATTTGGTTAATTTAGTATGCTGACAACGATGTTGGGGGAAGTTTCATTCTTACCGGGTATCGTTGATAAGTCGGAGAAATGTTGAGATTGTCATCGACAACCTCAATTATTGGCTATTTTGCAGTCAATTTTGGTTAAGATGTCAACTGTTTATGAGACATATCACCGATTTTTATTACAATGGGTTCCAAATTGCAGCTAAAATTGTTAGACTATGTTAAGAAAATGGTTGAGGCTGACAGTTTAGGAGGACAAACCGTTAGCTTCATTCTGATTCCAGGCTGCAAGGAGGGATGTAGAAGTGGCAAAAGAGTAGGCAGGGGTGGGAACTAGGATGGATGGGACGTGGGAGTGGGAGGGGGGGGGGTTATTTTCTTATTATTGAATGACATCAAGCTTAATTACATATATACCTCTTAATTTATCTTTGAAGGAATATTTTATTTTTGACCATTTTATTCAATTTAAAGATAAGTGAGTTTTTTGTATTCCCAAATAATTTTATATAAAATGAAATAGTCCTATATAAATATTGAGTTATTCATATTTTTTGTGTAAGTGATGTATTTTATTTGTAATGATATAATTTTTTATAAAAAATATTGCATAGTATAAATTTTCTTCATCTACAATAATATCAACATTTCTTGATATATCAGTCGACATTGACATCTTCGTAAAATTGACTTATCAATATCAATACCGATATCAACATTTTCATCCTTAATTGTGAGTGACAAATCAATTACTGTGTGATAGGGCATTAAACTAATTCTGTCAGATCAACTCTAAAAGTGACTATTTTATGGAAACTAGCTGGACTGCAAAGATTGGCCTGGAAAATCCCTCATTATAATTTATAATACACTATTTTTAAGTCTTCTAAATATTATGATCTCTCAAATCTCCAAAATTATTCAGTGGTCTACTGGATTTGTGGACAAACATATGGAGTATATTCTCTGTTTTCCTTTGCGGCTCCCAACATAGTTGTGTTAATTGATGTTTTTTCTCCAATTTTTGTCCATACTTTTGTTGGCAGAAAAGCATGGTCATGGAATGAATGTGTCCTAATTATGCAAGTTTGTATGTGTTGTAGATACGGTCCGAGGCTTGTCGGTGATGTCTGATGTGGGAGTTCTCTCTGCATCTCACGATGGGTAAATTAATACCTATTCATCGGTGTATATTTTTCTTTTTGTTATTATTATATTATTAAATAATTTTTCTTGCTTTATTATAAATTTTCTCTCTTACTTTTGGCCTTTTTGGCTCTTTCATACATCAATGAAATAGCATTGTTTATTGTAAAAAACAAATAACTTTTCTTGCTTTAAGATTGATTTCAATACTTTTTCGAAGAACTTGTCTTATCAGTGAATTGGATATCAGAAAATCCCTTGTGATCAGCTGAGTGAACACATTCTAAAACAAAGACTTCTCTTGACGAAGATGCAATATGTTATCTCTATTTCAAGCTAGAAATTAGAATACACTGCAAATCACAAAATGATATATGTTTTAAGTTGTGTTTGGGGGGATTTTTTTGTACAAGCTAATTCCTTTAAAATAGTTTGAGTTTGATCACCACATACATTAGGGATGCAACAACAGCACATCATCAATCCAAAATGGCACATTGCTAAAACTACTGCATTTTAGGAACTAGTTCAAAACAACCTTACTCTAGTAATTTCATCATTATTTTTTTTTTATATTGAACACAGAAATTATATTGGTCTCTTCTCTTCATATTTCTCTTATGAGAATATCTTGGCAATTCAATGTTCCTAAGAAGATTATAGTCTTTGCTCATTGGAAGATTTTTACAAATGATGTGAAGAAGAATGTGAGATGACTAATAGAATCTTTTAGGATGAAGTGAAGCCATTTTCAGGCTTTTTTTGGGTTTTGTAAATAGTAATTTCAGGTTATTTCTTCAATAAAATTATTGTTTCATAATTCCTATATATAAATTAGGAATGGTCATTTCTTCATTTTTTCCCTCAGGATTGGATGCCTATGGCAATGTTTATTTGGAGTTTTTTTAATAATATGTTTACTTTGGAGTTTTAATTTAGAGAAATTACAGCCAATCACATTTTTTTCTACCTTATTTTTAAAAATAGAAAAAGTTTGATTTATTTTTTAAAAACATAACATTTTTTTGCTTTCATTAATTTTTTTCTTTTGTATTGTTGAATCATCAATCTTCTTGTTGTTTTTTATGCTTCTAATTGTTTTCATTCTGACAGTTCTGTTAGGTTATGGGCGCTAAGTGGTCAAACATTGATGGAGATGGTTGGTCACACTTCCATTGTGTATTCAGTTGATTCACATGCTTCTGGACTTATTGTTAGTGGAAGCGAAGATCGTTCGGCAAAGATATGGAAAGGTTACTACTTCTTTCTCGGACTCATTAGTTATTATATTTAATATTATTGTAAGTGTTTTGTTGTGAATTATCTAAATGGTTACTGGTTGTGAGAATATTGATAAAGTATTTTTCGATATAGAAACTTTTTTTTTATTAATAAAATGGTAGTGCAGATATTGAACTAATAAAATATTTGGTAGGATTATGCAGCTCGACTCTTCAATTCATATTTTTTAAAAATCTTTGGTTAAGCCATTTGCATTAGAAACTTGTTTTCTATGTCTTATCGGTAATAAAAAAAGGATAATTATGGCACGTGTCCTATATAAATCGACACTCCCATTAAGTTTTTGAAGAATATATTATTTTAAAATATATGTTTCCTCTCTTCTGTCTGAAAGATTCCAATTACCTTCTTGGAACAGGGGTGATTTCTGTAAAGGGCGAAGATTAATGGGGGAAGGTTTGCATTATTCAGTCTGTACTATGTGGAATTTTTCTCTATTTCCTCTCCTTTTTCAAAATACTGGTTTTGTTATTTAGAGGGTGTTGAGAAATTTCCTACAGGTAGGGGTGGATGTGGGGAGTGGCCCTCACCTGGTTAATTGGAAGTCGGTTTCTATGTCAAAGGAACAAGGAGGGCCAGGCATTGGGAATCTCAGGTGTAAAAATTCGACACTTATTGCAAAATGGTTATTGCGATTCCCTACTTCCATTAGTGGCATTAAATTATCGTGAGTAAATATGGTCTACAAATCAACCTTTGGGATGCTAACCTAGTTAGATATGAATTTGGGAGAAACCCTTGGAAGGCCATCTCATCGTGCTTGCTTGCTTCTCTCTCCTATGTGAAGTGGTTGGTGGGGGATGGGCTCATATATTCGCTTTTAGGAAGAGTCTTGGATTGGTAATTCTTTTTTTCTAAGTAGATTCCCTAGACTAATCTCAATTTTTTTTAAAGTTGAAAGAACAATTTCACTGATATATGATTTATGAAATGTACAAAAAACATACTTTATTTTGAAAGAACAATTTTTCCGTGTAATTTATTTTGGAGGTCCTCTCAACCTCTTTTACATACTATATTTTCAATAAATTAGTTTTGAATTCAAGTCCAATCGCTATTGCTCCCCTCACAGTTCGTGGAAGGCTATTGTAAAGCTTGATAGTCACTTAGCTTCCCTCTCCAGCTTTCAACTCGGTACAGGATCCACTATCAACTTTTGAAGAGATATTTGGTCCCCGTTGTCCAGACCTTTAGCTGAGGTGTTCCCTTATCTGTTTCGGATCTCACTATCTCCCTCGGCTATGGTTTTTGATTTATGGGACGCTGAGTGTCATTCTTGGAGCATTGCTTTTAGAAGGAACCTCAAGGACGATGAGATTGAGGCTTTCACTAACCTTATGTATAATATCAGTAGATGTCATATGTGGCCTTCACAGGACGTGAGGGTTTGGAATGGTGCTGATGACAAGCAGTTCTCTTGCAAAAGTGCTTTTAGATCTATGTTTGCCCCAGATCATACTCTGCATCCTGAGATTATTAAGGCTATTTGGAAAGGTTGCTTCCCTAAAAAGGTGAAAGTTCTTTTATGGACTATTTTCCACGGTGGGCTTAACACTAATGATAAAATTCAAAGGAGGTTTCCTTCGATGGCTTTGTGTCCCAACCGCTGTATTCTTTGTTGTGCTAGTGAGGAAGATCCGTACCATCTGTTTTGGTCTTGCCCCTTCACGGCCAATCTTTGGAGCAGTCTCTTGGACATCTTCTCAGTTCATGGACCGTTTCCCCCCAATATTCAGCATCTTCTCCATGGTCTGCTGTGTGGAGTGGCTTTGAAGGATAAAGCTCTTGTTTTATGGTGTAATGCTATTAGAGCTCTTTTATGGCTTGTTTGGTGGGAAAGAAACAAGAGAATTTTTACTGAGGAGCAGTTGAATTCGTCTGATATTTGGGAGCTTTTGGTTAGATTTACGTTTTTATGGTCGGCTAATGCTAAGATCTTTTGTAATTATTCTCCCTCTTTGATTGCCCCCAATTGGAAGAATTTTTTGTAACCTTTGGATGGTTTTTTTTTACATGTTTTCATATATCAATGAAAATGTTTCTTATAAAAAAAAATAAATTAGTTGTGAATTCTTCTAAAAAAAAACATGCCATGGATTGCAAAAAATTCCTCCAATTGGGGGCAGTCAAAGAAGGAGAGTAATTATAACTTTTTTCAGAATTAGCACTCCAAAGAGAAGCAAGCCTAAGCCATAGTTCCCAAATGCTAGGGCTATCCATATACTCATCTTGAAAGATTTTTTTGTTCCTCTCCCACCAAGTAAACCTCCTGGAAGTCATTGGTGGATAGAGGGTTCTACGTCTTCTAACTTTCATTCTCATAGGAATCTCTTTGATGATGAGATCTTGACCTTTCTTCTGTGGATGGTTGTGTGTTGCTGCCTGGAAGTCACAACAAAAGGGTTTGGACCCTTGAGTTTTTGGTTGTTTGTAAATCTTTTTTCTATCATTTATTCTCTTCTTGTCGACTTGTCGTGGGTTTTCTGTCTTCTCTAAGTTGTGGAAGGTCAAGATACCAAAAAAAGTTAGTTTTTTTTCTTGGCTTGTAACCTGTGCCTTTTAGATCTTCTTAGTATGTTGTTTAACCTCAGTACACTTACCTTTTGCAAGCGGGCTTTTGAAGATTGTGATCGCATCCTCTGATTTGTCCTTTCACAACTAAATTTGGCTCAACTTTTTATTCATTTGGGATGCTTGGGTGCCTTGTTAGTAATTATTCTTCATCCTCCTTTTCTTGATAAGGGGAGGCTTCTGTAGATTATGTTTGTCCTTGGGAGGTGACCCGTGTTAATGCTTGAGTTTGAGTGTCGGTGTTTTAGTTTTTTGGTAATATTTCCGATTTATCTTTTTGTTATAACTAACAATTGAGTTATTTAATTTTGTATTTATTTTTTGCCGACTTGGTTGGGGGTTTCTTTTTTTAGTCCCTTTTGTTCTTTCATTTTCTTAATGAAAGTTGTGCTCTAGAGCTTTTTCTAAAAAAAACTTAGACTTATTTCTTGCTGTGTACATCCCTTGTTCTTGAGAAAAGTGAGCCAAAATTTCAATTTTTAGACTTCCTTATGGTAATCAATTCCCCTTAGTAGTATTGGTATTATAAAGGTGAATTGAATTATATGAAAACTCTCCTTAGAATATTTTTTTAAGAATTTGTCTCAAATAGTATAAATCTGCATACTAATTACTAAAATGTCAAAACTTTTTAAAATTACTCAAATAGCATAATTATAGTTCAATAAATTATTGAATTATAATTCAATTAATTATTGAACTATTTTTTATAGGTATTTTTAACGAAGTTGTTTGTTTTTTGTTTTTTTAAGTTCAAGATCAATAATTTATTGAACTATTTGATCATTTTTTATTATTATTTTCAATGAATTTGTTAAATTTTTTAATTTTTTTTAGTTCAATAAATTTATTGAACTAAAATTATGCTATTTGAGTAATTTTTGAAAAGTTTTGACATTTCAGTAATTAGTATGCTAAAATATGCTATTTCAGTAATTGCCCTATTTTTTTTTTTTAGATTATGTTAATTTGTCATTAGTTGTTATATTGATTTTTAGTATCTAATGGAATTGCCTCGAATTGGGTTTTTTGCTATATAATGTTTGACAATGTAGGAGTGCCTTTTATCACAAAAAAGTTTAGGAGTATCTCTAAGTTGAATTTTTTGTGTTGTAGATGGAATTTGCGTTCAAAGCATTGAGCATCCTGGTTGTGTATGGGATGCTAAATTCTTGGTTAATGGAGATATTGTCACAGCTTGTTCTGATGGAGTTGTACGGGTATGGACTGCAGACCAGGAAAGGATTGCAGAGCCTCAAGAATTGGAGTCATATGCTTCCAGACTGTCTCAGTATAAGTTGAAGAGGTAAAATTATTTATCTGCAACTTCGTCCATATGATGTGGAGTACCTTCTTGTTTATCCTCTTTTCATTACAATGGTCTTCTGTAAGAGCAAAATTTAAAAAAGAATCTTCGTTTATCGTTCATCTTTCTAGACCCAAATTAAGGCAAGCACATATGGTGGGCATTTATGTAAATAATGAGTCAGTAAGGTGCCTTCCATATGATTCTCTGGCTTAATTTAGCAACTTATATGCTATGCTTCATTATTTTACCTGTTTATCAAACTTTTATTATAGTAGCTGTCTTCTTCATCATTTCTATTTTAGTTTTCTCTAATTCACTTGTGTTAGGAAGAAGGTTGGAGGACTGAAACTAGAAGAACTACCAGGGTTGGAGGCTTTAGAAATTCCAGGTGTGGTTTCAGTGTTCCTTTTTATAAAGAACCAACACATTATCACATTCTCTCTCCTTCCTTTTTTATGCTGCAAAGTGGTTGAGTTTTGTCAATTTCCCACGTGGATAATAGTTGATTCAATTTCTGAGTGACTTGTTAGTTTGTTGTAGTTGAAGTACACTTCAAATTTTTGCATCTTAAGTAAAATGTTCGTATGTTTTTTTGTAATCTTTATCGTTTATGGTAAATAGAAGTTGTTTTCTTATTCATGAAAAAAAAGTTGTTTTCTTATTCATTAAAAAGTTGTTTTTTATTGAAGCACACAATATTATTAGGGATTGTTTCTACAAGTTAGAAGATGTCACCCGGTTTTCTTCCTTCTAAAATTTTTGCTCGTTAATGCACAATAGAAAATACATTTAGTGGATTGGGGTGTTAAGGGAATAATATATATAGATGGGGCTGACTGGTTATTATGAAAGTAGTTAGTTGGAAGACTCAGCGTTGGGGGGCTGAGGGAAGAGAGCCCTGATTAAAGATTTTATTGAGGATCTGCTCTGCAACTGTACTATTACACGAAACTGATAAGAACCAGATCGGAGAATTGTATTAAACACTTTAAATAACAAGGAAAACACAATAAGATAACCAAGTAATTCGAGAAACTTGGATGCCTCCCACAATGCTTAAAATTTCGTGAGGATGAGTCTCTCCCTAACTGAGGATAAAGGCTTAAGTTTACATCAAAATACTTCATTATTCCTTCCCCTTTTCCCACATACTTATTTTTAGACAAATAACTAACCCACACAAACTATTTTAACTAACTCACATAACCAAGGTTGTTAAATCGTGAATCGAAACGAGTATCGTTTTATGAAAATATGGTATCGTGGATCGTAAGATTCATTTTTTATTTTTTATTATATAATTTATTTATTATTAAATAAAATTATATATCATTAAAAGTATTAATCAATAAATACCTTAAATATATACATAAATGATAAATATATTTATTTTACTCTTAGTCCCTTTCTTTTAACCATTAGAATTTTAAATTTACAAAGAAACACTAGCATTTTAAATTTAAACCTGTATACTTTCATCTTATTAATAATTAATATTGAAATAATTTTTCATACTTTTTGTTGGTGGCATACTTGAGATTCTATTGTTTTTCGTACTTTTTGTTGGGCAGTCCATCTTCTTTTTGTCTCCCTGTACATTCCATGTATTATAAATGAAATTCTTTCCTTTAAATAGTTTTTTACTTTCAGCTTTTATTTTCCGTTTTTGAGGATTTCTCATCTTGTATATTGTATTGTTTTTTTCCCTTGATCAATGAAAGTTTATCTTTCTAATAAAAAAAAAAGGGAAAAAGACACTTTTGGTCCGTGAGTTTTCATTTTGTTTTCTATTTGGTCCCCAGATTTTATAAGGTGACATTTTTACCCTCTGAGTTTCGATTTAGCTTTCTATTTGGTCCTTAATGTTAAGTTTCTGTCAAATAATTAACAGAAAATGATGTGGCATTATTTATTATTTTTATAAAGCTGACGTGGCATTGAAATAATAATTTTTTGTTTATTAGGTTAATTAGGTGCTATATTTTAAATGGTTTGGCAGATTTATCATATTTTGTATTATTATTTTATTTATGTGGCATTTCTCTCTCTTCCTCACTCTCTCTTTCTCCATTCCCTTTCATTGTTTCTTCTCCACTCCGATGCAACATAGTGAACCCAGAACTTCTCACCATCTTCTTCTTCATTCAAAGCATTTTCCCTCACCGGAAAACTCGTCATCCTCGTTGTTATCTGTCACAAACTCATTCTCGCTCCTTACCTTGCCCAAAATCGTGGCCCCTAATTCCAAAACTAGGAAACTCGAAGATTTCCGATCAAGATGGTATATTCCCATATATGTGAAGTCAAGCTACCAAAATCCTTAGGAAGTGTTCGATGGAAACGATTTGTAGCTAAGATCAAAGTAACCAAAGAAAGCATATTGAAATTCAAACCATCAGGAATTATCTCATTCAGATCCTCTTTAGAAAACAAAACCAACCATTTTTCATTTTTATTAACCATCAGCCACTTCCCCCTCTTTCTTTTTCAATAAAAATGAAAGCTTGATTTTCTCTATAAACAACAAAGAAAAATTAAGGGAAATAAATAAAAACCCCAAATGCTTATTTAAGTGAAAGACTCAGATTCATTGAGATAGATGAATTTATATTGATTTGAAGGAGGAGGAGGGGAAATGTCAAAAAAACTTGGAGGTTTTCCCTATACAGATCAAGGGAAATTGTTGGTTTTGGTTTGAGAACTTGAAGAATCAGGAACTTGGCCAATGAAATACCTTGGTCTTCCTTTAGGAGGTAATTGGACTACGGTATCTTTCTGGAAGCCTATTATTGACAAGATTAGTTCTAGATTGGATGTTTGGAAGAAAAGTTTCTTTTCAAAAGGGGGCCGTCTTACTCTTATTGCTTCTGTTTTACAGTCTTCCTTTTTATTTTTTTTATCTATTTTCAAACTTCCTTTGAAAGTTGCATGTATTATGGAAAAGCTTTTTCAAAATTTTCTTTGGAATGGTAGTGATGAAGGAATTCATTCTCATTTTGTTAATTGGAAGGAAGTTTCAAAAAAACTCGTGGAGGTTTGGGCATTGGCAATTTAATTTTTCGAAATAGAGCATTTTTAGGTAAATGGTTATGGCGTTTTTCAAACAATTCAACAGCTTTTTGGACATCAATTGTGAAGAGTAAATATGGTTTTTCTACTTTTGGTTGGGAAACTAATGTGGTCAGATATGTGTCTTTTAGGTCCCCTTGGAAATTTATATCTCAAGGTCTTGAAATTTTTAACTCTTTCACCAAATTCACCTTAGGCCATGGTTCACGTATTCACTTTTGAGAGGGTATTTGGTTTGGAGAAGTTTCTTTCTAGTCCCTTTATCCTCAACTTTACCTTGTGTCTTCTAACGTTGGTTGTTCTATTGCATCTTTGTTTGATACCTCTTTTTCATTTTGGAATCTTTCTTTTAGAAGAAACCTTAATGAGATTGAGTTTTCACAATTTCAAGATTTACTTTCATCCATTCATTTTGTTAAACCTACAACTTTAGAGGATCGTAAAATTTGGATTATTCATCCTTCGGGCCCTTTCACTACTAATTCCTTTTATTCGAAGTTGATTCATCTTCCCCCTCATCCTTATTTTCCTTATAATTTTGTTTGGCAAAAAAGCATTCCTATTAAGGTTCAATTTTTTCTTTGGTCTTCTCCTTTAGAGAAGATTAACACTTGTGATGTTTTGCAGATAAAGAATCCGTTTTGTTGTTTGTCCCCTTATTGGTGTTGTCTTTGTGGAAAGGATCATGAGTCTGCGAATCATTTATTCATTCATTGTGATTTTAGTGGTGTTCTTTGGAGCAGGATTTTGAGTCATTTTGATGTTTACTGAGTAATGCCTTTGGATATTAGTACTCTCTTTTCCATCTCCCCTTTTGGTTCAAGAAGAAATCGGAAGGGCATTTTTTGGGATTGTGTTGTGGCGGCTTTGTTTTGGGTGATTTGGCTGAACAACCGTATTTTCAACAATATGGCTCGTGAATATCATCATATTTGTGATCGACTATTGTATTTCGTTTACTTATGGCCTAAAAACAATGCTTTTTTAGATTTTGGTTTAACCTTTTCTTCGTTGTACTTACCTTGGAACTCTTTTTTATCCGTGTAATTACTTTTAGAGGTCCTCTCAAGCTCTTGTACATTCTTTTATTTTAATAAATTTGTTGTGAATTTTTAAAAAAAAAATATCAGATGGAAATTTCTCATGGGAAATTGCAAGTATAATTTTTTATATAGATCTAATTCATGGGAGATAGATGGGTTTATAAAAATCAAAGAAATTGCAGGTTTTGGCTTGATAAATTAAAGGAGCAGCCATGGTGGATCTGTGTGTTTTTGCTATGATTTTATGATGGAGACGAGAATGGAAGAAGAGAAGTGAGAAGAGAGACGGAATCTCCATTTTTGAATCTACCCATCAAATCTGAATCTCTATTTTTGGCATCTCTGTCGATAATGCCAGAAAGAAAAACAAGATGACCGGAGAAGAGATCGCCGGTCCTACAGGCCCCAAAGTTCTCCCTTTCCTCTAGATCTCTGTTAGAGGTCTGCGTTTTCAGCCAAGATGGAATAGTAAAACAGAAAAAAAAGGGGATATCATTGGAAAAATGAAGCGGACAACATGTTTTGATGGGTAATCCATGGCCGGAGAGAGAAGAGAGGGAGGAGAGAGATGAGCTACCATGGTCATGGAAGGGGAAGAAGATTTGAGAAGAAGATAAAGAATGGAGAGAGAAATATCACCTAATATAAAACTACTATTCATCATGCCACATCATTTAAAATTAGCCACATAAGTAAAATATGAATATAAAGTTAATAAAATAATTCCACAACAAATTTTTGGCAAGGACTAAATAGAAAGCTATATCAAAACTCAGGGGTAAAAATGTTGCGTTTTAAAACTTGGGGACCAAATAGAAAACAAAATGAAAACTCAGGGACTAAAACTGTCTTTTTCCTTAAAAAAATGTTGATTTTTTTTTTTCTAATAGAAAGTTGAAACTAATAATTAGTTTGTCTTCCCGATAACTTTACTTTTTGACTCTTCATTTCTGACTTCACACTCCACGATGTCATGACTCTTCTTCTTCCTTCATCCTCCATACAAAGTTAGTTTTTTACACTTATCTCTACAAGGAAATTACTTTTCACTCTCTTTCCATCCTCTCAATACTTTTTACCCTCTGTCTAGTCTAATCTCACCCAGGTTGAGAGGTTTTCTATTCATTTTCATCTTTCTTCTTCTTCTACAGCTCAATCTCACATGGCTTCTCCGGATCTTTCTTCTTCTTCTACACCTAAATTTCCCAACTTCTAAAAATTTCAATTTTTGTTCGTCTTCTCCTTCACTTTTTTGAATCGCAAACAACGCATCGTTAGCGATTCATGCGAGCCGATTTCTGAAACGTATGATTTATGGCACTTTGCGATTCATATGAAATGAACGACTTGACTCGTTTTGCCTCCGTTTCGATTCGACTCGAGTCGAATTGTGAAACATACGATTTTGACAACCTTGCACATAACTACTTCTTATTCACATAATGTCTAACTTACACAAACTACTTCCTCTAATCCACAAATAACTAGTTCACATAACTACTTCCTCTGATACACAAATAACTCACATAGAATAACTACTTAAAATTTTACCCCTAATAACATTCCTATTAGAAACTTAATAGTTGGAGGCAGGTAGGTCAATTATAAACTTGATGTGGATGTCTAATCATGTGGGATGGGCAGAGGTACAAGCTTTTGGAGATTCAGGATGCCTTTTATTTAACCTTGCGGGATGAAACAAAAATCAATGCGGTGGAGGTTTTTTACTAGAAGCTTTCTTTCTATCAATTAAGGTGAAGTTCGGTTGTCAATCAGAAGCTTTAACTGGAATGTTTATGTTCCACTTTCACCAAACAAAGCCAAACTAAGAAGAAAGGAAGAATCTCTAGAATTGGTGTCTAGATGAGCTTGTGAAGGATGTTGGTGTCTAGGAGGGGATTTTAATGTCATTAGATGGACACATGATAATTGCTTGAAGGGAGAGTATCCAAAAAGTGTGAGAATTTTTTTTTTTTATTAAGCCATTAGATTGATCTTTTCCACCACATTCCATGCACCACAAATTGAATACCTTTATTTAAGTTATGCTTTTATTTGTTTTTTGTTCTTTGAAGATTCCTCATCCACTTTTTGTTTTTTCCCCTTAATCAATGGCAGTTCATCTTTTTATGAAAAAAAGTGTGAGAAGATTCAATAGGATGATTAGTGGTCTAAATTTGACTGAATTTCTTTATCAATTGGCAAGTTCACATGGTCAAATATGAGGGAGATCCCTGTTCAATCTGTTTTAGAATTATTGTGTCTCATGGAGGATGGTTTCTGAAATATCACCCTTCTGGATCCCTATAAAAGGCAAGAAGCACTTCCGATCACTATCCATCCCATTCTACTGGGGACATTCCAATCAATATCCTATTCTAGCGTGGTCTTTTCAATGAGCTCCATGCTGTTTCCATTTTGTAAACTCGTGTGTGAAGAATCCAGAATTCTTGAAGAAGATGAAAAATGGTGGAACGGAAAATGAAATTAGTGGCAGGTTTTATATTTCTACAGAAATTAAAGGAGTTTTCAAGTGCTTCTCAAAAGATAAGAGTTTTGCCACTTTCAAGGATATTATGGTTGAAGCTGGAAGAGCATATTGCTGAACCGGAATCCAAGGAAGAGGGTGGTATATTGGAATCAGAAGATATCGGAATATGAAACAAGCCAGACAGAAACCATGTGAAATATCAGTCATGGAGGAGCTTCATTCTTCTGGTGTTTTGTCTTCTGTCTATTTTAACTCAAATTTTCTCATCCCTTTGCAGAAAAAAAAATCATGAAGAAGATTAAATTTTTGCTTAGTTGGCAGCTTATGGTAGGATTAACCTTGTGATTTGTGTGTTGAATGCTTGCAGGGGTTTTATTTTATTGCATCCTCCTTTTTCGAGAGAGAGGTAGATTGTTGTGGTAGGCGGGCCTTTCCACCATCTAGTGGAAAATTTGGAAAAAGTTTTTCAGAACAGGGATAAGTCATCGAGAATGTGTGGTCCTTTTTCTGTTTGGCCTCTTCTTTCTTTTTCTTCTAGATGAAAGTTGGTTCCTTATCCAAAAAAGTAAGAGTAATGAAAATAAAAAGAAAGAAAAACCTTATTGCCAAATTTCTTGTAGTTGCTGTCTCCTTCGTCCTAAAGACACAGAAAGGCAAAATAACCTCTTTTCCCACTGCTTGTTCATGCCAAGGCAGCTGTGGCATCTGTCAGATACCTTTAATCTTGCATGGTATAGGCTACCCCTCGGTTCAACATTGCTTGGAACATTTGCTCATTGGTCATCCTTATAAGAAGTTTGGTTGGAAAGCAACCATATACTTCCATAAATCTTTTAGAGGAGAGAGAGAGAGAGAGATTAGGATTTAGGAAGACTGCTCATTATAGAGCTTTTTTTTTAAATAATAAGAAACAAGACTTTTCATTGATAGATAAAAAAGCCCAAAAAGCCCAAACGAAGGCCAAAGCTTCTTTTGGAGTCCCCCTTTGCTAAATTCTTTTGTGACGAGTGATGACAAGTCTTTTTGATCGATGTCTAATTGTCGAACCTTTTATTTGTTGTTTTGAATGTACTTTTTTAAAAAAAATTAAGAAACTTGTTGGGTTGGTTTCTTATCACCCTTTTTGTATTTGGTTATCGTGAAATGTAGGTAGAATTTCTCTGTTTCTTTTTTTTTGATAGTAAACGATTTGCAATTTCATTGATGTATGAAAAAGCCCAAAAAAGGCAAAGAAAAGTTACAAAAAAGCATTCCAATTGGAAGCTATGAGAGAAGGAGCATAATTACAAAAAAACTTACAATTTGCACTCCAGTTGGAGGCATTTAAGACACTAGAGTCCCAAACATCCTCCCAAGATTTACAACAATCTCTAAAAATTCTACTATTGCGCTCAATCCATGTATTCCAAAGGAGTGCTCTAACAGCGTTGTCCCAAAGAACTTTTTTCTTCCCTTTTAACATTGAACCTCCCAAGAGTGCTAAGACACTCTGTTTCTTAAAAATATTTATGTGCACAATATATGTTTTTGTATGAGCTTAGTTTTTTTTTTGCCTGACTGCATTTGTTGAATTTCTGATGTTTAATAATCCTAACTGCCTTGAGATCAGGAACCAGTGATGGACAGACAAAAGTTGTTAGAGAGGGAGACGATGGTGTGGCTTATTCATGGAATTCAAAAGCTTACAACTGGGATAAGGTAAGTTAAGTTATGGAAATGTCTGTGTGAGCTATATTCTCATGGCATCTTTTCTTGCTCCAGTCTCTGCTTGAATGAACATTATAGCACTGAATGGAGCTTGAGTACACTACTTACCTTATTTTTAAGTGTCTTTGCTTACCGTGTGGTTTGCTCTGTAAACTTTTCCATCTCACAGTGACTATGAGCTCTCTTTAAACTTTTCCATCTCTGTATGTTCTCACAGTGAGTGGAATTTGAAAATAAGATCATGTAAAGTTTACATCTAAATCAATAATGGAAAATCAGGGTCTTGATGTTGATGTGTCTTTGCCATTTATTATGATCTGAGTGATTTTTCTATGGCCTTTGATGCATATAAATATCTTCAAGATAAAAAAAATTGTTAACACCTAGGAGGCATTTGTTTGTAGGTTTTGGAGGATAAGAATGACATAAGATACTCATATTTGTATTTGATTTGTCAAAATGTGTACTATTGCGAATGAGATCCAAAACCCACGAGGATGAAACCCTTTCAAATCCATGAGTTTTCTTGATACCCATTGGATTGATGATAGAATTAGAGAAAGAAAGAGAGGAGAAGAGGAGACAGAGAGATAATTAAATTAATTTATAATATGCTATTATTGAATGAGATGAAAGTTTGCGTTCAAAATGTTACTGTTGGACATGTCCCCCCCACCCACACACACACGCACAATTAGTTTAAAAGTGTGTGTGGTTTTTTTTTTAGAAGAATTCACAACAATTATATTAAAAGGAAAGAATGTACAAGAGGTTAAGAACACCTCCAAAAGAGATTACAAAAAGGAGTTCGAAGGTAAGTACAAAGAAGAAAAAGTTACATCAAAATTTAAATGTGCATTATTTTTTGACCAAAGATAAATGAAATACAAAAAACAATCCCAAAGCTGATGATGATCACGAGACATATTGTTGAAAATACTATGATGATCCAAAAGTGTGTTGTTAGGCTAAGGAAAGTTTAATCTTTTTAATGTATTTTGTAGGCTTTGGTCTTTGTGACTCAACATGTGAACTATTAGGGAGCAAATATCATTACATAGGTTTGAAATCCATAGTCAGTTAGGTTTCTTATGAAAATGTGCTAATATGGAAAGTTTATGAGTATTATGTCTCACTTCATTCACTCCAAGTTCCTTGAATGGCATTTCTTAACAAATCAAGAAACTAGCATTGTGCATCTTTCATTTGCTTTGAATATTTCCCTATTGTTCTAACAAGTTCCATAGAATAAAGTCTGCACATGGGGCTTCTCTGCCATCTGGTTTGTTTTTTTTTTTACAGTTGAATCATGCCATTTTTTTTCACTTTTGTGTATATTTTTTGAATAGATTGGTGAAGTTGTTGATGGACCAAATGAGGGATGGAAGAAGCCTGTTCTTGATGGAGCTGAATATGATTATGGTCAGTATTTGATGTCACTGGTGACATTAGTTGCATTTGCTTACTCTATATCTACATTTAACCTCTTCTTCAAATTGTCACTCAGTATTTGATGTTGACATTGGAGATGGTGAGCCTATTCGCAAATTGCCTTACAATTTATCAGGTAACTTTTTGTGGTGTCTCTATTTCTTTCTATCATATTTCTTCATTGCCACACTTTATTTTTTGAAAGAATTAATTATACTCTAGCGCTAGTTATTATGCTTGTCAGTGTTTTGAAAAGTGACCTAGTCGCAGGCTTAGGCGCACTAACTGCTCCTCTTTTCAGTCAGGCGAGGTGCGGTTGTCAAGGCGCACACCTTTTGTGCTCTTGAGGCGCGCACCTCAGTGAAACGCGTCAAATTTCAGCTTTCTTTTTTCATTTTCATGATGTTTTTGAGTATACTAAGGGGGGAAATGAGAAATGACAGTTTGATATGCCTTTATCTTTAAGCAATATCTAAGAAAAAGTTCTCATCTCTCTAATTATCTATTATTTTACTGTTGATTATACTATCTATAACTTTCATATGTAAAATATTATTATTTTTTTTATTTGCGCTCCACAAAAAAAGCCCTCGCATTTTTATTTTTGGCTTCGCGCTTAAGCCTTGCAGGTGACTGCATCGCTTAAGTGGGCTCATCGTTTTTCAGAACACTGATGCTTGTAGTTTAATTTCAATAAAGTGGAATTGGAACATGTTAGACCCAAATTGTAGTTACTTATAAGAGAAAGGGTAAAAAGGGGATTGTCGATTTTGGATTCCTGATTCTTCGGGAGTTTTGCCTTGCTGATCTTTTTTTCTCTTTGTTTCTCGTCCTTTTTCTTCGACCTTCTTTTATCATGGTAATTTTGTTTCTCTTCATGGCCTCTATCCTAAAATTCTGTTTTTCCTATGGATCTTTTCTTTGAGGAAACTCTCTTCTAGCAATCAAGTATGCCTTATTTCCCATTTTCCCTTTGTCTCTCCACATCCTTATACTTTGTTATTAGGATTATGAATCTGCTTCACACTTATTTTTGGTATGGTGATTTCAGTGCAAAGCTTTGGTCAAAGTTATTGTAGCAATATGATTTGAGTTGGGTGCCTTTAAAGGAGGCATGTGATCTGCTTTCCTGGGATTTTTTTGGTCCAAAGAACTCTAAGATAGGAAGATTTTAACCAACATCGGTTGGCCTAGTGGTCAAGGAGTTGCTTTCCAACCTTGAGGTCTTGGGTTCAAACCATGTTGGCCACCTACCTAGGATATTATCCTACGATTGAATCGACTCCAAGTGTTGTAGGGTCATGAGGTTGTCCCGTGAGATTAGTTGTGGTGCGCATAAGCTGGCCCGGACACTCACAGTATTAAAAAAAAAGAGATAGGAAGATTTTGTTTCTTGTGCAATCGGTTTTTCTGAATTGAGTAATCTACTTCTTGGGATTCCTTTTGGGATTTGATTTTGGATCATACTTTTTGTTGGGCTAATGTTTTAAGACCCTTTCATTTAATCTCCCCTTTCATTCCATATATAATAAATGGAATTCTTTGTTGTAACCTCTAGTCTTTTCTTGTTTTTTATTTGTTTTTTCTGTGTTGAGGCTCATCCTCTCGTGTATTTACTTTGTACTCATTTCTTTTTGCTTAATCGAATTATATCTTTTTATCCAAAAAAAATATTAGTTAGTTATCGCGATTCATACTCTCTTGTATTTACTTTGTACTCATTTCATATTGTTAATAGGGTTGTTGTTTTGTGAATAACTTTTCTTGTAATCAGTCAAGTGGATAAAGGATATAGAATGGTACAACGAGAATATCTTCTTGTTTGTGTACTATATTTGGTTAATGTATTGCAATTGGTACCTGTTAGAATGACGAGGTATTTTGATAAAGGAGATGGTGTGGATTGAGATGCTTTGGGTCTCGTATGCTATTTGAAATTTCAAAACAATTGAAAGTTGCATTGGCAGGCATTTAAAGTGTTGATGGTTTAAGTTACCATAATTGTTCAGACAGTAGTTGAATTCTCTCGTTGGGAGACCAGTGGGGGGAACGTAGGTTATGTCATATGTGAAAGAATTTTTTTTTCTAGAAGAATTCACAACAATTATATTAATAATAAAGAATGTACAAGAGGTTAGGAAGACCTCCAAAAGGATTACAAAAAGGAGTTCCGAGGTAAGTACAAAGAAGATAAAGTTAAACCAAAATTTTAAAACGCATTGTTTTTTGACCAAAGGTAAATGAAATACAAAAAACGATCCCAAAGATGATGATCACGAGACATATTGTTGAAAATACGGTTGTTCCTCTCGATCCAAATCACCCAAAACAGTGCCGCCACAACTAGATTCGAGAAAATGCTCTTTCGATTTCTTCTTGAACCAAAAGGGGAAATGGAAAATAGAGTGCAAATATCCAAAGGCATAACCCAAAATATTTCAAAATGAGTTAAGATCCGGCCCCAAAAAACACCAATAAAATCACAATGTAAGAATAAAATCACAAGAAAACTTTAGCCAAAGCTGCTTTTTAAGAGATCTCGTACTGCTATCGGTTAGCCTTTCTAGTAGAGATTCTGGTTCCAAAATTTAAAAACTTCCCCATTTGTTTTAGTGTACTTTAATTTTGACCTAAAATTCACTGTTTAAAATGCCTAAAAAAGTTGTACTAATTTTGGAAAGAATTTTTAGAAACTCTCTTTGTGATGATATTGGGGAAAGGAAAAAACTTCATCTTGTTAATTGGAAAACTGTTTGTAAACCAAAAGTTTTGGGTTGTTTGGGCATTGGTAATCTTGAATTAAAAAACTTGGCTTTGCTTGGAAAATGGATTTGGCGTTTCTCTTGTGAATCAAATTCTTTTTGGGCTTCTTTCATTAAAAGAAAATATGGATCTTTTAGTTTTGATTGGAATTCTTTGATGGTGCATTATGGATGTCTTCGTAGCCCTTGGAAATCTATTTCCAAATGTGTTCCCTCTTTCTCCAAGGGTACAAAAATCAATCTAGGTAATGGTCTTGGAATTCGTTTATGGGAAGATATTTGGATTTCTGATTCCCCTCTTTCTTTATCTTTTCTTCTTTTGTATCGAATTACTAAACATCATTTTGCTACCATTTTCTCTCTTTTTAACTTGCTTTCTAAGTCTTGGGATCTCTCTTTCTTTAGAAATTTTAAAGATGAGGAAATTTTAGAATTTTCTTCTCTTCTTTGTCTTATATCTCATATTTCCCCTTCTTCCTCTCATTATTTCTTGGACCCTTCATCCTTCGAGTTCTTTTACTTGCAAATCTTTCTTTTCTTTTCTCTCCCATCCTTTTCCTTTGGATTTTTTCCCTTCCAACTCCATTTGGTTTTCGGGTTTTCAACCCAAAATCCAATTTTTTCTTGTGTTATAGGAGTTGTGAATCGGCTTCTCACCTTTTTCTTCATTGTAACTACACTAGCAACCTTTGGTTCACACTTCTTTCACAATTTGACCTGAGTTGGGTTCCTCCAAAGGATGCTCGGGATCTTTTGATTATGGACTTTTTTGATTCAAGGATTGCAAAAAGGAGATTTCTTCTTAAATGTGGAGTGGCTGCTCTTTTATGAACTGTTTGGTTGGAACGCAATGCTCAGATTTTTTCGAGACAATCCAAATCTTGGCATCTTTTATGGGATTCTTTTACTTCAAGAACTTTTAGTTGGGCCAAAATTGTAAATAGTATAGATTTTGATTTTCCTACACATTCCATGTTCTATAAATGGAATTCTTTTATGTAATTTTTTTACTTTTGTTTCATTGGAGGATTTCTCATCCTCTTGTATTTTATTCTTATTCTTATTTGATCAATGAAAGTTCATCTTTCTATTTAAAAAAAGAAATTTTGACCTCAAAATTAATTGATTTCATGCGGTTACTGGCATGGTCATTGTAGTATTTTATACCTTCCATTGTAGTGCGTCAATAGAAACAAGCAAACATGTAGCATTTGATATTTGACACAGTGTTAACCATGAAAATTGTACAGATGACCCATATGCTGCTGCTGATAAGTGGCTCGTCAAAGAGAACCTTCCTCTTGTCTATCGGCAACAAGTGGTGGATTTCATTTTCCAAAACTCTGGAAAAAAGAACTTCGTTTTTGATTCATCATTTCGTGATCCTTATACTGGCTGTGAGTAGTTTTTTTTTTTTTTTAAAATAAATGTTGTGTAAGAAGATTAGATATGGTTGGTGTTGTCCATTTTCCTGTTGGAATTTGCAATTGATTTTCTTCTGGTGTTCGTATCAGCTAGTGCATATATGCCTGGTCATGGTGAATCTTCAAATGCATCAGGTATGTACTTCATTCTAAATCCAACTTACATACATTTCCTACTTTTTTTTGGAGGGTTATATAGAAGTCAAGAATGAAGATGGGGTGTCATGCTTTTTTAATTGACCTCTACATATACTTTCAGCCTCTATGTATTTAATATTCTTCAATTTTTGGACAGTGGTATCACGTAAACCTACTTTCAAGCACATCCCTAAGGTATGCTGTTATTGCTGTCTTTTGGAGTTTGGGGATTATGATTGTATAATTGATTCGTTAGATCTAGAAACGTTAACTTACTGAATTATGTCTTGCTCATCTTTCTTGTTCATAAAGTCTCATCTTTCTTCTACTTTCCAAATATTACTTCGGACGGAACAAATATTTTGAAATCCCTAGAACCTTTGTCTAGGAAATTATGCTCGATCTTAAAAATAGTGAAAGCTGGAGCTGACAAAGAGAAGATAATAAGTTCTCTCAGAATTAATAGCTAGCTGGTTTCTAGGAGTAACCTTATCTGAAATTCATGGCTCTCTTTCTTGTACCCTCCTTTTTATCTGTTTGGCTTGTCAGCTGTTTTCCCTGCTGAAGGTGTTCTGTACTTATGGTTGGACAATATAGCTATATGTCTATGACCTATGTACTTTGATGGTAATGTTGAATAAATCTCACTTGTTTATTATCCTAAATTAATCAAGGTCATTTTGAGTCCACAATCTGTTCTTTGTCACCAAGTCATTGTTTTGTTATGAATTGCAAATTGATCATTGATAACAGATCTTTTAGATACATGATTAGATCTATCGTTTAACGTGTTGGTTTTTTTAAAGAAATAATAATCTGATATTCCTTATACCTTTAATTAAAGTAGTCAGGTTCTTGTTCTTATGTGTTTAACTTATTTGTATTTGTTATACCTTTTTTTTTTCTGTCAAATCATTTTATCCAGAAAGGAGTCCTTGTGTTTGATGTTGCTCAGTTTGATGGTATACTCAGAAAGATTGTTGAGTTCAACACTGCTCTGCTCGCTGACCCAGTATGTTTCTGCAGTATATATATTGGCTTCTCTTCTTTTCAAGCTACTAGATTATTAGCACATGCAATGCACAAGTTTTTTATTCTAACGAAATATGTTTTAAATGTCAATTTAACTTGAATAAAATTAAAAAATTAGCTTTAATTTTAAATTGATGATCAAGTTTTCTTTTCAATGTATTTCTATATTGGATAGGTAAAATACATTTCTTATTTTAACCCTCATTAATAGAAGAAGGAATGATTTAACCAAAAAAACTATAACTTTAAATGATATACCGGGTAACTCTATTATATTGAATATAATGTGAAATTTTTTTAAGAGAAATTACCACCCATAGCACTTTTTTCTGCTTTATTTTCAAAAGTAGCAAAAAATTAATTAATTTTTCAAAAAACACCTTTTTCTTTCTTTAATTTTTTTCTCTTGTATTGTTTTTAATTGGGATGTTTTAAATTAAAATTGAATAATTTTTCAAGTTTTGTTAGTTTTTATGATTTTGGAACTTTCATTATATAATAAAAGTGCTATTTTTTAAAATTCTGGAAACTTTTTCTATTTTTGAAATTTACAAATCAAAAAATGCCATTTTTTAAAATAACTCTTTTTTTAATCTAACAGCTATAATTATATCGAAACTAAAAAAATAATATTACAATAAATTATAATAAAATACTTTTTTTTGGGTAATAAACTTTAGGCATTTCATTGATAATTGAAAGCCCCCAAAAGGCCAAAACTAGCATTACAAAGAGGCCAGCAAGTTAAAGGCAATAATGGAGGGGGAATAGCTATAGAAATATTTTCAATTTGCACTCCAAATGGAGGCGTTAAGTACACAAAATCCTAAGATCTAAATTCTCCTTGTGCTTATCAACAAAATTTCTCCTATTTCTTTCAAGCCACAAATTTCAGCAGCAAGACCTAACTGCATTAACCCAAATAGTCTTCTTCTTTCCTCTAAACAGTGTGCGACCAAGGAGAGAGAGGATATTGCTTCTAGGGTCCTTGTGAAACACCCAACTCAAATTAAAGATCTTGGAGTCCTTCAAACATAGGTTGCATCTCTCAGGTTGGAGAGCTATCCAAGGCTTCCTAGTTTGCAGTTTTTTATTAGAATTGAGACCATTATTCACAAGAAGCCACAAAAAAACTTTTATTTTGTTAGGAAACCTTCCTTTCCAGATTAGGGCCATATTAGGATCATCATAAAAGGTGTTCCACATCACATTGAAGGCAAACTTGCAAGTAAAACCACTCGCTTCATCCCGCAACCACAATCTTCTATCCTCCCTGCTGCAAAGCTGAAAAGTATCAAGGATAGCCATAAGATCAATCCAGTCCTGAACTTCCTCATATTTCAAGTTCCTTCTAAAGTTGATAAACCAAGAATTAAGGTATGATTTCTAGAAGTGGCTGACAGATTTACACTTATCCCTGGCTAAAGAAAACAGTCTAGGGAACAAGCAAGCAAGAGGTTTGTCCTTCACTCAAGAATGACTCCAAAACGGCACTTTATCTCCTTTACCCACCGAGAAGCTGCTATTATTTTCCATCACTAGGGACAGTTTGTTGTGCTTCCAAGGGCTTCTACCAATGAAATTGGGATTAATATTAGAGGACCAACCCAACTCTTTGAAACCATGATATTAGCAATGACTTTATGCCAAAGCATGTGAGTTTCTAAAGGGACTCTTCAAAGCTATTTGAAGAGGAGGGCATCATTACGTTTTTCCAAACCCCCAAAAGCAAGGCCACCTTTTTATATGGCGAAGGAAGTTTAGCCCAATTAACCAAATGAAGACTACCATCCATATTAGCTCCTTCCCAGAAAAAGTCTCTTGAGCTTATTAATGGTATTAACCACTGTAGCAGGGGCCTTGAAGATATATATATAATATGTAGGCAAGCTATTGAGGATAGATTGAGCAAGAGTAAGTCTTCCACCTCTAGAAAGCCAAAGGTTCCTCCATTTGTCGATCCTCCTTTGGATTTTTTCAACCACCAGGTTCCTAAACTGTTTAGAAGAGGGATTACCACCAAGGGGCAGCTGGGCTGGCCTAAATAGGAGATGGGTAAAGTACCCCTAGCATAGTCAAAGATAGCCCCAACAGTTTCCAATTCCTCTTCTTCTAGATAGCCAACGACACAAGACTTAAGCTGATTGATATTAAGGCCAGAACCTTTCTCGAACAAATGAACAACACTTTCCAGATTAGCCAACAAACCCTCCTTGAAATGATAAAACAAGAGAACATCATCAGCAAATTGAAGATGAATGACCTCAACACTGCCAGACTTGAAGCCTCGCATCAGACTCATTTCTTGATTCTTGATGAGCAGCCTGCTGAAACTATCAAGGCCCCTAGTGGCTTTGAACTTGCCTTTAGATTTGCTATTGATAAGGATAGAAAAACTTAGGGGTGAAACCGGTTCGGTTTGGTCCGTTTTTTCAATTAATTTTAAAAACCGGACTGGTTCGGTTTATAATAGGAACCGGCCCGGCTTTGAACGGTTTTTTCCGGTTTTCGGTTTTCGGTTTTTCTACTATAGGACATTTGCATTTAGTTTTAAAAAAAATCTCCAACATTGAAGGATGAAACCAAAAAAAAAATCAAACATGAACAAAAACTTAGTTGAAAAAATTAGATTAATAGATATATAAAATATAAATTAAAATAAAGTGATAAATAAATATATAAAATAAAACAAATAAATAAAAATTATGGGGAAATAGGGAATGGGTATGGGATTTTTACTTGTTTTTTAGAAGCCGGTTCGGTTTTTGAATAATGAAAACCGGGACGATTCGGTTTTTTACGGTTTCGGCCCGGTTTATTTTTCCGGTTTTCGGTTTTTCGGTTTTTTCTTTCACCCCTAGAAAAACTAGTACTTTTGAGGCAGCCTTCATCCATTTACACCATTTGTTATGAAATCTTTTTTTCTTGAGGATCTCTAACAAGAACTCCCAAACAACACTATCATAAGCCTTCTCAATGTCAAGCTTAATGATCACTCCTTTCTCTTTTCTGTTTTTGCACATAGCACCTAACTCATTAGCAATGAGAATAGAATCAATAATTGTCTTCCCTCTATAAAGGCATTTTGAAAAGGAGTGATGGTGTTGGGCAAAACCAGTGTTTTCAAAGCGAGAGGCGCATTCCAAGGCAACGACCTCTTGACTTGCCTCTAAGGCGAGAGGCGATAATAAGGCGTCGCCTTAATATTGCAAGGCGTATATGAATAAATAAATTTTAAAAATATATATAGCCTTTATATATAAAGTAAAATATCTTAGACTATCAATTCTTCAAAAATCAAGATATACAATAACAAAACCATGTTAAAAAAAGTTCTAAAACAAACTTCCATAGGGATGAGATGATTGACAGACAAGGGAAGTAGGAGAGAAAAAGAGAGTTAGGTGGGTGGATTTAATTTGTATTTTTATAATTAAAAATTAAAATCTTTGAAGAGAGTTTTGATGTCTTCGGTGGGTGGTTTTTATATTGAATATATTTGTTTTTATAGAAAGTTAGTTTTTATATCGAATATTAATAACTCAAAAGTAAAAAAATACTTAGTAATTATCTTTTTATGATTTTTGTGGCTGGAAGGGATTAACTTACACATGGTAGATAGAGGGACAGGTGGTAAATAGAGGTACTGACAGCAAGCATGAGAGAGAGACAGAGAATGACAGGGTGTGAACAAATTTCAAAACACGCTTAGTTATTTAAATTTATCATGGGATTTAGCAAAATTTTTGTCTGGCTTCGAAAAGGTGTTGCCTCTGTCGCTTCATCGCCTTGCTTATGGCGACAAAAAAGCGAGGAAGGCGCACGCCTTTAAGGTGTGCGCCATGGACAACCTTGAGGCGCAGGAGGCCGAAAGCGCCTCGCCTCTCGCCATAGGCGCTCGCCTCTCTGCGCCTCAACAACACTGGGCAAAACAAGCTTGAGTCTATCAGCAAGCACCTTGGCAATAATCTTGTAGAGGCTAGTAGTTAGGCTAATAGGCCGAAAGTCTTTCAGTGCCAAAGCATCTATTTTCTTGGGAATGAGGGAGATATAAGTCTCATTCATACTAGCATTGATGATTCCTTCTCAAAAAACTCATGGAATACCATCATAATATTTCTTAATATTGTTCCAAGTGTTTTTAAAGAACTCAGCAATAAACCCATCAGGTGCCCGTGCTTTGTTGGCTCCTAACCCAAAAATAGCCCTAAAAACTTTCTATTCGGATCAGACCTTCATTAGCTTGAGGGGAAATGGGATCCCAATCAAAACCATCCTAATCAACACCAGCCACTATCCAGTGGCTGTTCTCGAGCTTAGGCCACCACTGTTCTAGCAGACCTTCAAAGGAGCTATGCTCCAACCACATGTTTTCAAATCTAAAAGGGGAGGGACCCCATTTAAAGTTACCAGTTTACAAGAGGAGAGGGTAATGATTAGTAGTTAGTCTTGGAAGTCTATCAACTATAGCATCTTGGAACCTCTCAAAGTTGGAAGTCAGAAATCTGTCTATCCTGGTATGGATAGTACCATTTCTAAAATTGGACCAGCTGAACAAGCCATTCCTCAAAGGAAGATCAACAAGATGATGATCATCAATGATTTGGTTGAAATCCCTCATAATTCTAGTAGTATGCCCCCAGAAGACTTCTCACCACATTGAAATCACCAGTAACCAACCAATCCTCTAAGCACGGCCCACGTAGTGCAGCTAATTCAAGCCAAAACTCCTCTCTCCTTTTTACAATTATGGTCGTAGACCTCAGTTAACCAAAAGGAAGAGGCATCATCAAGAAGAATTTTGATGGACAAAGTAAACAGCCCTTCGTGAGCCTCAGTCACTGTGAAATCAAGGTTAGACCACAACATATGGATGCCTCCTCTGGAGCAAGAAGCGTCAAGAGAAGCCCACCTAACAAAACTACTACTCTAAATGGCCATCACCAGCCTCCTATCAACACAAGACAGTTTGGTTTCCTGAAGCACTACAAAATCAGGTTCTACACTACGAATACAATCTCTGACCAAGTTTCATTTTGGCTCAGCCCCAAGTCTCTAATATTCCAACTAAGAATCTTCACAGATAACAGTAGGAACTCTTTGGAAAGCCAAATTTCTATCCGAAGATCTCTCATAGTTAACTATAGTCACGAAGTTTCTATGTTTTCTTTGCCCTCTATTAATCTTAGAGGGGGGGGGTAACCACACTAATCTTCTGAGCTTTTTTTCTTCCTTGGGAGAAGTTGCAAATAACTAATTTGGATCCAATCAGCTAAACCGTAAATCATGAAAGCATCCCCTGATGACTACTAACGTTGTTTCAAGGCACAACTTGCTAACAAAGACATTTGCATCCTCGACACAAGTTTGAGAAGTTCTCTTAGTTTGAAGTTTCGGGATCCTTTAGCCTTTCTAACATGGCTTCAAACTTACCATCTATCAAGTTAACAAAATTGGTCCAACCCTCCTTGTCAACTCCTGAAGGGATAAAAAGGTTGGTTTTTTCTCCATTGGCTCTAACTTTAGTGACGTCTACAAAAGTTCCCATTCTATTTGTGACCTTCTCGACCCAAATTGCACCATTCTCAAACTTGATACGCCTGAAGAACTTTTGGTTATTAGAGGTAGCTATTAGGTGATCAAGGGAATCCCTGATCCAAACTACTTTAGAAGGATCACATGAGATTGAATACCATTTGTCTCTATTCTTTTCTCATAATAGAACTCTTCCATTCTTCTTAGCCTTATCTGGACCAATAAAGAAGAATTTATTTTCTACCTTGCATCTACTTTCTGACCAAAAAGCCATGAAAATTTAAAGATTTCTAATGAAAAAAACCTTTGAGATTTCCATGGAGTGGAGGAGGCTTAGACACAAAGGAGGGAAAAGGGGAAGGTGAACGATGGTTTAATATCGTGGGTAGTGAGGCTGCCTCCACCGACGGTGGAGGGATGGAGGCTTACCTCCTCCGGTGTAAAGGACACCAAGGAAGGGGAAAATAAGGAGATGTGGGTTACCTAGGGAAATGTGTTAGAGAGAGAACTCAGTTGAAGACTTTTCTTTAATGTTACCTTCTTGCTTAATAAAATTACTTTGAATCTTTATCTCACTTATAGTTATAAATAACAATACAATCGATATATATATATATATATATATATATATATATATATAATAATTAACATAATTTCATTAGCTTATAAATTTTATTGCTGTCAAATTTTATGTTTTTCTAATCTTTTTCATTAACTTTTTCAATCCAAACAAAATAACGTAATTTATGATTTATACATACTTTCGTATTTATTAATATTTTCATTAAAATTAATATTTAATAATTTATATGTTGATATATTTTAAAATTTGTATGGTATTATATTATTTTAATCAAAATAAAAAATCTATCGGTAAGTAATACTTTCGGGTTGAGCCTAAAAGAAGCCTTGTGCGTGACTACTTTCGAAGTTTTGATCCTTGCAATTTGGCTCTCAATATGCTGAGGGATCATCCTACTATAGACTTTGACCAACCTTATGGGTGTAGCCTTTGTAGAAACAGTTTGGACACAACAATCATATTTTGTTTGTTTGCTGGTTTGCTAGGCACATTCTTCCCTCTCTTTAGATTTTTTATTATGATTTGGCTGGAGCATGAAGATCCTAAACGCAATATTTTTTCTCACTTGGGTGGCTCTATGTTGAAAGACAGAGTATGTTGTGGGATAATGCTTTTAGTTCGATTTGTTAGATTCTTTGGCTTGAGTGCAAGAGTAGATTTTTTGTGGACAAGTGCAATCTTGTGAAGATATTTGGGTTTTAGCAGTTCTTTTTGCCTCCAATAGGAGTGCAAGTAGGTGTTTTCCCCCCCTCCTAGTTTTGCTTTCAATTGGCAAGCTTTCTTTGTTTTGCCTTTTTATGGGCTCTTTCAATTATCAATGACATAGTTCGGTTTATTATCAAAAATAAAATAAAAAATATTGTATTGTGATAGAAATGCACTTTTGGTCCTTGAGGTTTCACACTTAGTCCTTGACTTTTAATTGAGGTTTTTAATGGTCCCGACTAAAACTTAATGGGGCAATTAATTTTATTTTTTTTATTATATTTTGCTTAGGTGGCTTTCTCTCTCTTCCTCCTCCTCTAAGTCTATAGGCAAGGACTTTGGCATGATTTTGTAAAGACTGGTAATAAGGCTAATTGGTTGGAACTCAGACAAAGAAACCACACTCGATTTCTTGGGATTTTGGTTAATTGGAATTTGGTCTCGAGACCTTTTGATTGCGGGGGACTTAGGTTGGGTTTTTTGTATCTCAGAAACAAAACCCTTATGGCTAAATGGATTTGGAGGTTCTCCTCTGAAAAGGGAGAAATGAGGTTGAGAAGATTTGAGAACGGGAAAATTTCCTCATCTTTTAAATTTCTATAGAAACACAAAACCCAAGAGTTAGTAACTGAATTGAATGAAGACGAAACAGTACATAAGTGATTAAGGGAGAGTCTATAACGGTTTGAAAATGAGTAAAGAGTACAGTTAGTGAGGGATCTGTAAGAGTGCGAACAAATTCCCACATCGGTTAGGGAAGAGGATGATCATGGGAATATAAGGGGAAGAACACATCTCCATTGGTATGAGGCCTTTTGGGTGAAACCAAAAGCAAAGTCATGCGGGCCTAGGCCCAAAGTGGACAATATTATACAAATGTGGAGTTGTGGAGGCCCGGTGTCCCCTAACAGGATCAAATAGCCTTTCCAAAAACAACGCGGAAGAAACTCAAGAACATCTATTTTTCATTGCTCTTTCAGTTTGAGTCACTGGCTAACTTTCTTTAGGTGGCTCGGGTGTGTCTAGTTTATGGATTTTTCGACGTCTAACAATATTGTCCTGCTCCTTTGCGATAAAGCATCCTGGAACAACGATGTTAAAGCTTTAATTTGGTTCATCAGGATGGAAAGGAATTGTAGGCTTTTTGAAGGAAAATGTTCTGATTGGACTGATGTTACTGGTTTGGCCAAGTTCACATGGCTCTTCTTGGAACGCCCCCTCCAAGAACTTTTGTAACTACCCCTAGTGTGTAATAAATAGAAACTGAAGTGCTTTCTTGTAATTCCCTTGGGGCTTTTTATTCTTTTCATACATCAATGACAAGTTGTTTTTTCTCTTAAAAATAAAAAAATTGCCACATCAGAATTGTCACGTCTGCTTACCGTTGAGTTTTAATGGATAATTAAGCTAGAGACCATTTAAAACGTTAACTAAAAGTCATGATTAATTGTCGATTTTTGAAATGCTAGGACCAAATTGTAAACTATACCAGTGTATTTAACTTAACTAACATAATTTATTAATGTCTGTTAAATGACTACATTGAAATGATTTTTTAATATTTGACGATATTTTCATTCACCTAATTAATAATATTTTTGTGAATTCATCCAAAAAAGATAATTTTAACATTTGAAATGTTTTTTTTTTTAATAATTTTTAACCATATACATGATAATTTAACTAATATCTTTAATAGATCATGTCTATTAAATGTGGATAACTAAGGGATAACATTGAAATTATTGAATTAGGTGGCGGTACGGGTTTTTTTGGTTTGGGGTATACGGTATATTTTGTTTTTGTGGCTTTTGGTTTGATTTGCCATTTTTTATTGTAGTTTATTTTCCTTGTTTCTTTCATTTTATCAGTGAAATGGCCTTATGAGGCGTCTTATTTAAAAAAAAAAAATAGTCCAAAAATGATCTTCATCATTCCCAAAGATAAAGATGGTAAACAAATCGTATCAAGCATGCTACACACATTTTCTTGCAACCCTCGATGATTGAATACTATCTAATTACTTGCAATCATCTATTCATTAATCAGATTTTGTTATATATTTGTCGTACTTTTTTTTGTACCTCGATGAATTTGCTTTTCAATAATACTATTCTTTTCTCAATTGTTGAAGGAAAAAAAGAACCATGCTTTGTCGGAGCTCGAGGTTTCCAGACTCGGTGCTGTTGTTAAAATTTTGAAGGATACATCACATTATCACTCTTCCAAATTTGCTGATGCTGATGTTGTATTGTTATTGAAATTGCTTAGATCATGGCCTTATGAATCACTATTTCCTGGTAATAATGGCAGATTTTTCTGGCTCTTTCCTTTTATTCTTTGCTTCTCTCCATGAACTTTTTCTATGGTACTAAATTTTTTTGTGGGGATTTAGTTCTCTTTTTTGCACCTCATTTTTCTTATATTTATTTCCTTATCATTTTGAGTTTCAACATGTTAACAATGGAGTCAAAAAGTTATTCATTGGATTCAAATTAATGTTAAAATGAAGAAATTATAACTTTTTGATATTTGTACTTACCTTAGAACTTTTTTTTATCTTTGTAACTTTCTTTTAAAGTTGTACGTGTTGAAAGTTGTACGTTCTTTATTTTTATTTTATTAATATTGTTGTGAATTTTCTAAAAATAAATGAAAAAATTATAGAGTAATTGGGAAAATCATATGAAACTAACCATTGAATACTTCATTATTATACAAAAGGTTGATGCCTTTTAACTTAAGGAATTACTTACCTTTGGCTAAATTCTGCTCTTGCTTGTTTAATCAGTTGCCGACCTTTTTCTCTTATAAACTCAAAGGTTATTGAACCTTGAATTTTTTCTTCTTTCAAAAAACCACGTTGAGTAACTTGGTGAATAACACTGAATAAAATTTTTAGATGTAAACTAGGACAAAGAAAACTTTGCTAAGCCTCGGTAGTGTGTTATGAAAACAAGAGGATTTGAAACATATCTTTTGGAGATGCTTCTTTGCTGGTTTGACTTTGTCCAAGTTCTTTTAGGTTATTTTCCACTACTCAGACATTCATGATTTTATCCATCACCTGGATATGTTTTAAACATATTTAGTCCTTGGAGTCTTAAGAACCACTGACCTCAAGAAGCGCTAAGCCAATGCCTTTAGGGCAGCACCACGCTAAACCAAATTTTTGACAAAGTAGGTTTTAATTTTTTTCAAGCTTAGTCACGGTGTAGACAGAAGCTTGTTGCTCAAATTGTGTGATTGCAATTGAACGGTGTCAAGTTTTAGTATAGAAATGGTGAAGAAATGGCTATCGTCCTTTGAGAGGGGGTGTTAATTCTCCCAAGTATCGTAATTGAACTTACCTCTCAGTTTTGTATTCACCACAATAGAGAAGTTTGACGCCATATCTTAAGACTAAAATAATTAATTTATTGGAGTGCGTTGACTAATGTGAGGACCTGGTGGTTTTAAGATTTAATATAAATGAATTTACTTTAGAGCCCTTTAGATTATGATTGATGACATTGGTCTTTTTTGTTTACACAGTTATTGACATGCTGAGGATGATTATTCTGCATCCGGATGGAGCAATGCTGCTTCTCAAGCTTGTTGGTTCGAATGGTAATTAAATTAAGATATGCATCACTCTGGTTCCTATTTCATTCTTGTATAATTTCTGATAATTTATAGTAAGAATTGGATGTGTCCCTTTTTACTTATACTATGGATGTTACACTATCCTAGTCTAGCAACTTATCCTTAAATGCTTTTATTGAGTATGATATGATATCTAATTCAGAAAGAGTATGAATGTATTGAATGTTTAGTATAATCGAAATTCTTAGTATTACAGAAACGTGTTTTTGGCTTTCCAATCTCAGTTTGTGTGCTTTGCCAAAATTCAGGGGAAGATCATTTTCATGTGTTTTTTCAGTGTTTTTATAGTGCCGAGTTGTGGGATGCTGTTCTTCAAGACTGGTATTTTCTGGGTTTTGGGTAATTCGTTGGGATGTGAAGAATAACGGGCGAACCGAGAAGCCGGACCGGACCTGGTTCGGTCCTGTTTCGGTTTTCCGGGTTCAGAAACATAAAGAAACCGTTTCTTAGTTTTGTTTGGTTTGGCGGTCTGGCTAAACCGAATAAACTAAACCAAGACACGGGTATATATAAGGTTTTTTTAAGTCAGTCCTATCTAATTCTCTCTTCTCTTCCTTCCTCCGTGCGCCATTTCTTCCTTCCCCTTGCAATTTTCATTCAAAATTTCTTTTGAATCTACTGATTTCTTTTCTGGTGCATAAGCTAAGTAATGGAATGGAGGAAGAAATCTTTTGAGGTTCAAGATGATGTTATGCGCCATATAAGAAGCTTTGCTCATGTCATCAATGAAATCAAAATCATTCATAAGAATCACAGCAAAGAAAATTACAAAAACAAATTAGGGGTTCATTAGGGTTTCTCTCTCTCTCTCTCTCTCTACTTAAATTTGGAGCAGAAATGGTTTTTGTTCAACATGAAGAAGAGTCAGGGCTTGTTCTCTACTAAGAGGACGATCCACCACCGTCCACTTCAAGTGAGATGGCTTCCTTTATCCTTATCAATGGCCAATGCAACTCTTTCTTCTCTCTTATTTCCTCTCGCCAGTTTAAAACTTTTGATGTGTTAAATTGCGAATAGACCAAAAAGCTTAAGCTATTGGGCTAAGTTAAATTTAATCATTATATATCTCAACACTCCTCCTTACGTATGGGCTCAGATTTACTCACGAGGCACGAGTGAAATATTAATAAATAGAAGGAAATGACAATGCAGGGATTTGAACTCAGGACCTCTTGCTCTGATACCATGTTAATTCACGAATAGACCCGAAAGCTTAAGCTATTGGAATAAGGAAGATTTAATCCTATATATCAACATGATGAAATTGATTGTAGAAATTAATAATCCTCTACATCACCTTCTTCTTTCTCAGAAAAATCTTTCAGAGAGTTCTATTTCTCTCTTTTTCTTGCTCTTTTTCTCTCTATAAAGGTCTCTTTTACAAGTACCTGAAAAACGAAAAATATTTATTTGAAAACTAATTAGTCTTCTCAATTTTATGGTTTTACTCAAAACCCCTTTTTCCCATTCAAAAATCATCTTGGTAGAAACTATAATTTTGATTAATACAATTTTTTGAAGGTAAAAATTATAGTGCTATTAAAAATAAAGTAATTTAATTAAAAAAATATTGAAGTCTAATTTTTCAAACATACCTAATATTTTTAACAAGACCATTTAAAAAAGTTTCAGTATATGTATGTGTGTATGTGGATTTTAAAAGGTTTCTAGATAAAATGTCGTTTTTTTTTTAGAATTTGTCTCAAATAGCATAAATCTGCATACTAATTACTAAAATGTCATAACTTTTTAAAAATTACTCAAATAGCATAATTATACTTCAATAAGTTATTGAACTCTTGGGTTAGTCACAAAGACCCTAGCCCTAATGTCCTTGCCCTTTTGGGAGGTACTTTGTTAAAAGGAAAGACAAAAATCCTTTGGGACAATGCTATTAGAGCTATCTTTGGAATGCATGGATTGAACGTAATAGTAGAATTTTTAAAGATTGTTGTAACTCTTGGGAGGTTGTTTGGGAGTTTAGTGTCCTTAATCTTAATGCCTCCAAATGGAGTGCAAATTGTAAGGTTTTTTTTGGTAATTATGCTCCCTCTATTATTGCTTCCGATTGGAAGGCTTTTTTGTAGTTCCTTTCTTGCCTTTTTTGGGCATTTTCATCTATCAATGAAATTACACTGTTTATAATAAAAAAAAATTATTGAACTCATAGGTGTTTTTAATAGATTTGTCTCAAATAGCATAAATCAGCATACTAATAACTAAAATGTTAGAACTTTTTAAAAATTACTCAAATAGAATAATTATAATTCAATAAATTATTGAACTATATTTCAATAAATTATTGAACTATTTTTCATGGGTATTTAATGAACTTGTATGTTCTTTTGCTTTTTTAAGTTCATGTTCAATAATTTATCGAGCTATTTGATTATCTTTCATTACTATTTTCAATGAATTTATTAGTTTTTTTTTCTTAATTTTTTAGTTCAATAAATTAATGATTTATAATTCATTAAATTATTGAAGTAAAATTATGCTATTTTAGTAATTTTTGAAAAGTTTTAACATTTCAGTAATTAGTATGAAAAAAATATGCTATTTCAGTAATTGTCCCTTTTTTTTGGGGTCAATGTGGAAGCAAGGGATAATTTTAGTGAGATTTCAAGGGAAAGGATTGACTAAAAGGAAAGTATGGATTATTTCTCTTAACGGTGTTGAGCTGGAGCAAATAAGTAAAAGTGAAATGGATTATAGAAAGAGATTGCAATACTTCTTCTCAAACCGATTGGACTAAAAGGAAAGTATGGATTATTTCTCTTTGCTTCTGGATTGATATTTGGTCGCCTCTTCTCAAACCGATTGGGGAAGCTTTCCCCTCTCTTTTCAGAATTGCTTCTAATCCTGCTCAACTTGTCTCTGATTCTTGGGATCCAGTGTGCAGGTCTTGGTCTATTAACTTCAGAAGGAGACTCAAAGACCAGGAGATTAGTGATTTTGCTAGCCTTATGCAGGCCATCTGCTTCTGTGTCCCCAACTCTTCCCCGGATGTTAGAATGTGGACTGGACCGATAGGCAACAAGTTCTCTTGTAAGAGTGTTTTCAAGACCCTCTCTGCCACTGTTTCCTCCTTGCCTCTGGATATCTCTACGGCGATTTGGAAGGATAGTTACCCGAAAAAAGTGAAAGTCCATCTCTGGACTATTCTCCATGGTGGCCTCAACACTTTTGATAAGATTCAGAGACGCTTTCCTGATATGGTCTGCAACCCCAACCGATGTATTCTTTGCTAGTTCGGCGAATGAAGACCCTCTCCACCTTTTTTGGTCTTGTCCTTTCACGACAAATTTATGGGGAAGACTCTTTGACACCTTCTCTTTTCAGGGCCCTTCCCCCTCTAATCTTCAGGATATTCTCCATAGCTTCCAGTGTGGGGTAAATTTTAACGTTAAAGCTTCTATTCTCTGGCGCAACTCGATAAGGGCCCTGATTTGGCTTGTTTGGTGGGAAAGAAATAAAAGAATTTTTGAAGAAATCTCTCTTGCTCATTTTGATCTCTGGGATCTTTTGATTAGGTTTTCTTCGCTTTGGTCTGCTAGGAGTAAACCCTTCTGTAATTATTCTCCGTCTTATATAGCGCCCAACTGGAGGAATTTTATGTAATCCGTTGGGTGGCTCTTTTTTTGTAAAGTTTCATTCATTAATGAAATTGTTTCTTATAAAAAAAAAAGATTGCAATACTTCTTTTTTTTCTTCCACAAAAAAGTTAACTTAAAGAGGAGAAAAAGTTTGGCCAACTTGAGCATACCTCAACTGGTTTGACTTTAGTACATTATACATTTAGGTCGAATGTTTGAGTTTCCCCTCACTAATTTAATGTAATATCTAAAATAAATAGAGAAAAAGTTTTGATGAAAAAAATCGTCCTTAATATTTTTTCTTAATGTTGACCCTTGCCTTGACTTTTCTTACCAGATGTACTGTTGGAGCTGATTCAGAAAGTTACAACTGATCCTGTAATTCCTGCAAATCTTTTGACCACCATCCGGCTCATAGCCAATCTATTCAAAAATTCTTCTTATTGCAACTGGTTACTGGAACATCGCAGTGAGGTTAGTACTCCCAATCTAATTTTGTCTCCTGTTCGAATTACTTGTGTAGTCAGATTATTTTGTGATAGGTTTGAACTTGAATTGTTTTTGAATAAATAGTCCTTTCTGCATCCATCGAAAGTAATAGACGTTGCTTATTTTCAATCTCCCACGTTTGTTTAATAGATACTGTAGCCTTTATTCAAATGGAATTCCATTATATAACTATTTGTAACTTTGAGGATTTCTCATCCTCTATTTGTTTTTTCCTCTTATCGATGAGAGTTAATCTCTCTTAAAAAAAATTTGCAGCCTTTATTCAAAATAATCGCTATAGCACGTTAATCATGACCTGAGAAATGTATGGATCCCACATTAACCTTGGATTACATAAGCTTTGAAGACTTGCTTAATTGTACTCTTCCTTATCAAGAAAATACCCATTAAAGTGGTACTTCCCTTTCGTACTGTGATATAGCTATTCCTTTGGAAATAATTCTGCAGATTCTTGATGCATTTTCAAGTTGTTATTCATCTCCAAACAAGGCCGTACAACTATCTTTTTCAACATTGATCCTCAAGTAAGTTTAGATCTTAAATATTTTTGTATATATATTGGATTAAGTAACTCGAGTGACCATTGGGTTTGACTTATTAGGAGGCCTACTTTTATTATATTAATTAATATAAGATAATTACATAGATTTAATTGGATAAAAAATGTCTTTATATGATTGTGAAGTAAATTTTCATTTGAAATGTTGGAAAAGATGGATGATCTTGGATAGTTACAATAACATGGTTTTGAAGTTTTCCCATGTATTTGGATTAGAGACTGGAGTAGTTTTTTTGGATTGTTGTCAACACGATTTTCCTTTGGGATCGAACGTGATTTACTTCTTTTTTTTTATATGTATATTTTAAAGAGTTTTGGGAGGGAAAGACATTGAGATAAAGAGTGTTTTAGGAATGATGCATGATGGTTGCCAATGGCTTTTTAAAATTTGATGTTGTATTTTTTTTAATTTAATATATCTTGATGTCTTGCTACTAGGGCTGAGATATCGGTTTCGGTTTCGTTTGGACCGAACCTAACCGCTAAGAGTTCGAACCGAAACCGAGCCGACAAAGTGTCGGTTTCGGTTTTTTTGTTGGGTTTGCATGAATTAGACATGTTTCTATTTTTTAAGGTTTTTTCAATGATTTTTTTTATTGTGAGCCAATTACGACAGTAAAGTCTAACATGTACGAGACATTCTTTTTAAATTGTTTTTATTTTCATAACTATGAGATTTATTAATGCTGAATTTGATATTTTAATAACTCTAGTATTTAATTTAGAATTGATGTCAATTCTCAAGTAATATTTTAAGTTTATTAGAATAATAAAAAAAGTAAAAGTATAATTTTAGATTATTTTGATAAAACAATTAATATAGTAGAAGGTAGTTCAACAAATATAATTAATAATATATAATATTGTAAAAGAATATGTTGGATTAGTTATATTATATGTTTTGAAAATAAAATTAAAAAAAGGAAGGAAAATGGCCAAGGGTGGGCTGGTACTGGGCATTGCAGTGGGATGCTGGGCAGAGCTATTAAAAAAAAAAAAAAAAGAAACCACAAAATCGGTTCGGTTTCGGTGCGGTTCACACTTCACCATTCCTGGAGCGAAACCGAACTGATTCCTAATTCCTGACCGAACCGACCAAAACTGCAAATTTCGGTTCGATTAGTTTCGATCGGTTTTGCGGTTTCGATTCTCACCCCTACTTGCTATAAGTTATTGATTTTTTCTTCTCAGTTATGCGGTGTTGTTGATTGAGAAGAAGGATCTCGATGGTCAAGCTCAAGTTCTTTCAGCTGCCCTTGAGGTACTTTTTCTGTTATCAGACAAACTTATATTCCATAATCTACATTTCTTTCTGTTCTTGTTCTTTAAGAATACTAGACGTTGATACATATTGAACTTCAATGCGTTATAATTTTTTTTAATGTATGCATCATGAGACCATTAATTGCTTTTTGCAGATTGCAGAGGAGGAAAATCTTGAAGTCGATTCAAAGTTCAGGGCCATGGTGGCCATTGGATCCCTGGTCTCTTCTGATTACTCTTATTACACTTATATTCTCTTGTGATCGTTTTTTGGTTAAATTGCATTATCCGTCCCTGTATTTTGTCATGTGTGTCAATTTGTTCCTTCATCCTTAAACTTGGAAAAAAATTTATATTTTAGTCCCTTTATTTTAGTAGAATCTTATGATCTTATCAATATCATTTGTGAATGATATTAAGTAGGATGAAAAATTTATCAGGATTAATTAACTCGTTTTCTGTAGGTTTACTTTTACCACTCCTAAAATTGACTAGTACTTGTATTACTTTTTAATAATGTCAATTTGCTGTTGAAATTAACCCTATTAACTAATTATGGAGACTTTTAATGAGATTAATATTAATATAATTAGTTTTAACTCAAGTACAATGCGTAAAATAGTAAAATGAATATAATTAGTTTTGTTGGTTAAATTTTTGGTGATTTTCTTTCCAGTTTTTTTTTTTTTTTTTTTTTTTTTTTTTTTTTTTGAAGAATATTCAAGTTTAGGGTTCATTTTGAAAATTGAACATTATATGGAAACTCAATGGAATTCATAATTGTCTCAATGTTTTTTTTTTAATTGTTTGAATAAAATTGTCTCAATCAACTAAGTAGGTATCCCCGATTTTTTTTTTCATTCAATTGCAAATGAAGTGTTGTTTTGATTGTTGGAAATTATTTGTAATTTGAGTAGTTCCAAATAATTTGCCGCTGTTGTTTCTTGATCTTTAATGCTTATTTTCTCATTTTTTTTCCATCAACACCCAGTTTGGATATCCAAAGTTCTTTTCGCTCATTAATCACTTAAAGCTGCAAGCTGGATTGATTGAGTCATCAAATGTCAGTTATATATTGTTAATTGGGCAGATTCTTAGGATTTTAATTTATTTTCTGATAGATGCTTGAGGGTGGTGATGTGAAGAGAACAGCACTAGACTTTGATGTCGAGAGCATTGCCAGAAAAGCAAAGACTTCAAAGGATGCCAAGGTTTCAGAAGTTGGAGCTGATATTGAACTATTGACGAAAGAGAGATGATGGCATCTTCCCCAGTAAGTAGTTACTTCTTTATAACAATGCTGCGAAATTCACCCAATAAATAATACTATGGGAACCATAGTTGGCAGTGGTTTGCACAGTTTTGGGGGGCTGGCCACAGAACGAGAGGTAAGCATTATTGAGGTTGTCCGGAGACTGGTTGGATTCCAGCAGTGTCTGTATGGGGTGTGCCAATTCTAGTAGGGGTGAGTTTGAGATGAATTTTGAGACAAACGTTTTTTTTAGTAAAACACATCGTCTAAAGACACCAATTGAGGGTCCGTTTGGAATAACTTTTGAAAGTGTTTAAAAGTGTTTTTTAGCGGTTATCAAAAACATTTTTAAACACCTCTAAAAGTTATTTAAAACGGTCACTAATTGTTTTCTCTTGTAAGTGCCTCTTAACATTAAGAAGTGTTTAAAAGCGTTTTTGAATAAAGTGTTTGTTCTTATCATTAAAAAAAAACTATTAAAAGCTATCCCAAACAGGCCAGTGTTTCCAAGTGTTTTTAGAAATTTCAAAAACATTTCTATGTTGCCAAACATTATAAAAAATTGAAAAGTGTTTTTAGTCAATGAAAAACACCTCAAAATCCATCCCCAACTCTCCTTATTATACATCTGATATTAGTTTTTTTTTTTTTTCTCAACATTTCACTCGTGCTGATTCTTTTTGTCTGCTCTTCAGTTTTAATTTTGCCAAAAATGGCTCCCAGAACAGTTCCATTGATTCATTAATATTTTCAACTACGGTTGATTGGGAGAGAACCAAGCTTGGTGAGATGCTTGTGGTTGGAAGATGCTGAATCCCTTCTTTTGTTTGTTGAAAAGTGTCTTGAGCCCTAGTTTTATATACCACCTTGATGCAGAGTTTTATAATACTTGAGGAAACTTCAATCTTTGAAATGAAAAGTTTATGGATCTTTTATGCTTAATTTTTCTGGAGTTATATCAAGCCTATCATAGTGTTTAGAGTTTTATGCAATTTGATTGTTGCGGGAAAAATGTAATGCTGTGACCAAATTTTTGGTGAATAGTTTATAACGTTGAATATTGATTAGTAGCTTGGTGTTCTACTGAATAGCTGATGAATCAGTCGATGAATATAAATCGACTAATTGATTTCTACGTTTTAGTGTTTCTACACTACCTCTGATTATTAGTTATAATGAGAAAATGATGAATGTGGTAGGCTGCATGCATGTAAATCCCAAGAAAACCGATTAAATTGTCTGTTCGGTTTATGACCTGTCTTAACATTTAGGGCCCGTTTGATAACCTTCCCCGTATCTATTTCTTATTTTTATTTCTTGTTTCTCATTCCTAATTTTTGAAAAAGAGAAACAACAATATGTGAAGCAACTCCTTATATCTTTTTTTCTTTTTTGTTTCTGTACAGAAATGTGTTTGGTAAAAAAGACTCTTAGTGTCTGTTGATTCTGTTTTGTGGAGGGGTGCGTTTTACAATTTTATTAATTATAGTTGTCTAATCTGAAAGTTAGAAAATAAATTATAGAAGTTTGATTTGCAATTATCTCTATATTTTTAATATAAAGTTTTTTTTTTTTTTTTTTAAATAATCTAATATAGGGGGGGAATCATGTTTTGCCCTTGAATTTTATGGTTACTACCTTTATCTGTCTTTATCAATTTTAACCATATATTATGCAAGTAATTGTAAGTTTAAATTATATTAAGGGTAAAATGCAAATGAGACTACTTGGTTTTTTCTAAATGCATGAACACCCCCTGTGGTTTGAAAATGGCAAATCACACTTCCTGTGGTTCCAATTTTTTTCAATCAGACCCCTCCCCTTCAATGTCAATAGTTTTCTTTTAGTCATAACTTCTTCGTTTGAACTTCGATTTGGATGATTCAAGATGTTTTAGAATCCTCATTTTAGTCTTTACGCTAAGGTCACTTCAAAACATTTAATCATCAATAACCAAAAGAGTTAATAGTGTCAATCATACCTAGTATTTTGATGTTAATAAACTCTTTTATTTATTAATTATTTAAAAGTTTCGAAGTGACTATTATGTAGAGCTCGAAATGAGGATTTCAAAACATCTTGAATCATCCAAATCAGAGTTCAAACGAAGAAGTTAAGGCTAAAAGAAAATTATTGACATTGAAGAGGAGGGTCTGATTGAAACAAATTGGAACCAAAGGGGTGTGATTTGTCATTTTCAAACCACAGGGGGTGTTCATGCATTTAGAAAAAACCACAGGAGTCTCATTTGCATTTTACCATTATATTAACTAGTTAATGATTTTGTGTAAAAATTTTATGGCTTATTTGTAAGCGATAAATGTAAATAGTTTGACGGATATGATTAATCATATGGTGTGAGAGTTTACCATTAGTGTGATATAATATCTCGTCTAAATTATTTTCTTAAATTAGATATGATAGTTGTACTATGATGATCTAATTTTTCTTAAATTTTAAAAAACTGATGGAATATATAACAAATAAATACAACTTATGCTTATATAAGGGTAAACTTGATAAGATTTCAAGTTTAAGTTGAAAATATTCTTAAAGTTCAAAGTAAAAATTGAAAAAAAATCTATGGAGAATTTTTCTTTAATGTACATCCTTTCCAACCCGAAATCGAAGAATGGAGAGCATTTCTAATTTATCTAACTAAATATATAATGATTGATAAATTTTGACAATGATAATCAGTGTGTTTCTCACTTTTTACAACAATCGACCATATATCTAGATATATATCATATAATAGTAGAAGTAGTTTCTTCTATCATATTTATTACCTTTTTGAGTTATTTAATTTTTCATTATATGAAATCATCACTAATATATCTGAGCATTTTTAATTAAGAAATTTCCCGAGTAAATGTTTTGAAATATTTTTAAAATGACATTTTTTAAATTGAGACCCCATCTCAGTATGAGATTTAACCAATCTCAATATAAGATTGTAAATCTAAGTCTGAGAAATATCATTTTTAAAAATCCATTTTTAAATTTGTGAGACTTAACCTACCAATTAAGTTATAATTAGGTTAGCAGTAACACCACAATCTTAATTTAAAACAAGATAAAATAGTGAAATCAAATAATAAAGAAAATGAATGAGAGAGAGTTGTCAAAAAAAAAAAAAAAAATGAATGAGAGAGAGAGAAAAAAAAGGGAAAAAGTAATAAATTATTTCCATTTTGTGTAAAATTTATCATCACTCCATAAGAGCATTTTATTGAGTGGAATATGAACATTCCTTTCCTTCAAATGCCAATGTCTAGGCATTATTCTCTTCTCCAAACTAAACCCAAAATACTGAGGAAATCCTTTCAATTCCTCCAAATCTCTCCCCATTTCCTTCACCAAATACTCATACTTCACCACCAAATTCTCCTCTATACTATACCCGAATATCGCCGGCATTCTTCCACAAACCCTAGCCGCTTCCTCATGTGAGAATCCGATTTCTTGTAAGAATCTGAATTTGCTTCGTAATTTCTCCACACGAGTGTTCAATAGATGCGCATTCAAATTCGTCGGCGTGTTCAATTTCTCGATCCCTAATTGCTTCAGGAATTTGAGCGTCGGTCGGAGACACAATTCGACGTCGGTGAAGAGGAGATTAGGGCACCGGATGATCAATCCGTGAATTTCTTCAACGGAAGCGGATAAATCGGAGGCTAAGAAATCGAAAACGGGTGAAATGTCGGTTAGGTCGAAATTAGGGGAGAAGAGTTGAGGGCATATGAAGGCGAGTCTGGAGAAATCTTGATCGGAAAAGGCTTTGGATTTGAGGAAATCGACGGTGGAGAGGATCTGATCAACGGAATCGGGAGATTTAAATTTGCGAGGGGTTTTGATTTGAGGATTGATTATTCCGAGGGATTTGAGATAGCGAAGCTTTTCGTAGTGATCAGTGCGGAATTTGATGAAAGAGGGAGGATTTTGAGAGGGAGAAGGAAGGCGAGGTCGTCTGTGAGTTGGGGAGTTAGAGAAGGAAGAGAATGAATGTGAGAGAGAGGTAACCGCCATTGATGGTTTCTTGAGATCTTCGTGGCTATGGCTATGGATTGAGATTGAGCGTGAGTTGGGAATTAGAAAGATAAGGTGAAAGAGACTCGCATGCATGCAAGGATGGAAGTATCAAACCATCAACACTTTCAAAAGTTTGATATTTTGAAGCAATTTCTATTCATATGGTATTAATTTAATACCCAAACCAACTCGAACTTTAAATTTGAACAATTGACCTTATAAATTTTATAAGGTGTTAAAATAGGTCTTGTGAATATTTAATTTGACAATTATCTTCTCAAATTGTTAAATGAGGCCTGCAAAATTATTGAAAAGACTAGGAATGCATTTTTAATGATAATGGGATAGAGAAGAGCGAAATCGGATAATAATTTCTTGTCCTGTCCTCACAAGGATTTTGGGATCAAGGTCAATGATGGGATTAAGGCGGGAAGAGGCCGTTTGGGACTTGATCATAAATACAGAGATTTCATAACCGATAATATGTAAATCATGAGTTTTATCAAATTAAAAATTTGTGTTTGATTTTTTTTTCATTTTATAAAGTTTAGGGGGACTAATCGTTAAAATTAAAAACTTGAGAGTGTAATTGTTACAACTCTTATATATCATGAATGGTTTATGATTTTTTTAAAGTATTTTTTAAAAGAAATATATTGGTTTTTTTATGTTCTTTTAGATGTAGTTAATTTTTTTTTTTAAATTTCAATCTTAACTATTATATTTAGGGTAAAATGCAAGAATGACCCGTGCACTTTGAGCTAATTTTAAGAATGACCCTTACATTTTTTTTTCGACAAAAAACACCCCTGCACTATAAAAAAAACCATTATCCGTTATGTTTATCATCCATCTTAATGGTAGGCTATAATTTTAATATTTTTTTTCAATACAATATGGACCCACATTTCTTTTATAATTATTTTCTTTTTTTCTAACCATTCCTCTCTCTTCTCTCATATCTTCTTCATTTATCTCCCATTGTGCCTTTCATCCTCCATTGTTATTTACCAGGAAGAAAAAAGACAGACAAAGGCCATTAAACTAAGCTCACTTTTTTCTTTCCTCTCGTTTATTTATGGTCATGAATGGTGAAATTCAACTACTTTTATCATTTCCACGACCATTTCATAGATTCAAAAGCGTAAAAAACAATAATTTTGCACTTGAGATGATGAAGGGTCACTGTTGCTTTCATTTTCAACCATTAAAATCTTAGATTTACCATTGCACAATGCTTTGAGCATGACGACATTCTTGTAGGTTGTGGCAGAACCGCCGTGAAATTGTGCTTGCTAGGTGGGTTGTGGTGAGTAAGGTGTGAGTGAGCATCGTTGTCGTGGGAGAGACATTGAATTAATGAAAATCCAGATCCGAATGTATACTGATCATAAATAAATGAGAGGAAAAAAATAGAGTTTGGTTGAATTTGATGGCCTTTGTTTAGATATAAGTTCTATTTTTATTGCTGGTAAATGATGACGAAGGATTAGAGAAGACACAATGAAAGATGAATGAAGGGAGATGAGAGAGAAATGGTTTGAAAAAAAGGGTTTTTTTTTTTAAATGTAGGCCCCATAATTGGCATTAGGAAGTAAAAAAAAAACAATTAAATAATAAAGCACCTATAAAATGGATGGAAAACATAACAGCTTCTTGACAGTGAAGGAATGTCTTTTGCCAAAAAAAGTGCAGGGATTATTCTTGAAATGTGTTTAAATTGAAGGGGTCATTCTTACATTTTACCCTTATATTTAACAACAGACAAAAGTTGAAAAATCAACACTAAACGCCGGTTAGATAACTATTTCGTTTTTTTGTTTAGTTTTTATTTTTGAAAGAAAAGGTTATGATGACCAATTCAATTTTAGATTTTGAAAAGGGTTATTAAATTATCGATAAAGTTTAAAACTCGAAAAAAACTAGTTTTTGAAAACATATTCCTATTTTTATTTTGCAACTATTTTTTATTTATGTTTTTAAAGAAATTAAATATTGAAAAAAACTTAAAATTATTAAAAGCCATATTTGATTCTCTATTTTTAAAAAATATAAAATCAAGAATTAAAAATAGAAACTAAAAAAAAAAATAGTTATTAAAGGGGGCCAAAAATTAGTCTAGTATATAAAACAAAATTAACACAACAGGATTCATAAACATAATCTCATTTAGCGTTCATTCAGTAAAGTTTATAATTGCAAAAGATCTTTTCTGTCTCTCTCTTTAGGCCGATGTCTCTTATCCTAAAACTTCATTTATTCTGGTTTCAATAAGACTTCTTACCAGTATTGTTCTATCTATTATTATCTAAAAATAATTAAGTTATTAATGATCAAATGAAAAAAAAAATAATAACTACTCACGTGCGAACACACCCAATTAACTAATGTCAAATTTTGATTTTTTTTCCTTTATTTTTTATTTTTATTTTTTTTGATAACATTTTTATTTTTATTTTTGATTTGGTAAAGGAAACTTATCTTAATTCATTAATATTTTTAATTAAAAAGAATCATAGACCATATAAATTCATGACTTTATATAATTAAAGATAGTTAAATTTCTTATTAATTCGAATAGTTTGTCAAAATTTCTTTAAGTTTGTTGGATTGCAATTTAAAAATAAAAATAAAAATTGTTCACGAACTATAATAATATTATACATAAAGCTCACTTATCCAATTCATTGAGCTGACTAAAATAAAAAACCAAGGAGCAAAAAAAATCTCCCTTTTTGAGTTTTTTGAGGATAAACCAACAGCTATGGTCGTTATTAACGATCAGTTCATTAGAAACTGAACGAAGCAAGAAACTAGAAGAAACCCACTTCAGAATTTCGCTGAAATGGAGCGTTTGATTCTTAACAATCCAAACCCAATTCCATCTTCATCTAAAATCTTCATTCTAAGAACCCCTTTTCTTCATCCTGCTTTTAGACCCCAATTCATTTCCTGCAACTCCCAAATTCACAATTTTTGCAGCAAAAATCTCTCTTTTGGGATCAGTTGTAAGATAAAGACATCTCAGGACAAGAATCAGAAGAATGTAAGTAACAAGATTACCCTTTCTGATGCAGAAGCAGAAGCAGAAGCAGCTCCTCCTCTTGCAGAAGAGAGTGATAATAATGGAAATGCTGAAGTTGAAGTAAGGTCTGAAAATGGAAATAGCAGCTTAATGAAGGTGGTGAAGAGATTTCCCAGAAGGGTTTTAGGGGTTTTGTCTAATTTGCCTTTGGCTATTGGAGAAATGTTTACCATTGCTGCCCTGATGGCTCTGGGTATGACCCATTTTGCTTAGTTTATTGACATTTTTAATGAATATATTTTATGGATTGTGAATTAAGAGAATAAGGGCTTTTTTTTTTTTATAAGTTTTTAAGTTTATGAATTTGTTATATATTTATACTAAATCAGATGTCAATCAGAAGACTTTTTGAAAATTCGATCGTTTTGTAATTTAGTGGTTGGATTGTTATTTTCTTAATTTTGAGCAGCATTACTACAATTGGCTCTGGTAATTTCGGAAAGTCTTTGCTTTTGAATTCGAATGAGAAATTTATCAGAGGTCAGGATGAGATAATTTAGCTTTTCCACCTTCTTAATCGTTGAATGTGAGGATATAAATTTCTTGTCAACACGTTGATTGATATTATGAGTTAGAAACCCAGAGCATTTGCAAAGCCCTTTTCCTTTTCCAGGACTAAATATTATAGTAATGCTTCTCCATACTGAGGTTACTCTTTGTCTTATATTTGGTTATTTGAAACAATCAGGGGAATGGAATAATGACAGTGGTCTTCCTTGCCTTCATCTCTAAGCTTGATACGAAGAGTAAACCTGGATCAAAAAACCTTTCAAAACCGAGTTTCTGTTTTGTAGTATGGCAATTATGTCACCAACATTCATAATGAAAATGAGATACCCTTTTGCACACAACACATTTGGCTGCAGGTGTTATTGGAAATGTACACTGATGCCTTATTACTGCAAATCAGTATGCAATCATGTTTGACATTCTTTTGCAGGTACTTTCATTGATCAAGGCGAGGCACCGGATTTCTATTTCCAGAAGTACCCTGAAGATAATCCCATATGGGGATTCTTCACTTGGAGATGGGTTCTCCCCTTTGGGTTTGACCACATGTACTCATCTCCTGTTTTTCTTGGGCTGTTAGCTCTCCTTGGGGTGTCACTCATGGCATGCACTTACACAACACAAATTCCTCTTGTCAAGGTTGCAAGAAGGTTATAACTCTCTCTCATTTACACACATTCATATAATTACTTTTTAGTTATGAACTTTGACTGTTGTATGCAGATGGAGCTTTTTACAGTCTGCTGAAGCTATTCGAAAGCAGGAATTTGCAGACGTTTTACCTAGAGCAGCAATCCAAGATTTGGGGGTTATTCTAATGGGAGCAGGATATGAGGTTATTACTCAATATTTATTCTTGTTTTTTTATAATATTTCAAGTGCAGTGCAATACAAGATCAGAAGTTTTCTTAAATTTCACTCTAGGACATGCCTGACTCAAGACTTAATCATCGTTTTTCACATTACTCACAAGTCAATCTGAGTTGCAAGAAAGTCAGTTGTCTTCACTTTACTAGAAATCATAGAAAGCAACTCAGATCTTGCCCATGCCGATTTCAGTTTTTAAATTAAATCAGAAATAGATTATACCAAGCTAAATGCGGTCTCAAAATGCCACTTCTCATGTCAACGAGCAAGTTAGTTGTCTTCCTGTTTCCAACCCGTAAAGTGTCATTTTCTGAAAGTGGAGCTTCCTGTTTCCAACCAGTAAAGTGTCATTTTCTGAGAGTGGAGTTCCGTAAATGATATTACTCCTTGATTTCTGTAGGTATTTATTAAGGGGCCATCTCTATATGCCTTCAAGGGGTTAGCTGGTCGATTTGCACCTATTGGAGTACATTTGTCCATGCTTTTGATAATGGTTGGTGCGACACTCAGTGCAACTGGGAGCTTCAGAGGTTCAGTTACAGTTCCACAGGGACTGAATTTCGTAGTTGGAGATGTTCTGAGCCCTAGTGGATTTCTCTCTACTCCAACTGAAGCTTTCAATACTGAAGTCCATGTCAACCGATTCTACATAGACTACTATGAGGGTGGACAGGTAAGTCTTTATTTTGTACGTAGAAGAGGAAATAAATGATCAAAAGACATCGATAGAGTCATATTCCCGAAGAAAAAGAATAATGGGATTCAGTGAAGACGTAATTTATTAACTTGATACTTAAATTTTGACAGCTCTAATATTTAGTGACGGATTGGTTTATCCTTATGTTAGGGGAACCTTGTTTATATCCATATTGATGCTCATTCATCCCCCCAGAAATTGAAATTTTCCTCTCTATATTAATCCATAAAAATTCACATTTGATTGCCATTTTATATGTTCTAAATCTTCAAATATTGACAGGTGAAGCAGTTCTACAGTGATCTTTCTTTATATGATCTTGATGGGAAGGAGGTGATGAGGAAAACAATTAGTGTGAATGATCCTTTACGGTATGGTGGTTTTACAATATACCAGACTGATTGGGGATTTTCAGCTCTGCAAATACTTAAGAATGATGAAGGACCTTTTAATTTGGCTGTGGCACCTCTAAAGATCAACGGAGACAAGAAGCTTTATGGGACTTTCTTGCCAGTTGGAGATGCCGATTCACCCGATGTAAAGGGAATGTATGTTCTTTCTTTGTTTACACTTCAGATTACTTGATGTGTCTCGTACATTGATTGAGCTAAATGCCAGTATATATATGCCAATTATCTTGTGGTTTCTTTTAAATGTAATTTGAAGGGGAAGAAGGGTGGTTGGCAGTTTGAGTTTAGGCTTCATTTCGACACACAAGTTTTTATATCTACTTACACTCTTTCTTTTTCCTCTACCCTGATGCATATTTAGATCAATGCTTGCTCGTGATCTACAGTCCATTGTCCTGTATGATCTAGAAGGGAAGTTTGTTGGGGTTAGACGTCCAAGTTCTAAGCTTCCGATTGACATCGATGGCATCAAAATTGAAATAGTCGATGCCATAGGCAGCACTGGACTGGAGTTGAAGGTAAATGACTCTGAAAAGCTTAGTAGTTCTTGCTCTGGCATGTGAATCTTTGCCTTTGATATTTACATGGTTCTGTGGTATAGTAATTAGAACCTTCTGTTTTTTCGTCTCCAGACCGACCCAGGAGTACCTACCGTTTATGCTGGATTTGGTGCTCTAATGCTCACAACTTGCATTAGTTTTCTCTCTCATTCACAGGTAATTCTGCTCCTTTTCAAGCTACTAAATTAGATGATGCAGTCTGTACTTAGGCTTACTAAGTAGGTTTTTGTAGTATGACGCTAATCCGTAATCACCATACTCGCTACTTACATTATTCAAATATGTAAGTAATGAGAAATTAGACAATTGCAGGAACCTCGATTTACTGATATTTGTAGATTCTTTAATTGGCAATGTAGACTTCTATGAATTTAGCAATACGAGATAAAACATCAGACGTTATACTGCCCTTGTATTGAAAGATACGATAAAAGTATACTCATTTTTTAAATCCTTTGATCAACTGAAAGATATGGGCGATACAAGATGGTACGGTGGTGATTGTTGGAGGAAAATCGAATCGTGCAAAGCTTGAATTTCCAGATGAGATGGATCGTTTACTTGATCGGGTTCCAGAAATCGTCGAAGCCTCTTCTTACAAGAAATTGAATAACACTGATGGCTAGTTCCTGAGACATACAAATGGAATGAGCCAGCACTTGATGAAAGTTTAACAGTCACTGTCCATGAATGAATCAAGCTCAGAATGCTGGCTCCTTGAAAGTATAAGAGAAATTTTGGCCTGGGAATTAATTGGTTTCCTTCTTTTTAATATATATATATATCTATAGAAGATGGAATTGCCATTTTATATTTTTTAATCACCAGCTGAGGGTTCATATATAATTGCTGTATATAACACGTACTCAATTAATTCTTTTTCCAGATCAAAATATAAAAGCATCATTCTTACTTTGGGAGGTCCAACCCTCTTTTGTATTTTTTTTTAATCAATCAGACTTTTTTAGAGTTTTTTTTTAGCAGTGAACAATGACATTGAGAGCTTATCATTGCGGTTATTGTCATTGTAAGTAACAATGACGGACTCAGACCGTTATCTAGTCAAGTGTCATTATTCGAGATTCGGTGATGACCGGTGGCGTGCAAATAAGTGTTCGTGGTCGAGACGACGGTTTGGCAGAATAAATAAAGAAAAATATCAAAGAGAATAAACTAAATATGAAAAGAATAAAACCAAAGTTAACAGTTTAATGATGATTAAATACGAAAACATCCAGAGCACCGGCTATCGTCAAATCTCATATAATCATCGTAAATAATAAGTGATTTTAATGATGATTGTTTAAACAATGACACAGTAACTATTATTGTTTGTTTCAGTATGTATCAAGAAACAACATTTTTGAATTCTCTCAGTCAAGAACATGGTCAAAACGCGTTGGATGTTACATCCCATTGACATTGAACAGAAAGATTATTTACTTTTCCTTTACCGCCCAACAAAAGTGATAACAAGAAGACCCAAAAAAGGTGGCTTTCTCCTAAATTTAAATTTAAGAGAAAAAAAAAAATTTACTGTAATTTCTCCTAAATTTAAACCTTAATTTTACATTAAGCTGAGGCTAGATTGTCCCATTATCAGAAGACAAAAAAGAAAAGAAAATAAAATATGAACATCAAAGTTGATATGTACAAACTTCACATGGATCATCGGATGATTGATACCATAATATTTTACTGGGAAAATTGCACAAACCATCCTTTAATTATACTAGTCCTAATTAACGTGCAACGTTTATTAATGTAATTTGTTTTTACCTTTTGATTTAGGAAAACATTCCTTAAAATTTCTCTGTTATTGAGTTTCAAAAACGGGGCCTCCCTACGCGCCGAAAGTACTCCTCTAATAATACAAATAATTTTAATAACTAATCCATATGGAATTATCAATTTTTTTATAAATTATTATTATTATTATTATTACGTGCGTTGCACGTGTTTTTAAAATTTATAAAAAAAATTAAAACTGATTAATAATAATAATAACTTAAAATTATTTAAAGTGGGTGGAAAGGAGAAATACAATATTGACCCTAAATCCCACCTTTTTTGTGAAGAAAAGAAAAAATTTAGGGGCCGCCCTCGTAATCTTGTCTTATAGCATTTTTTTTAAAAATAATATTTTATGAATTTTTACTACTCCTTCATCAAAGTAAGAGTGAACCCTAATCACACCTACCTTAAATAAAATGTTATCGATGAACTCTTTTGAAATAAAATAGCTAACTACTATTTTTATAATATTTTAGGTGAAATTTTCACTTAACTATTAACTTACTACTATTTTATAATATTTTATCTTTACCTGCAAATTTGAAACAAATCTGATTTTTGTTTTGAGATAATAAATTTGATGTATTATTAAATCGTGTTAAAAATAAGAAGAGGTTGCAGTTTTAGAATGCTAAAATTAAAATCCACATTTGATATTAAAATATGATTAAGGAAACTGAAAAATACATGCTCACCCATAAATCAAATGAATGCACATAGTGTATATCTTCTTTTGGTTTTGTTCTTTTCTCGAATGTGGAATTTTGTTTAAATTTATGTTTCTTCTCTTCAAAGAGTTCATTATTAAGAGAAATAATAATTCCATATAGATTAGTAGAATTGAAACGAAATGAAAAGACAATATGAATTCTATTATATACACTCTTTTAAAGTATATATTCCATCAATATTGGTTGGAGGATTTGATAAAGAAGAGAAGGGAAAATAGAAAAGTTGTCAGAAACTGTAGAGAAGAGAAAATGAAAATTTGAAAAATCAAATGCAAAATAATTTTAGCAAGAAAGTTTAAAGTAATAAAATGGACCAAAAAACACACCACCAAATTGATAAAAAAAAAGTTATAAGATCGTCACAAACCCCTTAACTACCTGCCCAACTCTGCCTCCAAATTAATTTCATTTTCTTCACTGATATATTTTTTAAAGTTTTAGCCACTCCAAGAAAATACACAGACTAAAATTTCACTTTTTTTACCCTCTCTTTTTTTTTCCTGTCAACGTAGAAAAAGAAAATTCAACCAAATTTGGATAAATGGATAAAAAATGTAGTTGAGTATCTATGTTGAATCATGTCTCTAGTCTCGTCTTATTGAATCACGTGTTCTAAGGCTCAAATATGATTCAATTAAAATCCAACACTTTCCAGCCATCTGTCGAGGAAACGGTGGAGCATAACACCATCACCGCCGCCGACCGGTAAAACCACAAATGGCGGACGCATTGAAAAAAGGGGTGGAGTTTTCTCCAAGCTCTGTCCAATAAGTGCTACAGATCCAAAAAACAAATAACCATAGAAAATATGAAAACGATGTCTATGTTCAGCTTTTGATGTTTTTGATATGGAACCATTTCAACCACAACTCTTCTAATATCTCTTCAGTTAGTATCCTTTTTATGATAGTAATGTGCAGGTTAAGAAATGGAAATCATTGATTGTAGATATATGTGAACCTGTTTGATTTATATTAATGTGATAATTTCAAGAAACTTGTTCATGAATGTGACAATTTCCTGATCAACGTGAACAGGTAAAGTGAAATTAATTCATTTGCAATTTCTATTTATTTATTTTAATCAAACTAATCAAACTATATAATTTTATATATTAAATGAAATAGGGGCAAAAAGGGAAATCAAAAGTTTCTCCCCTTAAGCCCCTTTTAGAGGTAGTATAGATAGATTGTAACACTTGCCCCTTAAACTTTTAATTTGATCAATTGTCCCCCTAAACTTTATAAAATATTAAAATTGGACCCAAAATTTTTTAATCAAACAAATTATCCCCTTTAAATGATTAATTTACTAATTGTTTTTATGAAATCTCTATGGGAGCGAGTCTCCGAGGGTCCCTATCCCACACTTAACTTTGTCCTTCCTGATCCCGAAATGTTCGTGATGGCCGAGACAATGATTTCATCACCGATCTCATCAGTCATCCCTCCCTACCCGGTTTATTTTAGGGATGTATTACTCATCTCTATGGTGACTTTTAAGGGTCTAATTTAACGATTTAAGGTGGTAATAACCTTTTATAAACTTTAGGGAGTTAATTGATCAAATTGTAAGTTTAGGAGGGTGAGTTTTACAACCCCTATAGTTCAGTTCAATAGTGGTTTATGCAATTTCTCCTAGGCTCAACTTTTTCAATTTTTTATTTGTTATTTTTCATGAAATCAGAATACATGACATACGTAGCGGTAGAATATAAATGTATATCAATTTCGTTAAAACTAATCGATAGAAGGGTATGATTTGTAATTTTCCTACAGTGCAGAGGTATTTTTTCTTTCCTAACATAATTTTTTTCTTTTCTGATAGTTTTTAGTATATTCGATATATTTTTCCTAGTTTTTTATTGTATTCAGTATATTTTGTACATTTTCATTATTATTGTGTAAATGTTTTATACTAAATAATTGATTTTAATTCAATTTTTTAGATTCGTTTTAGTAAATTATTTATAGTTTTCTCTCTCATATAAATGTTTTGTTCGCTGGTATATTGAGTGCATCGCCTTCCGCATTGTAAGTGCATTTGAGAAAATAACGTGTATATAATGTACGTGATATACATATCATTTAATCAGCTAGATGAAAAATAAAATAGCGTTAATTACACAATACTTAATATACAAATAGACCATATAAAATGTATATTACGTATATTACATAATGTACGATTAGTAAAAACAAAAAAACAAAACAGAAAGAAGAGCGGACCAAGGAAAAACAGACAGTTATGTATATTACGTATATTACAAAATATATTTAGAAAAACAACCATAATGAAAGAGGGATATACGTCGACCATTTCATCCTTATGTATATTACGTATGTTACATAATATATACTTAGTGAAATAGACAGAACGTAAATTACATATATTGCAGATTATACTTTACGTATATTAGAGAATACACTATCAGCAAATATTACGTATACTACAAAACACATCAGAGAACAAAAATTATGAAAATTAATGAGATAGTTAGGGGGAAAAAACTCAAAAATACCCTTTTGTAAAGAGAGATTTTTTTTTAAAATAATTCTAAAAAGAGAGAAATAGATAAGAGAGAATGTGAGAGAATGAAGGAGAGAGTGTAACGTCCCGTTATTTTGGAGTGAAATTTTTTATTTTATTTTATTTTATTTTATTTTATTTAATATTGTTTATTTATTTATTTATTTCAATTTAAGCATTTACTTTAATTATTATTTTGTAACTTCGATTTTAGTACTTAATTTTGCCCGAAATTCGTTTTTATCGTTTTAATGTTTATTTTTCGCTTCGGTGACATTAATAATTATTAATAGGCCAATTAATAATTATTAATCATCTTTAGATTAATTTAAGAGCATCGGGTTTCGATTTAGGAGTCAAAAGTCATAAAAGGACGCAACCGTCATTTCCGATTTCTTAAAAATATCAAAACACTATTCATTCATCTTTAAATATACCCCATTGACCAAAAGTTTTCATTTTTCTCATCCATTTTCACCCCAAAACCGTGGCTATCAAGGGGGGGAAGGATCTTTTTGGTTTTCGTTCGTTTCTCGGCGGATTGACTCGATTTCGGTTGCATCGGAAAGCCCTCGAGTCTAGGATTCTTTTCCACCCAACCATCGTGCTTGCCACTCGAGATCCACGGAGTTCTCGGTAAGTTAAACTTCAAACCCCTAAGCTCCAAATAGTGTTTTAATGGAGTTTTCATTTTGAATCTTCGATTTCTTGCCGTTAAATTCGATGACTTTTATTACGGGAGTTGTTTTTAGTGATTTTGATAACTTTCCCATAACCCTAAAACCGAGTTTCAGTCGAAACCCTTCTCGTTTGAAAATTACCCTTTTGGGTTTGATTATGGGTTAGAATTTAATGAAATAATGTTTATTTAAATTCAATTCGGGAAAGGGTATAATATTCGAAAACCCTAATTATCGATACCTATTGAAATCGGGAATATCGAATTTGCTTAAAACCAACTCGAAACACTTTTAAATTGCCTAAAAGCCGGAAAACCAAACCCGAAGTCCATTTCCCTTGTGGGGGCCGAGAGCTATATGGGAGGGTTTTATGAGTTTTCGTTGTTTGAAACGTTTAAATTGATGTTTGATCGATAGTTGGTAAAGTTATTGATTATGTGTTATAATTCGATTGTAGGTGTTTTCGAACCGTGTGATTGATCGTTCTCCCGGATTTAAGAGCAAAGTCATCTTTTATTTAAGGTGAGAATAGTTAGGATTTAAAGTATTTATAGAAAGCAAATGAGTGTGAAGGTTTGAAGAGTTTGATACTAAGACTAGAATCCGAATCTAAGATTAGAGGGTTGTGAGTTAGTGCCCTTAGGATTAGAAGTTAATCCTTTAAGTGAGAACTTAGGAGTTCTCGGAGAAAGTATTGAATCTTAGAAGATTCTAAGTTAGATTCGATTCAAACTAAGATTGGATCATTGGAAGTTAAAAGATCCAACTTGTATTTTAGAACGGTTAATAGAACCTCGGATTATGTTGGAAGTTAGAATCCTTGAAGGTATAGGTTAATCGTTTAAGTTACGACTTTACTTTTATTATTGATAGCGGAGTTCGATTGACATATCGTTCGTCCGAGAGGCTCATTTATTTTACTTTATGTCATTTACTTTATATCTTTTATTTTATGCTTTTACTTTATGCTTGCATCGACTATGTTAATTCCACACTTTATTTATTTACTTTTACGAGATATGCAAGCATATGCATATCATATTACATCATAACATCTCGCATCATGAAAAAGAAAGTGAGAAAGATATGAAGGGGGAAGAATGTTGGAGCCTACGGGTAGTGTCCACATCACCTTCATAGAAAAAGAAAGAAAGTGAGAAAGAAAAGAAGGGGGAAAAATGTTGGAGCCTACGGGCAGTGTCCGCATCACCTTCAGAAAAAGAAAAGAAAGTGAGAAAGAAAATGAAGGGGGAAGAATGTTGGAGCCTAAAGGTAGTGTCCGCATCACCTTCATAGAAAAAGAAAAGAAAGTGAGAAAGAAAAGGAGGGAGAACGATGGATCCTACGGGATAGACCACGTTACCTTCTTCATGCATAAGGGCGTATGCGAATCCTACGGGATGCTCTCATGCATTCATGTTTATGATTAATGAGAAAGAGAATTGAGATGTTATATTCTATGCAAAGTTATTTATTTTTCTTATTTTATGTCATAACAAGTTAATGGATGAGGATTGACTACGAGTGATAGTAATATCATCCTTTGGAAAGTTTAGAATGAAATTACCTAGAGTTTGGAGGACTTTAGGAGTGAATTGTGTCAGGTAAATTGGACACAAATCGAAATACAAATTTGAGGTCTATCCTTACTTTTTATTCTTATTATTCTCACTGGGCTTAGTTTGTTAGCTCATGATATTACAAACATTTCAGGTAATGTTTGGGATCGTGGAAGAGAAGCTGGTGCGCGCTTGATCGACATTATGATGATTTCGAGATGGACTAGGTGTTATGTAAAAATCCATGTACATGGTTTTGTGAATTTTAATAATTTTCGAGTTGTATATTTGTAAATGGCCCTTAAGAGCTTTTGTCTTTACTTTTATGTTTATAAATCATTTTGAACTCCTGATAGGAACTTAATGTTCCTTGTGATTTTAGATGTCTGAATTTAAGATGTAAACAGGTTTTGGCTAGCCTATTTTCAAATGTAATCACGCCAATTTTTCTTAAAATAAAAGACTTCTGTTGTGTTTTTCTAATTTAAATTATTTTAAAGTGACGGGTCGTCGCAGAGAGAGAGGGATTGCAATATTAAAAAAAAGGTTTAATTACAAATTTAGTTTGTATGGTTTGAGGGTTGCTTCAATTGGGTCCCATGGTTTTAAAAGTTTCAATTTAATCCCTATGGTTTGAGGTATGTATCAATTTAGTCCCTATGGTTTGAGGTATGTATCAATTTAGTCTATATGGTTTTTAAAGTTTCAATTTGGTCCTTATGATTTCGTAAAAAATCATGAATTGTCCCTGTCATTATAATTTTTTTTAATAATGTTCTTAAGTGTGGTTTCTTTGAATGTGGCAACCAATTGATTAAGATATATGTCAGTATTATGTTTACTAACGTATAATTGTATGACTTTTGAACCTATAAATATGGTAACAACATGGACGATTTGTGAGCTTATATCAAACCATAGAGATGAAATTGAAACTTTTAGAATCATAGGGACGAAATTGAAACGACTCTAAAGCATATGAACCAAATTGAAACTTTTAATACCACATAGACTAAATTAGAACATACCTCAAACCATATGAACTAAATTAGTAATTATACTAAAAAAAAGGAAAAGAAAAAAAGGAATAAGGCACCGCAAAAGAAAGAGAGGAGAGAGATTTTTTTTTTAAAATATTTGATTTGATAGGTATGATTTGATGTGAGTGTTTTTTTTTTTCTATATCTTTTATGGCTATATGTAATTTAGATATTTAACCCAATTTTTAGTGGTTGTGGAATTATAGACTCACAGGTACGGGGGCTATATTTGCAAGGCAAGCAATGGTTGCATTTTTAATTTTTTCTTTTTTTTTTCTTTTTTTTATGTAATCTTCTTTTTTTTCATCTTTCTTTTACAATTTTTTTTTGTTTTGTTTTGTTTTGAAATGATGAATAGAGGAGTTCTCTATGTCCACGCCACGCATGCCATGGTTTGAAAACTTTGCTAGAATTTCATCCATCTAAAATAATACGCGTTTATATATCGCCATCAGATTTAGGGAGTGTTTGGTTTGCGGGAATTGGTTATGGAATGGGTTTTTAATACCCATTCCATTGTTTGGTTCAACCTTTAATAGTATTGACATTGATATTTAATTCTCATCCAAATCTCCCATATATTTAACATTGGCATTGGCATTGACATCATATTCCTTCCTACAAAGACAATAATCATATTCTCATAAATCCAAATTCCAGCACACTCCAAACATAGTCATCAAATTCCCAGGCATTTAAATCTTTTTCCAGCACACTCCAAACATAGGCATCAAATTCTCATCCATTTTATTCTCATACTACTTATTCCCAGACATCTAATTCCCAGACATTCAATTCTGATTCCCGCATACCAAACGCTAAAAGCGTTAAAAATAGGTGTTGAAATGCAGAAATAAGGTCTATATTATATAATTCAAATTTTTAATTAAATTTTTGTTAAAATTCAATTTATTAATTATATTTTGTTTAAAAAGTTGCTAAATAATAAATTAAAAGTTAATTTATTAAAAAATTAAATTAAATAATTTTTTAGGGTAAAATAGCATTTTGGTCCCTGAACTTTCACTCCGATTTCATTTTCATTCATAAACTTTTAAAAGTTACATTTTTCATTTATAAACTTTACAATTCATTCCATTTTAGTCCTCCCGTCTAAGACACTAATGGAATGTTTATGTGGCATGTGATTTTGATGTGACATTGTTGAAATATGCAGTAACGTTAAATGACATGGAAAAACGAATATATGGTGAGGTTAATCTCATCATGTTCTCCTTAATTGCAGTCTTAAATCCCACTGTATATTCGTTTTTCCACGTAATTTAATCGTATTGTATATTTATATAATGTTACATCATCAATTACATACCACATAATCCCTTCGGCAGTGTCCCAAATAGAAAAACACAGAAAAAAGAACTAAAACGGAACAAATCATAAAGTTTAATGACCAAAAATATTACTTTTGAAAGTTCAAGAACGAAAATAAAATATGAGTGAAAATTTATCAACTAAAATGATATTTTACCCCTTTTTTTTTTTAATTATTTATGATAGATTTTAAGTAGGAATCCAAATAATACCGTGAGGTTTCAATTTTCCGACCTCCAAATCTATGTCACTACACCAAACATGCTCAAAATAAATTACTCGATTTGTCTCAATTCATATGGATCTAATTCAAACGATACCATTCATTGACTTAGTTATGACTTTGGATGATTTCAATGGAATTATACTTTTTCAATTAGAGGGTTATTTTGGTTAGTAAAAAAATATATAATGGCCATACTAAAGAAAATCTATTTTGATAAATAATGACCCATACCAAACCTTTGAACCATGATCGTTATCCACAACTTTCTATAATCTCATTGGCCCAATGTCTCTTTCGCCTCTATCAATCACACTTCACAATGTGGTGCTCTACCAGATTTTGTCCCAATGACCCTTTGAATCACTAGAGGCGGCTAATGGAACAAAAATTCAGACAGACCAAGTTATGGATTTTGTGGTGGAAATTTATTGGATAGCTGGACATGATGTTATCTTCTACCAACAACATGTTACACTACTTTGAATTTTCATAACAAATTTAATAATAGAAAATTGGCATAACCTCTGCTATTGAGTTTTCGAGGAATTCAAAACTTATTAAAGAACAAATATTCAATTTGTCACATAAAATTTTCATTTATATGATTTAATAACAAAAAGGGTTACACAATAGTTTGATGATTTGATGATGATAGACTCTACACTACAATATATGAATGTTTAGATGCCATGATGATTGAATAAGAGGTAACAAAAGATAATAATTTTTGTTTTACAGTATTTCTATTTACACCCTGGGTAAAATATTTAGGTATGAAAATTTTAGATATATTTTGATATATTTCTCTTTGAGAATGTAAGAGTTAATACTTGTTTTAAATTTGATGTATTTTTTCTAATTAGTTGTATAAGATTAATTGGTTCAAAGCATGTTAAGGGCCTAAAATCGAATGCTATGTAATTTGAAGATAAAAATGTAACTTTGTAAAATCAAGAACAAAAATGGAAAAATATCAAAGTTGGAAATCAAAATAGGTTTGAAAAAAAAGTTTTAATCCTATTTTTTACGTTCCCTGGTAAAAGATAGATTTTTGACATGATGCTCGACATCTTTAAATTATTTTGTTGCATTCATGAGATTTACTCATATGAATAGTTAGAGTGTGCCAAGAAAAAGTTTCAATATTGCTCATGATTTTAAAAGAATTAATTTAAAAGAATTTCATACAATACATTGACTTATTAAACTAATTTAACATATCAATTTATGGTACATAAGGTAATACATTAATTTCATATTTAAAAAAAAATACTTTGGAATTAAATCAATTATCTATAATAATTTTATATATAAAAATAAATATTAAAAAAAAAAATGAAATTGATTAGTAAAACTACTCAAATCTTTTAAATTTCTGAGAATAACCAGGACCTTCACTGCACAATAGTTATTAATATAGTATCTTGATACAAGCTGGGGGGCTATTTATATAACAGAGAAAGGGAGATCTCACCTTTTTAGTTGCATATTCTCAATCATAATAACTCTAAAACTTTATCAGGTGAATTCTACATTGAACTAACCTACTATTTTATGCAACTTGCAAAGCTTCTTTCCTTTTGATGTCCAAAATTTTGATAAGAGCATCTTCAATGACCTGTTATGAAGATGCAGAAATGGTACTAAGTTTGAAGCGAGTAAGAGTTTGAATCAGGCATGGAAGTCGAAGAGTAAGGTATACCTTATCAGGCGTCGAGGCACCGGATGTGACACCAATTGTAATAGGACCCTCAGGTAGCCAATTCTCCTTTTCAACTAACTCCCCATGCTAACATAAATTTAGGAGGAGACCCAATAGTAAGTAAACAAATATACATTGTAATGGAAAATTGAGAAGTGAACTAACAATTAGTATGAAGAAAGCTGAATTCTGTATACCAACTTACATTCAGTTTAGAAGCTATTCTGTTTCCTGGGCCTATTCTCTGCTCAGAATCAATCCAGTAAGATGGAATTCCTCGATCCTCGGCTATCTCTTGAAGATGAGAAGTGTTACTGGAGTTCCATCCACCAACAACTAAAATAAGATCCAGTTTTTCCTCCACTAGCTTGTACATTGCATCCTGACGCTCCTGATAGAAGGAAAAAAGTTCGATCCACAATCAAAGACGATAACTAATAGATTTACTGGTAAGCAATTTGCACACAGGATTACAAACACACGTTTCAACAGGAGCGGATGGTGAGGTTAGCCGAGTCCTAAAGAGTCAGTATGGTGAAAAAAAAAAACCACCATCGAGGACATTTCATGTTTCTCAATAAGCATTTTGACACATTTCATGAATTCCCCAATGCACACATGGGCAAAACAGGCCATTTAATCCAGTAGAATGTAGCATATCAAATATCAAATATTTATTTCTTTACTAAAAAACACCTTATGAATTCCATGGGACCGACTTACTTGAGTAGCATCACATATTGTATTGAAGTTGAGAAAGTGCTCATTGACATTTTCCACTCCATACTTACGCATCATGGTTCTCTCGACTAATTTTCCTGATTAATTAAAAATTAAATTAATTAATCATGCTTGAAATTTCTTGGAAAGCCAATGCATAGCGTTTCAACCATTCTTACCAATCTCTTCTGTTTCTCCCTTGAGCATTGTAGTCTGATTTGCAATGCCAAGTTTTTCTAGGTCAACATCTGGATCAAAACCTTTTGAGATTGCATTTTTGAATTTCTGCAACCAGGATTTTAAGGTATGAATGATGCCAATATATCATGTTTATGAAAGCAATGAACAAACTATACCTTTAAAAACTCTTCTTTGGTTGAGCTGGATCCATCAAGTTCACCTTGAAGAATATAGTCACACACATATGTTGCCTGAATAAAGCCGTTCATTCAACCAATTCAGAAAATTTCTTACCCAGCAAAGTTCAAAACTTCTGAATTTGATATTACAAAAAAGAAAGAAAAAAAGGGGCAAATACCTCTGCCATATTCTTTACTATAATATATCTTCCCGCAAAGGACGCTGTTGCTATGGTTTCCTCATGAGCATATTTACCGTGAACGATTGAAGTATAATTGTCTTTCTTGTGCTTCTCAACAGTATTCCAAACCTTCATAAGTTGTACGGATATCATTCACATCACATATGAAAAATAAATGTGCTATTAATCTCAGAATGTATATACTGAGGGAAAGGGGAAAAAACAAAACAATACCTTTGACACCCATGGGCAAGTTGTATCAACAATTTGCACATTTTTTTCATTCAAAGTCAACATCTCATCCACAGAAGCTCCAAATGCAGGAAAAATCACAATATCATCTCGATTAACAACATCAAACTGCTTCTGTCCTTCCTCAAGAGGAATCAATTGCACTTCCATCTCCTCTAAACGCTGCACGAAGAATCTGAGAGTTTTAATTACATTTTCATTGTTTATATAAATTTAGCCCTGTAAAAGGAGGTCAAACTTCAGGTCATGGATCGGTATATATTTTATTTGGAAAAAGGCGAGAAATCTGAAGTGTCACATTTCAAAAAATTTAAGGAAAAAAAAAGACTTAGAACAGCAAGCAGTAAAGATGAAAGTTGAAAACCTACAAGATGGTGTAAGAGTTTCACTGCTCCCAAACACCGGAAGATGATCGAGTCCAACTTACACACACACACACATCAATAAAAGATGTGAAAGGAATATATATATATACACACACATATATAAAGCTTAGTATTCACAAACTATAATTCAAACTAAGGGGCTATGTTCCCAAAGACTTGAAGGTCAATAGTTCAATTGAACCTGAATAGTGAATTCACCAAACTAATTAGAATTTAGAACTAAATGTATGGGACCAGCACAACAAGTCAAATAAGCTCAAGCTAGAAATCTCAGTTTATGATAGTCAAGAATGCAATAGTTGAGAACATAAAGAAGAATCAAATTTACAAAAGTTTGAATAAATATGTGAAAGCCAAAACACAAACTATGCAACAATATTTACTATTATACAAATGAAAAGATAAATGATTTCATTAAAGCAAAAGAAAGAACTAAAGAAAAGATGGCCTGTTTGGCACAACTAAAACAACATTTTTCTCTTTCTAGCACAATAAATAAGTGAAAATATATTTTAAAAAATGTTTTTACTTATAAAATTATAAACTTGTTTATATCAACTCAAATTATCATTAATTATATTACTTTCAAAGCAGTCAAAAAAAAAAAAATTCAAATGAAAACTGCTCTGAAAAGCTTCCACCAAACAAGGCTAAGTGTACATTTGGGATAGCTTTAGAAAGTGTTTAAAAGTGTTTTTGAATAAAGAAAGTGTTTTTGATAACCATTAAAACCACTTTTAAACACTTTTAAAAGTTATCTCAAACGGGCCTTAAGTCTCTAATAAACTTTTAATGGAAGACTTAAAGACTTCCACAACTCCTAAGATGCATACATACTCCAGCAAAAAAAAAAAAACAGAGAGAGAAAGATCCCAAAAATGAAGAACAGAATCACATCAGATAGAAACTAAACCAAAAAGCAACAAACTTGTAATTACCACAATAATATTTCAAATCAAGCTTCAAAATTTTCCCCTCTTTAAGATTAAACACCATGAGCATCATCAAATTCAACAAAGTAAAAGTCCAAAATTCAAGCCAATAAAAAGAAAAAAAAAGCTAAATAAAAACCCATTACAATACCTTATTCACAGTTGGGTTGTGAATAATTTCATTGGTAATCCAAAGTTTATCATCAGGAAACTGTTTTCTAGCTTCATAAGCAATCTGAATAGATCTTTCAACCCCCCAACAAAATCCAAATGATTCAGCTAGTTTCACAGTAACATTTCCCCATGTATACTCATATCCATTTTCTTTAAGAGTCTTTACGATATCACCTGCAATTTCAAGCATAAGGATCTTAAAAACATGATTAAAAAAACCAAAAACCAAAATTGATAAACTAAGTAAAAACCATTTGGTTTTCTGTTTTTGTTTTTAGTTTAAAATATTTTTAAGATAACCGTTTAATTCTTTCGTTTTGGGGGGGTTTTTTTTTTTTTTTTAGAAAAAAAAACCCAAAAACCTTAAAACTTAAACCAACACAATTCTGTTTTTCAAAAATTAACAACCAAAACCCAAAAACAGAAAATGAAACGGTTATCAAAGGGGTCTAATTCGCAGAAAATCATGAATAAAAAAAACGAACTAAACTGGTATATTCTCGGTCCATGAGAGCCAAAGTTTCATCCTTGTAACCAAACCCTTTTCGATTATAATTCTTGCTCCTCGTCAAATTCTTCCGAAACACTTTCGCATCGAATTCAGAATCAACAGCAACTGAAGAAGAAGAAGAATCATCATGGCAGCGTATAGAAAGGGGTTTCCGGCACCGGAAAGAAGAAATTCCGGTGAGATTTTCAGACAAGAAAGTATAAGATGGAGAGGGAAGACGAATAAATTGAAGAGAGAAAGCCATGGAAAAAATGTGAGAGAGAAACAAGGAAAGTGAGCTGTGTGTTTTGCTTGCTTACAGGGACAGGGAAGGTTTAACGTGGCTTTCCCTTCATATCCAAATGGCTTGAGTTTATAATTTTTTTAAGGCGTCGTTACATTCCAGATGTCGGTCTTTGATTGATTGGCTGCATTTCACATAGGGAAACCTTCTTCTTCTTTTTCCTTTTCTTTTCTTTTTTTTCTTTTTTACTTGTTAGGACGGTTTTTTTTTTTAATATCCGAGAATTGGGATTGAGAAGTCTCGAACCTCACCATCATCATTCAGCTCGCGGTCTAAAGGCCGGTTCGAGCTCAACTTGAAAGTCAACATTTAACGGGCCGACTCGGCTCGGCTCGTTAAATGTTTGGATTGGATATGAGCCTCCCGAGCCGGCTCGTTTGAGCCTCCATAGGGCTGATTCAACGAGCCGGCTCGAGCTCGGCCCAAATAAAACTCGCAGTATTTATTTATAATTTAAATAGAATTTTATATTATTACCAATTTAAAAATTAATTGAGAAAAATGCATATGATTGACAAATGATTGGGTGTCAACCTAGTTGGAATGTATTTATATTGTAATGATGCACTTTATTCTCAAATATGCATGTATTAAATCATTAATAAAAATATTGATTTTTTAAAGTTGATACTTTTGTGTAATTACTAAATAGGATAAAATAAAATAGTTAAATTATTTAACGGATAAAATTGAACAATTTTTACTTTCTTGCTGTTCAAAATAATAAGTTTAATATATTGATTTTTTCACCCTTTTTACTATTTAAAAAATAAGTTTGTTAACACTTGATTTTTTTTTAAGTGATTCGAAAGTTATGCACCATTGGTTTTTGAGATAATGTAATACAAAAATGAACTCATATGATAGGTTGCTCCAAGGGTAATTTTCATAAGTACCCTACTTGAAAAAGATATTATCATTATTAACCCTTTGTGTGCCTTCATTTCAATAATACCCTTTTTTTCAAATCCATGATTCAAATTATACCTCATTGACATATTTACCCTTACTCATAATATGAAGAGGCGGTTGTTGCTACCTGATAAATAGGACTCCATATTTTCAAACGTCGTGTGGATTTCAGAAAACTGAATTTCTCTCAAAACCAAAGCCTTCATCAATTCTCTCTTCTATTTTTCATTTTCTCATTTCACTGCTTACACAATGTCTCTATTTTTATTAACAGGTATTACCTTTTCTTCTAATTATATATCATATTTCTTTCATCTTCTTCCTATTTTCTTGCTGATGTTTTTCAAATCTAATTTTTGAAACAAAAAAAAGTTCCTTTTTTTGTTAGATTTCATAAGTGACATCTATAATTTTATGTTATGCTTCTTCTAAAAATCTATAATTTTATTGTCTTTGTGTGCTTATATCATCTATTAAATCCAAAGCTACAAATTTTAAATTTTTTCTTGATGTATCATATCACTGATATTATTATATATTGCAGGGACCTCCCTTGGCAATAATCGGAAAATGAATTTCTAGCAAAATTATGCTCAAAGACAGTCTATACCTTTAATTTTTAACTTCGGTTCCAACACCTAAAATAAACAAAATAGATGGATCGAGATGATATAAAAGATATGATATCCTATTTTTTTTCGATTTCTTTTAATCGATTCATTTATTCAAATAAAAAAATAATAATTGATTCATAAAGGATATCAATTTACAAGAAAATATATATTATTAGTAAATTTTCAGATAATATAAAATTTTGGAATGTATATCTAAAAAATACCAAGTTCATATGGAGGGATTTTATATGGCATCTAGCCTTATATGGGATATCAATTCCATAATAACACCTCATTAATTATCAACACAATCATTGATGGTTTAACTTTCTAAAAATTAAAAGTGATTAATAAGTTTTTTTTTTTAAATTTATCTTTCAAACCTCAAATTTACAATGATCAGATAGTTCTATTATCAAAATCTTTACTAAAAAAAATATCCAAATTTTAAAATTTCAGGTATGATAATAAGATAACGTGATTATTTGTATTATATTAATATCTAAAATTAAAAGTCAATTTTAATTCAATCTAACAGTTAATATATGACTAAAACAATACATCAAAATAGTCAGTTTTACAAAATCAAAATATTTAGAAAAATGCCATTTATTTCGATTTGAAAAAGAAAAAGACTTTTTTTTATCAATAGGGAAATAAAACTGCCATCAAATTTGAATTAGTGGGTAGTTAAGATATTATCTGAATGTTGCAAAATAAATAACAAAAATGTAAAAGAATATAACAACTCATGACAATTATTTTTTTTTGGAATTAATGTTTTTGAATCGTTGGAAAAAAAAATCAAGAAACTGAATCTCACAAGAGGCAATTCTGGTTTTTTAAAATTTTAGTGATGCTTATCGTTTTGATGGTGGCAATTAAGATACTATTGTAATTGATAGGTATTTTTGATAACGACTATTTTTAAAGGGGTATTCTTGATAAAATTCCTTGCTCCAATGAGCTAAGCCCAAGTTCGGTTTGATGAGCCTAGCCCATGAGCCGAGTCGCGAGCCTTAAAAATTTAGATTGGGCCGAACCGGCTCGGCTCGATCAAAAGTATAGGCTCGTTGGGTTTGAGCCCGAGCCGAGCCTGAGCCTTCTAATGTTTGGACAGAGTCGGCTCGGCCCGGCCCGGCCCATTGATAATGGTGACTCAAACCTATATTTTAGTGGCTTTTTTGTCACCAGACTACTTTCTCAATAACTTGGCGTTTGTGAGTTGAGTTGAGGAACTTGGCTTGGAATTTTATCTGGTTCAAATTATTTTTATTAGGGTAAAATGTAAATAGAACCCTATAGTTTTTGTTAAATGTACTAACACCTCTATGGTTTGAAAGTGAGAAATCGTACCATTATAGTTCCAAATTATGCCAATGAAACATTTCCCCTTCACCGTCATTAATTTTTTTTTAGTCATAACTTCTTCGTTTGAATTCCTATTTGGATGAATCAAAATGTTTTGGAATCCTCATTTCGAGCTCTACGTTATGATTAGTTCAACACTTCTAAATCATTAATAACCAAAAGTGTTAATGATGTAAATCATACCTAGTATTTTGATGATAATAAACTTTTTTATTTATTAATGATTTTGAATTTTTTAATTGACCATAAGGTAGAGATTGAAACGAGGATTTCAAAACATCTTGAATCATCCAAATCATAGTTTAAATGAAGAATTTATAGTTTATGGTATTTTTTTTTTCTTGAGATTACATCAAAGTGGGTGGTTTCTAAGTTATTTGGGTTAATTTCTTATAAAAACTTGTAGAATAAGTAATAAAATAGTACTAAAAGGAAAATGTCATTTAAACTACTAAATTTAGGAGAATATGTCAATTTAAACTATGAATTTAGTTTAATCAATCTCTAAACCTCAAACTTCAATAAATGGTTGGATTTAAACTTTTAATTTTTCAATAAGTGATTCAATTTATTTACTCCCATGTTAAGAATATTATTATTATTATTGAAGATTTATAGTTTGACATTAACAACTATGCAACTGAATGGAGTCATTTTTATATGAATTGTTTTTTATGTTTGTGTTGAAATTTTTTATGGTTAGGTTTTGTTATTTCGTGTTAGGAATTTGAGGATTTGCAACTCCTTAAATTCCCTAATTCAAGAACGATAAATAGCAACAAATAATAAAATAAAGCGAGGGAGAAACGACACGAGAATTTTATACAGGTTCCCAATTGGTACGTCCTGTCTTCTGCAAATATTGCAGGTTCCACTATGAAGATGAAGAAAATAATTGAGACGAAAATAGAAGTTTACAATCACTCACTCTCTATTTTCTCTCAATAAGAACAGCCCCAAAATTAACTTCAATTTTGCTCGTAGAACAAAACCACTGCCGCCTTCACATCTTTCTTTGTTCTCGGTTGGAGAACAACAAAGGACGCCACAAAAATTCTGCCAATTGTAGCCGTAGATCAAAAAATCACTAAACATATAGTATTTATAATTGAATATCAAAGCAGCCCACTTTTTTGGTCAAAATATCCATGTATTCGGTCAAACAATAAATTGGTCAAATAAAGGGACTGATGGTATGAATTGGCCTTCACAAAAAACTATTTGATTTTGGGCTTATTATTTGGGCTCCACAAAAAATCTCAACATTTCGGTGTTAGTTTAAATATTTTTGTACTCTTTGATTTTGTAATTGGGAGTTTTTTTTTTTTTTTTTTTTTGGTTGAGAGAGTTTATAAACAAGTACACACCAATAAGTTTAGGATTAAAAATTGATATTTTTTTTTCTCTAACATTCAAACTTCAAAGATTTAGGAGTTATTCGGTAACATTTACTTCTTTATTTTCTATTTCTCAATTCTAGTTTGAAAAAACTTGTGTGTTTGGATGTTAGAGAAAAAAAATATCAATTTTTAATCCTAGAATTGAGAAATAGAAAATAGGGACCGGTCCGGTTTTGAACGGTTTTTGTCGATTCGGTTTTTGGTTTTTTCCGGTTTTTCTAGTATAGGGCTTGCATTTAATTTTTAAAAAAATCCTCCAACATTAAAGGATGAAATAAAATAAAATCAAACATAAACAAAAATTTAGTTGAAAAAATTAGATTAATAAATATATAAAATATAAATTAAAATAAAGTGATAAATAAATATATAAAATAAAACAAATAAATAAAAATTAGGGGGAAATAGGGAAGGGGTATGAGATTTTTACTTGTTTTTTAGATGCCGGTTCGGTTCCGGTTTTAACCGGTTCGGTTCGGTTCCATTTTTGAATAATGGAAACCGGGACAGTTCGGTTTTTTACGGTTTTAGTCAGGTTTATTTTTCCAGTATTCGGTTTTTTCTTTTGCCCCTATTTTAGTCTATGAAAAACAGTACTTTCAATGAGCTTAAACCAATTATATGAAGATAAAAAATTATCAAAAATAAAATAAAAATTTAAACACTCATTGAGTCATATGAACCAACTCAACCCATATTATTTTAACTCCATCAAACCGTATTAATTGGATTTTTCTTATACAATATAATGATAGAGGAGGTTCAAACGTCCAATTTAGTAAAGGAAATACAATATTTTATCATTGGACTAAACTCCGATTAGGCGTATTGGTTAGGTTGATCAAAGTTTTTGGATCATTGTATTTTCAAATCGACTCTAATTTGAGGTCATAAACTCAGTAAAATATGAATTTTTGGTCTTTTTTGTTAGATGTCGATCGTTAGTTACGTTAGCATGCATTTTCGCCGGGTTGGAGATACAATTTTTTAGAAATTATCTAGTATAACATATTATAGATATGTATTTCATTATGTAATAACTTTTGGGTTTTTATTCTTAAATAACATATTTTATTTTCAATAATTTAATGGAAATCAAAACAGCAAAATTTTGAAGCTGGGAACAATTTATCAAAAATAAATTAACAATAACGTAATAAATTGAGAGTTTTATTATAAAAACTGGTTTAGATGTTAAATATTCAGTCAAAAAAATAAAAATAAAAGCAAATTTCAAGAGTCAAATAAACATTAATTTTCAATAATTTATTAAATTGAACTAATATGTTATTTTGAAAATTGTACTATATAAAGAACTGCATATTATTTTATTGAAATATATATATATATATATATAAAAAATTCTAAATCGTTGATAATATCACCTTTTTTTAAAAAAGAAATTTATATAAAACTAAAAGAATGGAGTCTCGAACCTTTGAATTTCACGAAAATAAAATACTGATATGTGATTATTGAACTAAAATCAGATCGGCATTAAAATATTATCTCTTACATACCACATAAATGTAATATTTTATGAAATTATAAAATGTTGACATATTTCAAATGTGTCTGATTCATTTTTCGAAATGGTACTACAAATGCAGTATCCAATATGCTGAAAGTTTTTTTTTTTTTTGAGATATTACATCAAATTGGGGGAGGGGAGACTCGAACCTTCGACCTCAAGGGAAGGGAGTAGGTGCCTAACCGATTGAGCTATGCTATTGTTGGCATAGGTTAGGATTAACTTCAATTGTTTTATATGCCCAAGATTTTTGTTGCCTCCAAATCTTAATGCATATATTTTTATGTACATAAAGCAATGACAATATGTTTTTATTTGCATTAAAATATTAACAAATGACTTAGCACATGCTCTAATGCCCTTATTCTATATCAACCCACTTTATTATTTAATTCATTTCCATTGGATTTCGCTCTCCATATTGCCCCTTCATTAGATAATGGTGCACTTTTTTTAAGGGAAAAAAATTATTGTTAATGAACATCCCCATGTTTTGAAAGTGAAAATATGTATCCAAAGGTGTAAGTATCATCAAGTGGATCGAGTTTGGGTTGACTCGATCATAATTAGGGAGGGCATATCCCATCCAATCATATTTTTATTAAATTATTGTAGAAAAATAAAAGAATAATTATTGAAATAGCATATTTTTCTATATCAATTATTAAAATATCAAGACTTTTTAAAGTTACTCAAATAGCATAATTATAGTTTAATTATTTATTGAACTAAATAAAGGTAAAAAAGCAACAAATTCATTGAAAACACCTATGAAAAATATAAAGCATAGTTAAATTATTTATTAAATTTTAATTTTGTTATTTGAATATTTATTTTTAATTTTTTTTTGACATTTTAGTAATTAGCATGCAGATTTATGCTATTTGAGGTAAATTCTTAAAAATAAAAGGCAGTTGTTAAAAGTAGTTTCAAGCAAGGTTGATAATATTATATGTTGTACCACAATCCGATAACGTTCCCTTTAAATCTCAATCAGATACCAACACTCAACCTTAGTGTGTTAGTTCACCTTGACATTTTACCAAGTGTGCATCTCGATAACTCGATCTCAAGTATTTCAAACTCAAATTGATGCATCCATAGTGTAATAGCTACAACATTAGGAAATTAATCAAATAACACAGTCGTTAGTGGTTCTCGTCGAGACCTATCACGAAATGTTTTAACTTTCTTTCATGAGTGACAACACACTTGCAATTTACATAATACTAACACAATGACTTACCAACATTCACTAGAGTACTCGAGCCAGGCCGATTACTTTCCAACATTCACTCACCTGAATCCAGTGTCTCTTCTCTTAACACTGGGCTCCAAACAATCATGCCTCCTTTTTACACATAAAATATCATCCACTCATTCAGCTAACACAACTATTTAGCAATTATGTGACAATCAAACTTTAATCAAACGTTGAGGATCAAGAGTAATCTCTCGGAGTATCTCGACTCCTTTACACTGACACTATGTCAATATGTTAAATGAGGTGCACAACCTCCAAAACTATACGAGGTCAATTCCATTTTCTGCACCCCTACCTAAATCTCAGCCAGTGGGCAGTTCAACATCACCACATAGTGGTTTTACGAGACAATAAAATATCACAAAATACAAATAACGTTTAATAAGGAAGGACCATTCTCATAAAATTTCCCACTACTAAGGAAAATAAATCTTAAGAATAAAAGTTCTAGAGATACCTGGTGCCGCTGATCTAAGACAAAAACTAGAGAGTGCACTTAAACAAAACATGCGACACATGTAGTCTGCAAAACCCTTAAGCTCTGATACCAACTGTAATATAATATAACTCTTAAAGTCTAAATTAAATAACTCTAAAATTAATTTAAATGCTTACTAAATTTAAAAAAAAAATACCTAAAAAATTAATGGGACGTTACAGGAACCAAGATCTTCTCCTTTACAAAAACCCGACCTTTCTCCAAAAACTACCCTTAAGCTGAACTTTCCCCCCTTTTCTATTTTGCCTGTCATGAGCCCTTGCCCAATTCTCAAGCCCGGTTTCTTATTTGATCAATTGTTGGTTTGTTTAGTAGTTAAATGCTTAAGAATTATTTGCTTTGTAGGTGGTGGTTGAATTTCAAATTGGCGGTTCAATTCTACTTTGAGTATTGTTAAGCTCAAGGTGAGGATAAATAGGAATTTTGGTAAATTTAGGAGATAATTATATTAAATGATTTGTATTTTTAGAGTTGAGATAGAAAATGTGGATTATGTTAGAAAAGCATGCTTAAATATCTTAGGAGTAGCAATTGAAGGATGCTTTAGATGTTATTGGATTAAATAGATGTTAGTTCTTTAAATATAGTTTATTAGATAAATATTGGCTTTCTTACTAATTCTAGCCTTGTGATTAATTTGGGATGTTGAAGGATAGGTGATATCGTGATTTTATGATATGTTCAATAATGTATGGTTTGGGACTCAACTACTTTAGTAATTTATTAATTGATGAGAACTCTGAAAGAATAGGTTGATGGAATGATTGTGCTAAAAGTGGTTGTTATACGTTAATGTTGCATTATGAGTTGTGTTAAATTAGTGGAATAATAATAGAGATAATATGTATGTTGTGTGTTCTTCGCATTATATGAGATTATCCAATGTTAGTATCTCGAGATTCTAATCAATATAATGTGCATGTTGTGTGCTCTTCCCATTTCTTGGATTATAGAATGTTAATAATTTGATATCGTAATCAAGATAATGTGTATGCTGAGTGTTCTTCGCATTTTCTATGATTATTGAATATCAGGAACCTGAGATTAGAAATGACATAATGTGTATGTTGTGTGTTCTTCGCATTATCTAAGTTTGTTGTATGTTAATATCTTGGGGTTATAATTAAGATAATGTGTATGTTAAGTGTTCTTCACATTATGTAGGATTACTGTGGATATTTATGTGGTTCTTAAGGAGATGTAAACTGAACTTGTGGCGCATGTTTTGCCTAAAGTGCTAAGGTTATAGTCCTTTATTCGTATTGTTTGGGCTAAGTAAATTCTAAGTTTCATTAGTGAATTTTAGTTTACTTATGAACTAGGGTGGTGATACTTTTACTAGAATTGAGGTTTTGGGTAGTAAAGCGATTGTAGGTTTTTGGACACAAATTTTGATTTGGGATTTGGTTCTTAAAGTTACTTTCTTTTCTGTTTATCTTCATTGAGTTGTTTTGCTCATGATATTACACAACATTTCAGGTGCTAGACGAGGTAGGGAATGTGGACGTGGAGCTGGTGTCGCCTGACTCTCGATGATGGTGATGAGATAGAGATGGACCAGACTTATTTTTATTCGCTGCTTATGAACTATCTATTTCTTTCTATGTATTTTCCTTTAGATTTGGTATGATCCCTTTGTTAGGATCTAAGGCAACCCTAGAGGGGGGGTGAATAGGGTTTATTAAAAATTTATAAAAAAAATTTCAATCAATTCAAAGTTTAAGATTAACAAAATAATTTCACTTTTTAAATTCAATTAATATAAATGAATTTTATACTTAAAATTCTTTTTAGCAAAGTGAGCAAATACGATATGATAATAAATAATAGTGCATCACAAATAAATTCTAACCATTTAATTATGCTTTGGTTAATTATGAAAGTAAATATGTAAAGCAAAAATTAAAGAGTAAGGGTTAGAGAAATTGACACCAAAATTTATAGTGGTTCGGCCAAAAATGCGGCCTAGTCCACTCCCCGAGCGCCTCTCGGGAATTTGTATTCACTTTTTACGGGAGCAAGTGCAACCCAATCCTTTTAGCGGGATCAAGATCAAACCCGAACAATGACCCTTTCCACGGAGCAAGGACAACCGTTATCTATCACTCTTTTTACTAAGGTTTAAGAGTTAAACCTTTTACAATGGTAAATCCTCACAAATGATGAATATTACAATAATTTGCTCACAATAAGAGATAATACTCTCAATAAAATAGCCCTTAAGGATGGCTAGAAATACACAAATTTTGCTCACAAAAATGCTCACAAAGAGATTAAAGAAGAGCTTTAGCAATGAGAAGAAGGCTTATGATTTTCGTTGGTGTGTAAAATCTGTCATTTTCGAGCTCCTTTTATAGCCAATGAAATGTTATTATTTCATCCACTTTCATAAATAATTTTTGACTTCAATTGTGTTAATGGAAGAAGGATGAGGCTCCATTGTTGACAAATTTGAGGAAGAAACTGCCATTTTCGTCTGAAAAAATTTCCAGAATGAAGCTGATGAAGAAGGGCCTGAAATGACGATTGTAGCCTTTAATTCCTTAAGGAAATTTAAATAAGAGAATGGCAAAGTTGTAATCTCTCATATTGTGTAATAAATGCCTCAGAATAAGTCAATGGAGAAGGCCACGTGTCAAAGCGTCATTGGCTGTAGCATTTCTGAAGTTGAAATTAATAATAATAAATTATTAATAAAGATCCGGGCAACAGGGGCAAATTGGGCAGATGACCATTGAGAAGGAAATTTGAAATTCGGTCAGGAGATGATAAAAGGCTGGTCAGGACATAGAAGGCATTAACCAAATAGGACATTTCGCCTGCATCAGAAAAAGCAACCAGCTGCATTGGGAAGACACGCTGACACGTGTCGCGTTGTGAGAGGCGGATCAGCGTCGGTGGGGACCACGCGTACAGCAGCTGTAGGCTTGCGCAGGGGCGCGTCAGCGTCTGGGGTGCACGCGAGCGACGTGGGCGAACGAGGAGCGTTGGATTTTGATCGTGCGGCTCAGCCTTTTCTTCATTTTTTTTTATTTCCGAAATTATATATATATTGATTGATTAATGAGAACCGTTGGATGAGCTTCAAGACTCGATCGAACGGTGTGAAACAATTCTGACTTTTCTTTTTCTTTTTCATTATTTTATAAATCTGAATAAATCTGGGCCTTCAATCTCAACCACCTTCTGATCTAACGGCTGAAAATAAATCTGATTTAATTTCTTTTCTTTAAATCAAAATATCAAATAATCTGGGCCATTGAATTCGAATTCCATCTGATCTAACGGCTGAGAATGTGAGGGCAAAATAAATAGAATGAACTCGATATCTGATCCGAAAGAAATAAATAATTTAATTCCAATCTTCTAAAATCAATATCTCGCTCGTTTGAAGTTCGATTGAGTCGATTCCAATTGCATTGGACTCGTTGTAATTTTCTCTACACATAAGACTATCAAAACACAGAAAATTGATTAATAATAAAAACACGTTTGTTATCATCAAAATAAGAATAAGATTAATTGGCTTAGAAAGTCAACACCCTTAGGGAATATTTACTTATTTGGGAGATTGAACTTATTTTGAATTTAAGTTTGGATGAATTTCCTTTGAATTTTGTGGTTTTTACAATGAAACGGTTGCTCAACCTGTGTTTGAAATATGGATTTTATCCAAAACTACTTATCAGACGATTTTTTATTTAAAGAGTTGGTATTTACATTTTATTATAAGTTAACTAGTAAATTTATTTACAGTTTTGAAATTTTATTTGTTTTGATTCCAATAAATTGTTGAAAAATAATTATAATATTATTTTAATAACAAAGAAAAACGAAAAGTAATGATACAAATAGAAATATACATCTAAAATATGTTATTTGAGATAATTTTTTTAAGATATTTGTCTATTTTGTATGTGGTAGCAAATCATCAAAAGAATTAGAGGTGAACATGGACCCCGCTATCCCACTACCCCGCCCTACCTCGCCCTATTTAAAGGTGTAATCGGGGTCGGGGTCCCCCCATTTAATAAACGGGGTGGGGTCGGGGTGATGGGGTTTGACCCCATCGGGGCCCCGACCCCGACCCTGATTACTACTTGTAATTTATTTATTTTTTTCTTTACTTTTTATTTTCTTTCTTTACTTTTTCTCTTCAAACTCATTTACACCCCCATTAACTAACTATTACACCTCATTTACAACCCACCCCATTTAACCCTTACTTACAACTAAATCTCATTTACATCACAATCTCATATACACTCCCAACCCCATTTACACCCCAACTCCGCCCCGTCGCGCCCCGTCCCATTTAAGTTTACCCCAAACCCGATAATTAAATGGGGTGGGGTCAGGGTGCCCTTTTTTTCCTTAAACGGGATGTCCCGATTCCACCCCACCCTGCCCCATGTTCACCCATAAGGAGAATGAGCAACTAATTAAATATGGGGTATTTTCATGAGTGTTAAAATTTTTAGGAATATTTACAAATTTATCTTTTAAAAAAAATATTTAAAAAATATCATTTTTAAAAAACAAGTATATCACTGATTGACTATGATATATTGTAATCATTTCACGCGATAACTATTGATTGACTGTGATATATGATATATCACTGGTTGATATGTTTGAAAAAAAATAATGATATATTTATAAATATTTTAAAAAATTTTGTAAAATTTATAATAATTTTTAAAAAATACTTTTTTTGAAAATATATATATATATATATATATTTTTTTCTTTCTTTTTATTGATGCGTAAACAACATTCAATCATCATGATAAAAAAGGGAAATTCCAATAGATAACATAGTTTTTATAAGTAATTTAAAAAATAAATGTTTTGAAATATTTTTAAAATGGTGATTAAAACTCTATCAATCTCGATCTATTTTGAGATTGGGGATGAGTATTACCGACCCCTGAGACATGTTATTTTTTTAAAAAAGTTTATGAAAGTTTCAAAACATTTGTTATTTTGTGGAAGAGGATAATTAACTATTAACTCAATTGAACGGACTAATATGGGCATTTGAAATCTCGGAGAAGGGCATCTTTGACTTTTATTTCGTTGACCCAAAACGAAATGTGTATCAACAATTATGACCAAATTTTCCTTTTAATTTCTTACTTACCTTGCTTTACACGTTCATATATGTCTTAATCAGTCCATTAAACACGTTTAAAATTTGAATTTTCCAAGAATGTCAATTTTAATGTATTATATTTTGAATTTTGAAAAATCATGATGTGTAATTTTTCTAAATTTATTTAATTATAAATTTAATAGGTATATTATAAAATTCTCATAATTTGGAATGATGATTTTGCAATGATGAGTGTTTTTAAAATTTTATACTTAAAAACTCTTTTCATGTTGATACTTATAGAAAATTTTGAGTACAATACTAGTTTTAATTTAATCACCATTTTCAATTTCATAAAATTTTGTGGGATCCATAGAAGAAGCAATGAGATTTAATAAAATTAAAACTGTTCGTAAATTGGATTGATTCGGGTTAAGGATTTTTTTTTAATCCAATCTAATAGTTTGGATCGTAACTTTATATCAGTGAAATAATTTTTATTTAAACAATAAACATGAGTCAACCGAAACGAAAATATTTGGGTTGATTTGGTTAGGGTTGCTCAAGTTAATTAGTTTAAAAAATTATAGAATGTATGATAAAATAATATTAAATTAAAGATTTAATTGTCAGTTTTAAATATCAAATTAAAAACAGTAATTTGATGTTACATTTTAGGAAAATTATGTGTAGCGAACTTTTAAGCCTTGTTTTCATATATGCCACACTTTCATGTTTATATTAGATTTATCAATTTCTAGATATTCTATTAATTTAATGATATATCAGTAATATAAATTTACAACAATAATTTATTAGCAATGTAAATTTACAATAATAATGTTAAATATACATCAACAATGTGTAGATTCTAGTATTAGATTTATATCAGTAATGTAAATTTACAACAATAATATATTCATTATAATCAATTTTCATAAAAAATTGTGAGTTAATCATGAAAGAATTATATTATGGTAATAACTCATGTCTCCATATGCGTACATCCTCATGTTCCGGGTAATTTTAATACTTTTCAATCTTTGTGGTTTTTTTGAAAACTGAGTCTCAATATTGGGTATATGTGATAATAGCCCTAAATTTTATTTCATAAAAATGATTACATCTAAACACAATCTATATATGAACTCAAATTTCATAACCTCAGGTTACACAAACCCAGACTTGACGACTTACTCTACCAAACATCCCCTAAAATTATATGAAAAGAAAAACATATATAGAAGTATTTTGATAGTAAAAAAAAGTACCTTATAAATAATAAATTTAGATTGGTTCAATTCGGGGAAACTAATTTTTGAAATATCCCTTAAATCAATAAAACCATATAATTTTAAATTATTTGACCTTAATGAAAAACAAGTTTATAACTAAATTCAGACGGTATGGAAATAATATAATATATATATATATATCATATCATTAATTTTTTAATGCCCCCATTGTAAAATTGCCGAGAATGTGTTGGCAATGATGACCTCTACCAAACAAATTAAGAAAGACAAACTGTACTCTCTCTGTACAAAAAAAAATCTACTGTGAAACACATGTTTTATGTGCATATATTCATCTACGTTTGATTGAATTTATAATTTTCTTTCTTTTTAAATAATTACGTGTATGCACAAGTAGAGTAATTGCCCCCCCTTTTATTTTTGTAAATTTGAAATTTTAATTTTACCTCCTTATAAAATTATGTTTACCTTTTATTTTAAGTCTTGAAGGATATTTTAGTCTTTTTATTAAAAGAAAAAAAGTTTCCTATACAAGATTCTCTTTTTTCTTTTACTAATTCTCTCTCTCTCTCTCTCGTTTTTTTATTTCATACCAACTTTCTCTCTTTTTATCTACTATTTGAAACCACACAAAATCCTATATATTTTTTTCTCTTCTCTCTCTCTTCTCAAATTGATTGCACCTCTCATTTTACACACCACAAAAATTCGAAATTAAATCTCGATTAGAACTCTCTCCCCTTAAGATAACAAACATTGGAGATTTGGAGAAATTAAAAAGTTTTATTCTTCATTAATGTGACTTTTATTGCTTTAAATAGATTTTTATTATCATTGTTTGTTTGAGGTACATAAGATAATTGTTGTTTATTTCTTGATGACTTTGGCTGCATCAATGATTCATACAAGTTAGCTTGAATAATTTATAATTGAGTACGATATATAAAAAATAATATTTGTATAAAAAAATGATTGTAATTGTTGTGGGGTGAAATTAGACAACACGTGAAATTTTACAACTTGGCAAAAAAGTATACGCACCTGGTCTGACCGCGATACCTAGGCACCTTTTCCAAGGCACTTGGTATGACCGCGGTACCTGGGCACCTGGTCTGACCGCGGTACCTAGTCATAAAGTCTATGCACCTGAAAACACCTAGCTACGCAGTCTCCAACACAGACCTATATATTTAAACGAATGCAAGTGTCTAATTAGAAAATGACACGTGGCGTAACCCGAAAGCGACACATAATTGAGAAGCAATACATGGCCCAATCCTGATGCGACACGTGGCACGATGATGTCATCAGCCTATTCTCCTATAAATAGGAGAAGAAATCTATTCATTAGGTAACTAATTTCTACTACTATTCTCTCTGGCACACTAGCTCTGACTTAAGCATCGAAGGGTGTTAGGCCGGCACCACACCGATGCTCTTTTCCTTTCCTGTGCAGGTACCTACGTAGTACGCTATCGAAGCAGCGCACTACCTCCGACTCGTCCCATAAATTAAGTTCGTTGCCTACGTGGAAGCTCTCCATTTTTACGCAACAACATTTGGCGCCGTCTGTGGGAAGAGTATATAGCTAAGTGCTCCACTATCAAGGATAAGTCGTAGAAGTCAACAACACGGTGATGATATAGATGACGGTGAAAACCGTAACCCTCGTAATACGAGATATCAAACTCGTAGCACTAAAGAACGACAACAACAACAAGCTGATAGAAATCAAGAAGTAGTAAGAGTTGTGCCAATGCAAGATGGAAGGGTTGATGCTCTAGAAGAGCAAGTTCGAGGTGTGAATCGAGATCTTGCTAAAGTACTCGAAATTCTTACACAGAAAACTGATCATCAAGTCCCCGCTGACAACCAGGAAGTACAATCTAAAAAAAAAAGAACCTATAGAGCGCATAGGTGAGTCACGGAATCATGAGAATGGTGGTTCAAAGGGGAAGTCAAGACTAAATATCCAGGACAATTCCTCTTCCTCTCATAACTCTCCTCACAACAAACATCCTGGTCAGAAATGAAAATCCGACCTTAGAGAAGTTCTAAGTCAAAAGAGAAAAGAACATGCATATATGTTGTGAAGTCTACTGCAGAAAGTACCCAACCTTCGGCACCAGAGTTGAAAAAACTCCAAGATCAACTTGGTCATATGAAGAAAGAGTATAGAGGAAAGACCACTCTTGCACTAGAAGATCTACTTGAGCAAACTGAGCCGCCATTCACCGATGACATAATGGAGGTGGAGCTTCCCACAAAATTCAAAATGCCAACTATGACCATGTATGATGGTTCAAAGGATCCACTAGAGCATGTTGATACGTTTCGGACCTGGATGGAGCACTAGGAAGTCTAAGATGCTATCAAGTGTAGGGCGTTCCCTCTTACATTAGGAGGCTCTGCGCGCGGGTGGTACAGGAAGCTCAAGCCGAGGTCCATTTCTTCATTCAAAGATCTTACTAGATCTTTTGTAACTCAGTTTCTTGGCGGAAAAGATCACAAGAAACTAGCTACGCATCTGTTGACTGTGTGTCAGAAGTCAGATGAGAGCCTCCGAAACTATGTAGTACGATTTAATAGTGAGGCATTGAAAGTGGAAGGCTATAGTGACGACATAGCTCTGACTGCTGTGATGGCCGACTTGAAAGATGAAAAGTTCATGTGGTCACTAGGAAAAAAGATGCCTGCTACATACACCGAGCTCCTCGCTAGAGCGCAAAAATATATGAGTGCCGAAGAGTTGCTTAATGCAAGAAGGAGTTCAGATGAAGAAGGTAGTAGTAAACGATCAGAACACAAGAAGAGAGATCGAATAGAAGAGTTTGTCTGGGGGACTGACCGTCATGAGGATGACAAAAGACATAAGTTGGGAGATCAACTTGAGAAGCTGAGTCTTCCTCAAAGTAAGTTTAAAAAATACACTCCCACCACGGTCCCGATTGAACAACTACTCTTGGAGATCAAAGATAAAGACTTGGTTAGGTGACCACCTAGGATGAAAGCAGGGTCAAACAAGAGGAACAAAGACAAGTATTGCCTCTTCCTCAAAGACCACGGTCATACCACCTCTGATTGCTTTGATCTCAAGGAAGAAATTGAGACCCTTAGTCAAATAAGGTACTTGAAAGAATTTGTGAGAAGTAAAGGAGATAAGAAAGACCATGACCGTGATAATCATGATTTTCCAGATGGAGACATTAGAACCATCTTTGGAGGTCTGACTATTGAGAAAGAGCCCAAGCCCTAGAAAAACCATGCTAGGTCACTGAGGTATTGGCTAAGGCGTCAACACATTGATTAAGCTCATCTAAAAGGCTTTACTCTACCTATGATGATGTCAAACAACTTAGATTTATTTTCAGAAATGTTATCTATTGCAGTTTTCATTTCCAATAAAGTTTTTTATTGTAAGAAGTTCGAAAATAAAATGAATAGACTGTATTTTGCTACGTATTACATTTATGAGAGTTAAATCATCCAGAGAACTCTTAGACTAGAGCTAGATTTCAAGACGTAAAACTTTACTCGAGTGAGGGCCAAGTACGTGAACCTTCTACAAAAAGTTCTAAATCCGCCACAGTGGAAGAGCTAAATAAAAAATTCTAAGTCTACTAGAGAATGCAGGACTCACACGAGCTGCACCTGGTAGAAGAATTTAAAACGACTAAAAAATTCTAAGTCTACCAGGGAGTGTAGGGCTCGCACGAGCTACGCCTAATAGAAGAATTTAATACGACAAAAAATTCTAAGTCTACTAAGGAGTGCAGGGCTCCCACGAGCCGCACCTGGTAGGAGAATTTAAAACGACAAAAAATTCTAAGTCTACCAGGGAGTGCAGGGCTCACACGAGCCGAAACTGGTAGAAAAATTTAAAACGACAAAAAATTCTAAGTCTATCAAAGAGTGCAGGGCTTGCACGAGCCGCACCTGGTAGAAGAATTTAAAACCACAAAAAATTCTAAGTCTACAAGGTAGTGCAGGGCTCGAACGAGCTACACCTGGTAGAAGAATTTAAAATGACAAAAAATTCTAAGTCACCAGGTAGTGCAGGGCTCGCACGAGCTGCACCTGTTAGAATAATTTAAAACGACTAAAAAATTTCAAGTGTGCAGGTCTCGCACGAGCCGCACCTGGTAGAAGAATTTAAAACGACTAAAAAATTCTAAGTTTACCAGAGAGTGCAGGGTTCGCACGAGCCGCACCTGATAGAAGAATTTAAAATGACAAAAAAATCTAAGTCTATCAAGGAGTGCAGGGCTCGCACGAGCTGCACCTGGTAGAAGAATTTAAAACGACTAAAAAATTCTAAGTCTACCAGGGAATGCAGGGCTCGTATGAGTCGCATCTGGAAGAAGAATTTAAAACGACAAAAAATTCTAAGTCTACTAGGGAGTGCAGTACTTTAACGAGCCGCACCTAGTAAAAGAATTTAAAAGAAAAAAAATTCTATATCTACAAAGAATACGGGACTTGTTAAAAAATCAAAACCCGTATCAAGACTCAACAAAAAATAATGTTTTTAAAACCAAATTAAGTTTGGTTAAAAAAGAAGAAGAAGGAGGAGGAAAAAAAAAAACTCAAAGGGGTGCGGGTCAAAACCTGAACCGTGACCCTGCCCACGGGTCAGGTTTTGACCCGCGGGCAAAAGACCCAGCAGGTCTCTAAAAAAAAAATTAAAGGGAGGGATGTGGGTCATTCCCTGACCCGCGACCTGACTCGCGGGTCTGGAACCCTTCCCCCCTATATTTTTTTTTTTATTTTTTCCTTCCTTCTTTCTCTTTTTACTCCCTCTTTATTCCTCCTTACACTCTTATCAATTCAATTTCTTTTCAAACTTGGTAATTATTTTTCCAATAATAGATGAAAGGATTTAATGTATTTGATTTCAAGAGAATTTTTACTCTTAAAATCAAAAGGGGTGAAGTATGTGATGATTAAGCGTGACAACTTGGACATACAACCCAACTCCAAAACGACCAGGGACATAAAATTCAACCTACTACCCTCAAACACTTAGTATTTTCTTAAGTTTTTTAATGACAGAAAATTCAACTTACCAAGGGAGAAAATTCAAGCTACAAACTCTCAAAATTTTAATGATTGCAACGGAAAATTCAAGCTACAGACCTCAACACTTTGAATATTTTCAAGAAATTGACTAAGGTAAAATTCTGCTTTGAAAGAATACTCCCAAGTAACATTGAATTGGCATCTCAACTCAACTCGGGAGTAGGGGGCCTCTGTTGGGGTGAAATTAGACAACACGTAGAATTTTACAACTTGGCAAAAAGGTATACGCACCTGGTCTGACCGCAGTACGTGAGCATTTGGTTTGACCGTAGTACCTGGGCACCTGGTCCAAGGCACCTGGTCTGACCGCAGTACCTGGGCACCTGGTCTAACCGTGGTACCTAGTCATAAAGTCCATGCACCTGAAAACACCTAGCTACGCAGTCTCCAACACAGACCTACGTATTTAAATAAATGCAAGTGTCCAATTAGAAAATGACACGTGGCGTAACCCGAAAGCGACACGTAATTGAGAAGTAACACATGGCCCAATCCGATGTGACAAGTGGCATGATGATGTCATCAACCTATTCTTCTATAAATAGGAGAAAAAATCCATTCATTAGGTAACTAATTTCTACTACTATTCTCTCTGGCACACTAGCTCTAACTTAAGCACCGGAGGGTGTTAGGCCGGCACCACACCGGTGCTCTTTTCCTTTCCTGTGCAGGTACCTACATAGTACGCCATCAAAGCAGCGCACTACCTCCGACTCGTCCCATAAATTAAGTTCGTTGCCTACATGGAAGCTCTCCATTTTTACACAACAACAGTAATATAAGATTGGTTAAATAAAGGGTAAATTACAAATAACACTTGTCACAACGTAATTGCGACACGGAACGCCAATGTCCAATTTATAGGCCTCTTCGTGAAAGGGAAAAATTTGGAGTCGCCACCAACCAATTCAGGTGTAATTGGTCACCTAATTAATAAAAATAGTCTATGAAAACTAGATCGGGTTCAGAAGTCATTTATGCATAGGGAAGGTACTAGCACCCTACGACATCATTTAAAAATGGTTACCCTAATTGTAGATACCGTATTTTGCCCAGCTCAATTTCATTAAGAAATTTTAATTTGATTTGACAATAGGTTTAATTTAGAATTGATTTTAAATGATAAATTGAATTTCTATATTAAATTGATTTTGAATTAAATTAGAAATATAAAAAAGGCATCTGGTATAATTTTGGGCAAAGTAAATTTGAAGACACCAATTTAATTTTGATTTGAGAATGAATTTGGAAAGAATCAATTTGGCCTTTATTTTTTGGCATGATTTTTGGTAAACGTAATTTGTAAATCCCCATTTAATCTGATTGGAAACAATTTTGGAAGAAGAGTATTTTAGCCATTAATTTTGAGCATAGTTTGGGAGGGAAATATTGATTTAATGTTAATTGGGTTGATTTAGGAATGATTGAATTTCTGATTTATTTTGTTTAATTAAAAAAACCATTTCCTTGTTTAATTTCAAGTCTATAAATTGGAACAAAAAAACCTAATCGAGGCAGAGACGTTTGAATTGCAACCCAACAAAGTCTTTCTCTCTATTTTTTCCACTTACAATAAGAAGGATCATCCCATTTTCTTCATAGTGTATCATTCTCCATATCAAAAGAACTAGGCTCCAACCCTTTCCTCCACACTTCCTCTTAGTCGTTTTCCATCGCCAAATTATCAAGCTTCTTGGCGTTCTCATCTTAGCTCACCGGATCCATACAGCTACTACAAATTAGAGTTAGCATTTTCCGTCAATCATAGATTCATTGGAAACCATCACGGGATTTCACAACCCATCAACGAGCAGTCATTGGAAAACTAAACTCCATTGACAAGCACGAGCTATCTGATATCCCAACCGGCGAGAAGTTGTATTCACTTTTCTCATGATAGCTCCCGCACGGCCATACAACCGGAACACAAAAATGGAGAAGTTCAGCAAATTATAAAGGCTTTCGAAGCAGGTATATTTGAGTTTACAAATTCATTGGTCAATTTATTTGTCTTATACGTTATTAATGTTGAGTTGATGGTGAATTCAAAATACAATGTAAATTTGTGATAAGCTTTGAGTTATAGCCAAAATAGTTAAATTAATTTAAAGAGTTTTATTATTGTGATAGAAGAAAAAATTTAATTCATATTAAAAAATATTTGTTTGATATCTCATAAATAATTTTATAGTTCAATTTCAAAATAAATCTATCTTTAATTATAAAGAAAAATGTGTCATTAAAAATGACTCTTTTTAGGTGTTAAGTATTGTGTTTGTTGGGATCTCGATAAGTGCGTGGAAATCATCACGTTTGTGAAGACTGCGTAATGTGCTTATTATAATTCTCATAAATATACAAAAACCCTAAAAAATAAAATATAGAATAAAACAAAAATCTAAGAAATAAACAATATCACTATTTCAAAAATAAAAGGGAAGTATTTTAAATAAAAAAAATGTTTTAAAATATAAATACAATTCCTATGATAGGATTTGAGAAGTAAAAACCTCAATTTCTTAAGGTGGAATTTTCTTAAATTCCAATATTGTTCAATCAACGGTCGTAACCTCTCTCATTTTAATCTCTATTGCTTGCTTCATTCTTGAAGTTAAGAAATGATTAAATGAGACATATTTTATAAATTAAAATTAATATATTTTTTAACAATTTATATTAAGGACCATCATATTAAAAATAAGATAATATAAGGTAAAAATATGTGGTAACCATTTTAAAATGGGTGTTGTAGGGTGCTAACACCTTCCCTACGAACAAACGACTCCCGAACTTAACTTGATTTTCGTAGACCATTATTATTTTTATTTAAATTGGTGATCAATTACACCCAAATATGGTTGATGGCGACTTCCACTTCATTTTCAAATAAGAGACCTAATATATAGGATGTCGGCCGCTCCGCGTCGCAATCACGTTGTGACACTAATCTTATCTTATATTATCAAATTTTAAATTATTGGTCCCTAATTAAACTAATTGGTGAAAAGATTGATTTTAATTTATGAAAACAAATGTCGCATTTAACCTTTTCTTAACATAAAGAATGATGTAAGTTCAAAAATTAATTGAGCGGGGTTATAACCATTAATTGAACAAATATAGGAATTGAAAATCCCCCACCTAGAGAAATTGAGAGTCGTTACTTCTCAAATTCCCATCATCGGGTTTGTATTTATATTTTAAAAACATTTTTTATTTAAAATACTTCCTTTTATTTTAAATAATAAGTATGATATTTATTATTTATTTTTTAGGATTTTTGTATACTTATTGAGAATTTGATAAAATATTACTCAGCCTTCACGGATGTGACGATTTCCACACATTTATCAAATTCGCAATAAGCATATTACTCTTTCCCTATAAAATAATTTTATTAATATAATTTTTGTGATAATAAAAAAAGAATTTTAATGTACTAAAATCACAAACCAATTAAAAGTACTGATTATTTAAAATCAAAGTCTAAACTTGAAAAATTCATATCTCCTTAATAAAAATGTGTTTTGACTTGATTCTTTCTCCTAAATATACCTTATTAATCTATCATTGAACTATAATTTTAAAAGAAATTAATTTAATAAATAAAAATCATAATTCAAGTAAAATAAATTTCAATCACGTTTTTTAATATACAAAAATTCTGCAGCATTTGTAGACTTTAAAAAATCATATTTTTTTTATCTTGATCCAAACGAGTTGATTCTTGTTCTCAAAGCTTCAGTTATCAGTCTAGTTTTAAGGAAAAATAAACTTTAAAAATATATATCAGAGAAATATCACCGAAAATATACATAATAGTATATGCTGCAGTTTTTCCCGAAACAGTAATTTCTTTTAAATCCTTAAATTTAAAAAAATCATAACTTTCAAACCAGAAATCGAAATCGATGATTCTTTTTCCTATATCTTCGTATACCAGTCTATTTTCAAATAAAATTAACCACATAATGTGAATCAGTATATAAAAATCCTCACAAATTTACTAGAAAGACAATAGACTCATAAGAATTTAAATAATTTGAAGAAGAGAAGAACTTACCTTCGGATGCATTGGTTTAGGAGAGAATGAGATGAAGAAATTTTGATAGGTTTTCTCTCCCCAAAACTTTGAGATGTGATCTCTACATTTTCTCTATTTTTTTCCTTTTTCCTTTTTTCTCTATGTTTCCACTGTGACCTATTCTAAAAATGAGGGCTCTTATTTATAGCTAAAATTAGAGATATTTAAAATAAATTGAGATAAGCTTATGATAATAGCAGATAATTCTTAGAGATTAACTCAACCTAAATCAAACAATATCTCTACAAATTTATTTAAATCTATCCCAAATCATATTTATTTTTGACCATTTCAAATTAATTTAAAATTAACTACCTTACCTCTACAATAATTTAAAAAAAAACAAATTTAAATAACAACTTTTAAAATAAATAAAATTGAAAATTATTTTATATTTAAAATTAAAAGCCAATTTTATTTTTGAAATAAAAATCATCTTTATCATTTAAATTTAAAACCAAATTAAAATCTAATTATTTTTAAAATATAAGGATCAATTTTATTTTTAAGAATAAAATCATCTCTATTTTTAAAACAATCAAATTTTATTTTTTATTTCAATTTTCTTTATTTTAAAAATGAAAATTAATAAATTAGCCTGGACAAAATACGGTATCTACAACACTTTTGTGATTTCAATCAAATTCATCAGGAAGCCTTGTAGTTTAAAAATAGCAAATCACACCTCGATAATTTGAGTATTATCTTTTTCAAAGGCTCTTGTTATTTTCAAAGGTTATTGTATTTTTATCGATAATGTTCTATCCTTTGAAAAAAGTAGGTTTCTTTTCAACAATTTTGTCTTCTTTGAAAAAAGTATCAACAATTATAAATCCTTTGAAAAAACTTTAAAAAATGAATCTTTATTTTTCAACAATTGATCAACCTTCGAAAATTCTCACAAATTTTGTACTATTTTTCATCACCAAAAAAATAACATATATGTAAAAAATTAAAAACTCATAGCCCTAAAACTTAAGGCAGCTTTATATAAATTGATGAAGAGAACAAGACTATAGAGTACAACTTTGGAATCTCTTCAAATATAAATAAAAAGCACAAAGCGTTCGTTAAACAAAGAAAAGTCGTCAGTAACAGGACGACAACTTAAATCTAAAATATTAATTCATTTGCCCACCTGAAAGTCTATTCCTATTTAAATTTCAGAAACAACACCAAAACTTAAACCATCTAAAACAATTTTAACAAGTGTATCTTTTAACATACATTGCCTTCTTAGATTCATTGGACTCTCCTCATTTGTATTTTTCAAGTCGAGCCAATGAGTTAGCCTTGGCCACAAAGGTTTTGGAGGACTCTGCACAAGAGAGAGTGACATGCGCTACAAAACTACGTAGTTTTCAAACAATTTAGAGAAGTTCAAAAGATTTTATCTTTTCTAACCGCCTCCGATGATAAAAAGAATTGATTAACTAACATTAAATTAAATTTAGAAATTAACGTTTTGTACCATATTAAAACAAGGGGTAATCACTGAAATAGCATATATTTGCATATTAAATACTGAAATATCATAACTTTTCAAAAATTACTCAAATAGCATAATTTTAGTTCAATAAATTATTGAAGTAAAAAAAATAAATTTTTTAGCGAATTCATTGAAAATAATACTAAAAAATGATCAAATAGAACAATAAATTATTGACCTTGAACTTAAAAAAACAAAAAAAAAAAAAAACAAACAAATTCGTTAAAAATACCTATGAAAAATAGTTCAATAATTAATTGAATTATAATTATGCTATTTGAGTAATTTTTAAAAAGTTCAGATATTTTAGTAATTAGTGTGCAGATTTATGCTATTTGAGACAAAAAAAATTTAAAACAACCTTATAAATATGACTTGCTTGAGTATGTAAATTCATATCTATAGATTTTCAACACTTTGATTTGATGAGGGCTGGGCTTGCAAGAAGTTTGGATTATTACAGGCATGTTGAATGAAAAACATTGGTGAAGGGTCATCCGATTGCAACCTGAAGAAGCTGAAATTCTCTTATTCAAAGAGCCTTATTCACTTAAGATTCTGATGGTTTATGGATTTTGACTCCATAATTATTGAAATTATAGATTTGTGTACTTTTTTTTACTGATATATATTTTGAGTTTATGGATTTTCTTATCCATTGAATTTGAGAGTTCGGGGTTGTTATGTAATTTCATTGGTTGGAGTTATTTTCCTATCATCTTGATTAAAAAAAAAGTAGGAATCACTACAATTTCAATTGATTATGCATCCATTTTTATTGAGAAGATGATGATGATCTATCATTTCTTTCTCATGATGATATTTTGGGTTGAGAAATCAATTTACAAAAAAAAAAGATAAAAAAAACTAATAGTGGGTATGGATTGAATATTTGAAAGGTCATGCTTTTAATAATATTATTGTGTAAATTCTTCTTCATTATGAGTTTTTAATTCAGTATTTTTTCAGATATTAGATCAAATGGGGGTGGGAGACTTAAACTTTTAGTCTTATTGAAATGAAGTTGATGTCTAACCATTTGATTATTAAAAACAACAACCACTATTAATTGTCCATATTTTTATAAGGTACAAATAAATTTTGGTTCTCTTTCTCTCTCTTCTTTTTTTGTTTTTGTTTTTTTTTTCCTGCTGCATTTGTCTCAATCATTCGACACGTTGATACTTATTTAGAAAAAACGTGTTACACGTTAAAAGTACTCAAATTTTTCTTCCAACCAAACTTACCCTACATGTTATTGGTTGCAAATAAGCCACATATCTTGTTCAGCGTTATTCCCACCTTGGTGTTTGGCAGAAGAAGTATGTTGGGTGGGTTTTGATAATAGGTGGTCGTGAAGTCTAGGTTTAGATAGTCTGTGTTTAGATGTGTAAATGTATAGTTTTATAAGTCTAGGTTTATATAACATGTGTTTGGTAGGTAAATTTGAGTTTGAGTTTTGTGTTGTTTAATTTTTTTTATGCGGGGTTAGCAAATTTACCCATACAATTATTTAAAATCTATAAATTTAATAGATCAAACCCGAGGTTATTAAAGTCCCCCTAACAAATACGAGGTAGATTAATGAAGCTCACCTCACCTTACCCTAACCCTTCTATCAAACACCCCCTATGTGATTTTTTTAAGATATGATATGGGCCGGCTCAAGCCTTCGAACTCATGGATTGGAGCAGATGTCTAAAATTATTATACACTAAAATTATTTTGAAATTGAAATTACAATACGGATAATTTATCACTCTATTATCAACTATTATTTTAAATGATAATGAGATTTTAATTAACGTTGAATTGAACCTGCCAAATAAAGAGAAAATAATTTAATTCTCATTATTTAATTTTTTATTATATTTAATAGAAAACTAGGTGATTATCTGAATCCAAATATACACGATTTAAAATACATCTACACGGTAATTATGTAAATTTTTATTTTATTTTAAAATTAAATGCACTAAATAAATATAATGTCGAAGATTAAAACATAAAGGATTTGTCTCAAATAATATAAATCTGCATACTAATTACTAAAATGTCAGAATCTTTTAAAAATTACTCAAATAACATAATTATAGTTCAATAAATTATTGCACTATTTTTCATAGGTATTTTTAATGAATTTGTTTGTTTTTTGGTTTTTTAAGTTCAAGTTCAATCATTTATTGAACTATTTGATCATTTATTATTATTATTTTCAATGAATTTATTAAATTTTTTAATTTTTTCAGTTCAATAATTTATTGAACTATAATTATGGTGATTTTAGTAATTTTTGAAAAATTCTAACATTTCAGTAATTAATATGTAAAAATATGTTATTTCAGTAATTGCCCTAAAACATATCTTTAGGTAGAATATAAAAACTAAACAAAGCATTCAAGAATTTGATAATCAAAATAAAATATATGTACGTAGAAGTTTAGGACCAAGATTTAAAAGAGAAGTACAAAATAATATAATATAAAATAATATTTTTTCTTATAACACCTCTTTTCTAATATTACAAAAATAGCTAAATATAATTCAAGCCCATATAAGGCCCATTTTATTCACAAAACATTAGCCCAAAAACACCAAAATAATATTAAAAGAATGATTCTTTTTATTTATGGGTGATGTAAAATCTAATTTTTTAAGGGAAATTCATTGGGTAGTAGATTTTGATACAATATTTGTAAATATATTGTGTGAGATGATTCTTATAGTTGAGCACATGGCGGCACGTGCTTAATTCTCGCAGCTCTCGTTATCTAAAATCGAAAGAGAACAATCAAAAGGGCACTCATGTAGTACCGGCCAAGGACCCTCTGACGATTAAGTTAGTGAGAGTGGACAAGTGCACTTACTAGATTTGATGGGTTAACAACCCTTATATACTCCTCTTAGTTTGGGGCGTCGTGGGCTTGCTTGACCGTGCTAGCAGGACTAGACTTTATTGGGCCCTGTGACTGGCCCAGTTTTGGCCAGTTCATTTCTACTATGGGTTTCCTTGGGTCTGGATCTTTCCGAAATGAACCTGATTGCCCAGCACGGATGGACGGATATTCATCATTTAAAACTATTTATAATTAAATACGATATTTTTATGGCATTAATTAGTGATTAACATTTATTAATATGTTAATCAGTGATTTGCTTATCAATGTTAATCAATGATTGTCTAGGTTTAAATTTCCTATCTTTATAAATATTCTTAAACCATGATATTTTATAAATATTATAGATTTACAAATATCCAATTTTTTTAAATCTATGTAAGTGTTAAAATTATAAAAATGGTTATGAAGTTCAAACACATACATGTTAATAAGTATGAATTATGAAAATGCTTTCAACTAAGGATTTACAGATAGGAAAGAAATGATAAAGATAGAGACTTTATTTTATTGTAGTAGAAAATAAAGGGTATATTGGACAAGAAAAAATAAGAAGGGAGAAAAATGATCACAATTATATTTTGACTTCAATGGTTATTTTTTAAAATGACATGTATAAATCGTTCGTATATGTAATTATAGATGAACACAGCAAACAAAACACGCTAGAAATTACTTTGGTCACATTGATCTCAAAACATCACAAATAAAATTAACAATCACTACTTAACACATAAAAAAAATCAGGTATTTAACTTAAATTTAATAATTTATTGAACTCAATATAATAAGTTGGTGAAATTAGTTGAACATTAAATGCTAAACATTTTTTTTATTAGGGTAAACTATAAATAAGACCTCTGTAGTTTTAGTCAAATGCACGAACACTCATATAATTAAAAAATGACAAACTACACGCATGTAGTTTTAGAATTATACAATGAGACTCTTTCCCCCATTGCTCTGTCAAATCAAAGTAAAAGGGGGAGATTGTTGATAAGATTATTGCTTGAAAAGTTTCAAATTACACTCATATAGTTTCAATTTTTTTTTTATTAGTTTTGTTACTCACATTATTGTTTGGAAAGTTGGTTTGATTTTTTGGGAGGAAGAAGTCAACTTCCTCATATATCAAAAGGAAGGGAGGTTTCTTGATCCAAATCCACAAGGGGATCTCGTGATATGATCATAACAAGATCGCGAGGTTCTTGATTCAAATGGTCACAAGAGTCATTTGTGAAGAAATCCATAAAAAAAACGAGTACACTTGGAGAAGCATCAACAAGAAGGAAGAAAATGAGTTTTCATGATCTTTGGTTTTTTATTTTTCTTTTGGAAAATGTTACTAATTCGTTTTTCTAGTGGATTAGAGGTTTTAATTTTGGATTTTTTCCTCGTTAAATAATTATCAGTGTCTTTCTCTTTATAATTATGGCAGACTACTTTTGTCGTTCCATCAAACGTTATAACTGAAGTGATATTACAGAGTTAATGTTGTGGAAGTAGATTCTAATTAATCTAATTAATTAACATGGAAAAGTTGGATCTACTTTAATATCATGCAAAATTGTACAAAAACATGTAGTTCATGCTTTATTTTCGAAATTAAAATCCATTTACTTACATTGAGTAAATTATGAAGAATCAGTTGGATGGTTCCTGCTTTATTAACGGGCCTTCTATGCTATATCCCAATCGAACAAGCAAAACCCTATGGTGGGATCGAACTTTAGAAAAAATTACAAAGATGGGCAATGGCTAGGGAGGAAAAGAAGGAAGAACTTCAATTTCTAAAAAATTGAATTGGAGTGATTTATGAATAGCCCAAGTCTCCTATTTATAGGCTAATGAAATATCTAATTAAATTAGAAAAATTCTATGGAGATAATATAAAAGAAAAAAAAATTCTTTCTCTTTTATCTCATATAGCCGAAATTGGCATTATGATAAAGGGAAAATTTGACTTTTCTTTATTTGTTTTATCTTAGTTAAATAAAATCTATGTAAATATTTTTAAAATATAATTCAAACAATTATCGTCCTAAAATATACATATATGGACGATTCTCTCAAAATAAATAAATTAATAAATCTAATTCATTTAATTAATTATTTAGGCCATTTTCAATCTCGTTTATTAATCCAATTGAACTAGAAATTCTCTCTTAAATTAAATAAGTCCAACTTAATTAACTATAAACTTCAATATTAATTTATTTATTTATTACCATTTAAATAAAATACTTTATTTAAATAATTAATAATACTAATAGTTTTTTCCAATTAAATATCATCAAGTAATATTTAATTATTAATTTCCATTTATATAATATTCATTATTTAAACAAATAATAATATTTAATTATTAACTTCGATTAAATAAACTCATTATTTAATTAATTAATAATACTAATTGATAATATTTTATTATTAATTAATATTATTAATTTCCATTTAAATAAATAAATTATTTAAACAATTAATAATTACCAATTAATAGTGTTTCAATTATTAATTACCATTTAAATATATTCAATATTTAAACAATTAATAATATTCAATTAATAATATTTCATTAATAATTTTCTATTTAAATAAACTCATTATTTAAACAATTAATAATATTTCTATTAATTACCATTTAAATATGCTCAATATTTAAATAATTAATATTGTATATTTAAGTAACTTAACTTACTTAAATTGTTTATTTCTTCAATAGTCAAATTAATGACTTGATTTTGCGACTACGATATTTGGGCTAGCATAGAGAGACCCGATGGACTTATAGATCATGGACTTAATAATTAGTCAATTAAGTGATTAACTTATTCAGTTAATTACTAATTATCGAACTATGAATGATTCCACTATAGATTCATAGCTGAACTCTCCCCACTATAGATGAGTTATGTCCATTTAGTTTTTCTTTAATAATATATGTGATATATTCCTCACGTGGAAAACTTATAATTACAAATGGATTAAATTTACCGTCTTGCCCTTGTAATTACAACTTTATCCTTGTGTTCCCGCTGATTCTTCAATGAACATTATCTGTAGTCAAACTAGAGATAAACACGTATGTGATCAAAGGGTCGTCGTTGGCATGGTGCAACTGGTGCGACCGAACAGGGCCCTCGAGCTTTGGGGGGCCCAAATATTGAATTAAAAATGTAGTATTAATAATATATAAATGAAAATTTATTCTAAGTCGCGTTGGCTGACCTTCTCTCTACAATATCTTTATATGTTCTCCACCATTATGAGTTGAGTTCAATCCCAACATAAGTTTAAAGTTCAATTTTATATATTTTTTTTATACTACTTTGATAATTTTATGCTATTTTTTTATTACATTATTTTATTGATATTATGTTTTAATAAAAATAATTTTTTTTATGTATATATTTTTATGGTTTTTCATACTAGGGATTATATGATCGAGGGCCCAAATTTATATATCGCACTGGGCCCTTATTTTTGTAAGAACGGCCCTATGATCAATAGAATTTGTGGCGTCACTTATTCATGTCTTGCATCAGTACATCAAGAGAGTTTCTTAAAATTCCTAAAATGATTAGGTATTCCAGTGATACCGTCATTTTTCAAAAAATTATGAATTCCATCTTGTGTAAATGTGTTCCCAGCTACTATCTTATTATGTTCTCAAAACGCGCTCTCAACCATATGAATCAAAGAACATAACTCCATGAATAAAAGTCTATATTTAACTCAGGATTGAGATTTATCACTGTTGATAAACTTAGTTGATATTCGATTATTTCTCGTAAACGGTACAATTGAGATATTGATCAATTATCTTTGATCATATCTTATACAATCATTATTATATATGATACTTCCATTTTCATGCACCCACATGAATGATCCAGATAAAATCATTAGTAAACTATACAAAATGGACAACTATCAATAGTGTTAACAGGATAAGGTTCTCAAACATTATTCATTTATTGTAGACACTTTAAGTTACTTATCTCGATTTTAATCCTTTCGTATGACTCAAATACTTAGTTGTAATTTCATAAAAGTAACTTAGGGTTTTACTATTTGAATATTTGATATTAATATATACATATATTTCTAATATCGTCAATGAATCAATATAGATAAAAAATCTTATGTTTATTTATTTAAAATAAATCAGCTTTATTAAATAATTACAAGTTGTAGGACACTATTCTTTACAATAACAATAAAATAGTTTCTTAAATTTTTATCTAATTGAGAGGATTTATATGATGTATTAATTTCTAAACGAAATTAATTATGATTTAGTTAGGAATTAGGTTTGAAACAAATTGTTGAATTAAGATTAAAAAAAAACATCATAAAATTTTATTTAAAAAAGAGACAAAAAATTAAATAATTCTGTAGAAGAGGCAACAAAATTTAACTGAATCACAAAATTTCACATTTCTCTATTAGGTTAAAAATTCAAAGGTTCATTAGTTTGTATAATAAAGTTTAGATTGAAGAATTAAAAAAAAATGTGAAAGAGGATCAATAGTAAATTTTAAGGGGTTATTTTTAAAATAATTGTAGTTTTTAAAACATATTAGAAAACGTTGTACATTTGAAACATTTTAGGAAATTGTGGTAGTATGCTTATGTGACCGCAAATGTGGCATTCATCCATTCCTTTCTTCTTCGCCACATCAGCACACTACCATGGTTTCCTAAAATGTTTCAAATGTATAACGTTTTTTCAATTTATTTTAAAAACTACAAAATATTTAAAAATCTAATCTAAACGTTAATATTATAATTTTATTAATATTATACTTACAATCAAAATGAATGTTAACAAATTTGTCGTCAAATTCATCATTTTGTTGACATGTGGAAAGAGCAAATTCAACTAATTATAATTCGCCACGTAACTATCTAAATAAATGACAAAATTACATGTCAATAAATAGAGACCTATCATAATTTGACACGTGTCTCTAAGTTAAATTAAAAGACACAAAATCAGCAAACAAGACGACGCCACGTGTCTATTTCAATGGTCATTTGATGATATAAGATCGCCCAATCAAATTGTGTCATGTGGCACCCAAGCCCATTATTCAAGTTGATCTCAACCCACCAAAAGGCCCATTGAAAACTCTATAAATAGAGTAGGTCATTCATAATTCAAGAACAACTTTTGGAGAGATAGAAAACCCAAGACAATCTTAAAGGCTCTAACAATCCAATACAATTTCGAAGACTCTGAATATCCAAGACAATTCATAGAAAACGAAGATCAAAGACAAATCGAAGACTATAAAGATCCAATGCAACTTGAAGGACTATTCGAAGACAAATTCTTTGAAGATCAAGATCCCACAAGCCCGAAGAATTATAGTGTTCAAGATAGAAGATTTCCTCAATCAATCATTTGATCCGAGAATACATCGATTGACCCTCGAGTCAAAATTTATGCTTTTGAGAAAGCATCAAAGGAATATTTATTAGAGATTGTAACTACTCAAATTCATCAATACAAATCATTTATTCCGCATTTATTTCACTATATCGAAATTCTGTGTGAATAGTGTATAAGGTAAAAATCAGTTTAATTCTTATATTAAGCAGAATCAAATCAAATTGATCAAACCAAATCATATAGTTTGATTAAATGAATATGAAAGGTCAATGGTCCGGAGACTTCTATATTGATTTTTTTTTATATTGTATTTGTCATTTTTTATCTAGTGATTTTGTGATTTATACATATTTTTATTCATAAATATATTAATTATCAAATTAATGTTTTTTGTTCTTGAACTTTTATAATTATAAATATTTGTAAAATTTTAAAATATAAAGAAAAAATTAGTAAAACAATGTGGAACTATCAGATCAAACCGTCTAAATACAAACTGAATCGAGATCATATTCAATCTGGTGTCACATACTATGATAATTGAACTATTTTTTCACCTCTATCCATGTCAAAAATGATAAATTTGATGACTAACTTATAAAATTTTCATTTTTTTCATGGATAATATTGATAAAATCTTAATATTAATGTTTGAATTAGATTTTTAAATAATGGCAGTTTTTTAAACATATTAGAAAAATATTTATATTTAAAACACTTTAGAAAATCGTTCTAGTTTGCTGATGTGGCTAAAAAGAAACTGATTAGATAAAAGCCAGATCATCACTCTACAATGTTTTCCTAAAATGTTTCATATATACGATAACTTTCTAATATGTTTTAAAAACAACAATTATTTTAAAAATTACCCAAATTTAAGTATCTTACATTAAGTTAATAATTTATTAAAGATAACTCAATAAATTGTAATAATTAAATTTTATAGCTTTGAGTTTGTGAATGGATTTGCCATAAACCGTTTATCTATTAGTAAGTGGAAACCATCGGAAAATAACACATGATTTTGAGCAACTATGGTTGGTGAATAAATAAAAACAGCTCCCTTTTCATGAGTTTGAGTTTTCCCTCTTTCATTTTGATGCAATAAAATAAATAAAAAAATCAACATCCTAAACCTAAATGATTAGTATAAAATTTTATTTTTAATTAAATTTATTTATGAAGTAATTTTGTCCACAAAATAAGAATGTGTATCACATACTTTATTAATCTCAATAATGTAAATAGCTAATTAAGATGAGTAATATCTAAATCCATCAATAGAAATTTTTAAAAAATACAAATGTAATATTGATTAATTAATTTAATTATTCGTTAGGCACCTTTCCATGGGCAATGATGAAGCTGATGGTCTCCATAAGGCCATATCTTGACACAGCCCACCGAGCCTCTCTGAATCCTTCCCCATAGGCATTAGAGGAGTCTATTTCAACTTCATTTTTGAATGTTTTTATGAGGTTTCTCACAAATTCAGCTTGCTCACCACCATTGGTGTCAAAGGAGGCACCGGTGCTTGTGCTTGTGCCTGTGCCCGTGCCCGTGCCCGTGCTCGTGCTCCCGCCGGTGTGATTCTCTTCAAACCAATCCAACCATTCGTGAGCTATAACTTGGCATATGCCTTCTTCTACCTTCGGTCTCAAACTTCGAGTGCCTATGTATATAATAAAATTTCATATTTAATTATTGAATGAAGATTAGGAAGTTGTTTTCTCTCGTTTGATAATTATTATCCTTAATAATATTCATGAGTTTTTATCTTAAGATGATGTGTCTTTTGGGCTCATCAATCTATGCTCGTTTGAGTTTGTTGGGCTCTATCAGCTTTGATCTCAAAACCAATTGACAATTAGTTGAGTTACTCTTAGATTTTATAAACAATGTTAGGTTCATTCATCTTTCCGATATGGGATCCTTAACAGTTATGTTTTATAAAGAAAAAATTAAACCGGTTAATCAATAATTTCTACGCCTCTCATTTTTTAAAATAATTCTTTTCAAATCTTAACTAAAAAAAATGTAAAACTTTTCTTTTTTTAGTTTAGGGTTTTTAAACATAAAAATTATTTTTCTATAATTAAAAAAGTCAAAATAATTTCATAATTTCAACCAAACATTTTTAATGGTTTATTGAATATATCATTAATACAAGTAAAAAAAATTACTTTTTAAATTAGTAGAAAATCAAATCGAATTAAATAAAAAATAATTTATTTAACTAATTGTCTTCATATGCTTCCCTAACAAAACAAAACATTTAATTAGTTTAGTTGTATTTATTTGTTATAGTTCAAAATAAAAATGAGTTTTAAATTTGAAAAAAAATTAAATAATTACTCTAAAAGAAAGTGATACTGCTGTTATTTTTGTAATTATGTAATTAATTCTTTTATTTAATGTAATTTCATTTTTTTCATATGACTACCACCAATTTTTGTAAAAGAAAGATCTTTATTCATTATAGTTCTAATATTTGCGATAGGGGTGGAGTTAGGAATTTTTTTTTATGGAGAGGGCAAAAATTATATAATTTTAAATTTAAAAAAATAAGGGGCAAAGTAGATGAATTATACAAAATTACTGTTTTTCTTTTATACTATTCCTCTAAAATCTGTCTTTAAAAACATCATCTCAGATATTTTTGTATAAAACCTATCTCTTTTTTTTTTTAAAAAAAAAATATATATAATACGACTTTTAAATGTGCCAAACAAATAAGCTCTTATTCAAAGAGAAGTATCCAATAGAATATGGAAAAACAAATATATTATTATTATATGTTGTGGAATTTGAGTTTAAAAGAAAGAAAGAAAAAAAAAACCTCGGAGTTTCACGTTTAACCAAGCATGCATCATCTCATGAGCCAAAATTGCTCCCGTCATAACCCTAAAACGTAGAAAAGTAAAATATCAGACATCAATATTTTGCAATATTAATTAATATAATGTCATAAATAAATTGATAATTAATTTCGATGCCCATTTTTTTTTAAATCAGAAAATTCGTTTCAAGAAATTTGAAAAGAGTTGAAAATAGAAATTATATTTGGTCAATTATTGAAATAGCATATTTTTACATGCTAATTACTGAAATCTCATAACATTTTCAAAATTACTCAAATAACAGTTTTATTATTATTGAACTAAAAAAAAAAAGTCAAAAACCAATAAATTCACTAAAAATTAACAATGAAAAAATGCAAAATATTTCAATTAGTTCAATAATATAATTGAACTGCTTATTTTGGGTCTTCTTAAAATGTTTTTACATTTCAATTTTTAATTAGTATGTAAAATTATATTATTTGAGATAATTTCTTTAATATTTATAGCAGGCTGAAATACATGGTATTTAATTTCAATCTACTTTTAATTTTTATGTTGATGTAACAAGGTTGGCTTGTCATTAATATTACAGAAAATATCTCAAATAGCATAATTCTGCGTATTCATTACTGAAATGTCGGAATATATTAAAATCACTCATATAACAGTTCAATAATTTATTGAAATATTTGGTAATGTTTATAATGTTCTGACATTTCATTAATTAGTATGTATAAATATGTTATTTCAGTAATTGACCCATAAATCTTACCCTAATAACATCGTTTAAAAAGCTTTTGACAACCAATAATAATTTTTTCTAACTTATTTTTAAAAGTAGTAATGCTCAATTTATTTTTAAAAAAAGAATAATTAATAAAAAAAAATTATTAAATGTTTTTTCTTTTATTTTATAAAATGACAAAGCTCATTCTTATTTTTTTTTGTTTTTTATTGGAATATTTTAAATTACAATTCAATAATTTTTCAAGTTATTAGTTTTTACAGTTTTGGTAAATTTTTAATATGATGAATTGTTTTAAAATTCCTTTCATTATATATTGAATGTAAAAAAAAGTGTTATTTTTTACTAATTTTTACAATTTATAACTAAAAAAATGCTATTTTATAAAATACCTCTCAAAGTTAACAATTCCAAAACGAACAAATGTCTAATTTTAGAAATTATAGTTTGAAAAATATGTAGGGAAAATATGAGCATCGAGCTATTAGATTCACCAATACCATCTTAGATATCATGGACATCAATCTCAAAACCAATTGGTAATGAGAGGAGTAGCTCATGTATCTTATAAAATTTGTGAATTCCCTTCATATTTCTGATATGAGATTCTCAATATGTCCTCTCAAGATTGTGCCTCTTTTAGGCTCACCATTCTTGGGTAGAATCTTATTTTGGGATTGAATGCCCGTTTGGGCTTGTTGGGCTCTAATACCAATTTAATAATGTGGACATCCATCTCAAAACCAATTAGTAATTAGATGAGTGATTTTTAAATTTTATAAATGTTGTTAGGTCCCCTCATCTTTTTGATGTGAGATTCTTAATAATAAATAGCAAAAAATAGGTAAGGAAACAACAAGTACATTACTTGGGCAAACCAAACAAAACAACTATTGTACTTCCACACCCATTGAGTTGGTCTTGTGTGGATGCTTCACCACTTTTGTCCCCTCTTATCTGCATAAATAAATTTAAATCATATTTTTAAGAGAAAAAAAAACACTAAAATTTTAGCAATCAATCTACTTTATTAATTTATTCATAGTTTAATAAATACGTAGATCTGAAAGATATTTTTTAATAAATAAAAACTAAACTAAGAGGAGTTCCCTACTTCATAATGTTTGATTAAATATTTTTAGGTAAAATATTATTTTGATCTTTGAACTTTCACTACAGTTTTATTTTCGTCTCTAAAATTTCAAAAGTTACAATTTTTCGTCTCTGAACTTCACAATTCGTTCTATTTTGATCCCCTCGTCTGGATTTTTCCGTCTATAACACTAATGGAGGGCTTATGTGTCATGTTATTGATGATGTGACATTATAGAAATATACAGCGAGGTTAAATGAAGTGGAAAAACGAATATACAGTGAAGTTAATATCATCATTTTCTCTTTAACTGCAGTCTTAAGCTTCACTGTATATTCGCTTGTCCACGTCATTTAACCTGGTTGTGTATTTATATAATGTCACATCATCAACTACATGCCACATAAGCCTCCGATAGTGTCCTAGACAAAAGGATTAAAACGGAACGAATCGTAAAGTTCAGTGATAAAAAATGTAATTTTTAAAAGTTTAGAGACGAATGAAACCTGAATCGAAAGTTCAGGGACTAAAATGACATTTTATCAAATATTTTTCCATTAAAGAATGAGTAAAAATGAAGCTATACTCACAATATAATTAATCGAATGCGGTTCAGCTAAAGTTAAACCCCATATAGCGGTATTTGGATGAACGGGCTACTCAATCAAATACGTTTCAAAATAAGTCAATCAATATAATGAGGCTATAAAAAAAATACAAGAAAAAAGAACATATTATAGTTATACTATACCCCAGTAGAAAGACCTTGAGATGCCAGCCTGGCCATTTCAACTTTGTCAACCAAGTAAAAGGGAATTCCCTTTCTCAATTTCAAATTAATATTCTTGAAAAATTTATGGCATTGTCGGATCAATGATTTGAAACTTTTGCTGTCTAAAATTGATGTGGTAAGGCAATCTAGGCATATCTCTCGACCGTCACCAAGTCCCACGTAATCTACCTCCTTTGCCTGCTCGTTTTATACACGTATGTACTACATTACATTAAATTAAAGAAGAAAAACTCGAACTTCATAATTTATGGAAAGAGAATAAATGTCTAACCACTTGAACTATACTCAGATTGATATATTATTATTTATAATGATAAGACAAATGTAAAATTATTTTAAAAGAAAATAATCACATTTTTTTTTACGCACAACGTATGAGTAGAGTGACATTAAAAGGGTCGGAATTCGATCCCCAAAACAATATAAAATATTTAAAAAAAACTAATTATTTATTAATTGTTTTTCCCCCAATGGGAGAGTGGTTTTTTTTTTTCTCTCCACCTTTATAGTTTTAATGATAATCATATTTTTTTAATAAATATTAATTAATCTACATGATATTCATTAATTTATTTTTAGGTCAATTATTGAAATAGTATATTCTGCATTAAAATGTCATAATATTTTAAAAATTAATCAAATAACAATACAATATTTTTTGGAACTAAAAGTCTCATTTTATTACAAGTTAATTATTAATTTAATTTTAATAAATTATTCTTAAGTTTCAATAATTTATTACTTTGATTTTAATAACTTATTGAAAAATAAATCAGTATTTTTCATAAAAAAGAATTACATATCTAAAATTTACTATTTGAGTCAACTTCTAATATATATATATATATATAATATTTTTTTTTGTGATCAAGTTTTTAGTAAAAATTGACATTTTTTAAATTATTAATTACCATTGTTTCTTACACGTTTTTTTTTTTAAAAAAGTATGAATATAATTTGCAAACCTTGAGGCGCATACAAGCACAACATATGGGAGTGTGGTCGCTCAAATGGATGTCACAAAATTTTTGGTTCCAAATTTCTCGCCTCCCAAATGCACCCATGATCTGTAATTTCACACCACAATGAACTTTTAATTCCTTTTTTAAAACAATTTAAATATATTTTTAGAATTGACTTTGAGAGTTTTTTTTCAGAAAAAATAGTAATTATATATTTCTTTTCTCCTAGAAAGTTTGTAAATAATTACAAGCATTTTTTAGACCCTTTTTGAATGCTATTTATAAAAGAAATTTTTTAATAAAATAAGTTTGAATGAGTATTTTTTATTTTCTTTGTTTTCTTTAAAAAAAATTTACAACTGACAGTATATGTCTTTCAACATTATGAATTTGTGAAGTTGTTCTAATTATATGAAAGTAGACCTTATTTAAAAATGATATGATTATTGAATATTTGAGTTACTCTTCATAAATTTATGATATTATTAAAAAAAAAAAATTTTAAATGATTTTTTTATTCATATTTTTATTAAATTATTATGTTAAAAAAGAAAATAGCCATTTCAAAAAAAGTTATACTAGAAAGGTAAAATAATAATAATAATAATAATAATAACAACAACAACAACAATGAGTTTTATTATTATTTATCTAATTAATTTAGGGTAAAATGCAAATAAGTCCCCCTGCGATTTTTTTCAAATACATGAACACCCTTTGTAGTTTGAAAATAGCAAATCATACCCATGTGGTTCCAAACTATTTCAATGAGACCACTTCCCTTCAACGCCATTAATTTTCTTTTAGCCATAACTTTTTCGTTTGAACTCCGATTTGAATGATTAAATATGTTTTGGAATCCTCATTTCGGGATCAAAGTTATGGTTATTTCAAAACTTCAAAATCATTAATAAATAAAATAGTTTATTATCATCAAAATACTAGGTATGATTTACACCATTAACATTTTTCGTTACTGATGATTTAGAAATTTTGAATTGACCATAGCTTAGAGCCCGAAAGGAGGATTCCAAAACATCTTGAATTATCCAAATCAGAGTTTAAAAGAAAAAGTTATGGCTAAAACAAAATTAATGTCGTTGAAAGAGAATGGGTCTCATTGAGATAATTTGGAACCACATAGTATGATTTGTCATTTTTAAACCATATGAGGTGTTCATGTATTTGACAAAAACCACATGGGCTTATTTGATTTTACCCATTAGTTTATTAAAAAAAAATATGAGTTTTATTATTTTAATACATTAAGAATTTTTAAATTATATTTAAAATTATTAAATTAAACATTGATTACTAAAATATATTTCTACATTATCTTTCATTAGATAAATAGACAAAAAGAAGAGAAAACAGTTCTTAACTTCTTTTTAACTTCACAAAGATTTTACTTAATATTATTGAAATATATTTTAATATTTTAATACTATTCTTTTGGTTTGATATTTTAATGAAATCATATGATAGATTAGAATAAAATCTAAAAAACTAATCTAATAAAAATATGATGCACAAGAAATTTAAGAGGATCAGTTAGGTAGTAGTACTCAAGTATTTTTATGATAAAATAAATAAATCAGACTAGTCAAATATTTAGTTGCTCACTGATTTGTCACAAACATCGCAGGAATTTTTAACTATGACATTGTTGCCCTTCTTCCTATAAGTAAAAAAAATAAAAAATACAAATGAATTAGCATAAAATTAGTTAAACTAGTTTTTATAATGTAGTCTTTCTTTGTTTTATTTTAATAATTTATATATATTTATGTGTTAATGATAAATATTATTCCAAAAATAAATATTAACAATTCAATTTGTATTTATATGTGATTAAAAGTTGGTATGTTTGATTGATATAGTCCATTAGAAAAAAGATCGATGACCTGGAATTATTAGACGACTCTGATAATTCTATACTTTCTTTTAATGCTCTAATAAATTCGTCATCTTCATCTTCATCTTCATTTTTGTCTTCATCTTTATCTTCCTCTATATAATATTTTGAAGAAGATGCGTGATCAATAATATCAAGGCCAGAACAAATTGTAGGGAACAAAAATCTATATTAGAAGATGATCATGGTAAAAATGTCTATTTAACGCTCATATTTTGATATGTTATAATTTACAAAATGACAAAACATTTCTCTACAAAAAGTGAACCAAACTTTTTGTTATTATATTTGATTAAGTTTGTTTGGTTATATTAGACTTTAATTTATCCCCTAATATAAAATTATAAAACGAATCAGAACTTTTTATATATATATATATATATATATATATATATATATTTTATGTTAATTATAAAAGTATATATCTCTTCACTATTAAAAAATTTCAAAATAATTTATTGTTTTTATAAAAAAAATATTAATTTATCTCTCAAATCATTATAATTAATTTTTTCATTCAAATATTTTGTTCGTAAATCTAACAAAAATTAACAATATTTTATATCATAAAATTATTTAATTAATTTTATGTAAAAATAAACAAGTATGAAATAATCTAATAAAAATAATATGAAATAATAAAATTAAAACAATTGTTAAAACTCTTGAGCATAAAATTATAAAGCTATTAATAGAAAAAAAATTATATGTGTAGATTTCAGTGAACAATCATCCAAACATGAGTTGTAATTGAATAAAATATTGCTAGATGGTTTTTTCTTTTCATCTATACTTTTTTTTTTCTATTTTGTATTTGAATAAAATAAGTTATATTCTACTATTTTTTTTTTTTTTTTGCCACAAAATTAAAAATACCTGTGGCCACAGAAGGTTCATTCTGGTTCTGGTCGTTGAGATGGAGAAGTGAGAGCTGAATTGCAAAATTTATTTCATCAATTTCGTCTTGGGCAGTGCGATTCTCCTGCATTCAAATTTTTTAAACCAATTTAATTTAAAGATAAAAAAATAATTATAAAAGAAAAAATAATAATTAAATACCATTTCTCTCGGATCTATATAAGAAACCACAAAATAGCTCACTTAAAATAATTAATTAATATTAAAATATATTACAATATTACTATTTTTTTTTTCCAAAGAAAGAGAGAAGAAAAAATGCAAGGTTTTGATCTTATGCTCTTGGAAATCTTTTTCCTTGCAAATTTTCATGTCATTAAGTAAATTATGTGTGTTTTATAATGCCAAAAAGGCTGATTAAAAATTCAACAGAATTTGGAGTTGGGACCAGCAGGGAATTAAATATTTAATGCTTTTTAATTTTTTGGCATGCTGGGACGAAAATAATTAATTAATTGATCAATTTCATTTGGTCAATTTAAAATTTACATCATGCTTTTGATATGGAGTGTGTTTTAGGTTTAAAACTCTCCATCTCACTCAATCTCCAATTAAAATGATGAAAAAAAATTCACTACTTACTAGTAAAATAGATAAAGATGTACATCGATGAGGACTCGTTTGATAATCTTCTAAAGTTTCTTCTTCTGGTTTCTATTTCTTATTTTTAGAGAAATAGAGTTGTTTGGTAACTTTTCTAATTTCTTATTTCTCATATTTTAGAAACACTCCTAAAATTCTGTAGAAGAGACATAAAATTCTAATTTCTTGTTTCCAATTTTTTTTAATAGATTAATATATTGTTTTTTTTTTTCAAAAGAGATTAATATATTGTTACTTTGTCTAGTTTTGACTTTAAAATACAATATAAATGTCCAAAAATAAAATTGATGTAATATTTTTTAATAATTAATTTAAAAATTATAAAATTATATATATTTTTTAAATGAGAAACAGAAATAAGAAACAGTTACTAAACATGTTTCTTTTTTTTTTTTTCTAAAAATAAGAAACAAGAAAGAGTTACAAAACATTTTTTTTACTACTAAAAATGAACTAGAAACAGAAAATGAGAGATAAGAAACAGAAATTAAGAACCTTACCAAATGGGGGCTGAATTTTTCCTACTTGTGTGGTTTAATCTTAGTCAAAATAGGGATCCCTACTTATCAGTAGATAGCTAATTTCATTCTCAATATATATATATATATATATATATTTTTTTTTTTTTCCTCCTAATTTGATTAGGTCCTTCGTGAGTAGGGGTGTTAACAAAAATTGATGACTAAAAATCTTGATTAGTCAATTCAAATTTAATTTAGGGCCAAATATTTTTGCATATTAATTATTGAAATGTCATAACTTTTTAAAAATTACTCAAGTAGCATAATTATAGTTCAATTAATTATTGAACTAAAAAAAGAAAAAAAAGAAAAAACTCCAATAAATTCATTGAAAATAATAATGAAAAACAATCAAATAGTTCAATAAATTATTGAACTTGAACTTAAAAAAGGAAAAATCAAACAAAATCATTGAAAATACCCATGAAAATTAACTAAGTATAGTTCAATTATTTATTGAACTATATTTATGCATTTGAGTAATTTTTATAAAGTTATGACATTTTATTAATTAATATGTAAATTTATACTATTTGAGACAAATTCTATATAATGTAACTCACTATAAACTTGCTTGGGTTATGTTAGATTTAAATACGGGGCATTTATAAATATGTTAAAATGGACTCTAATAATATTTACAAATTTGTTAATCTATTTTTTTAAAAAAAAATTAGAATTTTAGAGGCCCAATTAATTATTGCTTGTCGAGAAATGTCACAAATACCCCTTATTTCATACAAATATATTAGTAAGTGATATACCATATTTTCTATGAGTGATATGTTATCAAAGATTGACTATCACTATTTACCGCTATTTAAATACTGAATTGTGAGATCGAAAGAGTTCTCACATGAAAAAAAATTAAATTCTTATCTGAAAATCAGAGAAAACAAGTTGGAAGCCTCGAGTTTTGTCAAATCTGTGTTTGGAGATGAGTTATACTAAGAAATTGATGGATTTGTGATGGTTTTTCAGGTTTTGGTTTTAATTCGTATCGGAATCGAACGAAACAGTGATATCATAATATTTTCCCCCACTATGTCAGCCAATTGGAAATTTGGGTAAAATGACCTCTAAAATCTACCATAAATGTTTTTTTACCTCCATTTTCATATTAAGCTTTTTTTACCTTATGATGATGTCATAATGTTGTGAAATTTCTAATATACCCTTAATCTCTTCTCCACTATCCTTTCCTCTCTCATTCCAAAAAGAAGAAAAATATCTCCTCTCAACTTCTCTAAACAAAACTCTCAACTTCCATTGATCTCCATCTCCATTGATCCTTCATTTCACTTCTCATCCTTCAATCTCTAACAATGGAAAGAAGACTACACGGTGAAAGAAAAGATACAACAACTTAGAATTTGAAAATCCCGAAACCTCGAATCTACGGATTTCCCACGGATTTTTAAGGGGATTCAGATTTCGAAGGAAAGTTCCGGAGGACACCTCCAAAAAAAATTAAAAAAAAAAAGTTGTGGGGATCTCCGGAATCCGAAATTTAAAAAAAAAAAAAAAAGATGTGGGGATCTCCGGAATCCGGAAAAAGAAAAAAAAAAATTGTGGGGCCAGCCCCCCCCCCCCCTCTGGTTACAAATCCGGAAGGCCGGATTCCGGATTTGTAGCCAGGGAGGGGGGGCCCACAGTAATTTATTTATTTTTCCTTTTTCCGGATTCCGGAGTTCCCCCACTTTTTTTTTAAATTTTTTTTCCGGTTTCTGCCCTTCATGTCTTTACGAACGTCTCTCTTATCGAACCCTCTTCTTCTTCTTCTCGAAAACCGCCTATTCCCTCTTCCACTACCGCCGCTGCCGCTCTCAAAGCCATTTTTAAACCCTCTGGTGGGAATAAACCCACTTCGTAATACGCTTTGGACTCTTTTTACTCAAGATGATGAACGAAACCCATTTAAAAATGAAGCTCCGAGAGTTAGTAATGGTGGTGGGTTTGTTGAAGATGAAGCTAAAAACATGGGTTCTTCTTCTTCTTGTTGTGTTGTTCGAGGTCCGGTTTTGGAAGAAGAGGTCAATGAGACTGATAATGAAAATGGGGTTTCTGAAGAATTAAATGTGGGTAATGTAGTTCATGAAAGAGTTCAGGAAATTGTAGGAGAAGAAGTGGAAGAGGAAGTGAGGAGAGAAATGAAGTGGAAATTTGGAGAAGATAAGTGAATGGTATTTTTGATATTTCATACCAAAGTGACATCATCGAAGGGTAAAAAAGGTTAATTTGATATTAGAGGTCAATAAACATTTATTGTGGATTTTGGAGGTCAATTTACCCAAATTTCCCAGCCAATTTCATATCTGAAAGCGAAAAAAAAAAAAAAAAAACTCCATATATTTCGACCATACTTCTCTTTGTGCCACTGTTTGCACCATTTTACCATGATTAATAGCTAAAATATTATTTTGCTCTCAATTTTCAGTTTCTAAATCAAACCTAACTATGAAAAAAATGTTGATGAGTTGCAAAATACAAACGTCCAAACTTCTTGGTGATGATTATTACCAAAACTAGCTCAAAATTATGGAATTTTTGCCAAGATTGATCACTAAAATAAACACCAAAGCCAAAACAAAAGAGAAATTAGAGAAAATTGTGAAAATTCACTTTAAAAAAAAGATTTTGCCGGCGAAATCCATTTGAGATTGTAGTATTTTATCGGTTGAATTTGAGATTTTATGTCCGATTTTCATAAAATTGAATGTTAAGGTTTGAGATAAAATTGGGGGCTTTAATTGTATGTTGTGATATTTGATTTAATTGATATGTTTGTGTTTGATTTGAAGTGATTTGTAAAATTTTGACTTAGTTTTTTTGAATTTTTGATTTGGTTATTCAATTGTGGATAAAATGTAAGTATTTTTTTTTTTTTTTTTGCTTTCTCTTTTAGGAACTAAAATTATTACTATTATTTACGGTACTAACTAATACATATGCTTATTTTTTAGGAGGGGATGTTCGAATTCTCTGACGATTTTTGACCGGTAAGCTTTCTCGTCTTTTTTCTTCCTATATTTCAATATTTGCTTCACTTATTCTTGTGAATGTGCACTCTTTATCATTGAAAGATGTTATGAGATGTTTTAAGCCTTATTTGGATGTTCTTGGTTTCTCATTAAAAATAGAATTGCATTATGTTGGTTATGTTTATGCACCTTAAACTTGGATGTTAGGGTTTAGACTATTATCTAAGTTTATCATGTTTAGAGCACCTTAAACTTTTGCTTAAAATTCAATTGAGTTTTGTGTTAAGATATATGATTAAATTTACCTTGAACCAATGGCTTAAGCTTTTGGTTCAATTGGTGATTTAACATATTCAATATGGTATCAGAGCAGGAGGTCCTGAGATCAAACCTCCATTATGTCATTTGCTCTAATTTCCTCCCCATTTAAATATTCCACATGTTTGGGTCTTGTGCAAATATCCAAGCCCACATGTGAGGGGGAGTGTTAAGATATATGATTAAATTTACCTTGAACCAATGGCTTAAGCTTTTGGTGATTTAACATATTCAATATTTTGAGAGGTTCACTACAAAAGAAAATTGTCGATTTGCGATGACAATTTTGTGACGAAAGTCGTCGCAAAAAGCTTGTTTGCGTCGAAAATTGCGATGATAGACTCTGTCGTTAAAAAGCTCGTCGTAGTGAAAAATTTACGACGACTGGCGTCACTAATTAGTGACAAGACATATTTCGTCACAAATTAAGTCAACAATTGAAATTTGTGACGATCTCATCGCGATCGTCGCAAAATAGTGATAACTTCATCGCAAATACAGCACATGTATTGTGCAGATGTCTGTCAAAAGAATTGTGACGAGTTTAGCCGCAAATTTCATTTTAATTTTTTTTAAAGATTAATTAATATTAATATTATTATATATTATAATTTATAATAATTTTTTTCATTTAATATTATAATTTGTAATTTTTATATTATTAATATTAGTTTTAAATATTAACAATAAATGAAAACTATTTAACTAAGTTAACGTAATTTAAACTAATTAATTCAACAAAATTAAACTGATTTAACGAAATCATAAACTAATTCAAATCTAAATATACAATTGAAATCATAAACATAAAATTTCTAACTAATTATATTTTTATACCTAAATCCTAAACATACAATTTTATACAATATTAAAAACAAAAATAGGCTCGGGATTAGAAACTAAACTTTTGTTGGAAAACGGGCAAGACTTGGGATTGGAAATGAAAAATGAAAAGAGAGAGAAAGGAAAAGAGAGAAAAATAAAGGAATTGTGAAGGAAGAAGGTTCTGTTTTTTCTTCTTATAGCAGTTTTTGCGACGACTTTCGTCATAAATATTAAATTTAACCACTCAAAATTTGGTGAAAATTTTAAATATCCGGCCTGTTTTTGTCATTTGCCACAAATTTGTCGCAAATATTCGGTTAAAATTTTGAAAATCCCACCAATTTTATTTGATAATATTTATGACGACATTCGTCACAAATTGGTGACCACTTTCATCATAAATATTAAATTTTACCTCCCAAAAGGGTCTGTTAATCTGTTTAACACTCTGCATATAATGATAATAAAATTAAAAAATGTGATAAACATATAATAAACATGTATCTCAAATTTATTAAAATTATCCGGTAGAGGAGATAACTTATAACTTTACAAACACAAGAGGATTTTAAATAGCAATGGACAACCAACAAAAACAACTGGTTAGGACTGTTCAAAAAAAAAAAAAAAACAACTTGTTAGGCACATATTTCATTAACATGAGGTCGAACGTTCGAGTCTACCCTCCCCGATTTGAATAAAAAAAAACATATCACATGCAATAAAAAAAGAAGTGATAATCTATCTATGTGAGGATAAAATGGAACCAAAATTTCAGTTAAGAGTCATAGTTCGAAAATTAACTAATAAAAATCTTGCACCAATTTGCTTGGAGATAGATGGAAAATCCATCTGCGTGCATACAGTCTACACAGATTAGAAATCAAAACCTTTCTTTGGGACCCATCATATCCAAATGCTGTTCATACAATTGGTAGCCATTTCAATTTATAAAAAGTTTTGGTTCAATTTTTTTTTCATGATTTGGGAATTTTTAATTTCTGGGGTGAACTAAAAAAGGACACATTTTTTTGTTTCAATGGAAGGTTTCTGCAATTCCCTGCAGTCACCAGCTTTGACAACAATACATTCCTCTTTATCTAGAAATGGGTTTATAGAGAAGCCATTGTTTCATGGTCAAGCTCTGAAATTTTCTCATAAAAAGACATACCCACTTGCTGGAAAGCTCAAATTTCTTCATGTCAAAGCTCAAGCTTCAAGTATGTAGCTGTTTTCTTCTTCTTCTTCTGCATTTTGATTGGTATTTTTTTTTTAATGTGGCATATTTTGAATTTTATCCTTGATTTTTAGTGAAAAGAAAATTAAAAATCAAGCATTGGAAATCCCATTATCATGAAATGTCCAAATTTGAATTATTCTGATAGATATATGAAGTGGGTTTAAAAGGTTTTAATGGGCTTGGTTGTTGATATCTGTTTACTGCTATATGCATGAATAACAGAACACTTGATCATATGCAAAACGTCCTTCGTTAAATCACCAATATACCCAAAACCTTAAGCCATTAGGCTACGATAAATTTAATCTTTTAAAGTATTTTCAACACTCCCCCTCACATGGTGGCTTGATTATTAAGAAAAGCCCAACATGTGAACAAATAATACCAAATCGGAGCAAATGACACAACAGAGGTTTGAACTATGAGGCTAAGGTAAATTTAATCTTCGGAGGTATTTCCAACATCCTTGTTATTGTTTTAATGCTTCATTAATTGATTATAACAAAGATAGCCTTGCACATGATTATTGTTTTAGTTAGTTTGATGGAAAGCATTGGAAGGCTGGGAAAGTTGTATGGAAATATCGGAAATGATAAAAAAAAAGTGGTTCCTGTTACATGTTTAATTTGTAGAGTTGGTGATTTCTTTATAGTTCTCATCTAAACAGTCAATTACTGCTTCCTTATAGTATATAGCTAATAACACTTGATTTGAAAAAGGCACACAAAATTTTAGCTCCGAGGCAGCTGAGGCCATTCCGAAAAAGGATGATTTGAAAGATGAGGATCTTGTATTTGTTGCTGGTGCTACTGGTAGAGTTGGTTCTAGAACAGTAAGGTTAGTTCATCATCTTGCTTCACATTTGAGTAATCGTCTTTCCAGCTGAGTTCTGCATACTAAATGCTAAAGTATTGTGATTGATCCTCACCAGGGAGCTTTTGAAACTTGGGTTTCGAGTCAGAGCTGGAGTGAGGAGTTCTCAGAAAGCAGAAAGTCTTGTAGAGGTACAAAAGATTTACTAATGATAAAAACATGTTACTACCATAATCGGTTTATTTTAATAAAAAGAATATTTCTATGCAGAGTGTTAAACAGATTAAGCTTGATGGTGATAGTGCAAGTGAAAAAAGTAAACGTAAGATATGTCTGCCCTCCTCATTTAGAAGCATCTGCTTCCTCTTGTATCTATTTGCTTAAGAAATGTTGGGAAACATGTGATGTTCTTCAATAAGTATTTTCTGCTCCACTTCAGCTGCTTCCAAGAAAATAACAGATTTTTTTTGGACTTTAGCCCAGCTGTAGAAAAGCTTGAAATTGTGGAATGTGACTTGGAGAAACCAAATAAGATTGGACCTGCAATTGGTAATGCATCAGTGGTTATTTGCTGCATTGGTGCCAGTGAAAAGGAGATTTTTGATGTGACCGGACCTTATCGAATTGACTATCTGGCTACCAAAAACTTGGTTGAAGCAGGTAAGAAGATACTTTTCAGGTGATCTTTTGGATTGTAAATTTGGATTCGCATCATGTTCTGTAACTCACAACATACTTAAACAGGAGTGTTATGATGCTTTTCATCAGAATTATACCTTCCGGATGCAAGAAAATTTAATCCCATTAGTGATATTCGACATAGGAGAAAATAAAATTATAGAAATGAAGTGAGAAAGGTACTGAAAGTTTAATCATCAAGGTATTCAAGTTCGATGGCTTTTTTATTGAGGTCAAATTAAAAAATAAAATGTTATTGAATGGGAATCTAATTGAATAAATCTCCTGTCAAATAAATCTTAAACATAATATGTAAATATGTACATCAATGATATATGTTGATGAAAATGGCCCAGAGTACATAATTCTTGGATTTTAGGCTATTTTTATTATAATTCTTAGTAAAGATTGATCAGTTTGTTGGTGGTGCTCTTCTAATTTTCTATTCATCACCTCTTTTGGGTTTTCCACTATTGTTTGACGTATATTTTCCGAAGATATTTTTAATTACGATATTTGATAGCTTCTTAAAATTCTTGAGATTAAAAATGGCAAAAGCTTAACAAAATCTCTATATGCAGCAACTGCTGCAAAAGTCAAGCACTTTGTTCTACTTACATCTCTTGGAACGAACAAGATCGGATTTCCTGCAGCCATTCTCAAGTGAGCGTTCAAGTGCCTTTTCCCCAATGATCGATAATTTCTAGTTTGATATTTATTACAGTTCATCTATCAACATATGAAAACTTTCTACATAATTTTATGTTTGACTTGTTAATTTTCTTTCATCGCTTGCTTTTGAAGTTTGTTTTGGGGAGTCCTATTATGGAAAAGAAAGGCAGAAAAAGCATTGATTGCCAGTGGTCTTCCTTATACAGTAAGTATATTCAAATAGTTATAGAGAATATAATCGTGTTTGATTTATTTAAAAGATATTCTCCAGATAGTGAGACCGGGAGGCATGGAGAGGCCTACAGATACTTTCAAAGAAACTCATAATACTACGCTATCACCCGAGGACACTTTATTTGGTGGTCTAGTGTCAAACCTTCAGGTATGTTGATTATAAATTTTAAGGAAACAGATATCCTGTTATACTAATAACAATGTGAATAGCAACATGAAGCTGCAAATGCTACTGAAATCAACTTATTTTATGAAAGACCGATAATATATGACAATACGAGTCTTTTCTACTCTTTGTTACCATATTTTCATGTAAATACATACCTATCTAAACATATAAATTTTCCTGTTTAAAGATATAATTTACCACAGTTTTTCTCTCAGTTTCTATTAAAGGCATTCCTGTGACATGATCATCTTTCAGTTGATTAATAATTTGGTTTCCATTATAATTTCTCATTATCGAGGTCAAAGGATAACAATCTGAGTGTTTTTTTTTATAATTAAAAAAAAAAAAACCGTGTGAGGTTTACTGTATCAGGATTGTGGTAGTTTGGTTATTAGAGGTATAATAGGCATTAGATAATAAGTTTGTTTTCAGGAAGTAATTATGAGTAAAGTGAGTCAAAAGGGTAGAGGGGATAAACAATTGTATGGTTCTTTGGGTTTGAGGTTTTACTGAAGAGGGAGGTTTCTAATTCAAAGTTCCTCGGATTAGATGGGTTATCTTACCGTATTTTCAAGTTTTTCGAGCTTTCAATATAATTTCCTAGTCTTGTTATTTGATTAATAACATAATGCTAAGGCTCTTCAGTCTCTGTTTTGTATTTTAGAATTTTTGGTGTATGATTTATATAATAATCTCGTGTTACACCTGATTCCGATTTCTTGTAATTGAAATCTAATAGCAATAAATTGGGAAAAAAAACTCTTGGAGAAGGTTTTGCAGGAAATTTAAATGAGATTTTTACTAAACAAGATTCAGGTACAAGGAGAGTCAAATAGAAAAGTGGCCAAAGAAAAAAAAAAGTCACAAACAAAAAATTCCCAAGCCAGTACTAACTCTATGTTCTCTTCGTGAACATTATTGCCAGTATTATGCATATGCTTATATGCACACCTTTACAAGCTTTCACTCGAAACTCGACATTAGGACCGTCGCTTATAGATATTTAACAATTGATGAAATACAATTTTGTTGAACTGGAAGTTTAGGTTGATTTCTTTGAGCAGCAAGACAAAAATGATCCAAGGCCCCCAATGATTTTTTCTAATCAGTTATTAGTTTGTATTATACGTGAAACTGCATGCCACTCAATATTGTACTTTCACTATCAATTCTTTGTAAATCTATTGCTGCACAATAGCTTTCAGAAACTTGTTCTCGCTCTTGGAGAAAAGAAAAAAGAATAATTTCTGTAATTTAATTTCAGGTTGCAGAGCTCATAGCCTGCATAGCGAAAAATCCCGGTCTATCATACTATAAAGTGGTTGAAGTAATTGCTGAGACAACTGCACCATTGACTCCCCTAGAGGATCTGCTATCAAAAATACCATCTAAAGTAGCTGCACGTGTTCTTGATCCACCACCCTCCAAGAGTGTCACATCAGAACAGCCGAGCATTGCCAAAGAGAAGGAATCAACTGAAGCAAATGTGACAAAAGAAGTCTTATCACCCTATATTGCGTAAGACGATATAAAGACTGATCTTTATTCCTTGAACTTGTTTTCAACCTTGGCAGAAATATGCTATTCAAATGTTCAAGCATCCTACTTGAATGCCTAGTTAACTGCTACGTGCTAATAGATATGGAAAGAAAATTGAAGTTTGAATTGGTAGTTTAGTCCTTCCAGCATAAATGCATGCTTTCCAAGAATTCATCGAGACCATAAATTTTAGGTTTAGAGTTTTGTGAGGATGTTGTCATATTATTCCAGTCATTTCTGTCATATCGTGTCTCCTTGAAGGTATGAGGATTTAAAACCGCCGACATCTCCAACAACAACTGCACCTGTTGATCAAACAGATTCAAAACCTGCTCCTGAAAAGGCAGTGATATCACAACCTCTTTCCCCTTACGTTGCGTAGGCCTCTTATATTACGGTTTTCCTAACTCCAATGCGATGCAAGTTAGTTTTATCTTCTCACATTTAGATGAATGACCACATGCAAATTCCGAAGAGAGATTGAGTTTTGCATGGATAACAAGACTTTTTTTTTTTTTTTCCATTTTGATTTTATTAGTTTGCGGTTCCCCAGAATGATCTCACAACTCTCACTGATATGCATGATGTTTTTCCAGATATGAAGATTTAAAGCCCCCCACATCACCAACTCCTAGTGCACCAAGCCTATCATTCTCCTCAACATCGGTTGTAAACGGTCCTCCTCAGCCAGCTACCTCCATAGTAAACAGCACATCACAGATTCCAAAAGCAGAAAGCTCAAAGAGTGAGATACATCATACAGAGCCAAAGAAGCAACCATTGTCACCTTTTACCATGTAAGCTTCTTCCTAGTTCTTTCCTCTGTTTTTTTTTATGTAATTTTCCTTGACGCTGCATTTTATTATACAAAACCGACAGCTTCATGGGTAGCTTTTAGGTAAAATATCAATTTTTTACCCTTGAACTTTAGATGTATTATCAACTTAAACCTTAAACGTTAAATGTTATCAATTTTAACCTTAAACTATACAAGTAGTTGCAAGTTTTTTGTTAACATCTCCATAATTATTATTTCATTGGCTTTCTAAACTTTAGACCATAAAACTACAAACATAATTTTTTAATATACGAAAATAAACCATATGAGATACTTGATCACACTCCCGTCTTACTAATCACAACTTCTTCCAGCAAAATCTCAGACCAAAAGCTTTAATCGTACCTCCTCCCCAAATGGTTCAAATCTATTGCTACCATCTATACAAACAACCCCTATTAATATTTTATAGGTGAAATCATTACCAACTTGTTAATAGAAGGTTGAACGTTAAAGGTTAAAATTGATAACATTTAAAGTTTAAGTTGTAATGTAATACACACCTAAAGTCAGGAGTAAACGATTGCTCGAAACTTGCGGATGCTACAAAGATAAGTCAAGTCAATGTGAAGTGAAGTGATATACTTTCTGATTTTTTCTATAATGAAACCAGGTATGAAGACTTGAAGCCTCCATCATCTCCAACACCTTCCCCTCCATGAAAATCTTAAAACAGTTTTCTTTCAAGTTACCATCTGGAGAAACAGGCTACTGAATATTAAAAGGGTGATATATTTCCTGAGTATATAAACTCTTCTCTCTTTGAATGTAATATCAACCTTTTGTCTGAATTTCTACTTTTACTCCTTTTTTTCTTGTCCAGATTCTGGACAAATATTTCAGGGAATAAAGACCTCAGAACTGTTGAAACTATAAAGTTGCTTATTATTTATATATTTTTTGTAGTGATTTATCAAATTTTGATTCCATCAGTGTAGAAAGGGCATGTGAATTCATTATGAAGTTCAAGTTATCGAGGGTGAAAGTTTGGGATATTAAGGAAAAGAGAGAATTCTTTGTCACCCAAAAGTCCTTTTTTCTGTTGTATGAAATTGAAATTCACCTCCCACAATTTACAAGTAGAACATTCACGAGTTGACAACTAGGGCATAGCCCATTAGTTAAAGTATTATAGTTCCACCTTCAAAAGAATGGTTCAATCTCTACCCAACAATTTGTATAAAAGAAAAAGTACAACATTCACGAATTATTTAAAATTTGATAAATTATTAAATAAAGTTTTTATTGAATTTCATACCAATGATTTTTTTTTTCACATTGGTAAGGGTGAGGATTGTGGTGTGGATAAGGTTCCAACCAACCTCCACTCTCGGAATTTCGAGAGTTAATTTTTATCACTCCACTAGATGTAAAATTGAATAGTAAAATTAACTATGTTATCTAAAATAAAAAAGAAAATTGAAATGAGTCGTCTATCTTTTGACCAAAGAGCTTCGAATTGGTCCACATCCAAAAACAACAATGGCCCAAAGTTATTTGAAAAAAAAAGGTTTAATTATTAATTTAGTCCCTATGGTTTGGAGTTGTGTCAATTTTCGTACTCCTGATTATAAAAGTTTCAATTTAGTCCTATAAAAACTCACAAATCATCCTTGTTATTAATAGGCCAAAAAGTCACACATTTATATGTTAATAAACATGATATTGACATTTATGTTAATCACGTGTTTACCATATTTAAAGAAAATATACATTAGAAAAAATGTTATTTTTTTTATATGACAAGGGCAATTTATGAATTTTTACAAAACTATAAGCACTAAATTGAAACTTTATAAACCATAGGGATTAAATTGACACACACCTCAAATCATAGGGATTAAATTGAAACTTTTAAAACATAAGGACCCGATTGAAACAAACTCCAAATTAAAAAAAAAAAAAGAGAGAGAGAGAGAATATTGGGGGTTTAGGGTTTATCTATCTCTTCTCTTCTTCAAAATCTAATGCAATGGAAGAAAATAACGATCAGAATTCAATTGATATGGGTACGGATCTTAAACCCACAAGCTCGCAGAATGAAATCGTTGCTCCTTCAACTGCTTTAGCTTATCTTGATCCTAATTACTGGTAAATTACTCCTTTTTATTTTCTCTCGGATTCTCATTTTGCATTTCCATTAATTTCTTCTTCTTTCTGATTGTGTTTCAGGGATAAGCGTTTTTCTAAGGAAGAACATTATGAATGGTTTAAGGATTATTCTCATTTTCGTCATCTCTTACTTCCTCTTCTCAATCCAGATTCCTCGGTACTCTCTCTCTCTCTCTCTCTCTCTCTCTCAATTATCTGAGATTAAATTAAAGATTGAATTTTGTAATTTCATAATTGTAGGTTTTGGAATTGGGTAGTGGAAACTCTCAATTATCTGAGAATTTGTATAATGATGGAATCACTGATATAACATGCATTGATTTGTCTGCTGTTGCGGTCGAGAACATGCAACGACGTTTACAATTGAAGGGTATTGAAGGTGTGTATGTATCAGCGAAAAGATATGATATGGATGGATTTTGCTTGTTTTTGTTATCTTTATCAATGTCAGTGTGTGATGGAATTAACTTTTTTTTTATTCTATTTTGGAATTTTAATGTTTAAGTCTTTAAGTATTGTATCATATTCATACGTATTATTGTCAAGTCTTATTGAATGCGATAGAACTAAGACATGGATCGAGTATTGTAAGTAAGATAACGTGAGTTGCAGATTGTTACACGATTGGAAATATGTTTCATTATCCTTTTGGCATGATTGATTACTATAGATTGATTTCTAGTAGTGAAATGATTGATTATGATTTTCTAATTTCAGATGTGCATCATCAATATTAGTAATTAACTGAAATTTTCGAACCTCATTATATATGTGTGTTTGTAAAATATGATTGGGAAGGTGATGATCTTATTTATATCAAAATCAGTGTGATTGTTTACTCTATTCAATTGCTTTCTTATCACTACGATAATCAGAAATAAAGGTGCTGGAAGCTGACATGCTAGACATGCCTTTTAGCGACGGGTGTTTTGATGTGGTTATTGAGAAAGGAACCATGGTAATTACATGATTTATTGTGATTATTTTTACCTATGGTTTTCATAATTTTGTATATCTTATTCTCTGGCCTTGATTTATTTACCTTTGTCGGGTTGAGTTCATGTTTTCTTCTGTTTGTAATTCGAAGGATGTCTTGTTCGTGGACAGTGGCGACCCATGGAATCCACAGCCATCAACAGTAAAGACGGTCATGGCAATGCTTGAAGGTGTTCATAGGGTTTTAAAGAAAGATGGCATTTTTGTCTCCATTTCGTTTGGCCAGGTTTTAAAATAGACTTCTTGAAACACATTATCTTAAGCAGCTGTTAAGAGTTTATGTTACTAATTTCTTTTGTATTTTCTGTAGCCACATTTCAGGCGTCCTTTATTTAATGCTCCGGGGTTTACTTGGTCATTTGAGTATACCACTTTTGGCGATGGATTTCACTACTTTTTTTATACTTTGCAAAAGGTTAGTGTAGAGGTTTTTCCTTTCCCTTATTTGTTGAGGTTCCTCGTTGGTGTGTTGGTGGTTCAAAGATGTCGTATCAAGCAACTATCACACTTAGTGTTTAAATTACTCGTTAGTTTGTCAGTAGATTTTTAAACTATCATTGTGTGACAGGATTATAAATTATGAAATTTACAATAGGAGAGGGACGTTTTCCTTGTAAATTTTTTTAGACGAGTCTTAAATGATTTGTTTTTCAATAGAATGAAGAGTGAGCAAAGTTTCTCTTCATGTAATTTTGATGATTCTCGACTTGGTTATATCTTACTCATTGTTTATTTTTTTTTTTGAAGTATTTTTATTATAATTCATGAATTGTTAAAATCTCTTTCATTTCTGAACTGTTTAATTAATGTTGTCAGGGAAGGAGATCATCTGCCGAAAAAGGTTCGGGTGAGAGGTCCGAGATGCTATCGATTTGTTTGCTTCAAGATGAACTAGAGGGTGAAGATTATATGTTCAGAACCAATATTGATGAACTGAATAGCTAGAAGTTGTATCCACTTTTGTAATGAATTTTGTACATCAAAGACAGTTAAGAAGATTAATGAGAGTAATTGTCGAGGCCTTATTTTTTTTATAGCAATTCATTCTATAATGAATAATGAATACAAGTAACATATGGGAAAAAAAAGGATTATAAATCAAACTGAAGGAATTCAAAATGAATATAAGTAACATATGAGAATAAAATAATATTTGTTTCTTTTTTTCTTCCAATTAATAATATTCTAGTTCGGTCAAATTCTAAGATTCGGTTGCTTAATTTGTGTAATTATTATTAATATGTGCTAATAAAGCAAATATTGTAGATTTAAAAGCTATAAAATATAATTTAAAAAGCAAATGGCCTATTAGCTCAGTTGGTTAGAGCGTCGTGCTAATAACGCGAAGGTCGCAGGTTCGAAACCTGCATGGGCCATTTTTCGAATCTTTTTCATTTCACCTCCTCCTCAACGCCCACTGTCACCGAATTAAAGCAGAGAAATCAAAACTTTATTTTTTTTCTAAAATAATAATATATAAGTTATTGAACTGTGTCCAGAAAATTATTTTCAAAATTTTAAATCAAATTAAATTCTATCCTATAGGTACAAATTATTTGCATTGATGAAAATAATATTTTTTTTTTACAAATGTTTGTTTACTTCCTCGATTTAATTTATATTATAACTAATTTAAATTAGATAAATTTTATATAGAATAAGTTTATAATTAACTATAAATTTTTATAACAAAATGGAAAGATATACTTATAATTTTCAATAATTATTGAGTTTCTACTCAATAGAATATTTTTAATAATTAAGTTATTTATAATATATAAGTGAAATGATTAATATGTCATTTTTTACATATTATATCAATTCGATTATAAATATATTTTTAATTTTCTAATATATCGAATTCATCAATAAGTTGTAGGCTTGATTAATGAAATAGAATATATTCTATGATTGTAAAATTATTATACAATTCTATTATTTAATTATACTGGATATCAATTTTACTATTTATTTACGGAAGATCTTGAAATAATTTTATATTAAAATCTATTCTCTTTAGTTTGGGCAATCTAGATTTTAGCGTCAATTTTTTCTTAATAAAAATAAAATTCACTTTACCGAGTTAAAAGAAAAAGATAACATGTCTCTATAGAATTTCTAACTTCGAACTTTTGTCGCCTTCTATTTTAAAGGGTTATGTATGACAATAGCAATTTTTTAGTAGAAGAACCTAATATAGCCACATGTATGAAAAATAATATTAAATGACCATCTCAAGAGAGAAACTGAATTTATTAAAAAAAAAAAAAAAAACCTCTCACGAATCTTAATGTCGTTACATAAGATTTAAAAAAAAAAAAAAAAAAAAAACTATCTCCTCTCATTTTTCCTAATTCTCTTCTTTCACTTTTTTTTTCCATTTCTCAAAAAGATTTCATTTTTTGTTATTTTTTTTCATGATATGTAGTATCACCAGTATAAATATTCTAACTCATATAAAATAAATGTACAAATTAAAACTTATATTAATTTTACACAGTTTGTTATCAAGTTTTGCTATACGCACTCTACAGATTATATAATGGTTTTAAAGTTTTTAATTTTTGTTTTTCTTTTCAAAATGCAGAGAAGACAAAACACTATGTATATTAGGTACAAAAAACATAATATATCATGTATAGTATGTACAGAAGCAGAGGATAAATATATTATGTACAAAAGACATGTACCATTTTTTTCCTTCAAATGAATAGAAATCTATCAAAATCTAATTTCTCATAAAAATGACTTCTAATTAAATACAAAAATAAACGTTTTTTTTTTCTCTTTCCTTTTTTTTTATTTTTTTAAAGTTCTTTGAAAAAGTAGAATGCTCGAATTGCTAGAAGGAATTAGGGATGTTCAAAAAACTCGATGACCCCTAAAAATCCGATGAACCAACCCAACCTATTGGGTTGAGATCAAATAATTTAAAATTTTATGGGTTGGGTTGGTTCGGGGTTCTCTTTAAATAAATTTGGGTTGAACCGAACCAACCATAATTTATTAACCAAAAAATATTTATTTATTTATAACCTAAATATTTTTGTATGTTTTTATTAATTCCATATATATCTTAATGACCCAATGAAATTTTCTTATATTCTCTTATCAAATAATTAGTTTAAGTTATTGAAGTATAACTTTTCATTGAATAATGTGTAATATTGAACTACTATTTTTAACTTAATATATAAAAATAGGTTACTAGATCCTAAATGTACTATTGTTTCCACTTTATTCTTCAAATTTCTAAAATAAACAACCCGAATAGGATTGGGTTCATTACTTGATAAGAGTTATTTGGGTTAAACTAAATTGTAACCCGAACAATTAGATTGGGTTCAAAAAGTGCCTCAAATCGAACCAACCCAACCCATGTACACCCCTAAAAGAGATAGCTAAAGGGGGGAAGTATTCCTCGAAATTGTGAAATTAACTAGTTTCATTCTACAACAATAAACATTAGAGTTTTTTTTTAAAATTCATACTTAACTTCATATTTACAGTTTAATTTTAGCCCTAATCTTACAATTTCTTATTGTCATTAAAAAAAAATTAATTTAATACATTTTTGCAAGTATTATAATATAGAATATCAAAAGAAGAAGTTAAAGAGAAGACTCATATAACAGATTTAATTCTATAGTTTATAGTGATCTTCAACAAGGAGCGCTCGTGGCCTAATGGATAAGGCGCTTGACTTCTAATCAAGCGATTGTGGGTTCGAGTCCCACCGGGCGTGTGTGTACCTTTTTTAAATTTTTAATTACGTTTTTATAAAATTATTTTAAACTTTTTAAACTTAAACTTTATAACTCTAAAGTAATGAAAACAAGTTAATTTAATATATTACTAGTGTACCTTTTTAAATTTTTAATTACGTTTTAAAAAAATTATTTTTAACGTTTTAAACTTAAACTTAACTCTAAAGTGATTGAAAAAAATTAATTTATCATAAACTAAAGAAAAGAACAACTAACAAAGAGAAAGATGAGAGAAAGATGAAGAACACAAGAATATGAGAAGTGATATACTATTCACCTGTGGATCTAAAACCCTTCTTACAACCTCTCTATTTATAGGCTTACAATGGAATAGTAAATTCATGAGTTACAAAGAATTAAATAGGTAACATAAATATGAGGAGTAAATTGTAAGGATTGTAACTTGTAACTTATTAGGAGTAATTCATAACACTCCCCCTTAGATGTCCATTATATAATGAATATGTCTCGTTAAAACCTTACTAGGAAAAACCCTGTGGGAAAAAATCCAAGTGAAGGAAAAAGAGTACATAATTCATATAATAAAAATTGCCTCATTAAAAACCTTGTTAGGAAAACCCAATGGGATAAAATCATAGTCAAGGAAAATAGTACAATGTAATATTTACTCCCCTCATAAAAAAAATCACTAATGTCTTCTCGACCTCTTCTTGAATTGCTCGACCTCTTGTTGAATTGCTTAAGAACTTCTACAAAATTTGATGAAAAGCCTCTTATAGTCTAGTTTATAGGTCGCCATGATATATAAGTATCTCCACACTAGTCTAGTTTATAGGTCGCCATGATATATAAGTATCTCCACACATGTGAATAAATCATCCTGTTTGAAAACTAGCTATATAAAGATCAGATAAATATTTTGCACCTGCAAAACCAACTAGCTTAAACTTAGAATTGTTAGAATAAAATAAACTCATATAAATTAATCCTCAAAAGTAATGAAATATATATTATTCTATTGTTCCCTTTTGTCATATATTATTAGCAATATACATAAGTGCATTTATTGCACTAAGATATGGTACTTCAAAGAAGTTATTCACTGTCTTCTCGAAATTGAAAAAGATCATTTTTAATCTTAAACTACTCATTGAAATACTCAATCGATGTGTTTTATCCTTATGTAAAATCATTTCAAGACTTTTTCTGTATAAGTTGATTGATCCATAAAAATTTCATCCAGTTTATGCTTAATTTGCAAGTTTCAAGGTAAAACTTTAATTTCCAAATCCTTCATCTCAAATTCCTTTCAAGGATAATTCATCGCCTTAGCAAGCTCTTCAGGAGTTTCAAAAATTATGTAAATCAACAACATATACAGCAAAAACGTGATTCTAAGCGTGACTTCTTTACAAAAACACATGAATAAATAGGACTATTTCAATAGTCTTCTTTCAACAGATATTCACTAAAACAGTTACACCACATTCCTTTCGATAGTTTCAATCTATATAATAATCTTTATAATTTGATTAAATATACTCCTCGAGAACTTGAAATTATATGCCTCTAGCATCTAAATCCTTCAGGATATAGATCTCACTCTAAGAAAAGTTATATAAATATGTTGTGACTAATCCATGAGATGCTTGCTACATCTTTTCATACTCAATTGGATTTGAAAAGTGAGTCTAATTTTCTTTGATATTTTTCACATTATCCAATCATTTTTATGTCAACACTCTATGACATATTTTGGTTCACAATCCTCACATTCTAAGATTTCAAGAGCTATATTATAGACAACTCTTTGATTCCATATTTTTATTGTCATGACATAATTAATCAAATCTCATCATTTTCACTATTCATAAGTGTTTGACCTTCATCTAGATTTATAGGATTAATTTATGTTTATGGTTTCTTCAAGAACCTTCTACTTCCTCAATAATCATCTTGAGTATTGCCCATTTCTTAATTCCGACATACTTTTATATTTGAAATCATTTGTCATTCCACACTTCGGGTGTAAGAGGATTTTTATCTTTAGAACCACTTTCCATACTTCAGGTGCGGTTTAAACTTGTTAATTGTAGCATTAACAGCTTTTCCAACTTTTCTTAATTTATCCCCCTAATGTTGGAAAAGTATCACGTCAATATGAGAACTAAGTATGCAGTAAATATTATCACCCATCTGGAGTATTTGATGATTGAATAGAATCATACTCAACAAAAAAAAAATCATTACCTCCTCTGAGGATTGATTATAGTATATTTTGGCATCTAACAATATACTGCAAATTTTGGATGTTCTTTTTCTCAATATAAGTGTTGAATGCTACTTTACTAAAAATAATATTCTCATCAAGATGTTCAAGGATTACTTCCAAATGTGTCATATCGAGGGTCAAATATATTACCATCTTATTATGGACAATTTCCTTCCAAATTTTCTTTAATGGGGCTTGATTAAATTTAACTAAGTATTTTGATGTACGACAGGTACAATACTAATGCCCTTTTAAACCACACATTAAAAAAAATGATTTCTCACAAATTTGAAATCTCTTGTTTTATGAAACTTTTGCTCTTTCCTCATTGTGTGTGTATTTTTGAAATTTGAAGAATTATCTTATGACTACCACGATATAAGACAATATTTATTTCTCTACTACAATCATAACCATGACCTCGTCCTTATTATAATTCATCATTGGATATTATAACATTCTCTTCAGGGAATGATGTTGAATTAGTTGGTCAAAACTCACGTTTTTTTTTACCCAAAATTTATTATTTAACGTAATCACAATAAGGCATGTGATCAACTCATAATATTTTTAAATCTCCTTTCTCGATATTGCTACTACTGGAGCATATTTGAGACGTGAAACGTATAAATTGTTTTCACTAATGAATATTATTTTCTCTGTATAATTTCAATTTTAAATAAATTGAAACACAAACGATACTTACAAATATTAATAACACAGTAGTAATACATAAATTAATACTCTAAAAAAATTAAAATTAAGAGACGTAAAATTCAAGTAATGATTATAGAAATAATAAATATTCTATCAAAAATAGCTTAAACGTCAAATATATAATTCTATTACAAGTATAACGAAATCATTACTAAAACAAACAAAAAAAATTAAAAAAAAAAAATTGAATTTCTTGTGGTTTTTGCTATGAGGTTGAAGCACATTTGTTTTTATTTTACTAAAATATAGTAGCATACAGTAGCATTATAATGACGAAAAAAAACTTTGAAATTATTTTAAGCTTACAAATAATAACATTTTTATAGATAAATATCAATATTGAATCTGATAATAAAAAATCCCTAGGTTTACTGATCAAGAAATAAATAATTATCTATAAAATAAGTTGACTATTTAAAATATTGAAATCAAACAAATGATCAAGATTTTTTTTTAAACAATTTTGTGAAATTGTAGGGAAAAAAACCTTTAATTCAAATACTTATATCTATGAAAAAAACTAATTATAAGATTCTCAAAGTAAAAAAAAATATTTACTGAGAGATTTTTTTTATTTGAGCAAATTGGAATCAAGATAAACCGTTTAAAAAGAAACAAGTAACTTCATATACGTTTTAAATATTACATTCAATAATAATAATAAGTCTTCTCTTCGATTACCGTTTTAAAAAAAATACATTCTAACAACGTCTAAATGTTTTTCAAATTTATTTTTACTAGAAACCATACATACATATATGATGATGATGGGGGAAAAAATTGGTTTGAAAATAAAATAAAACACCAAAATCGGAAAGATTGCAATTACAAAATGTTTATTTATTTTTTAATGAACTCCTCACCGCATATGTAAAACTAAAAGAAAAAAAAAATCAAAACCTCCATCCTGTTGAAAGTTATGGGGTAAGAACTCCATATCTTACTAAAATTTTAAAATATAAACTAATGATGAGTAATTTTTTTTCTTCTTAAATCTCAATTTGCCAATCATAATTGTGAAAAAAAACCATAAATTTAAACTAGAGATTAAGTAAAATACTACTCGAAAAAAAAAAATATTTGTCCTTATTTGGCACTTAAAAGTGGAACATAAAACTAAAACAAGATAAAAGAAGTTGAAGCCATAAACCTTCTAATGGTTAATAGAGAGGAAACCAAAAATGCTTGAAGGCACGATTAGCTTAGAGAATCCAAAAATATGATCCTCTCAATCCTTGCTAATATGTTCAAAAAGAAAATTTTGACAAACTCTTCAAAATAACAATTTGATAGGTAGAAGAACAATGTAATTTTTTTTAAAAAAAAATGGATCAATGATGGATAAAATATTTACCTCGAGCTCAAAGAAATAGAAAGGAATTATAGAAAACTTTAACAAAATAAAAGTGGTAGAGACTCGTGCTGATAACGTATTATAAACTAAAGAAAAGAACAACTATAGCAAAGAGAAAGATGAAGAACACAAGAATATGAGAAGCGATATATTATTCACTTGTGGATCTAAAACCCTTCTTATAATCTCTCTATTTATAGGCTTACAATAAAATAGTAAATTCATGAGTTACAAAGAATTAAATAGGTAACATAAATATGAGGAGTAAATTGTAAGGATTGTAACTTGTGGAGGTTATACAATTTGTAACCTATTAGGAGTAATGGACATCTATTATATTTATTCATAACATAATTTAATTTTTTACTATCCTATTTATTTTTTATTTATACTTTGTTCTTATATATTTATTAAACTTAAGCTTAACTCTAAAATAATGAACATTAAAATTAATTTATTAATATTTTTCTATTTTATACATTTTTTATTTATACTTTGTTTTTATATATTATTTATTAAACTTTTAAATTAACTTTATTTATCATTCTTTTAGTTTAGTTTGATTATATTAAATTTTTAAAAAAATAAACTTAAAAAGATACAAACTAAAATGGATAAAAAATAAAAATGAAGTAAAGTAATGATTTCACTAAGAAATAAAATTTACATAATTATTTTTTTGAGAAATAATTTGCATCATTGCAATATAAATACATCACAACTAGGTTGACACCTAGTTATATGCATTATATTTTATAATTATAGATATTAAATATATAATTTTTGAACGAGCTTCAAACCGGGCTTCGAATCGGGCCTGATGGGAGCCCTATGGATAAAGCTCGTGGGTCGGGCTTCGACTCAAATACATGATCCATATACAACCCAAAGATTTGCAAGTCGGGCTGGGCCTGGGCCGTTAACTGTTGACTTACAGGTCAGGTCGGGCCGGGTTTGGGCCGACCTATGGGCTTTATCCATGTGATGAGGCTTTATCTGGCTGATATCTTCTCCTTCTTCCATGAATATAAGCCATATCATGGCTAGTTTATTGTTCACAATCATCTTTGTATTTGCTGCATTTGATGTCAATGTTGCTCCAGGCAACGCCATTCTCCATCGATCTTGCAACTCCAGCTCCAACCGAAGCTTCCTTCGTACTCGATCGAGATCCAGAGTTGAATACAAGTCTAATATCAATCCATTCTCTCATACTTTTAAACAATAAACTTAAAAAGATACAAACTAAAATGGATAAAAAATAATAATGAAGTAAAGTAATGATTTCACTAAGAAATAAAATTTACATAATTATTTTTTTGAGAAATAATTTGCATCATTCCAATATAAATACATCACAACTAGGTTGACACCTAGTTATATGCATTATATTTTATAATTATATATAAGATTATATTTAAATATAAAAAACAAAGTAAAATATTTACATTATATTTTATAATTATAGATATTAAATATATATATATATATATATATATATAAAATTTTTGAACGGGCTTCAAACCGGGCTTCGGGTCGGGCCTGATGGGAGCCCTATGGATAAAGCTTGTGGGTCGGGCTTCGACTCAAATACATGATCCATATACAACCCAAAGATTTGCAAGTCGGGCTGGGTCTGGCCCGTTAACCGTTGACTTACAGGTCAGGCCAGGCTGGGTTTGGGCCGACCTATGAGCTTTATCCATGTGATGAGGCTTTATCTGGCTGATATCTTTCCTTCTTCCATGAATATAAGCCACATCATGGCTAGTTTATTGTTCACAATCATCTTTATATTTGTTGTATTTGCTGTCGATGTTGCTCCAGGCGACGCCATTCTCCATCGATCTTGCAACTCCAGCTCCAATCGAAGCTTCATTCGTACTCAATCGAGATCCAGAGTTGAATACAAGTCTAATATAAATCCATTCTCTCATACTTTTAAACAATGAATATTCACAATACCTTATTTCAGTTTTTATTGGAACTCCCCATTTTCAAATTGTTGGTATAGCTGATACCCGCACGAGCTTAATTTGGACTCAATGCTCTCCTTGTTTGATTTTGTTTCACTCAAAATCCGCCAAAATTCAATCCTAATTCTTCTTTATACAAACTCTTCAAATCACACCCAAGTTTTCCTGCTCCTACAGTATTATGTCTGCTGATATGTACTAGTCGAACGGTTTTCTTGCCGAAGAATCGATCGGTTTTATCGACTCAAACTGGTCATGAGGTTTTATTTCCTCTTAGAATCATTGCTTGTGGTACATTATAAAGGAGGATATATCAATTCTCAAGGGTCTGGTATTATTGGATTGGGTCCTCAACCACAATCCCTCATTACTCAAGTCTTTGATGACATTGATGGTATATTTTTCTTGATATCATAGGTCCTATCTCAAAACCGATTGACAATGAGAAGAGTAGCTCATGTATCTTATAAAGATTGTGAGTTCTCTCCATCTTTCTTATGTGGGATTCTCAACGTGCCCTCTTAAGATAGTGCCTCTTTTGGGCTCACCATTCTTAGGTCGGATTCTATTTTTAGACCAAATACCCGTTTGGACTTGTTGGGATCTGATACCATCTTGATATCACTACGTCTCGAACCTCACGTATGGGGATGATGCCGGACCTTTGGTATCGACATTTCTACATAGCGAATTGAAATATCAGATTAGCCTTAAAGGTTTGAGGGTTGGTGAGAGTGTGTTGTCGTTGAAAAGGGAGAGAATGAACATGATTATTGACTTAGCCAGTCATCTGACATATCTAGATTATGAATTATTCAGTCGTTGGAAACAACTGTTTTTGAAGGAAATCCATATGATACTTGTTCAAGATCCACCACAACCATCTGCTATAATAGTTTGAGATTTATATTGAGAATGAATTTGATGTTTGATGGGCCCGAATCGGGATCGGGGGATCGGAATCGAGATGAGAGCTTCCATTGGAATCCCATAATAATTTCATTAGAATAAAAGCAAAGGAAGGGAGAAGAGAGATATATTGTATTTTGATAATACTACAAATTGATACTCTTTCTGATCCTGTTCCTTGGATCCATGGTTTACGCTGGTTTTCATGTTCAATACAAACTGCGTGATCATCAAATTCTCTCCCGTCGCAGTCTCTCTAATTATTGTTAAGTTAAACAAGTTTAGATCAACATAATGATGAAATCATGAGGCTTTCTTAGAGCCTGTTTGGTACAACTTTCCCTAAAAGTATTTTGATTGAAACGTTTTAGAATAAATATTAATTAAGTGTTTAATCACTTTGTCTTATTTTCTACTAAATTAATTAAAATAATTCCTCTATTCTTGGCTTATGATAATATATATAATAACTTGATATCAATATAGTTTATATTTTATGCATTTTTTTTCACTTAATCTTGCTGGTTCTGTTATAGATTAAATTCAGAGTTAATAACATATATAAATGGGATTTTATCTATATAAACTTTTTATCGAATTAAAGCTAACAGTATATAATGGATGAGACTGGAACAATAAGGCTGCCTCTTATTTCATTCACTTATGTCCCAACTTTAACATCAAATTTTATAAATGAAAAATATTTAAATATTCACTAATGAGCAGATAAGTTTTTTTTTAATATAAATATTACATATTTTAAAAATAACTTGATTTTACAGCCAAGGCTACACGAATCTAATGGGTTGCAACCAAGTGTAAAAAGAATCGTGATTTGTTTTTTTTTCTTTTCAAATTTTTACACAATCTTGAGGATTTTGTGATCGTTTGTCAATTGCATATCGTGGAAGACAAAGAGAAGAGGTTTTTTAAAATGAGATTTTGTGATATGCTTAGGCCTCGTCAATGGGTGGTGTCTGGCCACTTAAATGAGCGGGATGGGTCAGGCCTATGCCAGACCTATAGGGCTTGGTTAATGAGCAAGTCGGGCATAGGCTCGAGATCAAGATTGGGCCCATAGGGTAAATTTTGGGTCAGACCAAGTCTGGCCCATTCAATGCAAGGTTGGCCTATGTCTCATGATAAGAATCGCATATCATATGCATTTATATTATATTTTAATTATTATTGTATATATGTATTGAATTATTTTTTAGAAGGCTTCGGGCCGAGCCTCATAGGGGGCCATATAGATAAAGCCCATGTGCGGTACAAACACTAAAGATGTGATTTGTATTCAATCCTGATATTTTAAGGACTGGGCAAGGCCCGACCCGTCAAGGTTCTGATCAGTCCACGGGGTTTATCCATGTTGATGAGGATTAAATATGCTAAATGTCTATTTGGAATAACTATTAAAAAATACTTTTAAAAACTTTCCTAAACGGGCTCTTACCGTGGAAAGCCAAGGAGAAGAAGATTTTCAAAGTGAGATTAGGCCTGACAATGCATATTTTATTCTTATACTCTGATATCATCTTCCTCTTTCTTGAATATTAACCATATTTATTACATTAGTTTCTTGTTCTTACTCATCCTTGCATTTGCATTTGATGGCGTTTCTGTTGGTGTTTGGTGGCGTCATTTCTTCGTTTGATCTTGCAACTCCAGTTCCAACAAGGAAAAGGAAAATCTGATGATTTTTCTAATTCCTTCGTTTACATACTGTTAATTGATACAAGTCTTATATCAATCAATTCTCCCATTTCAAAATTTTGGTATAGCTGATACCAGTATTAGTTTAGTTTGAACTCAATGCTCTCCATGTGAGCATTGTTTCCCTAAAAAAAACCTTCAAAATCTCCACATCCTACATCTTGCTCTTACTACATCTCTAAACTTAGTAATGACGACGGAACCTGAAACCAGACCATTAGTATCGATATTTCTACATTTCGAATTTAAATATTGGATCAACCTTTAGGGGTCGTTTGGTTTTCAGGTTTGGGTAGTGAGTTGGGAATCACATAACCCTAACCAATGATTGTTTCCCAGTTTTCAAACCCAATATGATGGATTTGTTAACCCCCTCTTAACAAACCTCTATATTTTAACTATTTCAGCACATTTTACACTTAACAAACTCACTGTTTTATACAAACCAAACACAGTGTTAATAACTCCTTACCTTATGCTTAACAACTCCCTACTTAACAACACCCTGCTTAATGGTCGATGAGATTGTGTAACCTTCTAGGAGGGAGAGAAGTAAGGCTTTTGACTTAGCCCCACTGAATCCAATTCTAATTCCGATTCAAGCCCTATTATGGATCCTTCATCGAAAAAAATGAATGGACATAACAATGTTTATAAATCAGAACGATGAAAAGACCTAATAATGTTTATAAAGTTTAATGATCACTGCTATCATTACCAATTGGTTTTGAGATGGAAGCCTATGATTATTGAGATGGTAACAGACTCGAACAAGCTCAAACGAGTATCCAGTCAAAAAATGGGATCTGATCTAATAATGGGAGCACAAAAGAGCCACCATCTTGAGGGGGCATATTATGAATCTTGCATCAGAAAGATGAAAAGGCCTAATAATGTTTATAAAGTATAAGAGTCACTTTTCTCGTTACCAATTGGTTTTGAGGTGGAAGCTCATGATTATTAAGATGGTATCAGAGCCCAACATGCTCAAACGAGCATCCAGTCTAGAAAAGGGATCTGACTCAAGATTGGTGAACCCAAAAAAATTCACCATCTTGGGGGCAAGTTAAAGATCTCACATCAGAAAGATGAAGGGCCTAATATTATTTATAAAGTCTTAGGGTTACTCCTCTCATCACTAATTAGTTTTGAGATGGAATCCCATAATGATTAAGATGATATCAAAGTCCAACAAACTCAAACGAGCATGATATTCAAATTGGATTCGACTTAAGAAATGTGAGCTTAAAAGAGCCATCATCTTAAAGGGCATGTTAAGGATTTCACATCAGAAAAATAAAACATGCTTTAAAACATAAAGTTTAATTAATCACTATTCTCATTACCAAGTAGTTTTTAGATGTAAACTCATGATTATTGAGAACCCATCAAACATCAAATTGATTTTTCAATTTAGAACTTAAAATTGTTATAGCAGAGATTGAATGGTTGTGGTGAATCATGAATAAGTAACACATGAATTTCCTTAAAAAAAACATGCTTTAGACGATTACAAAAATTATTGTCCAGATATGTCATAGGTGTGAGCCTTCCTTCACTTTTTTTTTTAATATATAAATTGAGCCATAACCTTTACTTTTATTATTATTTATATATATATATATATATATATAAACCGTTAATAAATTTGATGAATTTTTGTTTCATAACAAAGATAAATCGATGTGAGTCTACCTTGAACCACGTTTTTGGATTTGAAGAGACAATTTCAATAATGAGTAAAAATGCCTAACTCCACTTTTTGCCTCTCCTTTTCCCTAATAGCCATTATTTTTTTTTCTTTGTTTTTTAGCCACCTCCAAAGGTAAAAAGACTAAAGCACCCTTATATCAAATCAAAACCCTCTCTCTCCTCTCTCTTCCCTTTCCTTCCTTCCTCCCGTCCATTCTTTTTCCTTTTTATTTTTTTTATTTTTACACTCTCTCTCCTCTCTCCCATTTCCTTTATATTTTTTAATATTAATATCTCTCTCCCATCTCTCTCTCTCTACTTTTTATATTTAATTTAAAATATTTTTCCTCCCATTTTTCCCCCCTTTTTCCTTCTATATATTATAATTTCTCTCTTTCTCTCTCATTTTTTTTCATTTTCTCTCATTTCTTCTTCCATCTCTCTCATTTCTTTATCATTTTTTTATAATTTTCTATCCCAAATCCATTGATTCTCTCACTTTTTTCTATTTGTTTTTCAAAAATCTACATTTTTTTCTTTTACAAATGTTAATCTCATAAATTTCCTACACTTTTTTTTTATTTACTTACATCTCTATTTAATTTCTTCTTGGTCTCGTTTTTTCATAAATATATTTTAACGTTTTTGGTTCCGAATCTCGAAGATCTAAACCAAAATAAGCATGGATTTGATAAAAGGTAATATACATATGTTGTTTGATTTATGTCTTTTCGTTGTTTTATGTACTATACATAAATTCTTAATTTTTTGTTTTCTGCTATACATGTAATGCATGCAATATACGTTTTTTTGGAATATACGTACTATACATATTTTGCCCGTCGTCTGTTTCTGTTTCGTAATGTATGTACTATACGTACTATACGCATTATACATTTTTCTGTGGTCTGTTTAAATATATATTTTGTGGTCTCTCGTTCTGTTGCTGTGTTTGCTATACAGTATGTAATATACGTAATATACTTTTTTCGTGGTCTGTTTAAATATATATCTTTTGTAATACACGTGCTATACATAACTATGTGTCTTTCTTGATATACAGTCTATATCACACGTAATATATGATATATATGTACTATACACACATACGAGTTTTTCTTGATGTACACAACTGTACTACACGTAATATACGATATATACGTACTATACACACCTATGAGTTTTTCTTGATGCACACCCACTTTCTTTTATGTTCGTTTTGCAATATACGTAATATACTTTTTTTCTGGTCTGTTTAAGTATATATTTTTTTGTAATATACGTGCTAGACATAACTATGTGTTTTTCTTGATATACGGTCTGTACTACACGCAATATACGAAATATTCGTACTATACACACCTATGAGTTTTTCTTGATGCACACCCACTTTCTTTTATGTTCGTTCTATAATATACATAATATAATATATATTTCTTTTTGTTTTGTTTGCATATTAAGTATCTTTTTTGTACATTTAGTATTATTGAATTAACACTCTTTTTGTTTTCATTTGCAGGTTATATGACATGTATATTATGTATAGCACGTACAAATGAAACACTACGGACGCTATACGAACACTATGGACGCTCAACGAACTATGCCAAAATAATATACTAAAATGAATCTATACTAAAATGAATCTATAAAATTGAATTAAAAATCGAAAATATAATATGAAATCAAAATGCAAAAATAATAAAAATATAAAACAAATACTAAATACATGAAACAATATGGACGCTATACGAACTATACCAAAATCTAGGAAAGAAAGAATGCATTGGGAAAGAAAAATGTCAGAACTGTCATGCCGTACGTGTTAGATATGTCAGACTATACCTGCCATACGAAAAGGCAAAATAGGTATATTGAAAAATCAAATAGTAAAAGTGGCTAGTATGGAATTTTTTAAAAAAATGTGGCTATTTTAATATTTTTGATGCCAAAAGTGGATATTCTGATTTTTCTCCCTTAAATAATTAATTATCGATGAAATTTTTGCTTGAGTTTTTCGAGAGAAAATTTTACTTGAATCTTATTATTATTTTTTTTTAATATCACCCTTTTATGGAAATCCAAACATGGCCTTTGGTAATTCAAATAATTTTTTTTTTAAAAAGAATCGCCTTATGGAAAATAAGAACCTTGTTTGGTAAGTTGGTTTCCAAATGCAATGTCAAACGAAACAGAAGTTATATTTATAAGGGTTAATTTCACTAATAACCATTTAATAAATGGAAATTTCAAGAAAACCGTATCTTTTATATATATATATCAAAACTACCTAAAAACCGCCGCCGACCAAATTTAATTACATTGTGAAAAGACAAAACATACCCTCGATTTAATTTCTCCTTAATTTGTGTAAAATTTAAGGAAAATTTTAAAATCCCTTAAATTATACAAAATTAATGGAAAAATCAAATCCAAACACAAAATCTTCAAGCTTCTGACTTTTTTCCAGGAAATATCAAATTGTTTTCTTCTTCGATCATCCTCTAACCATCCCGCCATGGAAACTGTATATATTTAATAAACAATTTATTATTGATAAACAAACCTGTAGCAGGAACTATGCACTTAAAATTGATGTCGGACACAAATTGAGGAAACAATTTGAAAAAGATATGTAAAAAAACATTTTTGAAAAATAGAACATGAAAAAACATAAAAAAAAACATTGTATAATTGAAAATACAAATGTTAAATCTAAAAAAAGAACATAAAAACCTTTTTGAAAAACAAAATCATAAATTATTTAACACGTTTATATTTGATAAACATTGAATAATTGAAGGAAAAAAAAAGTAAAGCCGTCATGGAAACTGTATATATTTAATAAACGGTTTATTATTGAAAAATAAACCTGTAGCATCAACTATGCACTTAAAATTGATATCAGACACAAATTGAGGAAACAATTTTGAAAAAGATATGTAAATAGGATTTTAAAATAAATGTTGATTAAAAACAAACATATGATTAAAAGTAACTTATTCTACAAAATACAGAGAAAGCGAGTTCATTCGAAAAATTGAAAGATAAATTTTTTTATAAACTGTTTACTTTTAGTAAACATTTAATTAAAAGTACCTCGTTCTACAATCGAATCCGGCCCACATTCAAACTGAAGAGGAAGATAACAATGGCGAATGAATCAAACCGAAGCCCTAATTCTTGTTGGTACAGTACCAATCAAAACTTCATATCGAAAAGATTGGAGATTCAATATCCGTACTAATCAAAACCCTAAACTCGTGCACGATCGAGAAGAATATTTAGAAGAAAAGGAAAGAAGAAAAGAAAGGTATTCTCGTCCAATTTAGGGTATTTGCCCTAAAACCCTTTTTTCCGACCGAAGTTTCAGATCTTCATCATTCCTTCTTCCTCCTCTTGGAATCGAATCAAATACCAAGAAAACAATTAGTTTCTTTTTCCAGAAGAGATGAAACGGAGAAGATGAAAGAAGATGGAAAAACAAATCAACGTATAATTTGAAAAATAAATGTTGTTACAAATCCCTTAATTAAAGGCGTAATTAAACAATAAATCTAAAAGGAAATAAACATTTATGATTTGATCACACAAAAATAAATCTAAAAGGAAATAAACATTTATGATTTGATCACACAAAAATAGCTCAGAATATCGTAGAGGGTAAAACCGTAAACATTGATTTCGGAATCAACCATTAACTCCTCTAATTGTGGTGGTTATTGGTAAATCTGAAATAAAAAACAAACAACCATTAAAAGTGGATTTAAGTGATTTAAGTGATTTATTGTGGTTATGTGTGCAATTATTTCTATTTATAAATAAAAATAAGATAATAATAATCAAAGATTCTATTTTGTGGATAAACTAAATTTAAAAAGGAAAAAAAAAATAAGACCATTTTTTAAGTGGACAGCATTTAAAAAAGAAAAATAGTTTCTGAAACTTAATATTTTTAACTTGTCTTAAAAAATACAATTTAAATATATATATATCCCTCATAAAAGTATCACCTTTGTAAAAAAAAAAAAAAAACAAACCATTTTTTAATATATTTAACTGTTTTACCTCTCAAATAACAAGATTTTGTAAAATGGAAGGTTTTAGTCTTCTCTTCTCAATTTAATTCACGTCTTGAAAATAAAAATAAAAAATTGGTGTGTCTGTCAGCACTGAGAGAGAAGTTTGATGCTAGTTTGACTCTCTCGAGAGAATTTTATAATCAATTTATGAAATCAAAACACTCCCTCAAAAATTTCTGACGACGATGACACAATAATAATAATAATAAAGATGAATTTAAATTTCAGATTAGTTTTCGAACTTCGTCAAAACCAGAACCTTCTTCCTCTATTGAAATAATAATTATATTATATGATAATTTGACTTAGGAAAACCTGAAAATTTGGCACCCGAATGCAAACATCGTAGAAACTGTCGTCAAAAAATTAAAATAATATATATAAATTAAAAAAAAATGTATTACTTTAAGAAAACTAAGCTCCATAACCCACCTCATCAAACTAGAAGAAAAGATTGTACCAAAAAAAAAAAAAAAATTCACCCGGCAAAAGAGAATGGTTGATCACTTAGCTAAAGTTAGCACATATAAAGAGGACTTGCGGGTTTGGACAGATTTATTAAGCCTGATGTTATTAGACTATATTTAGATTGAGTACAATATTTAGTTTGTTAAGTCGAAATTAGTGTAAAATATATTGAAATTATAAAATGAATGAGTTTATTAAAAATGATACATCTGAAATTGTAAAATCAGAAGATAGATAAATAGGCTTATGTAATTCAAATCTCTTATCCAAATCTATGAGTCAAACAAGTAAGATTAAAATATCATCAATAATAGTTTTAACATCAAAACGTAATTAGAGTCATCGGACAATAAGTGTTCAAGTAAGAGAATAGTTGAATTCGATGTTGTTATCCTCAAGGAATTAAAAGTCGAAGACAACCTCGACATATCGAGCGACATGTCGCTCAAATGAAGGTGCGACATGTCGACAAGGGGTAAAAGGATTTCTTTCCCCCAGTCGACGATATATCGCGATATCTTAAAATATCGACGATATATCACGATATAGAGATGATATCGTTAAATATCGCTAGAACAAATATAAATTTTTTGAACTTTTTTCGTGGGCCTTCCAACATGTTAGTTTATCAAGCCCAGGCTTTGTCAGATGCCAACAGGGCAATTGTTTGATGACTTTATTTATAGAGGTAAGGGGCTCCTCTTTTCTCACCAACTTCCTATGTGAGATTTTGTCAATAGCACAATTTCTCTATCAAGCTTTAACATGGATAATCAAGCTTGCCATGCCAAATTCTTCTATATTTTAATTTTCTATAATTTTTCAATGAAAATTCCTAGATATTTAAAATAAGTTGTTTAGCTTCTTACACATTCTCTTAAGTTAAATTTTCCCATATTTTAATTTTTAGTTTTTATTTAACTTTATCTTAACCTTTTATATATATATATATATATATATATATATATAAATCTCTCTTTTTAGTTTTTTACTCCTTTAAGATATATATTACAAAGTTAATTAAGTGATTTCACATTTTTTTTTATTTAAATATTGGTGTTTGATATCATTTATACATATAAATTTACATATGTTATTCATATTTTTTTACTATAAACATTAAAAATTAAAAATTATAACTTATTTAAGTTACTATAAAAGTTTTATTAATAAAATCTAAAAATTCATCTAAATTTCCATCGTTTCCGTAATTTTTATGGTAATATCCGTCGACATCGACAACTCCGTCGACAACTCCGTATATTTGAACCTCGACATCTCAACCGACATCGACTTTTAACACCTTGGTTATCCTCCAACCCAAAGAAAAACCCTTTATATGGAACCATCATAGTCTCGTTGGATTAATCAAGACTTGTTTTTTTTTACGGTAAAATATAAATAAGATTAAAGTGGTTTCGGTCAAATGCATGAACACCCCATGTAATTTAAAAATATCAAATCACACCACTATAATTCTAAATTATGCCAGTATGATCTCTCCTCTCCAACGTCGTTAACTTTTTTTTAGTCATAAGTTATTCATTTGAATTTCAATTTGTATTACTCGTTGGATTAATCAAGACTTTTTCTTTTTTTTTTTACGGCAAATGTAAATAAGATTCAAGTGGTTTCGGTCAAATGCATAAACACCCCATGTAATTTAAAAATATCAAATCACACCACTATAATTCCAAATTATGCCAGTAAGATCTCTCCTCTCCAACATCGTTAACTTTCTTTTAGCCATAAGTTATTCATTTGAACTCCAATTTGTATTATTCAAAATGTTTTGGAATCCTCATTTTGGGTTTTACGATATAGTCACTTCAAAACTTCTATATCATAAGTAAACAAAAAGTTAAAAGGCTTTAATCATACATAATATTTTGATGATAATAAAATCTTTTATTTATTGATAATTTCAAAGTTTTGAACTGACCGTAACATAGATCTCAAAATCGAAAATTCAAACGAAAAAATTATGACTAAAATAAAATTAACGACGTTGGAGAAGAAAAGTCTAAATTGACATAATTGTGATTTGCCATTTTTAAACCACAATGGATATTCATCTATTTGCCCAAAACCACAAATTCTCATTTACATTTTACCATTTATTTAATTAATCTTCAAGTTCCCAAAAAAAAAAAATTGGAGTTCCCAAAACTATATCAATGAGCTCTCCAATCCAATCATAAAAATTAATTAAAACCATCTCACGAAAACCAAACTTTGTTTTATTCTCAATTTTTTTTTAAATTATTGAAATCAACTCTTAGCATTAATTGATTATTCTAATGAAGTCCATTTCTTGTCCTTAATCAAACACGAATATTCAAGCATGTCTGTCAGTTTATTGGGAAAAAAATTTATGGGTGGCTGACTTTTCCAAGAAAGAAAATGTTTGTTTATTATAATTTTAATTAAATTTCAAATTAATCGTCGTTTTATGAAATCCAAACAGAACAGTGCCTATATAACTTCTAATTTGTTTGGATTCGAAATTTAATAATAATTATTAATTTTTTTAGTTTTTGGTGAAGCATCAACCTTTGCCCAACCAAATTAGAACTTTTTTTTAATATGTTAAATTACTTATTTTTACTGATGTTTTGACCTCGGAAACCTGAAAATTTTGGCTTCCTTCCAATGGCCATAAAATGGAAAAAGAAGTGTTATAGGATTTGAAAAAAAAAAAACTATTTATATAAATTAAAGGGTAAATTATAAAATTCTCCCTTGCATTTGTGAGGTTAGTTCGTTCATATTAATTTAAAATACTTCCAACAATCTAATATCTTCGAATGAAATGCCACAACATTTGATTAATTAAAATCTTAAATTATCGTGTTTATTTAATATGATCACAATATGAATATACCTGGAATTTTATAAAGATATATGTATTGTTTTCTCATAATACCCTTATTTAGAAAAACTTATATGAAAATTAAATTATGATAGTATAATTTATATATTTACTTAACAAAATAAATAAATTTATTCATATTATCTAAAAAAAAACTTATTGATTCCTTCTATTGACAAATCTACTAAAGAAATCTTTGTATTTTCTAATGCCGATTTTTTTTCTTTCTAATTCTAAATTAAAAATTCTGACCTAAATTTATGTTATAGAATTGAAAATTAAGTACTTTCTTGACTTTAGTTATATGATTAACTAGAGTTACAAATATTAAAAAGGAGATCACCATGTGGAGGGAATCATAGATACCCACCATTTTTAGAGTTAATCAGATACCCTTTGAGAAGTTATAGACTTCGATAATTTTTTAGGGTAAAATATCATTTCGTTCTGGGTTCATTTTCGTCTCTAAATTTTCAAAAGTAACATTTTCCGTCCTTGAACTTTACGATTTGTTCTGTTTTAGTCATTCGGTTTGTTTTTTCGTTTGGGACACTGACGTAGGGCTTATGTAATGTAATTAATGATGTGACATTATATAGTTTGGCAGTAAGATTAAATGACGTGGAAAAAATAATATATAGTGAGGTTTATTTCATCATTTAATCAAACCTAATAGATCTATTTAAATTTTACTGAATATTTGTTTTCCCACATCATTTAACCTCAATGCCAAATTGTATAATGCGACATAAGCACTCTGTTATTGTCTCAGGCAAAAAAACCGATGAAATGACTAAAACAGAACGAATCGTAATGTTCAGGGATGAAAAATGTCACTTTTAAAAGTTTATGGACGAAAATGAAATTAAAGTGAAAGTTCAGAGACAAAAATGATATTTTACCCATTTTTTAATAGCAAGATTTTTTTAAATAACCATCAAATAAACAAAAGATTTAGATACCTCATTTTAATTTGATAAATTATACTTAAATTTTTGAAGTAATATTATCTTTGTTAAGTCAGCACATTAAGTATGGATTAAGCTCGTTTTTAACTAAATCTTAATCCTACTTAATGACTAGCTAATGACAAAGAAAAGAGAGAAGAGAAAAATCTGTTGTAATTCTGTTAGGAAGTTTCTTTCCTGTTATGTGTTTAGTTAGTCTTCTTCTCTTCCTAACAAACTCTATAAAGTCTAGATCTGTATCTCTTTGATGAATTAATGAAGAAATCATCTTCTCTCAAAATGTTAGTTCTTTACATTTTTCATATGGTATCAGCCTAATTTCGATTCTGGATCATTCTCCTTCGTGATTCATTCATGGCTTCTTCATCAACGTCTGAAGAAATTGCAGCATCTCAAAATACTTCTCCAAAAGATGTATCTGTCAATCTTGGACATCACACGGAGACTGTTAAACTGAGTGATGAAAATTTCTTGATATGGAGATTGCAAGTTCAGACAGCCATTGAAGGTCACGGGTTGGAAAGCTTTCTTGATCAAGATTCTCTCAAAATGTTAGTTCTTTACATTTTTCATATGGTATCAGCCTAATTTCGATTCTGGATCATTCTCCTTCGTGATTCATTCATGGCTTCTTCATCAACGTCTGAAGAAATTGCAGCATCTCAAAATACTTCTCCAAAAGATGTATCTGTCAATCTTGGACATCACACGGAGACTGTTAAACTGAGTGATGAAAATTTCTTGATATGGAGATTGCAAGTTCAGACAGCCATTGAAGGTCACGGGTTGGAAAGCTTTCTTGATCAAGATTCTCTTCCGCCATCAAAACATATTACTCCTACTGGTCAGAATGTCGCATCGATCAATCCAGCCTTCACAAATTGGAAATTACAAGATAAACTTCTTTCCTCCTGGCTGTTGGGATCGATGTCTGAAAGTGTTCTAACAGAGGTAATAGATTGTTCCTCATCTGCTGAAATCTGGAATTGTGTTAATTCTCTATTTGCCACAGAAAATATGGCAAAAATTATGCAATACAAATAAAAAATGCAATCATTGAAGAAAGATTCAATGTCCGTAAAGGATTATCTTGCACAGATGAAAGCTTTGGTAAACTCCTTATCATCTGTTGGTCACAAGATCTCTGCGCAAGATCATATCATGTTCATATTGCAAGGTTTAGGTGCAGAATACGATTCAATTGTTTCTGTCATCACTGCTCAATCGACCAGACAAACCATTCAAGAAGTTTCTGCTTTACTTCTAACACATGAAGCTCGATTAGATAGAAATGCCAGTACTGAAAAGTCTGTTCCATCTGTTAATCTTACCATTCAACCTCAAGAACACAGAGATCATGGAGGAAATAGTCAAAAGAATGGTAATTTTCACAATAACAATGGATATCGTGGAAAAGGAAGAGGCCGTGGATTCAAGAACTGGAACAATAACAAACCTCAATGTCAAATGTGTGGCCGTTTTGGACACACATCTCCAAAGTGCTATTTTCGGTTTGATCCAAATCATCAGGGTCCAACCCAAAATTCCAATCAACATGTCTATATGAATTCAAGACCAGACAGAAATGGAAATCAATCTAGTTCAAGCACTGGAGCAAATGGAAATCAGATGGCAGCTTTTGTTACTTCTCACAGTCCAAATGGATTTAATACTGATACAAATTGGTTCCCAGATTCAGGAGCAACAAATCATGTGACCTATGATCTTGAAAATCTTAATATTGGACATGACTATCAAGGTTCTGGTAAGATTCATGTTGGTAATGGAAATGCTTTATCCATTGCACACACAGGCTCTACAAATCTCAAATCCTTACAATCTAAAAAATCTTTTCATCTATCTAATCTTTTACATGTTCCCCAAATTACAAAAAATCTAATCTGTGTTAGTCAATTTGCAAAAGTGAACAATGTATTTTTTGAATTTCATCCATCTCTTTGTTTTGTGAAGGACAAAATCAGTGGCCAAATTCTTCTTCAAGGTGATTTACATGAAGGATTATATAGATTCAAAATGCAAAGGCATCATCCCACCATTGCAAAGTCTCTACATACCAAGTCTCAATCTCATCTGTAGCCCAAGTTTCAGCCTACTGTCTTCAATACATCTGTAGAACCTTCATTAAACTCGTATACATCTTATGAAATCTGGCATAGAAGATTAGGCCATGCGAATCCTGTTATTATAAAACAGGCTCTTCAATCTTGTAATACTTCTTTTACTCTTAATAAAAATCTTCCTTTCTGTCAACCCTGTCAACTTGCTAAGATTCATAAACTGCCTTTTCATGATTCTGATACTCTGTATACTAGTCCATTACAACTGATAACCTCTGATCTGTGGGGACCTTCACATATAACCTCTAGAAATGGTCACAAGTACTATATTAGTTTCATTGATGTTTTCTCTAGGTACACTTGGATTTACTTCTTACAAGCAAAATCTGAGGCAATGCAAGCTTTCATCCAATTCAAATCCTTGGTAGAAAATTTATTAAATTCCAAAATTAAAATGCTCCAAACAGACTGGGGGGGAGAATTTCGAAGCCTTACTCCTTTTCTAAAAAGCCATGGCATTCTACATAGACTCACTTGTCCCAACACCTCTGAACAAAATGGTATAATAGAAAGGAAACACAGACATCTTGTAGAAACTGGGTTATCTCTTTTATCCCAAGCTCACTTACCTATGCAATTTTGGGATGATGCTTTTACAACTTCTGTCTATATAATCAATAGACTACCCACAAAAGTTCTTCATGATATATCACCATTGGAGAAGCTTTTTGACACAAAACCATATTACAAAAATATGAAAGTTTTTGGTTGTAGTTGTTATCCACTGTTAAGACCATACAACAGCCATAAAATGCAGTATAGATCTACAAGGTGTACCTTTCTAGGTTATAGTTTTCAACACAAGGGATATAAATGCCTATCCTCTGAAGGAAGACTTTATATCTCAAGACATGTCAACTTTGATGAGACCTCTTTTCCTTTTCAAAAAGCTACTTTACCTCATTCCCAAAAATCTAACAGTCAACCAGTACTTGTAGGACAAATTCCAATCTTACCTTTTACTGTTCATACATCCTCTCAGTCCTTTTCTGAATTACAAAATCCAAATCCTAATTCAATATCTCCTATCCAAAATCAATCTTCCTCATCTGAGTCTTCTCCCCCTATTCCCAACCCAGATCCCATTCCTGGTACACCAAATTTATCTCCTGTCATACATAATGATTTATCACTCTCCTTACCAAATGAATTACCAGTATCTTTGAATAGTCATTCCATGGTTACAAGGGCAAAAATGGCATCCATAAACCTAAAATCATGTTAACAGAACATTTGCTGTATTCTGAACCAAAAACAGTACAGGAAGCTCTTCAAAGCTCCCACTGGAAATTAGCAATGCAGGAAGAGTACAATGCTCTTTTGAAGAATAAAACTTGGAGTCTCATTCCAAGACTATCAGACAAGAAGATTGTGGGTTGCAAATGGGTCTTTAAGATCAAAAGACATTCAGATGGCACAATTGCAAGATACAAAGCCAGACTTGTGGCAAAGGGTTTTCACCAACAGGCAGACATAGATTATTGTGAGACCTTCAGTCCAGTGGTGAAACCAACAACCATTAGAGTCCTATTAACTCTTGCTCTTGCACGTGGATGGGAGTTAAGACAACTTGATATAAATAATGCCTTCCTTCATGGCATTCTACAAGAAGAAGTCCTCATGGAACAGCCTGCTGGTTTTGAACATAAAACAGTCCCAATGGTGTGCAGACTTCATAAAGCTCTTTATGGCTTGAAACAGGCCTCTAGAGCATGGTTTGACAGACTAAGCTGTTTCCTACTCACAAATGGTTTTCTGAGTTCAAAGGCAGATCACTCTTTATTTACAAAAATAACATCATCATCATGTACCTATATTTTGGTATATGTAGATGATATAATCATCACAGGAAGCTCAATTACTGATGTAAATTCTCTGATTCATTCTCTTCACTGTGCTTTTGCCCTCAAGGATCTTGGAAAATTAAGCTATTTTCTAGGAGTGGAAGTTTCTTACACAAAGGAAGGACATCTTTTTCTTTCTCAAGCAAAATATTTTACAGATTTACTGAAGAAAACTAAGATGCTTGATGCAAATGGAATTTCAACTCCAATGATAAGCAATACTGTTCTATCAGCTCGAGGTAGTGAAGACTTCTCTGATTTGACATTGTATAGAAGCATTGTGGGTTCTCTCCAATATGCAACTATTACACGGCCAGACATTGCATATTCTGTGAATAAACTATGCCAATTCATGCATTCTCCAAAATTATCTCATTGGAATGCAGCAAAAAGACTACTTCGATATCTTAAAGGTACACTACATCATGGTTTACTCTTCACTAAACCAACAGCCTTGTCATTACAAGCTTACTCGGATGCTGACTGGGCATCAGACCCCGATGATAGGAAATCAACAACTGGTTTTTGTGTTTTCCTTGGAGGTAATCTTATCTCATGGTCTTCAAGAAAACAACATACAATATCCAGATCAAGCACTGAGGCCGAATATAGGAGTGTAGCCACTGCTTCTGCCGAATTGATTTGGCTACAAACATTACTCCATGAATTCAGAATACCAATTACCACAGTCCCTGTTCTCTGGTGTGATAATCTTAGCACCGTGCATCTTAGTGCTAATCCACTTCTACATGCTAGAACTAAGCATGTTGAATTGGACATATACTTTGTTCGAGATTTAGTTCTACAAAAAAAGCTTCATGTACAACATCTGCCAGCAAGTGAACAGGTTGCAGATATCCTTACCAAACCTTTATCAGTTGCAGCTTTTCAGAAATGGTGTCCAAGACTTCAAGTTTTTTCAGCAACTTCTATAGGTTTGAGGGGGGATGTTAAGTCAGCACATTAAGTATGGATTAAGCTCGTTTTTAACTAAATCTTAATCCTACTTAATGACTAGCTAATGACAAAGAAAAGAGAGAAGAGAAAAATCTGTTGTAATTCTGTTAGGAAGTTTCTTTCCTGTTATGTGTTTAGTTAGTCTTCTTCTCTTCCTAACAAACTCTATAAAGTCTAGATCTGTATCTCTTTGATGAATTAATGAAGAAATCATCTTCTCTCAAAATGTTAGTTCTTTACATTTTTCATAATCTTCTAAATTTATTTCGTCATTGTCTAGAAAAGTTAAAAGAATTCATCATTTTAAAAAAGTTTTAAAGAAAAATTTGATGAAAAAACTATCAATTTTTTCAAAAATTATATTTCCTCTTTCTTAAATTTCAAAAATATTGGTAAATTGGCTAAACCAGTGGGTTATTTGTAAGAGATAGGGTTCAAAACTCAACCTTTCTCAATCTCTCCTCCATATAAAATGAGGGAAACCTTATTTAAAGTAAATATATATTTTTAAATTTAAAAACTTATCCAAGCAGATGATTATTATGCTTTAAATTGGTTGTATTTTTTAATTACTCAAATTAAAATAGGGCATAAAGTAAAAATAAAACATAAATAGTGGTTTAAACTAACTCAAAATTATTGGTGACAAGCCAACCCGAACATAGCTCAAGTAGTTAGGAACTTGCTCGAGAAATTGAAGGTTCGAGTCTCCTCTTCTCTAATATGAGAGGTAATATTTCAAAAAAAAAAAAAATATTGGTTACAGAAATGTATACCAAGTTATACTAATTGCCTTAAAATTCTTAATCTGAAACACTGCTGTGACCGTGAGGCCGTTTTCCTCAGCACTGTGCAGCAAAACCCAATCCCCAAAAGACCAAGAAAAGAAAAACTTTTCCTGGAAAGTCAATTTTTTTTCTTTTCTTTTCCTGGACAAAATGGCTATATAGCTTTTATAAACTCCCATTGCTCCTATAGGCTATATCCCATCAAAACCAGACATTTCCATTTCAATCATATATTGTTTTTTTTTTTTTTTAATTTTATTTTACTTTGACCTTCAGCTTTCAGCCCTTTTGAGGTTCCCTTTTGTTTTGCAAATATTGTGTTGATCCATCCCTTTTCATGTGTTGGGAGCTGCACCTTTTTTTTAATATAATATTCTTATACTTCTGGTTGCTGCCAGCAATTTCTTTGCTTTTTCTTCTATTTTCTTTCTTTAAAAAAAAATGTTGTGTGATAATTGCTATAGAAAATGAATGAAGATGAATTGGACTGGATGATATGAGATGAATGATTCTTAAATCACACAAAACAATAAATTTGGGACTTAATCCCATAGTAGTTCTGTCTTTGACTCTCTGATTTTACTTGTTTTTTAGTGAGATTTTGAACTGTTTTTTGAGTTTGAAATAGCTTGAATTTCGAATGGTGTAGGTTGAATATTGAAGTGTGCATTTGACTCGGGGTTTGGATTATACAAACCTAACCCGCTTTTGTTTTTCTAGGTTTACAATCCCAGATAGTGAGTTATCTAAACTGATCATTATTATCCATATTTAGAATTTTCATCTCAAACTCAATTGATAACGGAAAAAGTAACTCACGATCTTATAAATTCTTTTTATCTTTTCAACCAAACATCATGATAATGGTTGGATTATTATAATCAAATTAGGCCCAACTTTGGTTTCTATTTCACATCACCATAAAATTAAATTAAGGGTCAGAATTAAAATTATATTTGTCCTCTAATTTTTTTTGGAAAGTACATCAGTCAACTTGGAGTTCTTTTGTCACTTTGTTATTTGTGTGTTTTTATCCTTTCAACATCATCTAAATAAAAAGCCACCAACTGATTTCTTCTTTTAATGCAAATGCAAAAAAGCTCACATTGTAAAAAAAGCTTCAAAGGTGGTATGGCTTTCTAAGATAAATGACTAGTCAAGCTATAAAAACTGGACATCTTTTAAGTGTTTTGTACTATTTTTAGTCATATACGCCACCCATCAGCTTCTTACTTAACTCGATTTTGTTATCAAAATAAAGAGATTTGATAATCCATTGATTTTTCAAACCTTTTGTTCTAATCCTAAAGTGGCATTTGGGTTGCTGATTTGGACGAGTTTGTTAAGCCTTGTGTTTGGATTGTGCAGGATAGTGAATTTGTTAAATCTGACTTATGTTATGTTGAAATTGTGAAAATGAATGAGTTTGTTAAGGATTATGAGTTTAAATAATCCATCATTGGGGGTTGCAAAACCAGGAGACAAACACGAGTTAGGGTTGTGTAACACAAACCTCTTGTCCAAACTCATTCGGTTTAGTTTTTACCATTAATTTTTTGTGATATATTTAAAAAAATCTCATTTTACCTATTTCTAAAACTTAAGTAGAACTGATAATTTGTGATTTAGTGCTTATTTGAGATAATTTTTTAAAGTGTTTTTAATAAAGAAAATGTTTTTAATAACCATTAAAAAACACTTTTAAACACTATCTCAAATGGGTTTTTAGAACACAAAGTCTTCAATTATATTGAAGAAATTTAAATGATAAGAATAAAAACATATTTTTTATTGACATCCTTGCTTCTATATATGTATAGAGCAACCATTTTGAAAACAACCCCATTTGGTTTGAGTAGTCTTACTCTTGTCAACATTGTTTATTCTGTTACATTAATTTTCTGCTGGATTTTTCTTTTGGATTTTGCATCTTTTTGTTAAGGCACTTGTCAATTTCTGGAGGCAGTATTGTACTGTTTTTAATAGTGTTTTCAGATATTGTTTTGGCTTTGGCCTTGAAGCCAAATTTCTTCACTGTAATGCTTGGAAAAATAGTGGTAGACCTCTGATTTCTATTTCATGGAAGCATCTCTTTCAAAACACAAGTGTGCAATCAGGTAATTTGTCTCCTCAATGTGTCTCAGATTTTGTTTAATTAAGAAGAAATATAAGAAAAACTCCAACAATTTTTCTCTCTCCCGGGTTTGTTTATCCCGGGTTTGTGTAGCTTGAGTTTGTGAAGTCTGGTTGATGTAACCTGTGTTTAAATGAGTAAGTGAATAGACTTCAGAAACCTAAGTTTATATAATCTGTGTTTAGTTGATGTGATTTTTAGTTTTGTATAAACGAACTTTCTACTTTTTACTGCTTTTAAAATAATCTAAAGTATTAAACCTCATCTAACAAATATGAGTCGTGCTAATGAAGTCAAACTCACCCAAACCCGCTTTTCTACCCAATAACTCCTTATGATATTATTTGTTTTTATCTTCTTTGATTCTTTATTTTGCAAGCCAATGTGAGCAGGACCCAACATGCTTTCCTCCTATTTTGCAGTGATCTGGTTGCAAGTGAAAAGCTCAATAATGAAAACTTTGATGGCCAACTGAAAGCTTCAAACCAAACAAAAATGGTGAGAATTCTTTGGTTACTCTGACAGAAAATATTAGTTTTTGGTTATGAAACTGTGTAATAAAGGCTTGATGTATTGAATTTGGTGCTTACTTTTACTCTGGAATGGACAAAGGAAGGGTTTTTTATGTATTCTTTTCATGGTAGGAAATGGAAAAGTTCAGTGCCTCTTTTGAAGCCCAGAAGAAGCAAACTCTTGATACTCATGTTCAAAATTCCTTGAAGCAGGAGGTACAAAGTAATTATGTAAATATTTTAATGAGAATCTGCAGAAAAAAGGGAAATGGGGAAAGTGTTTTTTTTTGTCTTTTTTTTTTTGTGTGGATTATTTTGTCAAACACTTGTATTTTGCTTTTTATGCAGATTCTACAGCTTCAAGAACAATTACAGAGCCAATTTGTCACACGGCATGTCTTGGAGAAGGCAATACGTTTTCAGCCTTTCTCACTTGATTTGGTAGCAGAAAACTCAATCCCAAAGGTAAGTTCTACATTTTTCCTTGCCTCAACTTCATGTCCTTGAGTGCTGTGTCATATGCTTGGAAAATTCACTTTGTTGCTTGTTTTACTTTCATGAACGATGCCATTAAATACTTTGAGGTAAAATGTGCATAGTCTTATTAGTTTATGTCGACATCAGGCCGTGGCGGAACTGATCAAGAAAATTGCAGTCTTGGAAATAGAAGTTGTTTACTTAGAAAAATACCTACTGTCTCTATACCGAATCTCGTTCAAGCAACAAGTATCCTCTTTTTCGACCGTAGATGAAAGGTGGGAATCCCATTCTGAACTTCCCATTGTGATGGAAGGGGAAAAATCTGTCCTTCATTCTGACTATATTGTGTCACCACAAAATTCAATTGGAAATCAACCAAAAGAAAGAAATGAAGTAGGTGAACCCCAGAAACTGTTGCACTCGCGTATTCATCGCAGTTGCTCATCGCTTTCGCAGAGATCAGCTGGTTCGTCCCGAAATTGTCCGTTGTCAAGTTCTATGGCTAAAGCAATAGATTCATACCATTCTCTGCCATTATCAATGCTAGAGGTAACTTGTAATTGCTCCATCATTGAGATTATTGGCTCTACAAATGCAATATACTTGGATAAGGAAAACCTTAAAAGGTATATATATCTTTTTTTCTTTTTTTCATTTGGGAATTTATTGTTCATTGTTCAGAAATCTCAGGGTGATACTTCAAATTCTGTGAGCCTGGGGGAGCATCTTTCTACCCGTATACCTGATCGTGCAGGCGAGTCGCCAAACTGGCTTTCAGAAGAGATGATCAAGTCCATCTCTGCAATATACTGTGAACTTGCAGAACCTCCTTTGACCAATCATAATAATACTTCCCCAATCTCGTCTTCATCATCTGTGTGTGAGCTCTCTTCACAAGACTTTGGCAGTGTGAGAAACCATGAGAAGTTCTCTTCTTTCAACTCAAATTTTGATAACCCTTTTCGTATCGTAAATTCTGAAGAATTTAGCGGACCGTACTGCAAAATGATGAAGGTACAATGGATTTCTAGAGTGAGAATGAAAGATGCAGATATCAATCGCATGCTACAAAGTTTTAGGTGACTCCTCATCCACGATGCCCTTCATTTTTTTTTATCGAACTTTACTAGTTGACGATCTTCCTGAAGTCTATAAACAATCGAAATCCACATATCGACCTGCTTGCGACTGCAGCATTTATACTTTTATATGATTATAAGTGATTTTCACTTCAAGAAAAGCCACACTTAGCATATTAATCTGTTTGATATCTTCACTTCAAGTTTTTTTATCCAGCATTTTAACTTGTTCCCTTGTGTCATGTTGAGAAGAATCAATGCCATAGGATGACTTTCCGCGTTATGAAATATATTAAGAGTTATTCATTGTGACAGCTTTTTCAGCACCATTTAGTCATGGAATCTGTTCTAACAACTTTTATATGCTAACATAAGATTCTCCGAAACTGAAATCTTCCCTACACTGTCTGCAGGTCGCTTATTTATCGCCTAAAAGGACTCGATCTCAAAGAGATGAAACATGAAGAAAAGCTAGCGTTTTGGATTAATGTGCATAACACACTAGTAATGCACGTGAGTTCTAAATTTAAGCATAAACTATTGTTTTCTCCTATGATGACAACATAAAGCAAATGGATAATTGTAAATATGTCTGCGATTATTCCGGTTTTTCCCCTTAGTTTAACTAAATCCTTGGCAGAGAGATTATCATGTTCGTTGTACTTTGTTCTACAGGCATATTTGCAATATGGGATTCCCAAAAATAGTTTGAAGAGAGTATCTTTACTACTCAAGGTGAGGATAGCTCCTGTTCCGTGTCTTTCAATTAATCAAACAAAATTAAATAATATAAATAGTTTTTTCCTTTAATGTTCAATTTTCTAGGCTGCATATAATGTTGGAGGTCAGATAATAAGCATAGATATGATACAAAGTTCAATTCTTGGGTGCCGTTTGCCTCGTTCAGGACAGGTTAATATCATCTCAAAATAATTCTTCAACTTTCATTTATAGTTTACCAGAAAATGAAGTTCTAGTTTCAACATCAATTCATTTGTTATTTCTGACTAAATTTTCTGCTTCATTAGTGGCTGCGGCTGTTCTTCCCTTCGAAAACAAAAATTAAATTTAACAACACGATGAAAGCATTTGCAATCGACCACCTTGAGCCTCGGTTATACTTTGCTCTATGCTGTGGGAGCCATTCCGATCCAGCGGTATAATTAATCTTTGTTGTGTGACTTTGTTTCTAATACTTCATACTCGTACAAATTACTACGTTTAAACACGACATTATTGAAGTTTAATCCATAATGTAAAATTTTTAACAAAAAAATAGTCTTGGAATCTTGATGAACATGTTGCTTTTCCTACCATAAGGTCCGTAAATACACGCCCAAGGCAGTGTACAAGGAGCTGGAGGTTGCAAAAGAAGACTATATGTTGTCTAACTTCATAACTCACAAAGAGCAGAAAATACTTCTTCCAAAGATTGTGGAGTCTTTTGCCAAGGACTCCGGCTTGTGCCTTGAAGATCTGGTGGAAACCGTGGAGAATTTAAACCCCGATGGACGAATAAACGACATCCAGCAGTGTCATCATAGAAAGATTTGGAAGAGTGTTGGGTGGATACCTCACAACTTCAACTTCAGCTTTCTTCTGTCCAAAGAATTGGCATGCCAGTCCTTGTCCTGATAATTTTATTTCCAAGTTCTTTGTTATTTTTGCTACAGCTTCAATATGGATGACTCGAGTTCAAAGTCTTCTCGACGAGCGATGAAATTAATCGCATAGCTGCCTTGACTCCGTCTTTCCATTATCAAGGTCAGCCAAGAGTTAAAAGGGCAACTTGTGGAGGGCAAGTTCAATCCATTTTTGTATTCTAGTTTTCTTTGGATTGCAGCTTGGAATGACAGATGAATCATAGCCTTAGTGATTGAGAAGAGATTCGTAAAACAACAATGGCTTACCGAGCAGGCTCACGATATCGAATCACGGTAAAAAGTTGGTGATTTTGGACTATAAATTTGAGCTTGCTTAATTAGTCATAACTATAGTGAAACTAGAATAGCAGGTTTTGATTCAACTATCATCCTGAGATGTGTCTATTGGGATTGGAACAGCTTAAGCATTCAGGTGTTTTAGTATCATGGTTTTTAATCCTCTTTATGTAATGTAGCATTTGGATATGGTTGTTTGGAAATATCAAAATGTTGCATTTTTTAAGACTAGCCTTTGATTTGATAATCCTTACTACTAAGAAATATGTCATATGTTGTTTTTAATTTGAGACAATTGAGGGTAAATATGTTTGGCTTTTCAAATAATAAATCAATTTGTTATTTTGTTATATAATTTACAAAGGTGATTTAATTCAAAGTATATTTATCCTTTTATTGTTTAATTCTATAATTTTAAGAGGGTTTTTTTAAGGTTCAATTATTTATTGAACGGAAAAAAAGTTAAAAAAACTAACAAATTCATTAAAAATAATCAAATAGTTCGATAAATTATTGAACTTGAACTTAAAAAAGCAAAAAATAAACAATCCCCATGAAAAAATAGTTCAATTATTTGTTGAACTATAATTATGCTATTTAAGTAATTTTCAAAAAGCTCTGACATTTTAGTAATTAGTATGCGTATTTATGCTATTTGAGACAAATTCTATTTTTTTTAAGTTATTACACTATTAAAAACGGTATATTTAAAATGGTGTTTTTCAAAGTGCTGATCAAATATTTAGGTTAAAAGCATCTTATAATTTTGTTAAAAATACACAAAAAAACTTAGCTTTGGCCGACGAATTAATGCGGTGAAATTATAAATTTCGCCTGCATTACCTAATAGAATGAATTTTTTATTTGTTATTTTTAAATAAAGCAATGTCGGCGAGCATTATGACTTAAGAGCTATGCCGGCGAAATTCGTCGGCATTGCCTAATAAGAAGGTTTTTTTTTTATTTTTTTTTATTTTTTTTAAAGCAACTTAAAATAAGAGGGACTCGCACGTCCCCAGGGATTGAATCCCCAATCGGTAGGCGGCTTCATTTCCTCCTTCATCTTCTCTTCTTTCTCTTCCTTGTTCTCTCTTCCCCCACCAGCCGACAACCCCATTTCGGCGATTCAAGCTGAGTTTTCAAAAAAAAATTGGTCATTTCATGACTCTAACTTATATAATATTACTATTTTTGGGTTTAGGTTCCATGATTTTAGATTTTTTAGCCTAAGTCTATAGTTTTTATATATTAGGGTTTGAAAAAAAAAATTATGGCTTCTAATTTATGTTTATAATTCTTTATTTAAAGGATGATGTTAGGTAGAAAATAAGTATTTTGATGTGTGTTTAGGGTTTAATTTATTAAATAGAGTGTTTGTTTGATTAAAATTTTTTGGACATTTATGATTCAATGTTTGATTTGAAGTTTTTTTTTTTTTAATTTGTATAATAATATGTCAATTACAAATTGAGAGTTTTTGTCATGGACTTGTATTTTTTTTAATTGGATCATTAATTCATACTATTTTGTTGTAAGATTTTGACATAGTTTTTTTGAATTTTAGATTTGGCTTTGGTAATTTAATTGAGAATAAAATATATGTACTTTTTATTTCTCCTTTAGGAACCTTTAGAGGGTTTTGCTTATATGACTTTTGAGGGAGTTGCCATGGAATCAAATTAAACAGCCAAAGCCAAGAAAGACGGTATAATTATAAATTTATTTATTATATTTAATATTTCAATTTCTACTTTTATAAGGTCAAATAATATACCATATATATCTGGTTACGACTATTTTCCCAGTAATGTTGTTGAGAATGTATTGATCGCTCATGTGAAATGAGCCCTAATTTGTGTTGCATTGTTTATTAGCGGGGAATTTGTGCAACCACACGCGGTTTGTAATTTACTTGTACTATTCAATTTGATGGACGATGCTTATTTTATTGTTTCTTAATTTTTATTTATAAAATATATAAAATGAAATATATGAAGGGATAATGAGAGGGGATGAAGATTATTTGTTGAACGAGGGGCAATATGGCATGCCGTCACGATAATAGGTTATGATACTAATGTAGAAACAAAACAAAATTTCTGGATTATTCAGAATAGCACTATGACACGATACTTGTACATTTATGCAACTACCGTCATTACCTAACGGGCCAACATGAGTCTCCATTGCCATAGAAAAAACTTAGTAATTATTGACAAATTGTTATATTTGAGATGAAACAGTTTTTTTCTTTATTCTTAACATTTGACAGCACACTATGTCCTAACTGAGAAGAAGACTTATTTTCATTAAAGATGTAAAAGATATTACAGACTAATTATATAGCCATAGTTTGATCACAACTAACTAATAACAACTTGTAACTAATGAAACTGATTCTAAAACTAATTACATTAATTACATAAAAGCCACATAAGATATATATACTTAATATCCTCCCTCAAACTCATGAAACTTGAAAAGAGATCAAGAGTTTGGAACATAAGTAGTCAAATCTGTCTTGAGAAAGGGGCTTTGTAAGAACATCAGCTAGTTGATCGACGGTAGAAACATATTTCAAAGTAATATCTTTTCGCACAACTCGTTCTCGAACGAAATGATAATCAATTTCTATGTGCTTCGTACGAGCATGGAAGACCGGATTCGAGGCAAGAAGAATAGTAGACTTATTATCACACCATAAAATAGGTGGAGATGTGATAAAAACACCCAAGTCTTTCATTAATTGCCGTATCCAAGACATTTCAGCTGTTGTGGATGCAAGGGCTCGGTATTCAGCCTCGGTAGAGGACCTAGATACAGTTGGTTGCTTCTTAGCAGACCATGAAACTGGACTGGAGCCAAGAAAAATGACAAAGCCAGTGTCGAAAAAGGAGAGGAATACATAGAAATTCCAGAGGAACTTGCATGATGTGGACCAGATAGAACTGGATTCGCAATTGGTTGGTCTTGATTTTCAACCATAGCTAGGGTTTGAGAAACAAAGAAAAGGAAATTGCGAAAGAGGAATGAAAATAAGGAAGACAAGTTGAAACAGAAAGGAAAAGAACGAAAGAAAGCGGAAGCAATTTAGGATCGAGAGTCAGACGAGTGTCATTGAGACTTCTGATACCATGAGAAGAAGACTTATTTTCATTAAAGATGTAAAAGATATTACAGACTAATTATATAGCCATAGTTTGATCACAACTAACTAATAACAACTTGTAACTAATGAAACTGATTCTAAAACTAATTACATTAATTACATAAAAGCCACATAAGATATATATACTTAATACTAACCTGTTCCTAACCGTTTGCCCCGATTGGTTTATTTTTTTATTATGTTTCATACATTTTATTTAATGTTTATTTTAGTTTTAAGTTAGGTTTAATTTTAATTTGTGTCCTAACCCCGTCCTAACTGTAGCCACCCATTGGTCGGTTTTTTATTTCGTTTCTTACGTTTTATTTAACTAGACTTTTTCTACATGCGTTGCACATGTTCTTCATTTTATTATTTTAAAAATTAAAAATTTATTATTAGATTTATATAAAATTTTAATAACAATATAGTTTACTAATGATCTATCAATAATATCTCAATTCTCACTTGCAAAGATATACATTTTTCTTTTATAAATATCATTGATTTTTTTAAATAATAAATAAATTAGGTTACTTGAATCTTTAACTTTTGACAAAATTAAGAAACGAAGTTATTTGAAAAAAAAAAATTAAGCAATTATTCATTTCAATATTTAAATATCAAAACAAAGAATTATTACCTCTTCATCTCTGATAATGACTTTTAGCATGTAAAAAAGATTTATTTACTGAGTTGATATTTCTCAATGGAACAATTATATAATAGTTACTTTAATTTTTCATATTCATTGAGAAGGTTCAAGTTGTGTTATTAGTAAACATTATATTTTACCTGAAATATGTACCAAATAAATAAATTTTAGAAGCATATTCAACTGGGCAGGAATTTAAATTTTATGTAAACTAAAGTACAAAATAGAATTTTCCTTGTATATGTGATCTACATTAAAAAAAATACATTTAAATCTCATAAGCATAATCGTAATGAGGAGCAGTTTAAATTAGTGTAAATTAAAGTTCCAAAATAAGAATGTATCCAGTATGAATTAGGTAATTTGGAAGAAAAAAAATGAAGCCTAGAGTTTGAGCATAAATTAAATCAAATTATTAAATTACAATAAGCATTTATCTTACAAAACATTGGAAGCTCATCTCATCCCATCTCAGAACGGAAAAAATCTTACTGAAAGTTGAGAATTCCTACCTTAGATTTCAACTATTTATAGGTTTAATTTTATAAGTTATGAATTATGAGAATGTGTTTTGTTTTTAAAGTGTATTAATGGCTAAATATTTCTTTAGTTGAGGTTATTGCAAGCCTTTTTTTTGTGCGTTAATGTACGAGAATTTCAATTTTAAAATAAAAGAATTTGGGAAGTTAGGAATTATATGAGAATGTGATTAGTCTCTAATATTGTTTAGGGTTTAGGGTTGTTTTTTTTTTTTTTTTTTTTTTTTTTTGCAAAAGAGGGTTTAGGGTTTAGGTATGCCATATATTAGGTTACGACTATTTTCTCAGAAATGTTGTTGAGAATATGTTGATTGCTCATGCGAAATGGGCACCAATATGTGTTGCATTGTTTATTACCAGTGAATTTGTGCAACTACACGCGGTTTGTAATTTACTTGTTCTATTCAATTTGATGGATGATGCTTATTTTATTATTTCTTAATTTTTATTTATAAAATATAAAATGAAATATATGAAGGGATAACGAGGGAGGATGAAGATTATTTGTTGAACGATAGGGCAATTTGTCATGTTGTCACGATAATAGGTTACATATCAATTTAGAAACAAAACAGAATTTCAAGATTGTTCAGAATAGCACTATGACACGATACCTATACATTTATGCAACTGCCGTCATTGCCCAACATGAGTCTCCATTACCAAAAAAAAACAAAAAATTTAGTATTTGTAGACAAATTAATATATTTGAGATGGATCTTTTTTTTTCTTATAATTAAAAATATACTTACTATTTTTTTCTTTATTCTTAATTTTTGACAGCACACAATGTTATAACTTTGTCCTAACCGTAGCCCCCCTATGTCCTAACCTCGTCCTAACTTAATCCCCGCGTGGTCGATTTTTTACTTCGTTTCCTACATTTTGTTTAATGTTAATTTTAGTTTTATGTTAGATTTAATTTTAATTTAGAATGTAGTTTCTTTTTAGGTTGTGTTTGGAAAATGAAGAATTAATAAAATTCTTGCTTGAACAAGGTGAGAAGATAAATGGATTGGAATTTTATGTGTTTGGGAAAATCTGTTTTGATAACTGATGTTGAAAGTAAAATAATGTGATTTAAGCATGTTTAGGATGAGTTTTAGATGGTTTTTCTATGGGCTTAGGACACGGTGTGCTGTCAGAGGTTAAGAAAAAAGAAAATACTAGTAAGTATGTTTTTAATTAAAAAAAACGGTTCCATCTCAATATAACAATTTGTCTACAAATACTAAGTAATTTTTTTTAGGTAATGGAGACTCTCGTTAGAAATGACGACAATTTTTTCCATGGAAGCCCTGCTTATGATTGAGAAGGAAATGAAATTTGTGCTTTTTGTGCAACATTTGATTGATGATGTTGGTAAGGTTCCAAATGATGAACGTATGTATCATTCTAATGAAAGTAGACTTTGGGAGCTTCTTACAGGAACATGCTTATATGGCTTTAGAGGGTGTAGCTCTAGAATCATATTACATGTTTATTGTCAAAAGAGGCGAACAATCAAAGACAAGATATCTAGTTACGAGTCTCTCAATGAGGATGTTGCTGAGAGTGTCTTGATGACCCATATGAAACAGAGACTAATTTGTGCAAGATTGGTTCTTATTAGGGCATTTATGCAACTATAGAAGGTTTGTAATTTACTTTTACATTTATGCAACTGGCATTATTGTCCAACCGGAGTCTCCATTACCAAAAAAAGAAAAAAAGAAAACTTAGTATCCGTAGACAAATTGTTATATTTGAGATGAAACAATTTTTTTTAATTAAAAACATACTTACTAGTATTTTCTTGATTCTTAAAATATTTGATTTACTTATTCTTGTTAATGTGTGCTCTTTACTTCTTGATTTCCCATTAAAAATATGTTTGCATCATGTGCTAAGTGTTACTTTATAGGCCTCTTTGCACCTTACTATTTGCATAAACTTTTTAAGGTTATTTTCATGCATCGTAAAACATAGATGTTAGGGTTTAGACTACTATATAAGTTTATTCATGTTTAGAGCACTTAACTTTTTTTTACATAATAAAATATCCATAAGCTCAAAAAATGGTAGAGCGCTCAAAATTCAATTGAGTTTTAAGAGATTGGTGGTTCTAGTCCACCCGAATCTATTAGTACAAAATAAATGGAATTGGATAAAAAAAAAGAGCATTAACGGCGAAATTCACCGGCAAAGATAGCTAGGGTTTGAGAAACAAAGAAAAGGAAATTGCGAAAGAGGAATGAAAATAAGGAAGACAAGTTGAAACAGAAAGGAAAAGAACGAAAGAAAGCGGAAGCAATTTAGGATCGAGAGTCAGACGCGTGTCATTGAGACTTCTGATACCATGAGAAGAAGACTTATTTTCATTAAAGATGTAAAAGATATTACAGACTAATTATATAGCCATAGTTTGATCACAACTAACTAATAACAACTTGTAACTAATGAAACTGATTCTAAAACTAATTACATTAATTACATAAAAGCCACATAAGATATATATACTTAATACTAACCTGTTCCTAACCGTTGCCCCCGATTGGTTTATTTTTTTATTATGTTTCATACATTTTATTTAATGTTTATTTTAGTTTTAAGTTAGGTTTAATTTTAATTTGTGTCCTAACCCCGTCCTAACTGTAGCCACCCATTGGTCGGTTTTTTATTTCGTTTCTTACGTTTTATTTAACTAGACTTTTTTCTACATGCGTTGCACATGTTCTTCATTTTATTATTTTAAAAATTAAAAATTTATTATTAGATTTATATAAAATTTTAATAACAATATAGTTTACTAATGATCTATCAATAATATCTCAATTCTCACTTGCAAAGATATACATTTTTCTTTTATAAATATCATTGATTTTTTTAAATAATAAATAAATTAGGTTACTTGAATCTTTAACTTTTGACAAAATTAAGAAACGAAGTTATTTGAAAAAAAAAAATTAAGCAATTATTCATTTCAATATTTAAATATCAAAACAAAGAATTATTACCTCTTCATCTCTCGATAATGACTTTTAGCATGTAAAAAAGATTTATTTATCGAGTTGATATTTCTCAATGGAACAATTATATAATAGTTACTTTAATTTTTCATATTCATTGAGAAGGTTCAAGTTGTGTTATTAGTAAACATTATATTTTACCTGAAATATGTACCAAATAAATAAATTTTAGAAGCATATTCAATCAAGGCGAATTTAAATTTTATGTAAACTAAAGTACAAAATAGAATTTTCCTTGTATATGTGATCTACATTAAAAAAAATACATTTAAATCTCATAAGCATAATCGTAATGAGGAGCAGTTTAAATTAGTGTAAATTAAAGTTCCAAAATAAGAATGTATCCAGTATGAATTAGGTAATTTGGAAGAAAAAAAATGAAGCCTAGAGTTTGAGCATAAATTAAATCAAATTATTAAATTACAATAAGCATTTATCTTACAAAACATTGGAAGCTCATCTCATCCCATCTCAGAACGGAAAAAATCTTACTGAAAGTTGAGAATTCCTACCTTAGATTTCAACTATTTATAGGTTTAATTTTATAAGTTATGAATTATGAGAATGTGTTTTGTTTTAAAGTGTATTAATGGCTAAATATTTCTTTAGTTGAGGTTATTGCAAGCCTTTTTTTTGTGCGTTAATGTACGAGAATTTCAATTTTAAAATAAAAGAATTTGGGAAGTTAGGAATTATATGAGAATGTGATTAGTCTCTAATATTGTTTAGGGTTTAGGGTTTTTTTTTTTTTTTTTTTTTTTTTTTTTTTTGCAAAAGAGGGTTTAGGGTTTAGGTATGCCATATATTAGGTTACGACTATTTTCTCAGAAATGTTGTTGAGAATATGTTGATTGCTCATGCGAAATGGGCACCAATATGTGTTGCATTGTTTATTACCAGTGAATTTGTGCAACTACACGCGGTTTGTAATTTACTTGTTCTATTCAATTTGATGGATGATGCTTATTTTATTATTTCTTAATTTTTATTTATAAAATATAAAATGAAATATATGAAGGGATAACGAGGGAGGATGAAGATTATTTGTTGAACGATAGGGCAATTTGTCATGTTGTCACGATAATAGGTTACATATCAATTTAGAAACAAAACAGAATTTCAAGATTGTTCAGAATAGCACTATGACACGATACCTATACATTTATGCAACTGCCGTCATTGCCCAACATGAGTCTCCATTACCAAAAAAAAACAAAAAATTTAGTATTTGTAGACAAATTAATATATTTGAGATGGATCTTTTTTTTCTTATAATTAAAAATATACTTACTATTTTTTTCTTTATTCTTAATTTTTGACAAGACACAATGTTATAACTTTGTCCTAACCGTAGCCCCCTATGTCCTAACCTCGTCCTAACTTAATCCCCGCGTGGTCGATTTTTTACTTCGTTTCCTACATTTTGTTTAATGTTAATTTTAGTTTTATGTTAGATTTAATTTTAATTTAGAATGTAGTTTCTTTTTAGGTTGTGTTTGGAAAATGAAGAATTAATAAAATTCTTGCTTGAACAAGGTGAGAAGATAAATGGATTGGAATTTTATGTGTTTGGGAAAATCTGTTTTGATAACTGATGTTGAAAGTAAAATAATGTGATTTAAGCATGTTTAGGATGAGTTTTAGATGGTTTTTCTATGGGCTTAGGACACGGTGTCTTCACGAGGTTAAGAAAAAAGAAAATACTAGTAAGTATGTTTTTAATTAAAAAAAACGGTTCCATCTCAATATAACAATTTGTCTACAAATACTAAGTAATTTTTTTTAGGTAATGGAGACTCTCGTTAGAAATGACGACAATTTTTTCCATGGAAGCCCTGCTTATGATTGAGAAGGAAATGAAATTTGTGCTTTTTGTGCAACATTTGATTGATGATGTTGGTAAGGTTCCAAATGATGAACGTATGTATCATTCTAATGAAAGTAGACTTTGGGAGCTTTTACAGGAACATGCTTATATGGCTTTAGAGGGTGTAGCTCTAGAATCATATTACATGTTTATTGTCAAAAGAGGCGAACAATCAAAGACAAGATATCTAGTTACGAGTCTCTCAATGAGGATGTTGCTGAGAGTGTCTTGATGACCCATATGAAACAGAGACTAATTTGTGCAAGATTGGTTCTTATTAGGGCATTTATGCAACTATAGAAGGTTTGTAATTTACTTTTACATTTATGCAACCGGCATTATTGTCCAACCAGGAGTCTCCATTACCAAAAAAAAAAAAAAAGAAAACTTAGTATCCGTAGACAAATTGTTATATTTGAGATGAAACAATTTTTTTTAATTAAAAACATACTTACTAGTATTTTCTTGATTCTTAAAATATTTGATTTACTTATTCTTGTTAATGTGTGCTCTTTACTTCTTGATTTCCCATTAAAAATATGTTTGCATCATGTGCTAAGTGTTACTTTATAGGCCTCTTTGCACCTTACTATTTGCATACACTTTTTAAGGTTATTTTCATGCATCGTAAAACATAGATGTTAGGGTTTAGACTACTATATAAGTTTATTCATGTTTAGAGCACTTAACTTTTTTTTACATAATAAAATATCCATAAGCTCAAAAAATGGTAGAGCGCTCAAAATTCAATTGAGTTTTAAGAGATTGGTGGTTCTAGTCCACCCGAATCTATTAGTACAAAATAAATGGAATTGGATAAAAAAAAAAGAGCATTAACGGCGAAATTCACCAGCAAAGATAGCTAGGGTTTGAGAAACAAAGAAAAGGAAATTGCGAAAGAGGAATGAAAATAAGGAAGACAAGTTGAAACAGAAAGGAAAAGAACGAAAGAAAGCGGAAGCAATTTAGGATCGAGAGTCGACGCGTGTCATTGAGACTTCGATACCATGAGAAGAAGACTTATTTTCATTAAAGATGTAAAAGATATTACGGACTAATTATATAGCCATAGTTTGATCACAACTAACTAATAACAACTTGTAACTAATGAAACTGATTCTAAAACTAATTACATTAATTACATAAAAGCCACATAAGATATATATACTTAATACTAACCTGTTCCTAACCGTTGCCCCCGATTGGTTTATTTTTTTATTATGTTTCATACATTTTATTTAATGTTTATTTTAGTTTTAAGTTAGGTTTAATTTTAATTTGTGTCCTAACCCCGTCCTAACTGTAGCCACCCATTGGTCGGTTTTTTATTTCGTTTCTTACGTTTTATTTAACTAGACTTTTTCTACATGCGTTGCACATGTTCTTCATTTTATTATTTTAAAAATTAAAAATTTATTATTAGATTTATATAAAATTTTAATAACAATATAGTTTACTAATGATCTATCAATAATATCTCAATTCTCACTTGCAAAGATATACATTTTTCTTTTATAAATATCATTGATTTTTTTAAATAATAAATAAATTAGGTTACTTGAATCTTTAACTTTTGACAAAATTAAGAAACGAAGTTATTTGAAAAAAAAAAATTAAGCAATTATTCATTTCAATATTTAAATATCAAAACAAAGAATTATTACCTCTTCATCTCTCGATAATGACTTTTAGCATGTAAAAAAGATTTATTTATCGAGTTGATATTTCTCAATGGAACAATTATATAATAGTTACTTTAATTTTTCATATTCATTGAGAAGGTTCAAGTTGTGTTATTAGTAAACATTATATTTTACCTGAAATATGTACCAAATAAATAAATTTTAGAAGCATATTCAACTGGGCAGGAATTTAAATTTTATGTAAACTAAAGTACAAAATAGAATTTTCCTTGTATATGTGATCTACATTAAAAAAAATACATTTAAATCTCATAAGCATAATCGTAATGAGGAGCAGTTTAAATTAGTGTAAATTAAAGTTCCAAAATAAGAATGTATCCGGTATGAATTAGGTAATTTGGAAGAAAAAAAATGAAGCCTAGAGTTTGAGCATAAATTAAATCAAATTATTAAATTACAATAAGCATTTATCTTACAAAACATTGGAAGCTCATCTCATCCCATCTCAGAACGGAAAAAATCTTACTGAAAGTTGAGAATTCCTACCTTAGATTTCAACTATTTATAGGTTTAATTTTATAAGTTATGAATTATGAGAATGTGTTTTGTTTTAAAGTGTATTAATGGCTAAATATTTCTTTATAAGTTTATTCATGTTTAGAGCACTTAACTTTTTTTTACATAATAAAATATCCATAAGCTCAAAAAATGGTAGAGCGCTCAAAATTCAATTGAGTTTTAAGAGATTGGTGGTTCTAGTCCACCCGAATCTATTAGTACAAAATAAATGGAATTGGATAAAAAAAAAAGAGCATTAACGGCGAAATTCACCGGCAAAGATAGCATTACCAGCAAATTTCACCGACAAAAGTGGAATAAAAAAATTGCTACTAGGAGAAATGTCGTCGAAATACAAATTGTAAAATTAGGCTTTGCCTGGGAATTTGTAATTTCGCCTGCATAGCCTTTGCCAGTAAGTTTCAAAATTCACCGGTAAAGACTATATCGATAGTGCTTTTACGACGAATATGGCCGGCGAAAATATTTTGTCGGTATAGCCTATATAAGTGAAATTCAGGTCTTTACCAGTGAAAATTTTCGTCGACAAAACTTTTTTTTAGCGAAAGCCTTCAAATTCCTTCTATTATTATTATTAAAACACTTATTATCATCAATTTGATGTGAGAAAAATGTTTTTCTAAGATGCACTTGTTATTTTGGTTAGGATAAAAATATTGATACTTTTAAAAGTTTTTATATAAATCTTATAGATAGTCTATTTTATAGTAAATTATAGATTTGAAACTAACTGTAATACCCAAATTATAATACCTTTTTATTTTTGGTCCCTAAACATGATAATTATAATAATACTCTCACCCCTAATTTCAACTTAATATTTATACTACTATTTACTAGGGCTGTAAGCAAAACCGACAGAACAGGAACGAAACCAGGACCCGAACCGGAACCAGTAGGAACCGAACGGGAACCGGTTCATACTGTTCCGGTTCAGTTTTTACTTTTGGAAACGATAAGCATTCCGGTTCGGTTCCGGTTTCTTTCAAAAAAAACCGGTAAGAAACCAGAACCGAACAAATAAGGGTTTAATTAAAATATATATATATATATATATATATATATATATAGCATGCCCAATTTGTTAGTTTTTTTAATTGATTTTAGGAGTTTGGATCGAATTATTTGATATATTATTATGGATTTGATGATCATATTCATATATCTATGAATTTTAGAATGAATTTTTTGAGTTTCTATTGATTTCATTTGTGATAATTTGATTTTGAGCGAAGTTAGAATTTTATTGTTAAATAATTTTAAGACATTATGTGCTACCTGAACCAACCCAAACAGGTAAAGAACCAGTAATGAACCAATAAAAAGAACCGGTAAGGAACCGGAACCGAACCGGTAGGTTTAGTTTCAATCCGGTTCTAAAGAGAACCGGTTCCGGTTTCTACTTTTCTCATTTCTTCTTACCGATTCGGTTCTTGGCAAGAACCGGTAGGAACCGAACCGGTAAAGCCCTACTATTTACTCCTTTCACTTTTTTTTAATCCAATGAGAGTAATTATTCTCATTATTTTATTTGTTTTCCCTTATAGTTCAAGAAGAGTTTTATATTTGTTCTCTCTTGCACTGAAACATAATGTAGTTTGGAAACTAAAATGATTTTTTTTTAAAGTTTAAGGATAAAAATTAAAAACAGAAAAACAAAATTTAGGGATCAAAATAGTTTTTAAACTATATTAAATTTAATAAGATACTAATAAAAACTTTTATTTTCATGAATTTATTGGTGATAGCATTTAAGAGATGAACCGGGTCACCTCAATTAAGTTGACACAACCTTAACAATAAGCACCCTCATCATCCCAACATATTATTAAAAAGAGCACTGAAATACATAATAGTTCAAGCACATTAGCAAAACTATAAGAAGGAGAAACAATACTTGGACTCAAAGAAGCCAAATAATCAATAATGCGATTACCTTCTAAAAAAATAAGAGTGACTACGAAGTTTATTTGTGGAAGAAAATCCAAACATTAGTTCCAAGCAGAATGTCATTATCATGGAACTAATTAGATCGTGAATGGAGTATGTTATGGGTAGAAAATCATAAGGGTAAAACAACCACGTGTCAAGCATACAACAAGACATGTGAAATAATAAATCTTTTTTGGTCTACACGTGTAAGCCTAGTTACTTGAGCATGTCACGCATGACGCACCCGACCTCCACCACTAGCGGAGAACGTACCATTAAGAGTGGTCCGCAATCGTCTCAATTGTCAAGGACGAAGCTCTGCTGCGCTGCTGCGCTGCTATGCTGCTGCGTTGCTGCGCTGTGCGTATCTACCTCTCATCTCAGAGAAGCGTAGGTGTGAAGCAGTCACCCTACATACCTACACCAATCAAGACCCAACACATGGACCAATCCGTGTGCGACACGTGGCTTGATGATAAATGGCCAAAAGGTAACTAATATTCATTCTTCATTTGCTTGGCACACCAGCTCTGCTCTGCTCTAACTTAAGCATCGGAGGGTGTTAGGCCGACACCACACTGGTACTATTCACTCTTTTGCGCACCTACATAGCAGAACACCTACGCAAGTTACCGCCTACGCGGACTCCGACTCAATACAAATTTATTGTTCGTTGCACACGTGAAAGCAAGAGGGGCATTGACTCGGAGAACGCCGCGCGTTACACTAATTACCGTTTTCACGTAACAAGAGAGTATAACTACAAAATAAACAGAATCACTTTCCAAACTAAGAAGAACTTGATAACTTCTTTTGAATATCTTATCTTTACCACTCATTAATATGCTTAACTTCTCATTTACATCAATTTCCCATCGAAATTAATATTATTCACTTATAATTATAGACCAAATTAACACTAGTGGTAAAATAAAAAGGTTAAATCGTAACTTTTGAATGTACAAGACTAAACTTATATAAATGACAAATTACTCCAATTAAAATGTAACTTTAAAAAATACATGACTATAAAAATATAAAAATCAAACATATAATTAAATCAAATAAAAATTAAAAAATGAATAAAAGTAAAAAAAAAAATCCTAGCAAACGTACAATTAAGAGATGGAAAAATGATAATACTTTATAAATCAAACAATCACTTATACACTAAATAATAATAATAATAATAATAATAAAATCAACAAAATAAATCTTGAGAGAGAGATCCTCATACTCACAGTCAGACTGAATCCCAACAAAGATGCAGCTTCCACATATATATATATATAGCTTTGGCAGGTCTGTTTAAAACCATTTCCTCCATTGACATTGATTTGATATCTCAAACCCCACTTCTTAAAAAAACCCTAATTCCCCATTTTCATTCAATTTTCTCCAAACCCTTCTTGGGGATGGAAGAACAAGGTACTGGTATCATTTTAGCAAGAGCAATAGAGCTAAGATTGAAGATTAGAAACTCTGTTAATACTGCAACAACTAATTCTATCATAAATTCCCATGAAAATCAAGAATTTGATGGCACTGGTTTAAGGAGAACTGAGGCTGATGTGAGTGGGGAAACAGAGGAAGAAGATGAAGCTGCTGTTGCTGTGAGGCTTTTGAACATTTGTGATGCTCTTGAATCTCTTGAGAATCAGCTCTCTTCTTTGCAGGTTTTCTCCCTCTAAATTTTTGGTTTTTAATTGAATTGAATTGGTTTCGTTTTCTTGTTTTGTGTAATTTAATTGGTTTGTTAGAATTTTTTGTGTTCTTATAAATATAGAGATGATTAACCAACCATGGGTTGGCTCATTGGTCTAGGTGCTTTCCTTAGGTCATGGGTTCAAACCATGTGTGGCCACTTCTCTACGAGTTTCCTGGCCAAGCGTTGTCCTGTTGACGTGCGGGCAAGCTGGCCACGGTTAATGTGACTAACATAATCAAGTCAATGTCCACATTATCAAAGTGTTAAGTTATCTAATCGTCGGACTAAAGGGACTAAAAAGCAAGTATTTTGTAAACTATGACAATTTTTGAAACTCCATGACTAAATAAGACTTACTATAAACTAAGCTTTTTTTTTTTAGCTGGAATATTCTACACCTTATACGATTGATATTGAATTGTTGGGTTCTATTGTTTAACAAAGGTTTATAAAGTTTATGAGTAACTCCTCTCATTACCAATTGGTTTTGAGAAGGAAGCTCGTGATTATCAATAAACAGTTATTTCTGGACTGCGATTACTCTTGGTTCCTCTATAGCAGAGTCAATTATAATTTTAAGATACTGAAAAAAGGAAGTGATGAGAGTTTTCCTGTTGTGTCCATGTGGTCTCTTTACTTTTAAAAGTTTCATTTTAGTGATTGTATTTTAGTTAAATCTTACCGATATCTCTATGATGAAGAAATAATGTTAGTTAGACACAAGCAGCAAAGTCCAGCGACGGAAAACCAGACATAATTTTAAAAAAATAATAATAAAGAGCATCATTGTCCCTCAATTTGAACAGCTTATTTCATTTATTTTGTAATGCTACAAATAGTCAGCGCGGTACTAGCTGTCTAACTGATAAGGTTGGTGCTTCAGGCTATGCAACTTGTGGAGTTGTTCAAACCTTCAGCACCCCCTTTCGCTGATTGACACTGCTTTGACTTATACCTTCCAAATATATCAGTATCAGTTTTTTGCCTTTGCCTAGTTATTTATTCTCTGGATTATGTGTCTTGGTATGAGTTTGTTAGGACCCTCGATGGCGTTTTCTTTGGCACCCTCTCTCTGTGGTATCATCATTACGGATGCTGGATTGTAGTCGTTTTGAATTGTGTAGATTCCTCTTGGCTCAATTCAAGCAAATGCAACAAAAGCTCTTAATTTCTTGTTCTCAATTTTGACCTCCCATGTTGCCTCTATATGCTGTGTGTAGTTTTATTAGCACTTTTAACTAGAATCTGAAATTGGAAGACATTGCAGTTGAGAGAGAGAGCAGATTCAGGGTTCGTGTAGATCAATATTTTTTTAGTCGCAGGCAGCATAAACGTTTATAATCTTTTACATAAGCCCTTGCTTCACCCAAGTTCCTGTCATTTTTTATTTTGAGGAAGTTATAGTGTAGGAATCTCATCATTCATCTGACACTGTTACTATGCACATAATGTATATATTTTACATCCTTCAATTGCTGCTGCCGATCAGTCTTACCTGTCCACCATATAATTAAATTTAACAAATTTTTAGTTTTCGTTATTGCGTCATCAAATTTGTGAAGCCGATAGTTGATAGGCTGCTTTGTCATTGACAAAACCTTTTAAAATTTATTAATTCATGGAATCTGTTAATTGCATTGGAAGCATGCATTTGAACCTTCGAATATCTCTTCTTCCTTTCTTTTATCATCTGTTTTGTAGGATCTACAATGTCGGCTAAGGTATGAGAAAGAAGCAGCCCTTTCGGAGATTGAGCACAGTCGCAAGATTCTACTCGATAAACTGAAGGAGTACAAAGGTAAGGATTTGAAAGTGATACAAGAGGCTTCATCTTTTGCTGGGGAGACAGTACAGCTCAACCATGATCTCATGCTTCCTCCATATCCAAGCCACCCTCCAAACTCCCCTTCTCTAGATAATGGCTATTTACTTCACTTCCCTTCGGTACGCAAGTCTGTAAGTAACGGGGTAACGGGTGATGATAGAAATGAAGCTAGGAAGTCGGTCACTGAATCAGAAAGAAAACACTTGACAAACTCAAAGAATAGATTGGGATCTTTCATCGGTGCAGCTGCAAAATCAGTGCTTACCATTGTTGGTTTAGTGTCCATATTGCACTTGTCTGGTTTCGGGACAAAGTTTGGAGGGAAGGTTAGTGCTTTCAAGGTCTTGGGCCTTCTTCAAAAACAGTCTAAAGAGAATGGTTCACATAATGAATGCCCTCCTGGTAAAATCCTTGTCATGGAAGATGGAGAAGCTCGATGCATTGTGAAAAAGAGAATTGAAGTTCCATTTTCTTCACTTGTGTCTAAACCCGATGTAAGCTATGGATGCGGTTAACCATTTGGTTTGGTCCTATGTTTCATGTGATGTGAGGTGTGTTCTCTTCAAAGGTCTTTTATTATGTTATGTTGGGTTTCCTTTAGTAATCAATCTAGTCACTCGACATAAATTTTTACTTGGCCTCGCCTCGTAATATTCCATAAGATAACGAACTGTCTAACTATATGCATATCCTAACACGTAATAAAAGTTTTGGAAAAATTATTGCATGCTCCGTTCATTCTTCAGAAGAGCTGAAACATGTGTTTGGTAAGCACAAGTGAAAACTAAAAGATTGGTGAAGGCATGTAAAACAAGTTTGAAAAGCAACAATTCATTTCTGTCATTGTCGCCGTCGTCAACGTGGATCGTGAAGTAGACATGGATATAGATAAATGACCTAAGATTCGGTCGAGGTTATCTAAAGCCCCTTGAGTTATTTAGAAAACCTCCTAAAGAACAGTAAGTTTAAGAGATGAAACATTTCACACTTTTTCCAGTCATTTCACACTTTTTCCAGTCATTTCCCGACTTTAAATACATAAAACCAACTAATTATTTGAAATATCTCAAAAACAAAGGAATTACTAAGCTAGGAAGTCATGATATTGGGAATTTAATTGATAATTAAATAGATTAAAACTAAATAAATAAATTAATATTTCCTAATTAAAAATGGGGATGGAAGACACCACATTCTCTCTTACTGTGGCCATTATCATCTGATCCCAAGAGCAAATGGGCCATCAGAAATGCCCAAACTAAGGAACCAACTGTTCATTGGAATAGAATCAATTTAAACAAAATAAAATAGAAAATATTTAATATCTAATGTTATGTCTATTAAGCATTTTTAAAGTCAAAATATAAATAGATTGAAATGGACAAACAATAATAGTTAAGCGATAAAATTTAGATATTAGAAATAATCCTACTCCATAAACTAAGAATGGGTATTAACTTGAAGAAACAAGAACAAAATATGTCTGCCTCTTTGCCCGTTTGGGATAATTTTTTGAAGTGTTTTAAAATATTTTTTAATCCAACTTCATAAACTAAGAATGGATATTAACTTGAAGAAACAAGAACAAAATATGTCTTTTTCTTTGCCCGTCTGGGATAATTTTTTGAAGTGTTTTAAAATATTTTTCAATAAAAGAAAGTATTTTTTTCAAAAACACTTTTAAATACCTTTAAAAGTTATCCAAAATAACCCTTAGTCTCATATTAAATGTTTTAAATATACTCCTTTTCCCTTCTCTAATTTTTTAAGAAAAGAAAATACATAGCATGTTAGGTAAGTGTTTTCACTAATACATTTTGAAATAATGATAAATTTTTAGATCTATATTTTCATGATCAAACTTTTTTTCCCCCTAATGAGTGTCTATAAGATCGACTTGATAATAATTTATTCTTTATTTTTTGGGATAATTACAAATTACATCTCTGTAGTATACTTTGCCTGATTTATAAATCTCGTCCATGTGGTTTTAAAATATTTGTAAATACACATATGGTTTGGTAAATTGCAAAACATACCTATCTGTCGGTTAGTTTATCAAAATTTTGGATGTGTGCTTATTTCATTCAAATAATCAGAAAATTTTAATAGATGTGTGCGAATCTTAGATTTTTTCACTTTTTGTTGATAATGACATGTTCTACAAATTGCACTAATTTATTAAAAAAAAAAAAAAAGGGTTATTTTTAATGAACGTGACACACTTAGAATAAACATGTGTTCAAAATTTTTATAAACTAACCAAGAGAGGAGTGTGTTTTGCAATTTACCAAATCACGGGTATTTACAAGGATTTTTTAACCACTGTGCGATTTGTAAATTAGGCAAAATCTCAATAGTGTAATTTGCAATTATCCCTTATTTTTAAAGATTTAACTTATTACCAATAATTTAATCTTTTAGTTTTTCAGTTTTTTAAATGCTTTTGAAAAATAAGTCAAATTTCACACACAATAATCAAATTTTGAAAACAACTTTTTTTTAAAAAAATTTGGTCGGGATAAAATATTTCTAGATTAGCATGTTAGGTAAGTGTTTTCACTAAATATATTTTGAAATAATGATAAATGTTTAGATAAATATTTTCACAATCAAGCCTTGTTTTTCCCTAATGAGTGTATAAGATCGGCTTGATAATAATTTATTCTTTATTTTTTGGGATAATTACAAATTACACCTCTATACTTTGTCCTATATATAAATCGCACCCATGTGGTTTTAAAATACTTGTAAATACATATGTGGTTTGGTAAATTACAAAACATACCTCTCTGTCGGTTAGCTTATCAAAATTTTGGATATGTGCTTATTTCATTCAGATAATTAGAAAATTTTAATTGATGTGTACGAATCTTAGATTTTTCATTTTGTTGATAATGACATGTTCTACAATTGCACTAATTTATTACAAAAATGGTTATTTTTAATGAATGTGACACTTAGAATAGGCATGTGTTCGAAATTTTTATAAACTAACCAAAAGAGGGGTGTATTATACAATGTACCAAATCATAGTGGTATTTACAAGGATTTTTTAACCACTTTGGTGCGATTTGCAAATCAGGTAAAACCACATTGTTGTAATTTATAATTATCCCTTATTTTTAAAAATTAAACTTATTACCAATAATTTAATCTTTTCGTTTTTCATTTTTTTAAAATGCTTTTGAAATATAAGTCAAATTTCATACACAAAAATCAAATTTTGAAAACAGCTTTTATTTTTTTTTAAATTTGGTTGGGATAAAATATTTCTAAATTAGCATGTTAGGTAAGTGCTTTCACTAACTATATTTCGAAATGATGATAAATTTTTAGATATATATTTTCACAATCAAGCATTGTTTTTCCCCTAATGAGTGTCTATAAGATCGGATTGATAATAATTTATTCTTTATTTTTTTGGGATATAATTACAAATTACCTCTGTACTTTGCCTCATTTATAAATCGCACCCATGTGGTTTTAAAATACTTGTAAATACTCATGTGGTTTGGTAAATTACAAAACATACATCTCTGTTAGTTAGTTTATCGAAATTTTGGGCGTGAGCTTAATTCATTCAAATAATCAGAAAGTGTTAATAGATGTGTGAGAGTCTTAGATTTTTCACTTTGTTGATAATTACATGTTCTACAAATTGCACTAATTTATTAAAAAAAATGGTTATTTTTAATGAACATGACACGCTTAGAATAACCATGTGTTTGAAATTTTTATAAACTAATCAAAAGAGGGGTGTGTTTTGCAATTTACCAAATCACATGGGTATTTGCAAGATTTTTAACCACTTTAGTGCAATTTTCAAATCAAGAAAAACCACAATGGTGTAATTTGCAATTATCCCTTACTTTTAAAAATTAAACTTATTATCAATAATTTAATCTTTTCGTTTTTCATTTTTTAAAAATGCTTTTGAAATATAAGTCAAATTTCATACACAATAATCAAATTTTGAAAACTTACTTTTTTTTTAATTTGGTTGGGATAAAATATTTCTAAATTAGTTAAGTAAATAATTTAAAAGATATTTGACACACAAGAAAGGAAATTTATCATTGTAATCTACCTCTATAATTGCCCCCTGTGAATAATCCCTTTGGAAAGTTTATCACCTTAAAATATCTTAAAAGGGAAAAAGAAAATATATGAACACAACACACAAGCATAACCATAGCCCATGGTTTTACTTTACTATGTTGAGATATTATATGTTTAAATTTACCTTTACCCATTAGTTTAAGCTTTTGGGTATAGTGGGTGATATAATTTTCGTGCAAAGAAGATCCAGATTATTTTTTAAATATTCTTTAGAATCAAAATCTCAATAATTAAACATAATATATTTAAAATAATACATATAAACAAAACATTAGTTGGCCCAGTGGTCATAGGAATCATAGGTTCAAACCACGTGTAGCCACCACCTCTATGTATTATCTTATAAATTTCTCGACACTAAGTACTATATGATCATGTAGCTATCTCATGAGATTAATCGAGATACACGTAAGCTGGTTTAAACTATATGTATAATGTTTTAGTAAATACCTGAAAAATGAAGTAGTTGAGATTTGAAATTCAAGCTGCAGTTTGATTTTCTCGGCTTCTTTCCCGGCTCTGGTTCCGATCAATTTGAGGGCACTGAGAAAGCAAAGAAGTAGAAGAAATTTTGACCAAAAAAAAAAAGAAGAAGATGAAGAAGGAAAGAAAAGAAAATGGCCCATGCAGGTTTCGAACCTGCGACCTTCGCGTTATTAGCACGACGCTCTAACCAACTGAGCTAATAGGCCAATTATTCACAATGTCAATTTGTTTTTATCTTAATACAAAAACAGCTTAATTCTCTTAACCTTCGTTGATAAATATTATTTTTACTTAATATTTTCCCTTTTCATCATACATTTTAAAAAACATCATTTCATAGATTTGATGCTTTACATTATATTTGATATAAAAAACTGAGGTAATATTTAAAAGTTTCCATCGTTAGCTAGGAACTTCTACCACTCAAAAGCACAAATGTATTCATAACTACAAATGATATTGAATTAAGTAATTAGAATCGTCTTCTCCCATGAAAAATTTTATGTATAAAATTTCAAGATGCTAGGTTGGATTGGAACTTACCTTAAACAAATTGTGTTCACGTGTTTAATAAACATAAATTACACTAAAAAAAACTCCAAAATTATTTGATCACATCAAACAAATTAAACGTATTGCACACTTGTTTTCAATATCATATATGATTTTAAAAAATATATATCTCATATAAAATATTTCTTCATACTAATTACTGAAATATCCTATTTTGAAAAAAAAATATCCACAAAGTAATTCAATAATTTATTGAGTCATTTTTTCATTATTATTTTTAATAAGTTTTAATAGTTCAATAAATTACTATCAACAATTTATTAAAATATTTTAATTTTTCATTATTATTTTTAATAAATTTATTCAATTTTATTTTTATCTTTTTAGTTCAATAAATTATTGAATTATAATTTATTGATCTGCTATTTAGATATTTTTAAAAAGTTGTGACGTAAAATATAATATTTTAGCTGTAAAGGGTAAAAATCGTCCGCCCATGGGCTGTACAAGCGGGATCAATTCGAAAGGGATCGGACCTGGTAGTATCCGCACAAGGATAAGCCAATTGAGAATGGGCCCATAACAGGCCCAATAAAGCGTAGTTCTTACTAGCAAGGACAAGCAAGCCCACGACTCAGGGAGTATATAAGAGCTGCTAGCATATCAAACAAAGGAGGTACACACACTATTCTAGACCTAAAATTCTTGGGTGGCTAGTTACTCTCACCTAACTTGATCGCGAAGGGTTCTTGGCCTGCACCACCGGCCCCCTTCTGACTGTCTTTCTTCTAAGTGTTTCAGGTAGCTCTGCCGCAAATAAATGACACGTGACGCGACGTGTTCAATCGTGTGTAAGAAGACCCCAACGAGAAATATCCCACACGGTTTGGCGCCCACCGTGGGGCTCATCCATCAAGCAGTTTCTGATAAACTATTGATACCCACGAGGAAACTCCACAAACCCAGGCGATGTCCAGCCTACTGGTCACGATACTAGCGAGCTGGAGAAGGTGAAGCTTCTGAGAACCTTCAAAACGAAGACGAGGCGGAGTTGAAGACATAATATCCACTGAAAATCTGGAAAAGGCCCTGAAAATCGGGAAAAGACCCGAGACTCAACCGGCGATGAGGGAGGCCCATCCAGGCCTAACGTCGGCGACGAGATTCCAAAAAAGTTTTGAGCCAGGCGACAGCGCCGGAAGGCCACCATCACTGAGAAAGGAAAAAATGTCTCGCTGAAAGCTACCAATCTGAAGAATAGGGGAAAATGAGAGAGCGGGCTCGAGAAGGTGAAGTTCCTTAGAACCTTCAAAATGATGATGAGGTGGAACTGGAGATGAGATACCCCCAGTAAATCGTAAAAAGGCCTGAGACCCAACCAGTGATGACGGAGGCCCATCCAGGCCCAACGTCAATGATGAGACTCCGAAAAAGTCTTGAGCCACGCGGTAGCGCCGGAAGGCCACCACCGCTGAGAAAGGGAAAAAAGGTAAAGCTAACGGCTTGACGAAGGGGGGGAAAACGTCTTGCTATTTGACTCATCCTCTGAGAAACCCAGCCCAAGTAGGCGAGGTTTCACTATGAACGAGGTCGAACGAAAGGAAAAAACAAACTCTTGTGACCCACATTGTCAGTAGAGTGTTGGTCTATCAGGGCCTCTCTATTAACATCTGCACATGTTCGCCTTCCGGAGCATGAGGCTGAAGGAGTCCGATCCGACGCCGAATACCCAAGAATTGATTGAGCTCAACAAGACTCTGCTGGAGGAGGTGAAAAAGGCCCAAACCCTATTCGATCTAGGAGTTGGAGATGAGTTTATCCCTAATAAGTCGAGAAAAGACCCGAGACCCAACCGGCGATGAGGGAGGCCTATCCAGGCCAAAAGCCAGCGGAGAGACCCTAAAGAGGTCACACGCCAAACGACAACACCGGAAGGCCACCACCGCCGAGAAAGGGAAAAATGTCTCCCCGTCCAGGAATGATTTAAAATCCAAATTGACGGCTCGACAATGAGGGGAAGACGTCTGGCATCACAATTCATCGTCCAAAAACCATAATCCACCCAGAAAAAGGAGAACAATCGAGAGCAAAGTCGGAGGACATGACCTGGACTTTGTACGTAGACGGATCGTCAAACTCTAAAGGATCAGCGGTCGGACTCGTCTTGTCTACCCCAAAAGGCTATTTAATTGAACAGTCAACCCGCTTTGGGTTTGCCACTTTAAACAATGAAGCCGAATACAAAGCGTTGATAGCTGGTCTACATATAGCGAAAGAACTAGGGGTAAGACAACTGAGGATAAGAAGTGACTCGAACCAAATCAAGGGAAACTTCGAGGCTAAAGATCTCGAAATGATGAGGTACCTAAAAAAGGTTCAGACGTTCCTACCCGAAGAGAAAGATCTTGAGGAAGCAAATCCCCCGGATGGAAAACAGCCACATGGATGCTTTGGCTAATCTAGAGTCGTGTGTCACAAGAGAATGATCTCAGTCACGTACTTGCCTGAGCCCAACATCAATGTCGACTCAGACAAGTGGAGGGAAGCAGATGGGATCCAAGAAACTATGTCAGTACGTGACTAGACTATCGACGAGTCAGATTGGCAAACACCTATCATCGGCTATTTGCAGAACGATTTCATCCTTAATGAGAAGTTCGAAGCCCGCAAAATGAGGCCAACACGATGCTCACTCATACAGGGAGATCTGTACAGGAGGTCCTTCAATGGATCGTATCTGAAATGCCTGGGAAAACTGGAAAGCTCATATGTCCTAAGGAACCGCATCTTAGACATTGCGAAAACCCGGTCCATTCTAAAACCAGTCTAGGCAGGTCAAAAGTCAACATCTCGATTGTCCCGTGAAGACACGAGAACGAAAAAGAGGTCAGAATCCCCTATAGTCCAAAACTCTCCCAATGGACTCGCTTCATTTGAAACATTTGGTTCAAGGGACCCCAACAGGGCCAAACCGTCATCTGGATGTCCAAGTCCCTGTTATTAGTTTTAGGACACCATCAAACCTGACTGGAACGGGGAAACCCTCTTTACCAAATATCATGAGGGCGTCTGAAGCCGATAAAGGAGGAGAAACGAGAGGTTGATTTGGATGACTTCTGGCGGTTGGAGGATCCTCACAGGCATTGAGGACCATATCCACTCGACCCAGATGGACCCGAACCAACCATACAGGCATTGAAGATCACACCAAGACAAAGGGCGACAAAAATTGCTTAACAGATGTCAAACGTGAAACGAAAGGGTTTTCCAGTGAGAAAACACCATTGAAGTTCAAGATATCTGGGAAAAGCAACAAGAACGGTTCCAATGAACCCTAAACAGAGAGGAGGCCTGAGCGAAATCGAAACATCTCTACTATTTGAAGAGAAAATCTCAACCTGCAATAGTCTTTAACTCAGCAGCGTGGGTTAGGCGATGAAGTTGAAACACTGAAGGTTGAATTAGAAAGCACCAAGAACATCTAGTGGGTGCTTGATGAAGAGCTAGATCGCCTTCAAAAGGAGAACACACTATGAAACAGGAATGGGAAACCCTCAGGCACCTGGAAACTTCTGATCCCAGAGAGCGCTTCCATACGGCAATGAATCACTTAGCGATTGCTAACATCCCCCTGGACAAATACATGGAGGAGAATGATTCCTTAAAAAAAAACAATTCGTGGTGGCGAAATGCAAAAGAAAACATACTCCAATGGTGATCATCGACAACAATGAAGACTAATGTAAGCAATCCTCCGAATCAAGCCCTCTCCGGAGGCACAAGCCTTGGTCCGTCCAAGAACTTCAAGCCCTCTTTGGAAGCACCAGCCTTGGTTTGCCCAAGCACCTCAAGTTCTCTCCGGAGGCACCATCCTTGGTTCGTCCAAGCACTTCAAGCCCTCTTCGGGGGCACCACCATCCTTGGTCCGTCCAAGCACCTCAGGCCCTCTCTGGAGGCACCACAAGCCTTGGTTCGTCCAAGCAACTCAAGCCCTCTCCGGAGGAACAAGCCTTGGTCCGTCCAAACACCTCAAGCCCTCTCTGGAGGCACCAGTCTTGGTCCGTCCAAGCACTTTAAGCCCTCTCCAGAGGCACCACAAGCCTTGGTCAGTCCAAGCACCTCAAGCCCTCTTCGGAGGCACCAGCATTAGTCCGTCCAAGCACTTCAAGCCCTCTCTGGAGGCACCACTAGCCTTGGTCCGTCCAAGCACATTAAGCCCTCTCTGGAGGCACCAACCTTGGTCCGTCCAAGCACTTTAAGCCTTCTCCGGAGGCACCACAAGCCTTGGTCCGTCCAAGCACCTCAAGCCCTCTTCGGAGGCACTAGCCTTGGTCCGTCTAAGCACTTCAAGCCCTCTCCGAAGGCACCATCAGCCTTGGTCTGTCTTCTATGGAGGCACAAGTCTTGGTCCGTCCAAGCTCATCAAGCCCTCTCCGAAGGCACAAGCCTAGGTCTCTCCAAATATATCAAGCCATCTTCCGAGGCACAATCTTTGGTTCGTCCAACTGAACTAAGCTCATTTCCTAGGGGAGGTGAAGAAGTTGACAATTTATTAGGCCTGAAGGGTTGGATGGTTGAAGAATCACGCCTGTCCGCATAAAGGTGTCATGAACCACCGCATGGAGAAACATGATCCCTTAACAATTGCAGTCGATTTCTCGCACTAAAACTTTCAACACAGAAAATAGGGGAAAACTGTAAAAGGTAAAAATCACCGTACAAGCGGGATCAATTCGAAAGGGATCGAACCTGGTAGTATCCGCACAAGGATAAGCCAATTGAGAATGGGCCCAAAAGAGGCCCAATAAAGCGTAGTTCTTACTAGTAAGGCCAAGCAAACCCACGACTCAGGGAGTATACAAGAGCTGCTAGCCCATCAAACAAAGGAGGTACACACTATTCTAAACCTAAAATTCTTGGGCGGCTCTTTACTCTCACCTAACTTGATCGTCGAAGGGTTCTTGGCCAGTACCACCGGCCCCCTTCTGACCTTCTTTCTTCTAAGTGTTTCAGGTAGCTCTGCCGCAAAGAAACGATACGTGACACGACGTGTTCAACCGTATGGAAGAAGACCCCAACGAGAAATATCCAACACATTAGAAATTAATGTTTCATTAATAGAAATAACTGAAACAAAGTTTTAGATTTTTTGGATGTGTGTTCGTTTGTATATTTGTTATTCAATACTTTTTTGCTATACATTTATTATTTAAAAAGTCATTTGTATTTTTTTCAAAGATATTATATTAAATTGAATATGGGGAAACTCGAACATTCGACTTCAGTAGAAGAAAATAAATGTCTAACTAATTAAATTATGCTTAAGTTGGCATTTCTTCAATTGTATTCAGTACAAAGAAAATGTAGAAAACTTTTTAACCTCTTTTTCTCTCGTAATATTATATATATATATATATATATATATATATATATATATATATATTTTGCATCATTACGATGTCAAATCAATTATTACATATTTACAATTATTTTTTTTAACATTATTTTATATTTATTAATTGTACTTTGAGCCAGAGAGAATGAGACAAATTGATGGGACCTTATAAACGTAATTGATGGGATTATCACGTTGTTTAACATTAATTAAGATTTAGGTAAAGTTCCATTTACTAAAATATTCTTTGGAAAAAAAGAAAAGAATAATTTTAATAATTAAAAAAATAACAGGTCACTAGTTATTTAAATATTGGTACATAATTTAACTAATTATTGATGTATTGTTTATTACTATTTGGCACGATAGTATGTCGTGTTATTTAAATATTACAAAAATTAATTTAATATCCTATGAAAGTGCTGATGGTCACTCTCATAAGTTTTAAATTTTTTAATACAAATTGAATGGCCTACCTCTTATAATATTGTATCAAATTATCCTCGATTATTAAATTAATTGAAAGTTCAAATATATAGATAAAAATATAATATATGTATAAGATCTAGAATCTTTATTTATTTGTTCTCTTAAAATTAAGAAAATTTAATTCATTTCATAAGTTATATTTATTTGGAAAGTTAGTCATATTTCTGTAAAAATAACTGAGTAGAAAATTATATATATGATCCTTCTTAATGTTTAAATTAAATATTTGTCCTTCTTTTCTTATTTGTTTCAATTTAGTGAGCTTTAAAAAAAATTATTTTAATGCCTATACATTATTATTTTTATACCTTTAAAAACTTCATTTTAATCCGTATACTTAACCTAAATATTACCAATAGTTCATATCATAGCAAATTACTATTAATTTAAATATAAAAATGAATTAAATTTAGTAATTTTTTTTTAATATCTTTATCTTTACTACTTAAAAAATTAAGTCAAATTTATTAATTTCATATTAACATTAACTTTTTCGTCAATATTAACACTATTTATTAGTGACTATAAATATTATCAATAAGATTTAGTTAAATCACATTGATTAAAATAAAAAATTAAAAGAATCTATACAAATTTGATATAAATTATAAAACATGGAGTATAAAATGAAACTTTTAAATGTATAGTGAACGAATTATTATAAGCGAAAAAGTAGAAGAGCAACCGTATAATTTATCAAAGAGAAAGAGGTAAAAATCACTCATGAACTATGTAGGTTGGGACAAATATCTCATGAACTTTTTTTTTAAAATAAATAATTATATAAGTTGTGATAAATATTCCTCTGAATTATTCTCTTCAATTAAATACCTCCGAAACTATATAGGTTGTGACAAGTATTCCTCAAACTATTTAGATTGTGACACAACTACCCCTCGAACTACTTTTTAAAATAAATACCCTTATATATTATGTATTTAATTTATAATACATTACTATTATTCCATACTCATACATAAGGAGGATACACAAATATCTCGTTTGTAGACATCTCATTTTCATAGAAATTTGGAAACGAACATCCCCTATAGTGAGAAAGAAGATAAAAAGGCACGTGTCGTTTTACATTTTTATGGTCCCAAAAGGTTGATATAATTGAGTGGACAATGGCGCTGGCAAGGCTTCATAAAAAAGATAATTATCACATGCAGAAATTTCGATCTATGTGAATAGCCTGCATGTTTTTTTCATTTACGTAATGTCGTTTTATATAATTAATTTAACCACTAAGAAATTAATTTTTTTTAAATTATAATTTTTTTCGAAATTAATAAGAGTATGCTTGGGAGTTTTTTTTTTTTTTTTAATTATAAATACTTCTTAATAATAAATCACCTTATTATTTAGTTTTAATATTTTATTAGGACTTTTTTTTAATAATTACATTTTAAAGTCAACAAAGATACCTATGAGAAAAGAAATAACCCCATTAATAACCACTTTTAGACCTATCAATTTAAAATATAGTAAAATAAACATTTTCATATCTAAATCTAACCATTATTTATTATGGCAAAATACAAAACACACCCATGTGGTTTGAAAATGAATATTTATACCCTTGTACATTCAAAACTGTGTAAATTAACCTCTTCCCGTTACACATTTGATTTTCTTTTAGTCATAAATTTTTCGTTTGAACTCCGATTTGAATGATTCAAGATGTTTTGGAATCCTTGTTTCGAGCTCTACATTATAGTCACTTAAAAACTTAGAAATCATTAGTATATAAAAAGAGTTATCATCATCAATATATTATATTGAGTTGAAGTCGTAAACAATTTTATATACTGATAATTTATAATTTTTGTGACTACAACGTAGAGTTCAAAACGAGGATTTCAAAACATCTTGAATCATTCAAATCGGAGTTCAAACGAAAAAGTTATAACTAAAATAAAATCAAATGTGTAGCAGGAAGGGGTCATTTTGCATAATTTTGAAAGTATATAAATATTCATTTCACAGAGTGTGTTTTGCATTTGACCAAAATCACATGGGTGTGTTTTATATTTTGCCCTATTTATTATTATGATATAATATTTATAAATATATCATCGCATAAAACTATTTGTAAATATAACACTTTTTACTATGTTAGTATTGGTTAATGTGTGGATCAGTAATTCACTTTTTCTACAAATATGTAGTTCAATGTTAATTAGTGATTATCGAACTCAAGATTTACAATATTTACACTTATTTCTAAACTATGATATTTTTATAAATCACAAGAAAATTTATTATATTTATAATTACACCACTAAAAAAACAGCCATCACTCATCAAACATTATCCACGGACCACACCGACCTCCTTTAAAATGGTCAAGGCGTTATTTTCATTTTTTTTTCAGTAGTTTGCAGGACGTCCTTGTATGTGTGTTCTGTTCACGTTATGATAGATACAATGCTACAATTCAATTCTGTTCGATTCGGTTCGGTTCGGTTTAACTTTAACACCAAATCAGAAGTCAGAACCAAAAGTCGATTTTGTTTATGGTTTTATTGTAATTCAATTGCTGAATTCAGTTTTTAAGTCACACTAATTTCAGATTTCTGCACCCCTAAAATTCGAAACAAAAAAATTGTCCCCTAAATCACAAATAAAAATGAGTTTTTATCACTCGTTACATTTCCAAAAAAAAAAAACTCATAAACAATAACAATGATTTTTATTCCACCATTTTAAAATTTATTTGACGAAACAAAAATTAAAAATATTAGATAAATGGGTGAAAAATCAAACTAGCCACTTTTGAGGGGTCATTTAATAAAATAACCACATTTTTTAAAAGTGATTGAATTAGCCACTTTTTACTATTCAAATTTTAAATATACCAAAAATGCCTTTTTCCGTATATCAAGTATATTCTGACACGTCTGACACTTCCGTATATGACGTATATCTGACATTTCTGACATTTTTTCTTTCCCAATACTTTCTTTCCCAATGCATTTTTTCTTCTCTAATTTTCGTATATTTAGTATATCGTGTAGAGTTTTTATTGCATTTGATATTTTTTTGTACATTTTCAATATTTTTAAGTAAATGCTTTATTTCGATTTTGAATTATTGTATTTTGTATGTTTTGTACATATTTTCATTTTAATTCATTTATGTATATTGTTTTTAGTATATTGGGTATATCGTTATCTCAGGTAAAATGTTTGTGTCTTCTAGTATATTGAGTATATCGTTCTCCGATTTTGTAAGTGCATTTGAAAATAACATGGGTATATAAATATACGTATATACATGTCATTTAACCTGCAAATAAAAACAAAAGAGTGTTAATACATAATACTTAATGTGCAAAATAAATAACCAATATATATTACGTATATTACATAGTGTACGGATAGTAAAAAATATAAAAGAAGAAGGAAAAACAGAACAAATGATGGGAATGCGTTGACCATTTCCTCAGTTTGTATATCACGTATATTACAACACTTATGTATATTACCTATATTATAAAATATATATTTAGAAAACAAACAGTCGTATATTACATATATTGCAGATAATACATTACGGATATGTGCAAAATAAACAACCAGTGTGTATTACGTATATTACATAGTGTACGGATAGTAAAAAAATATAAAAGAAGAAGAAAAAACAGAACAAATGATGAGAATGTGTTAACCATTTCCTCAGTTTGTATATCACGTATATTACAACACTTATGTACATTACGTATATTATAGAATATATATTTAGAAAACAAACAATCGTATATTATATATATTGCAAATAATACATTACGAATATTATATTACGTATATTATGGATTGATTAAGCAAAAGCGGAACAAACGATAGACAAAATATGTATATTACGTATATTGTAAAAACAATGTATATTACAGATCGTACATTCACGAATATTACAAGCATATAACAAAGAATGTAAAATCGTATATTACATGACGTATATTACGACAAACAAAATAAAAAGCAGACGAGAGACAAAATATGTATATTACGTATATTGCAAAAAAAGGTATATCGCATATATTACATATATAGCGAAAAACAAGATGTCGAGAAATTATGTATACTACATAAAACAACAAAATACGTAAATCAAACTAAAACACTTAAAAAATAATAATACCTTTCGTCAATCTATGCTATTTTTGGTTTAGATCTTCGAGATTCGAAACAAAAACGTGAAAAATATTTATGAAAAAGACGAGAATGAGAAGAAATTAAAGAGAGAGATAGTAAATTAAAAAAGTGTAGGAAGTTTGTAAAATAAACATTTGTAGAAGATAAAAATGGTAGATTTTTTAAAAGAAAATAGAAAGAATAAAAGAATCAATGGAGGTTTGGGAGAAAATGATAGGGAATGGATAAAGAAATGAGGGAGAGAATGAAGAAGATATGAGAGAAAAATGAAAAAATGAAAGAAAAAATGAGAGAGGGATAGGGAAAATCTAATATATAGAAGAACATGGAGGGAAATTTTATTTGTAATATTAATGAAAAAGTGGAGAGGTATTGAATTTAAAAAAAAAAAAAAAAAAAAAGAGGTGGATTCGTGGAAGGAGAGAGGAAAAAAAGAAAAAAGAAAAAAAGAAAAAGAAAGTGATGTGACATGAAGAGAGAGGAGAGGAGAGGAGAGAGAAGAAAGGGATTGATTTGATGTCAAGGGGTATTTTTATATTTGTACAAATTTATGTGGCTATTTACTAACAAATTTAAAATTGTGGCTATTAAGAAAAATAAGAGTTAAAAAAGTACCATTTTAACAATTGTTCCTAGATAAAGGTTTATCATCAATTTTTCTTCCATCATTTTAAGATTGAGAAAAAAAAAGAAAATGAAATACAATATATATTATATTGCTTTGTTATCCATATTATTATTAATTTTTAGGAAAGGACTTGTTCTTTAAAGAGAAGGAAGGCAGCCATTATTTAAACCAGCAACAAAGTTTTGTTCTTAAAAAAGGTAAATCTAAAAATCAATCAATACAGTACATCCACTCATTTAAACGAAAAAAAATAAATAATTAGATAAACAGCAACAACATTTGTTTTTATTCAATTATTTCAAAATTTAATTAACAAAACAAAAATTAAAAAACATTATGATACAGCCACGTGAAGCAAGCCCACAAGTTTGACAACTTTATTAAAAAAAAAAAACAACAGTATCGAGAAATTATTCAATATGACCATCATGACACCCGGTGAAATCAAGTTTTACCACTCGCTTTAGTCAACGATGTAAACTTAACCGACGAACCCAACGGTAAACGACCGACCTCGACCGTAAACGTGTCATACCGTAAAAAGAATTCCACGAGAATTACCCTAGCCAGCAGCTCCACCAGATTCTTCCCAGGACACTGCTTATCTTCCGGCGTCGGATCCTCTGTTTCCCGACCATTTGACCAATACACATACTTCAAAAGCTTCTCCCCTTCTTCTCCGACAAATCGATCTCCGACAAATTCCTCAGCTTTCTCAAAAATCTTAGGATCCTTTGTCGCAAATGGCTGATACCCAAAAATCGTCTCCCCTTTCTTGATCTTGTAAGATCCGTCATGGCTATGGATTATCAAATCTTCTTTGGCTTTAGCGTATTGGAAGGGAACGGGTGGATCGATTCTGAGAACTTCGAAAACGACGGATTTCAAAAGGGTCATTTTGTTGAGAGCTGTGAAAGTTAACCCGTTTTCTTCTTTCACGACGGATCTGATTTCGTCGGAGAGTTTCCGGTGGAGGGATTCGCCGGCGGTTCCGACCCATTTGAGTAAACTGGGGAATAAGACTTTCATTCCACCGTATGCGTTGAATCCGGCGAGGAAAACCAGGTTGTGACATGCTTTTTCTCGGTCTATTCCTTGTCGTTCTGCTTCGTCCAGAAATGTAGTTGCTGATGCATTAAATGCATTGTAGAGTTTCCTGTCATTCAATTCATTCATAGCATAATTATGAATGTTACCCATTTTTTGGGGTAATTTAACAGGCAACAAAGCATACTGTCTAATCGACGTTTGTTTCCCAGTTTTGAAACCCAGTATCAAAAGTTTCTTAAAGTTTGCTTAACAAATTCATTCATTTTCACACCGTTAAAAACTCAATCCTAACTGACTAATCAAACAAACCCTAATAAAGTTTATAAATGTTTATTACTAATTGGTTTTTAAATTGAATTCAACCTATAGTTTCATAAACCTAACAAACTCAAACAAACATATAAACTAAAAAAGATCAGGTTTAAAAATGGTAAATCAGTTGGGTTAAAGTATATTTAAAGATCTCATATCCAACAAATAAAGTTTAAGTTTATGAATGTCAATTTTTTAGAAAAAAAATATTACCTCAAAACACAGATCTAATAATTTTGAGATTATGGTTCTTCCATTATAATTATTGGATCTGGATACGGCACATGGTAGTATGTGATTTTAAAAACACAGATCTAATAATTTTGAGATTCATGTACTAAACCATGTACATGAAAACGAGAAACAAGAAACGAGAACGTTAAGAAAAAGTGAAGGATTTAGTACCTATAACCACTTTTGACAAGGAAGAAAGGTAAAGGAATGGTATGAATGATCATATCTTCAAAGCAACTCAACAATTTGGGTAAGCCAAGAGAAGCCAAAGGAGCAAGCTGGAAAGTCAACCATTTATCAAACAAACCAGGACCTTCAGATCCCAGTTTGTGATCTGGCTTCCCATCAGTTAAAAAACTGAAAATAAAATCAAAACCCAAACTATCACTTATAGGGTTAAAATCAGCAACTTTTTTGTCAGCCAATTTATCTTCAAGCTTGATAAACATCTCCGATAAAGAGCTCCGAAAAACAGGGATAAACTTATCGTGACGAGAAGCGAGAAAGGAGAGGAAGAACTTCTTGAGAGAAGTGTGTTCAGGCTCTGATGGATCAAGATAAGCACAAGTACGTATGTCACCGGTGAATGACAAAGAAGGCATGTAAGTACCGTCGAGAATGTTGCGTTTTTCGACCTTTTTCGTGTCGAAAAGAATCGGAAAACTTACGGCATCGAGGAGGACGACGACTCTAGAGTCGGATGAAATGAAAGGACCGGGAGGCATGTTAGCTCGGAAAACAGTGGAATTATATTTTTTGATGCGGCTATGGAAGAATTCATCTTGACCTTGGATGTAAAAGTAATCGTAACGATCTTTTATCGGTCCGAAGATGGAGAAGCCATAGCTTCCCGGAATTGGCTTGAGAGGAGGATTAGAGGAAGAAGAAGAGGAAGTCATTTTTATCTTCTTTTTTTTTGTGTGGGAAGGAGTTAGTTTTCAAAGAGAGAATGGGAAATGGATTACATATATATATATATATAGAGAATCCCACATCGGAAAGATGTAGGGAACTTACAAGGTTTATAAACTCTAAGGGCCTCTTCTCTCATCACCAATTGGTTTTGAGATGAATGTCCACATTATTAATATGGTATCAGAGCCTAACAAGCCCAAATGGGCATTCGATCCAAAAATGGGATTCGACCCAAGAATGGTGAGCCCAAAAGAGGCACCATCTTGAGGGGGCATGTTGAGAATCCCACATCGGAAGATGAGCCTCTTCTCTCATCACCAATTGGTTTTGAGATGGATGCTCACATTATTAATAATATATATATATATATATATATATATATATATATTTTGAAGGGGGACAGTAAGATTCAAGTTGTGAATAAAGTAATTAAGAAAATGCATGACACGTTGTGAGTAAAAAGGATAAATTATATGGTCAATTTTAAAAGAAATAAATTTCATTTAAGCAATTTGAAGATAAGAACAGCCTGACATTCGGATTTACATGGACCCTTAAGTTGAAGGGAGGGATGAAGACAAACAAAAGAGGTCAGACTCTAGAAATAATGTTATAAAAGACAGAAAATTGTAAATAAGATTTGTGTCATTTTAATCAATTATAAACATATATCTATTGTGTGATAAAAATAAAAAAAAATAAAAAAACATTTTTGTTTTTGGGAGTTTTCACCTTTAAAATAGGCATTTAAGTTAGAGTAAAATATATAAATAGCGACTTTTTATCCTTCATTTTTCCTTATAGCCACATACTTTTATTTTTATTTTTTTCCACCATTAAATGTAAAATGACTAAAATACCCTAATATCAAATCAAAACTCTCTCTCTCCTCTCTTCCCTTCCTTTCCCTTCCATTCTTTTTTTTTTCTTTTTTTTAATTCTAATATCTCTCTCTCTCTTTACTTTTCATATTAAATTTTAAAAAAAATTCTCTCCTATTTTTCCCCCCTTTTTTCTTTTATAAATTAGAATTTCTCTCTCTCCCTCTCATTTATTTCATTTTTCTCTCATTTCTTCTTCCATCTCTCTCATTTCTTCTTCAATCTCTCTCATTCTTTTTATTTGTTTTTCAAAAATCTACATTTTTTTTATCTTTTACAAATGTTAATCTCACAAATTTCCAACACTTTTTTTAATTACTATATCTTTACTTAATTTCTTCTCGATCTCGTTTTTTCATAAATATATTTCAACGTTTTTTGTTCCGAATCTCGAAGATCTAAACCAAAATAAGCATGGATTTGATGAAAGGTAATATACATATTTTGTTTCATCTATGTCTTTTTGTTTTTTTATGTACTATACATAAATTCTTAATTTTTGTTTTCTGTTATACATGTAATGCATGTAATATACGTTTTTTTTGGAATATAAGTAATATACATATTTTGCCTCTCGTCTGTTTCTGTTTGCGTAATGTGTGTACTATTCGTACTATATGTAATATACATATATCTTTTGTGGTCTCTCGTTCTGTTGCTGTGTTTGCTATACAGTATATAATATACGTAATATACTTTTTTTCTGGTCTGTTTAAATATATATCTTTTGTAATACACGTGCTATAGATAACTATGTGTCTTTCTTGATATACAGTCTATATCACACGTAATATATGATATATATGTACTATACACACACATGAGTTCTTCTTGATATACACAACTGTACTACACGTAATATATGATATATACATACTATACACACCTATGAGTTTTTCTTGATGTACACCCACTTTTCTTTTATATTCGTTTTGTAATATACATAATATGTTTGCTATACAGTACGTAATATACGTAATATACTTTTTTTCTGGTCTGTTTAAGTATATATTTTTTTGTAATATATGTTCTAGACATAACTATGTGTTTTTCTTGATATACGGTCTGTACTACACGCAATATACGAAATATTCGTACTATACACACCTATGAGTTTTTCTTAATGCACACCCACTTTCTTTTATGTTCGGTCTATAATATACGTAATATAATATATATTTATTTTTGTTTTGTTTGCATATTAAGTATCTTTTTTGTACATTTAGTATTATTGAATTAACACTCTTTTTGTTTTTCATTTTGCGGTTATATGACATGTATATTACATATAGCACGTACAAATGAAACACTACGGACGCTATACGAACACTATGGACGCTATACGAACTATACCAAAATAATATACTAAAATGAATCTATAAAATTGAATTAAAAATCGAAAATGTAATATGAAATCAAAATGCAAAAATAATAAAAATATAAAACAAATACTAAATACATGAAACAATATGGACGCTATACGAACTATACCAAAATCTGGGAAAGAAAAATATCAAAACTGTCAGGCCGTACCTGCCATACCTGCCATACGAAAAGGGCAAAATAGGTATATTGAAAAATCAAATAGTAAAAGTGGCTAGTATGGATATTTTTAAAAAAATGTGGCTATTTTAATATTTTTGATGCCAAAAGTGGCTATTATGATTTTTCCCCCTTTAAGTTATATTCTCATTTTAAAGGTAACCCGAATTTTCTTTTTATTTCTTTCTAAAATAATAAGAATCAAAAGTTTGAAGATTATTTATCTATGTGAAGAGAGTGGAGAGCATGTTGAAGTTTTGGGAGAAATAAAAAATCTTAAAGTCATACATACTCAAATTGAGAAGAGAGAGATTTTTCAAATGTTTTCCACCACTAACTGCAGCTTTCCGTCGCCGTCGTGAGTGAGGAAGATAGAAGAGATGGTATTGAGAAGATAAGAAAAGAGTTTCAAGGAAGAAAAGAAGAAAATAGTTTTTTAGACATTTCATAACAAAATGACTTCATTAGAAGGTCAAAAAACGTTAAAATGAGAATTAATGTCAATAACTCTTCAGTGTCTATTTTGAAAAACCAAAAACATAAATATTTATATATCGTAATTTTAAAATTATAAATTACACCCTCTTAACACAGATAAATTAGTTTACAATTGAATCCATATTTTTTTTTACTCTCTTCTTCTCTCTTCTCTTCTCGTGAGGTTCGTAACCAATGGAAGGAGAAAGAAGAGAGAATAAAAAGAAAAAGAAAAAGAAAAAAATACACACAACTAGAAATTCTGTAAGGATATTAAGGGCTCGTTTGAGATAGTTTTTATAAGAGTTTATAAATATTTTTTTATGTTTATAAAAAATATTGTGGTTATTCAAAAACACTTTTTAAAAAGTATCTCAAACGGATAGTAACAAAGAATCTCAGGGGGTGTTTGGAGTGAGGGGTAGGGTTGGGTGGGGTTGGGTAGGGTGGGGTTGTGAAGTCTGGGTTTAGATAGTCTATGTTTGGATGTGTATGGGGTATGGGTTATGTAGCGCAGAGTTACCATGCTTTATGTTTGGATGTGTAGATGAATAGGGTTAGTATAATATGTGTTTGGATTGTGGGTTTGGGTTTTGAAATAAATAATAGTAATTTTTTATCAAAAAAATTAATATTAGGAAATTAATTATATGAATTTTTTTAATGATAAATTATAAATTTAATCCGTTAATCAAATAAATAGTTCAAGTCTAAAAAATGACAATCCATCATTTTTCATTAACAAAATTTCAATTTAAGAAATTTTTTAATATATATATATATATATATATATATATATTTAAATTAATATTGAACTTATTTATGTTTTAAAAATAAATGAAATATTTTTTTTAAATGTAAGTTAATGAACATTATAAGCATGTATGGAAACAAAATATTTTCATCTAGCGTAGGAGTTTTTGTGCTAAGGAAATCTGATTTGGGTTGTAGTGCTAATGAATTACTGTACAAACCCCCTCCATTTTCCAATATTCTACTGTTCAAACCCCATGAATTACTGTACAAACTCCTTATCCTTAACCCAGGCTTCAATAACCCTCCTACCAAACACAGTTTGGGCTTAGATACTCCACCCCACCCCACCCTACCCTAACCCCCACACCAAACACACCCTCATAGTCTAAGAAAGGATCCCTTCTTGTAATGATAAGGAAAAGCAAAGGAAAAACCACGGCACATTAATGTTGATTCAGATAATATCAGGGAAGGGGCTTAGAGAGGTTCAGAAGTAGCAGCACCACCACCACATTTTAACGGGACCACATCTTCTTGAAAAATATCAACTATTTTCAAATGTGTTTTTTTAACTGTTGAATTATTAGAATCAGATTTATTTGAGTTTTGTTTTGATATGGCAAAATTGTATAATACAATTTTAAAGCTAATTATGATTTTCTTTTGGTTTTATTACATTCATAGCACTGATGTGATATTAGCAATAATATTGTTTTTTTTTAAAAAAAGGTTTGACGAGACGGTCATTGATTGCAGATGCTAATTTAATGATCACCTTATCAACAGTGGAAAAACTGGAAAAAAACAAATCTCATAAAATTTTTTAATAAATAAATAAAAATATCAAACCATTTTTAAAATAAGAATTATGTGTAGTACTTACTCCTTCTATTGAGGTCGTCTCACCTCCCTAATTTAATGTAGTATATATATAAAAAGAATTATATATATATTTTAAATATTTAATATGCAATTTAGAGCTGATTTTTTTTCCTTGTGATAGAAAAGTTATATTGTAATTTTAGACTATTTTTTTTGTCAAAAAAACTGATAAGATGAGCGAAAAAAATTCTGTTACATTTTGTCTAAAAATTAGGGTTTTAAATATCTTCGACATTGTTGATATGTCTCTGAAATAGACGTTCGACTTTTTAGACGGGGATAAATAATATCTTTGACATTATCGACATTTCCATCATACATTCTCCCTCCTTTATTATTTTTTTACGTTTTACTTTAATAATTCTCTCTAATTAATTTATAATTGACTTTTACTTTATTCTCTTTTTAACTTTTTTAAAACTTTTAACTTATTCTCACTCTCTTTCTTAAAGAGTAGTTCAATTTTCAATGATTAATTTGATATATTTATTTAAGTTTTCATTACTTCTATCATTTTTATCCAAATATCCGTTGACATCGATATTTTCATCAATATATCCATAAATTTGAAGTTTGATATTTCCATTGACATCGACTTTTAACTCTTTAGTAAAAATATAATATAATATGAAACGTCCAAAAAAAAGCACGAGACAAATTATATCCATAAATTTGAAGTTTGATATTTCCATTGACATCGACTTTTAACTCTTTAGTAAAAATATAATATAATATGAAACTTCCAAAAAAAAGCACGAGACAAATTACTTTAATTAATTATTTCATTTGAATGGATTCACTTTAATGATAATAATTCACATAGTTAAATAGAAGAGGAAATAGTAGAGAGCATTAGAGATTTTTCCATCATATAATGAACAAAAGAAAACCAGTTTTGCACCTCTGGTCTGGACCTCATTGGTCTTTTCCAAAAAAAAGAAAAAAACGAAGAAAAAAGGGAAATTTAAAACATTGGTCCCCCTGGCCCTATAATAATATGACTTGATCAACGGTCTTTAATTTGGGGCCTTCAAATAATTGAGTAGTTAGATTTTTCCAAGTTCAAATAGTTTCTTAATGAAAATATTTAAGAGAATGTTTTGTTGAGAATTTATATAAAAAAATTAAACAAAAAATATAGTTTTAATGATAATATTTAAGAGAATGTTTGCTAGGAGAAGTTGTTAAGTCTGAGGGTTTATGAAATCCGAGTTTGAATTGTCTGTGTTTAGAAGTGTTGAGGTATGAGTTTGAGAAACTTGTGTTTATATAGCATATATTAAGTAGATGGCTTTCAACATGAGTTTAGCGTTGTTTAAATCATATAAAGAGAGTTTAACAAACCCTCATTTTTACTCTTAAAACCCCATAAAAAAAAACTAAACCCGTGGTAATTAAGTCTACCCAATAAACATGGGTTAGTTAAGCTAATAAACCCAACCCAACTCATCCACCTCTCCTACCAAACACCAATTTTTTTTGTATTGCTAATAGAATAACCCAGTAATATAATTTTTTAAACAAATGTGGAGTAAAAAACATAAGGAATACAATATCATCACTCAGCAAAACACATCTCCATAAAAATGTAATTCCAGTTCCTGTTCTAAAACCATAAATGGACACAGATTTTCACCATGAAGACGATAAAGAAAGTTTTTCATTTGAATGAAGAAGAAAAGTTCAGTAAGAGAAGGAAAAAGCTTTTATAAAGTTCCAATTTACAGACCAATTTCTTCTACAGAGACACCTCCTCATGGTAGTTGATCATTATATAAACCATCTCTAAAAGATGGATAAATCTGGTGGTGGTCCATATACTGTCTTCCAAGAAAATGGAATGAGCCATTTAATGCCTTCACTGCCTGAATAAGATCAAAGGACAGACTTCTTAAGTGTCACCTTAAAAGATTTACACCAAATAAGTCATAAAATTCCAGACAACCCACTCCTCGGTAAGCAATGTTGTAAAAGGAGTAAGAGGGGGGGAAACAAACATAAGATGAATAGGTCGATCTCTCATAAACACGCCGTTGACAAGTTTTTGAAGTAATTAATCAAGAATCGTGGCTGATGCCAGCATATAGTCCGTAAAAGTCTTAAGTTTTCAAAACAGTGACGGGAAAGATAACTCGAGTAATTACCAGAACTGAGACTCAGAAGTTTGCCTGTTGCCTCAGCTAAGTTGAAAGCATCAGGTATGTTGTCTCCTTCAGAACAATAGCATAATAAGCAGGTGACCTTCACACCTTTGGCCTTGACACCATAACAATCAAAAGTGTTACACTGGGGAACATTCCTTAGAGAGACAAAAAAACAAAGTTTTGACGGCTGATGCCTGAAGATAAAGTTCCGATATACCTTCAAAAAAGTGAAAAGTGAGGCAAATGGTAGACTAGGGAGGTAGTCTCCCTCCTCCAGCTCCTCATCAAAAGGTAGGCTATCTTCTTGCACAGCCTCAGCTTCCGTTAAAGTTCTAAGATATTTCCATCGTGTCTGCCCAGGGTCATATTCTGGTAGGCTTTTCCATCCCAGTTGTTCACAGGTGTCATCAGTTCCATCATCATTGGTGCTAGATAGATAATGTATCTGCGAACCGCTGAGATATGCATCCACAGGGTAAATTAACAACTATGTAAAAACAGACATTGGTGCAAAGAAAACGCAACAAGCAAATCATGTCTTGAACTGGATTTTTGATAGGTGTTTTGTTGATTCCTGATCTATAGAAGAATTTATCAAAACAAATTAAAAACGCTTAATTCAGCGATTGACCATCCATCTGAGATGCTTAACAGTCCTCACAAATCAAAGCAAATATGAGAATCATATCCCTCTCCCTCTTCAACAAGGAGGATTTTAAATGTTAATGACATGGTTGAATCAGAGCCTATAATGGCTTATTGTCACTAATGTGATTAGATAAGACTTCTTCAACTAGAAGAGATCCTAAAGAATAAGATTTCAGCTCAAGATAAATAAATAAATAAAGGAAGCATACTATATACCTCGACATATCAATTTGTTGCCACCTTCCAAAATCTAAGCTGGACAGAAGAACAACATGCTTCATCCCACGAGCAACAATAAAGTCGGCCAAGTTCTTTGCAAAGTTTACCATTTTTCCCTGTTCGAATAACCACACGTTGATTCAAATATTCTTCATAACTGACACCACAACAGCAATGAAAAGGAATCAACAAACCAAGGAGTAGTACTCCAGATAACAAGAGAGAAAGAGAGAGGAATAACACTATAGAGGAGAAAGAGGGATAACACTAAAGACTTCAGCTTTCTTTTCTATGTTTTTGGGAGAAGTCTAGATTATGTTGGTGTATGCTAGAATTGCACTTTAAAAGTAAAGTGGCATTTTGAGACAAGATTATCATTTTGTAAATAACTAATACGCAGGAAGATAGCACAAAAATTTGGATTTGTAGCACTGACTCCAGAATAACCCAAACCATGTAGAGCGCATGATCAAGAATAAGAAAGAGAACAATACTAATTCATGAATTCCAAACGACACTATTACATTTTTTTTTTTTGTTAGATGAAAATGCATTATATATTTCCTAATACATATTCAATTAGTGAGAGGAACAATTTTGAAGAATGTACAAATATCACTGAGATATTAAAACTTGCCTTGATCACTGGTGACCTTTGCTGAACAAGGGTCAACGCACTAGATGATGATTCATAAACTGAAAACAAATTTTAGAAAGAAAAAAAGTTAATCTGTAGTCTTTTTTAAAAGGAAAGTTACCAGAAGACTGAGAACAAGTTGACATAGGTAACAAAGGTAGTGTTGAACTTATAAATTCCCATAGCACCCAAACTGAGTGTAAAAATACATTACTGTCGAGCAAGACCAACCTTCAAGAGGGAGAGCGAGTTCTCCATGAGGAAGGGGATCATAAGCGTTGTTACCAATGCAAGGCAGAACAAAAGGATCATCCAAATAACCAATCCTCTCTGCTCCCATTGAGGAAACCATCAGATCTACTGCTAATTGCCCCACATTTCCAATTGACAATGCTGGCTGAATGAATCAAAAAAAAAAAAAATACACAATCTAGTTAAAGAACAATCAAATAGCAACAGGGTTTCAGAGAGTTAGAAAACACAGTGATTAGACAATGATCTCAGCATATCAATTTCATAGATATATCCTAAGAGTATTGTAAATAAAGAGATAATATACAAAGGCTTGCACATGGCTATCGAAATAGGCAATGACTACGAGTAACTACTTGCAGCTGAAAAAATTACATACTTATGAATCAAGAGGCCTTCTAATGTAGTTTTCCTTTGTGTATCTGTCCACTTTTCCAATGAATATACGAGCTTCTTATCCCAAAAAAAAAGGAAAGAGAGAAAGAGAGAATAGGAATTAGATATTTGGTATTCAGCTTAAAATCCCTCTTCTTCCAGTTTGCTTCTAGGAGTAAGGAAAAGGGAGGTGGAAGGGCTTTGGTTAGTGAACCAACGAGCTGCTCTTCAGAGGGAGTTTATCGAACCACAAATTTCTTATAAAGAACTCATTCATGGATAAAATCATAGTAAATTGCATCCAAATTCCAGCAATCCTTGAATGTAACCTTCAGTCAATGAGGCGACCATTCAACACAGAATATACAGCCGCGCTTCTTCTGGAAACTCTACTGCCATTAATGGAACTTTCAAGATTAAGAACCATAATCACATTCAGCAATTATTCTTCCAGACCATGTAACTGATCTGATCAAGTTTGACAGTAAAGGGTTGCGAAACGGAAGGTTCGGATACAAAAGGGATAAATTAATCAGAACAATGAGTAGGATTCATTCCATAATTAATAATTTGAACAAATTTAATTAGTAACAGAAGAAGAAACTTCAGAAATGAATTTTGACCCCTCAATTTGAATTAGCGTCCGGGAACAAAATCAAAGCAACCTAGTTTCTCTTAATAATAAAATGGGGCTTTAACAAATATCACATATTTTTTAGTGTTTCAATCAATGATTACAATACATCAATACTCATCACGTGAAATGATTACCATTAATCACAATCAATCACAGGAAAACTATAAAAGTTACAGAAATCGTTTCCTAGATTAAATAAATTTGATAACAAAAAAAAAACGAAAACGATTTGATAAGTATAAGTTGAGAGAAATCGTGATACGAACCAGAACAAGAGTGGAGCAGTGTTCATGAAGTTTCTTTCCTTCTTCGACGAAAAAATCCATTGTCTTAGAAAAAAAAACACAGAGAAATGAAGTGAGGAAAAAGTTCTGAAATTTTTTAGAATTTCAGGAGAAGAGGTTTTTTCTTGAGGTTGAAGACAAAGAGATGGGTTTTAGATTTGGGCTTAGAATTCCACAATTCTCAGCCCATTATGAGCTCTATACTCACTAATGGGCTCAATTTCAACATTATAATCCTAAACGTACCCTAAAATTAAGAGTCCGTTTTTAGATAGTTTTTTAAGTGTTTAAAAATGGTTTTTTAATCGTTTTTAAAAATACTTTCTTTAATAAAAAAAAACAACATTTTTAAACACTTTTAAAAATTATCTCAAACGGACCTTAAGTGTGATCTTTAAAACTACCATATTAAAAATTTTGTTTATTTTTTACCCTATAATGACAGCTTTTTACAAAGTTTGCAGTAACGTATCACCAGTTATTAGATGTCATTTATTAATTTCGGGGTATTTTTAAATATCTAATTTTATGGGATATTTTTTACAATTTATATTATAAAAACTAAAAAGGATAGTTATGAAAACTATCCATACTTTTGACACACTAAAAATAAAGATGTAATTTGGTTGGAAGCCAATAATTTTTTTAAGGTGACGAAAAATTGTTTCGGATTGTTTTTAATAAACAAATAAGGTAAAGTAGTAAACATTAAAGGAAAAAAAATAATCGAATCTTACATTAAAAAAATTTCCTTTTTTGTAATAAAAACGAGGTAATTACCTTCTCTCCCCCTTCTTAGATCCAAGTTATTAAAATATTAACATAAAAAATACTTACTAGAATTGTGTTAACAGTTGAAATTTTATTTTTTTTAAAAAAAAAACTTGGACATCTATAGGACATGATTTAATTTTTTTTTGACTGAAAGTACAAATGATTGAGACTTTACTGCCCACTTGTTTGATATATGACTTCACAGAGTTTTCAAATTTCAGATATGTCAAATTCATTTTTCTTCTTCTTTTGAATTAGATATACATCAATTCATATTTCATTTGAAATCTATTTCTTCTTTATTAAAATGTGTTTGAGATTTTTTTTTTTTTTATGAGTCAACACTTTTTCAATTAGCATTTTCTTTAAAAAAATGTTAATTAATTTCTTCCTTTAAAATGCTTTTAATTATTTGTCAAGTTTTTTAAAACACATTTTGATATGCATTCAAATATTATGAAAATTTGAAAAAGTATTTTTAGTTAGCAATGATTGGGAAAAAAAAAATCCACACACATTAAAAGGCCATGCTTGCTTTTTTTTTTCCATAATTTTAAAACTTATGTAATTTGTTTCAATAACAATCGTATTAACAATTTATATGTTAATTAATTCTAAACCCATCAAATTATTTACCATTTGTTAATGATTGTCGAGGTTGAATTGATATAGGATTCCAAAAAAGTAAAAACGATTAAAACAATAAACAAATAAAATAGATCTACCACACTCTGGGAAAGGGAATAGACTCTCTACCATCTATGAATGATTCATAATTTTAGTGTAAAACTTACGGATTAAGAACTATTCCTCAATCTTTAATATATAGTAAGTAAATAATAAGAATAAAAACAAAGGAAATTAATTATATTTCTCTTTTCCTTAGTGATTATTCAATGTGACCATTAAAATGTGGTTCTCCAATTAATAATCATTAGATCTATAATATAAATATTATTCCCTTTGCTATTGAAAACATAAATGATTATGGAAGGGGTTATCACATTATAATAGCTTCATTAAATAAATTTTTAATAATAGGTTAAAGGAAGTCTTAAAATATGTAATTATGTTATAAAACTAATGAGCAATAATGCATATTAAAAATAATAAAACTTGAGTAGAATCAGCATCAAACCAAAACTCATGTTAATCAAATTCTTTTAACTTGAATACAACACCCATGGTCAAATCATTACACAATACACAATATAAATAGAAGAAGAAAAAAACACCTCAATTATTCAATGAAACTCTTGGCAAAGCTCAAGAAACTTCATTTTCATTTAATCTTGTGACTGTCCTTTTCTCCTTGACAAAGAGATATGGGATGTTTGAAGATGGAGATTGCTATAGTTGTCTTCTTCTTCTTGGTGGTTAGCCATTTTACAAAACCATTAATTGCACCATAGAAAAGCCAAGTGTCAAGCACTAACAATGGCTACTACCTGCTCAGCCTCTTTAGCAGCTCCCAACTAATGCTTATCAAATCTTCTCCCCTTCTCAACTCCATTCCTTGGTTCATACGTGGCCACGATATTATTCTACGAGTTTCGTTCGTCAAGCGTTATACGATAGTGTGTAACTGTCCAGTAAGATCTGAATCTGTTACTCCTCTTTCTGAATGAGTATAAAATCATATATTTAAAAGTATTGTGTTTTGTACAAAGCGTGTTATAACATATTGCTCATTAACTAATAGATATTTATACTCTATAAACAGAATAACAACAACCTGATTATTCTATCAAATATACATAAACTAACCCGAATACTTACAAATACACATAAATTGACCCGAATACTTACAGATATAAATTAAAAAGAAAAAATTATTATTTTTTGGTTTAAAATCTTTAATATCTTTTTAGTTTTACCCTTGTTTTTTCCAAGTTGGAGAGCAGCACTGAGCCAAGTGTCAAGCATTATATGATAAATTGTTATCATAATTACATTCTTCCATAAAGTTTTGCAGAGAATTCCAGAACTTGTTTTTTTTTCTTGGAGATAGTGAAGTATCAAATAGCTTCCACAAGTGTAAGAAAATGATTTATGAAGCAAAAGGGGTCAATGTTTTGAAACCAGCAATTTGTGGGGTTTGAAACTTTGGAAAGAAAAAAATGGAATCAGAGATTGAAATTTTATTTTACCAACTCTTTTTTAGAAGACTTGTTTTTTAAGGTTTTGATTGTTTTATCCCATGCTATTTTTTTTATGCCTGAGAATGGGAAAGGAGAGAGAAGGAAAATGACAGAAAGAATAATGGAATAATTGTGTTGGTACAAGTTAAAATTAAAGGGGTAAGGTGGATTTTTTCAACCTTGTCGTGTAACACGATAAATAGCTAATTCTAAGCGTAAAAAAATAAAGTTTAATGAGATTGTTGATATTGAAAAGAATTAATCATATTGAAATTCAAATATATATTGTGTATTTGAGAGTGTTTTTCGAAATTCTAAAATCACATTTTGAATTTTTGTTATGTTCGTTATAAATGAATAAGTTTTGAAAATTCAGAAAACACTTCAATTAGTTTTTAAGAAAAAAGAAATTAGACAGTTTTTAATTTATCTTGTACAAAAGAAGTGTAGAGAAAGCGGTTACTTTACTTTTAAATCTATAAAAACACTCTCTATGTTCCCATTTTGATTTACATTATTAACGGGGCTCGAACTAGTGTATATCTTTCAATATAATCTCTATTTTTTTTATAAAAAAAAAGTGTATCATAAGTATCATTAATATTATTTTCTTTATTTGCAAAAATGCCTCATTCAAGTTTTTATTCTCTTTTTAGAAAATGTATAATTAGATGTGAACAATTCAAATCTAAGGATGTATACTTGTAATCTTTTAAATTTTGTCACAACTTGTAAGTCGACTGGTTAGAAATTAATATTCATGTCTACAAGATTTAAGGTTCGAGTATTCTTTTATTCAATTTAATGTAATATCTCAAAAGGAAAAAAAATCTGAAAATTTTGAGTCGATAGCTCTTACAAAAATGGTAAATACGTGTTATTTATAAGTAATGATTAATACAACCTTTTTATAAGAAATAATTGCAACACATAACATTCTTTCATTTCAAAAAGGAAAAAAAAAAACCTTATGTATATTAATTATTGGTAGACGGCTTAACAAGGGAGTCAATTTAATTTATATATTTTTTACATTATTTATTGATTGAACATAATTTATAATTGATTAAAAAAACATTGTATTTAAGATATTATATCAAATTAGAATAGGGAAGGTCAGAGCTTCAATCTTATAAGAGAGAATGTTGATGTCTAATCAAATGAGTTATATTCAGATTGATAGAATTGACATAAATATTAAATGATAGCATTCATAGTCATTACATTTTATCAGTCATAATGTAATTTTTTTATAAACTTTTATTTTTATGATATTCAAGTTCAACTTAACTAAATTGCTTAAGATCAAGGGCGGATCTAAGAAGGGAAGAGTTCCTCCAACTCCCTTAATTTTTTGAAAAATTAAATTTGTGTAGCTAAAAACTGATATATTTTTTTTTAATGATTTCTCTAGATTTTAATACTTTTGTCCCCTACATTAAAAAAAAAAAAATCAATTCAATTTTTACTCCTTAGATAAATTTCTGAATCCGCCCCTATTCAAGACCACCTCAAATTTAAGAAGGTTGAGTTGACGCCAAGAAAACCTATATATCAAGGTTTAGCTACATTGAATTAAGAAATAATTAATTTTCCTCATTGTTAATTACTTTGGCATTTGATATGAAACTTTTAAAGTTAAAAAATAGCTAGAAAAATAATTTGAGTGGGTGAAGTAGGGTCAAGAAATATATAATTGAGTGGATAAGATAAATTTATATCGTTAACTTGAATATAGTTCAACTATTTAGACATTAATACTTTTGATTCAAATCTCTTCCTAATCTTATTTGATATAATATCTAAAGAAAAAAAAATTGTAAATTCATATCATTTTCATTCTCATAGTGATGTTTACATTTCATTTCTATGTTTGCCACATGATGATAGTGATTTGAGATAAGTTCAAAGAAACATCTTTGGCATCATTTTATCAAAAGCTTTATAATTTCATAGGAAAAAGGAACGGTTGTAGAAAAATCTTACTTCCAAATTAAAACTATACACATCATCAATGGTAAAAAGTTTATCTAAAAAAAAAGTTGAACGTAGTAGAAACCTTAAAAGTATCATAAAAAAAAAACAAATATAACCATTTTATATACTTTTAACAATAAATTCACCTAAAATTCTTCATATACATATCTATCCTAGTTAATTTATTTATTCACATTCTATTTCTAGCTATCCTTTTAAACCTCTAATTGGATTTTTTTCAATTAAATAAAAAAAATCTTAAAAAAATATACATAGGTTCTTTTAGAGAGAGAAATGACACAAATTTTTGTCACATAATATTTTCATTCCACTCATAGTAATGCCATCATTTTATTTTTCATGTCTGCCATATTATGAGCGATAATGATATCAAACGAGTTTGAATTACTCATCTTCTTATATGTCATTTTATTAACAACTTGATTATCTTATAGGACAAAAGAATGGTTGTACTATTTTTTTCTTTTTCTTGAAACTAACATCAACCCCGCCAAAAAGTTATTGGTGATATAAAGACATAAAAATAACAAAGTTTTTAAAAACCTTATTAATTAAAAAAAATATCAATTTTTATTTTGAGATATTACGTCTAAATAGAGGGAAAGACTCAAAACTTTGACTCTAAGAGAATGGAACAGGTGTCTAACCAGTTGAGTTATATCATATTGACACATCACATTTTAAGAAAAAAAAAACACAAGTCTATCCATTTTTAGACTAGTACTAAAAACTACATAAATATAGAATAGTCATCATATATATATTCAATTAATCCACCAAATTAATTTCATATTTTTCAATAGTAGCTAGATATCATTTTCTAGTCAAATTGAATGTTTTTGTATTCCTTTTTAAGCTTTTGAAAGAAAGAACAAGTTGATAGATTCTTGAGAAAAAGAGGAATGGCCAATAATAAATCATCAACATAATGTATATGGCCACATTATATTTTCATTCAATTTTTATTTTTATTTTGGACATTAAATTTTCATTCCACTCATATTAGTGATGCTAACATTTTATTTTTATGTCTGCCACATTATGATAATGATATATGAGACTTGTTCAATTTATATATTCTTGCATCTTATTTTATTAACAACTTTATTATACTTTTATATTAATTGAGAACAGTTGTACAAATTCTTTTCTTTTCGAAGTTGAAAAACATCAATAGAAAAAAAGTAATGAATGACAAAAAAAAAAAAAAATTACACTTCTACTAAAAACAAAGCAAATGAAAAATAGGTTATTACATATTTACATAATCATTTTATAGAAACAAATAATGAATCCAAACCTGGTTAAAATATCTGCACTCTCATTAAAATCGAACGTTTGAATCTTCCCTCATTAAATTTGGTGATTGACGTTTTCAATCATTTTCGACACCATATTTCCAAGATATTCATATAAGAGTGATGCTATCATTTTTATTTTTATGTCTGCCACATTACAATAATGATATGAGTCTATGAGGTAAATTCATCTTCTACGTCGTTTAATTAACAACCATATAATTTCATAGGATAAATGAACGGTGGTACAATTTTTACTTTTTAAAGTTGGAATGATACATATCAATAGCAAAAAGTAATTGATAAGAAAAAGACATGGAATATAACATGAGATTTTTAAAATTACAAATATTTTCATATCACTAAAGTGATATTAAACGATATATATTTTCACGTCTGCCACATTATGAATGATAAGGAGAAACAAGATTGAGAGGGAGAGACTTCATATTGTTATATGGAAAAAAAATGGTTTTACAAACTTACCGTTTCAAAGTTAATTAAAATTATACATCAATAGGAAAAGCATATAAAAAAAATATTCATTGGTTTTAACAAATTTTACTAGTTCAAAACAAATGAAACATGTTGTTACCTAAAAATGGATAGCTTCCACGTAGGCAACGAACTTAATTTATCGGACGAGTCGGAGGTAGTGCGCTACTTCGACGGCGTGCTACGTAAGTACCTGCACAGGAAAGGAAAAGAGCACCGGTGTGGTGTGGCTTAACAACCCCCGATGCTAAAGTCGAGCAAGCGAGCAGTAGTGTGCCAGGATAGTAGTAGTAGAGATTAGTTACCTAATGAATGAGTTTTTTCTCCTATTTATAGGAGATTAGGTTGATGACATCATCATGCCACGTGTCGCCTGGGATTGGGCCATGTGTTGCTTCTCGATTCGTGTCGTGTCGCCGGTTACGCCACGTGTCGCTTTCTAAATGGACGCTTGCAATCGGTTTAAATGTGTTGGTCTGTGTTGGAGACTGCGTAGCCAGTTCTTTTCAGGTGCATGGACTTTATGCCTAGGTACCACGGTCAGACGAGGTGCTTCGGACCAGGTGCTTTACACCAGGTGCTTCGGACCAGGTGCTTTACACCAGGGGCTTCGGACCAGGTGCTTTGGACCAGGTGCTTCGGACCAGGTGCTTTACACCAGGTGCTTCGGACCAGGTGCTTTACACCAGGGGCTTCGGACCAGGTGCTTTGGACCAGGTGCTTCGGACCAGGTGCTTTACACCAGGTGCTTCGGACCAGGTGCTTTACACCAGGTGCTTCGGACCAGGTGCTTTAGACCAGGTGCTTTACGCCAGGTGCTTCGGACCAATTCTGTCAAGTTGTAAAATTCCACGTGTAATCCAATTTCACCCCACAACAGAGGCCCCCTACTCCCGAGTTGAGTTGGGATGCGAGTTCAATGCTACTTGGGAGTATTCTTTCAAAGCGGAATTTTACCTTAGTCAATTTCTTGAAAATATTCAAAGTGTTGAGGTCTGTAGCTTGAATTTTCTATCGTTGCACTCGTCAAAATTTTGAGAGTTTGTAGCTTGAATTTCTCCTTTGTAATTGAATTTTCTGTCATAAATTTTTTTCTGAGAAAATACTAAGTGTTGAAGCTTGGTAGGTTGAATTTTCAGTCTCTGGTCGTTTTGAAGTTGAGTTGTATGTCCGAGTTGTCACGCTTACTCATCACATACTTCGCCCCCATTGATACCATCATACCAACCCAAAAAAATCACTGAAGATGTAGATGGCAGAGTTCCGTTTGTTTTTCGAATAAACTAACTCAACTAGTAAAAACATTTAGCATAACTCTCCAACGCGTTAGCTTGGGAGGAGCTGTAGTCCAACACAATGGTGGATGACTAGCTAGATGATTCAGATCTTTCTTTTCGTGGTTTAAATTGATTAGATTGAAAATTCGAAAATTAAATTGACACACACTGTTGTGGGGTGAAATTGGATTACACGTGGAATTTTACAACTTGACAGAATTGGTCCGAAGCACCTGGTCTAAAGCACCTGGTCCGAAGCACCTGGTGTAAAGCACCTGGTCCGAAGCACCTGGTCCAAAGCACCTGGTCCGAAGCCCCTGGTGTAAAGCACCTGGTGTAAAGCACCTGGTCCAAAGCACCTGGTGTAAAGCACCTGGTCCGAAGCACCTCGTCTGACCGTGGTACCTAGGCATAAAGTCCATGCACCTGAAAAGAACTGGCTACGCAGCTCCAAATACGTACCAACACATTTAAACCGATTGCAAGCGTCCATTTAGAAAGCGACACGGTGGCGTAACAGCGACACGTGGCGGAAAGCAACACATGGCCCATCCCAGGCGACACGTGGCACGATGATGTCATCAACCTAATCTCCTATAAATAGGAGAAAAAACTCATTCATTAGGTAACTAATCTCTACTACTACTATCCTGGCACACTAGCTCGCTTGCTCGACTTTAGCATCGAAGGGTGTTAGGCGGCACCACACCGGCTCTTTTCCTTTCTGTGCGGTACTTACGTAGCACGCCGTCAAGTAGCGCACTACCTCCGACTCGTCCAGGATAAATTAAGTTCGTTGCCTACGTGGAAGCTATCCATTTTTAGGTAACAACATTTGGGCGTCTGTGGGAATCGAACCCACGACCACATGGCTTTTAACCATGTGGTCGTGGGTTCGATTCCCACAGACGGCGCAAATGTTGTTGCCTAAAAATGGATAGCTTCCACATAAGCAACGAACTGAAAGTATGGGACGAGTTGGATGTAGTCTGCCGCACCTGGAGGTCTTGAGTAGTTGACGAGCACCGTATGTACCGCACAGAAATAAAGAGAGCACCTGGGTGTGTGCCGCTAACACCCTCCGATGCTTAAGTCGGTCAAGCAGAGCTAGTGTGCCAGAGAGAATTGTAGTAGAAATTAATTACCTAATGAATGAATTTCTTCTCCTATTTATATGAGAGGAGGTTAGTGACATCATTGTGCCACGTGTCGCGTCGAGATTGGACCACATGTTGCTTCCCAATGACGTGTCGCTTGTTGGTCATGCCACGTGTCATCTTTTGATTGGATATCAATACAATGTAGTTTCCTTGGTCTTAGATACATAGTCTTATTAGATGACGTAGACGTATCCTCCTAGGTGACGTAGACGTAGACTCCCAGGTGACGTAGACGTAGACTCCCAGGTGACGTAGACGTGTCGATTGTCCATTATTTGAACAAGTTGAGAAATTCCACGTGTACTGATATAATTTCACCCCACAACAGAGGCCCCCTACTCCCGAGTTGAATTGAGATGTGAGTTCAATGCTACTTGGGAGTATTCTTTCAAAGTGGAATTTTACCTCGGTGATATATCTGAAAATATTCCAAGTATTGAAGTTTGTAGCGTGAATTTTCTACTTTTCCAGTCGTCAAAATTTTGAGAAAATACTAAGTATTGGAGCTTGGTAGCTTGAATTTTCTGTCCTGGTCGTTTTGGAATTGGCTAAGTTGTCATGCTTAATCATCACGTACTTCGTCCCTTTTGATTTTAAGAATAAAATTTATTCTTATAATCATAAGATACAAAATTGAACTTGATAAAAGAAAATTATGAGAGAGAAAAAGAATTAGGGATTAGAGATAATAAATAAAAATCAAAATTTTTTTTTTTTCTCTCTCTCCTTCCTTTTTTCTCTTGCTTTGCACTTCTTTTTTTGAACAATGGGTAAAAGACACACCCATATTGACCCGCGGGTAAAAGGCAAACCCGCTGACGCGGGTCTGTCATTTCTGACACGGGTCAGCATTTGACCCGTTGACCGGTCAATGGTTGACTTTGATTTTTTTTTTTTTTTTTTTTTTTTTTTTTTTTTTTTTTTGCCTTGCCTTGCCTTGCCTTGCCTTGCCTTGAAATGTCTCACATTTGGGCGTTGTCATCAGCGCTTATGTCAATAGGCTTTGCCATCGCGGCGTTATCGTCGCTTATGTCATAGGGCTTTGCCATCAGGGCGTTGTCATCAGGGCTTTGTCATCAGGGCTTTGTCATCAGGGCTTTGTCATGAGGGCGTTGTCATCAGGGCGTTGTCATCAGGGCTATGTCAATAGGGCTTTGCCATCAGGGCTTTGTCATCAGGGCTTTGTCAATAGGGCTTTGCCATCAGGGCTTTGTCATCAGCGCCTTGTCATTTGTACTTTGTCTTAGACTAGTAAAAAATTGTTTGACCCCGTCCATTGACCAGTTGACCTTTGACCCGATGTCATTTGACCGTTGACTTTTTGAGTGTTGACCGTTGACTTTTTTTTTATAAAAAATAATATAACCAATTTCAATATGGTTTTCTGTTGTCGACTTATCGTTGAATCTTAACACAAGCTTGCTTGATTGCTTCATCTTCGAATTTTCTAAGTGTCGCTTTGTAGAGTAGTAGCCTTACACCCTTAGTAAACATAGAATTTTTCTTTAATTCCTCTACGAGTCATGCACTCCTTAGTAGACTTGGAATTTTTTAGTCGTTTTAAATTCTTCTACTAGGTGCGGCTCGTACGAGCCCTGCACTCCTTAGTAGACTTGGAATTTTAAGTCGTTTCAAACTCTTCTACTAGGTGCGGCTCTCGCGAGCCCTGCACTCCCTGGCAGACTTAGAATTTTTTGTTGTTTCAAATTCTTCTACTAGGTGCGGCTCGTACGAGCCCTGCACTCCCTAGTAGACTTGGAATTTTAAGTCGTTTCAAACTCTTCTACTAGGTGCTGCTCTTGCGAGCCCTGCACTCCCTAGCAGACTTAGAATTTTTTGTTGTTTTAAATTCTTCTACCAAGTGCGGCTCGTGCGAGCCCTGCACTTCCTAGCAGACTTAGAATTTTTTGTTGTTTCAAATTCTTCTACTAGGTGCGGCTCGTACGAGCCCTACACTCCCTAGTAGACTTGGAATTTTAAGTCGTTTCAAACTCTTCTACTAGGTGTTGCTCTTGCGAGCCCTGCACTCCCTAGCAGACTTAGAATTTTTTGTTGTTTCAAATTCTTCTACTAGGTGCGGCTCGTACGAGCCCTGCACTCCCTAGTAGACTTGGAATTTTAAGTCGTTTCAAACTCTTCTACTAGGTGCTGCTCTTGCGAGCCCTGCACTCCCTAGCAGACTTAGAATTTTTTGTTGTTTTAAATTCTTCTACCAAGTGCGGCTCGTGCGAGCCCTGCACTTCCTAGCAGACTTAGAATTTTTTGTTGTTTCAAATTCTTCTACTAGGTGCGGCTCGTACGAGCCCTACACTCCCTAGTAGACTTGGAATTTTAAGTCGTTTCAAACTCTTCTACTAGGTGTTGCTCTTGCGAGCCCTGCACTCCCTAGCAGACTTAGAATTTTTTGTTGTTTTAAATTCTTCTACCAAGTGCGGCTCGTGCGAGCCATGCACTTCCTGGTAGATTTAGAATTTTTTTATTTAGCTCTTCCACCGTGACGGACTTAGAACTTTTTGCTCTTCCACCTTGATGGACTCAGAACATTTTATTTAGCTCTTCCACCGTGGCGGACTTAGAACTTTTTAGTTGTTTTAAATTCTTCTACCAGGTGCGACTCGTGCGAGCCCTGCACTCCCTGGTAGATTTAGAATTTTTTTTATTTAGCTCTTCCACCGTGGCGGACTTAGAACTTTTTGCTCTTCCACCTTGATGGACTCAGAACATTTTGTTGTAGTATAATCACATAGTTGGCCCCCACTCGAGTAGAGTTTTATGTCTTGAAGTCTAGCTCGAGTTTAATTTTTCTCGAATGATCTAACCCTCATGAATGCAATAAGTAGAAAAAATATAATTTTATTCATTTCATTTTCGAACTCTTACAATAGAAGACTTTATTGGAAATGAAAATTGCAATAAATAAAATTGACAAAATGAAATCTAAGTTGCTTGACATCCTCAGGGGTGTAGTAGAGCCTTTCTGATGAGATCAATCAATGTGTTGATGCCTTGACTAATACCTCAGTGACTTAACATGGTACTTTTTAAGGCTTGGGCTCTTTTTCAATAGTCGGACCTCCAAAGATGGTCCTTATTTCTCCATATGGGAAATTTTGATTATCACAGTCTTGGTCTTTTTTATCTCCTTTACTTTTCACGAATTCTTTCAAGTACCCTTTTTGAATAAGGGTCTCAATTTCTTCCTTGAGATCGAAGCAGTCAGAGGTGGTATGTCCGTGGTCTTTATGGAATAAACAATACTTGTTTTTGTTCCTCTTATTTGACGCTGCAACCATCCTAGCGGGCCACCTCACTATGTTTTTGTCTTGGATCTCCATGAGTAGTTGTTCAATTGGGACCGTGATGGGAGTGTATCTTTTAAACTTACTAGGAGGAAGACTTAGCTTATCAAATTGGTCTCCCGACTTATGTCTCTTGTCATCCTCGTGACGATCACTCCCCCAGACAAACTCTTCTGTTCTATCTCTCTTCTTGTGTTCCGATCGTTTGCTACTACCTCCTTCATCTGAAGTCCTTGCACTAAGCAATTCTCCCGCGCTCATATATTTTTGCGCTCTGGCGAGAGCTCGATGTATGTAGCAGGCGTTTTCTTGCCTAGTGACCACAAGAACCTTTCATCTTTCAAACCAGCCATCATAGCAGTTAGAGCTATGTCATCACTGTAACCTTCCACATTCAATGCCTCGCTGTTGAATCTTACTATATAGTCTCGGAGGCTCTCCTCTGACTTCTGACGTACAGTCAAAAGGTGCGTGGCCGGTTTCTTATGATCTCTTCCACCAAGGAACTGAGTTACAAAAGATCGAGTGAGGTCTTTAAATGATGAGATAGACCTTGGCTTGAGCTGCCTATACCACCCTCGTGCAGAACCTCCTAATGTAAGAGGGAAGGCCCTGCATTTGATAGCATCTTGGACTCCCTGGAGCTCCATCCAGGTCCGAAATGTATCAACATGCTCGATTGGATCCTTTGAACCATCGTAGGTAGTCATTGTTGGCATTTTAAACTTGGTTGGAAGCTCCACCTCCATTATATCATCGGTGAATGGAGGCTTAGTTTGCTCAAGTAGATCTTCTAGTGCAAGAGTAGTCTTTCCTCTATATTCTTTCTTCATATGACCAAGTTGATCTTGGAGTTTTTTCAATTCTGGTGCCCAAGGCTGGGCACTTTCTGCAGTAGACTTCACAACATCTGAATGTTCCTTTCTCTTTTGATTGAGAACTTCTCTGAGGTCGGACCTTCGTTTCTGACTAGGTTGCTTGTTGCGATAAGAGTTATGAGAGGAAGAGGAATTGTCATGGATGTTTAGCCTCGACTTCCTCTTCGAGCCACGATTCTCATGATTACGTGATTCACCTATACGCTCTATAGGTTCTTTGTCATTCTTGGATTGTACTTCCTGGTTGTGAGCAGGGGCTTGGTGATCAGTTTTTTGTGTAAGAATTTCGAGTACTTTAGCAAGATCTCGATTAACATCTCGAACTTGCTCTTCTAGAGCATCTACCCTTCCATCTGGCATTGACACAACCCTAACTATTTCTTGATTTTCATCAGCTTGTTGTTGTTGTCGTTCTCTAGTGCTACGAGTTTGATATCTCGTATTACGGGGGTTACGGTTTTCACCGTCATCTATATCATCACCGTGTTGCTGACTTCTACGACTCATCCTTGATGGTAGAGCACTTAGTTATATACTCTCCCCACAGACGGCGCCAAATGTTGTTACCTAAAAATGGATAGCTTCCACGTAGGCAACGAACTTAATTTATCGGACGAGTCGGAGGTAGTGCGCTACTTCGACGGCGTGCTACGTAAGTACCGCACAGAAAGGAAAAGAGCACCTGTGGTGGTGCCTACTAACACCCTCCGATGCTAAAGTCGAGCAAGCAGGCTAGTGTGCCGGATAGTAGTAGTAGAGATTAGTTACCTAATGAATGAGTTTTTTCTCCTATTTATAGGAGATTAGGTTGATGACATCATCATGCCACGTGTCGCCGGGGATTGGGCCATGTGTTGCTTCTCGATTCGTGTCGCTTTCGGGTTACGCCACGTGTCGCTTTCTAAATGGACGCTTGCAATCGGTTTAAATGTGTTGGTCGTGTTTGAGACGCGTAGCGATTCTTTTCAGTGCATGGACTTTATGCCTAGGTACCACCTGGTCCAGGACGAGTGCTTGGACCAGGTGCTTTACACCAGGTGCTTGGACCAGGTGCTTTACACCAGGGGCTTCGGACCAGGTGCTTTGGACCAGGTCTTGGACCAGGTGCTTTACACCAGGTGCTTCGGACCAGTGCCTTTACACCAGGGCTTCGGACCAGGCTTTGGACCAGGTGCTTCGGACCAGGTGCTTTACACCAGGTGCTTGGACCAGGTGCTTTACACCAGGTGCTTCCGACCAGGTGCTTTAGACCAGGTGCTTTACGCCAGGTGCTTCGGACCAATTCTGTCAAGTTGTAAAATTCCACGTGTAATCCAATTTCACCCCACAACAAAACACTTTGAAATAATATAACTAAAATGGGCGATATTTATAATTCACTCTCATATTTGTTTTGTAGAGTCTAAGTGATTATGAATTATAACTTTTATCGTTAAGTAAAAAAATCTTTTTTGTTTTTTATTAGATATTAAGTATCTCAAATTTTGAGAAACAAAATTATATAAAAAAATCTTTTTTGTTTTTTATATCATTATTTTATTTTATTTTTACCTAAATGACAGATATAATTTGATAATTTATTGAAATCAAAATAATTTATTATTAAAACTAAGAATAGATTATAAAAAAATTAAATTAATTGTTAAGATATATGATAAATTTGACTTACAGATATCTCATCAGCTTAAGCTTTTGGGTCTATTGGTGATTCAATATGATATAGAGTAGGAGTTTATGAATTCAAGTCTTCGTTGTGTAATATGTTCTTATTTTCTCCCCTATTATTATTATTCAGCTTAACTTTAAGTTTGTAAGTCTATTGATGATTTAACATTATAAACGAATATGTAATACAAAATGAAAGTTTTAATGTCTAAAAACTCATTTAAATGATAATTATCTAGTAAAAATAGAAATTATAATTTATTAAATTATATATTTATTTCAATAATTATTTTGTTAAACTAAAAGTAATATAATATATTATTTTGTTAATTTTTTAAAACTTAAAAAAAAATTATAGAGAAAAATACGAGGGATATTTATGTCACATTGTAATAGTCAAAAACATCAAGGTCACCTATCCAAGTGTCCCTCTCTCTCTTTCTATTTCATATGATATAAAAAAAATGTATCAATCACTTCTCAAAATGTCCCACGCACCCTTCAACCCATCTTCCATGTTTTAAATAATACAAATTATAAGAAAACAAATAATACAATTATAAGACAACCCAACCACAATTTGTCTGCAACGTGTTTCAATTTTCACTAAACAAATTTTTTATTTTAAAAAAAAAACTCCCAAAAATTAAGCAAAAAACCTTGCTTCCATTTCAAGTACTTAACTAGAAAACTTGCCACTTTATGCATTTTTATTAGGCCTAAATTAATTAATAGTACCTTAAAAGATTTGCTCCCCATTATCTTTACTTATTCTTTTGTGTTCCCTTTTTTTTAATTATTATTATGGGTTCTTTTTGTTGAAAGACAAAGACCTAAATCTTCAAAATTATTTTATTAATATTTTTATTAACGTGTTTGCAATTTATGAAACCAAGAATCTCAAAGTACTGCAAATGAAATCATATCTGAATTTTGAATAATAATATTGTATTCTGATTCTGTTGAGTCATGGAAATGGAATTGATTTCATGTTTGGTAAGAATCCATGTTTTTTTTCCTCTTAAAACAATTAACATTTTAGTTTCTTTTTAGAATTTGAGTTGGCAACTTCATTTTAATACTTTATTGGCTTTAAAATAATTGCAAACATTTTAAAAACAAAATAATTATCAATATAATATTTTAAAAAATCATCAATCACTAATTGAATTTAAATACTTAAATAATCAATTTGTTATTTACTTTTTAGTACGGTCACCTCTCCTAGCAATACATTTATTTCATTACTTTAATTTTATTATTTGATTAATATCTAATACTTTTAAAAAAAATAATTGCATATATTGAATAATTTAATATTTACTTATTTAAATAAAAGTAATTAAGGTCTTGAGGTCTTGTTTAGAAATCATCTTTCAAAATTAAGGACGGATATTTGGTGTAGGAAACGTTATTAAAGAATAATCTTTAAATAAAAAACTACTAGGAAAAAAAACAATATTATGTATTTTTTTTAAATAACTTCTCATAATTAATGATTAAATTAATATCTTTCTAATTATAACAAATTAATATATAAAAGTAGAACAAAATAAAAACAATCTTAAAAAAAATTAGAATTAGAAAAAAAAAACAATCTTAAAAAATTAATCAACAAATTGATTTAGAAAATCCATCCAAAATATTCTTGTTTTTTTTAAAAAATAAAATCTTTATTTAATTTGTTGAATCCATTAAAAAAAATTGCATTCCCTCAAAAGTGCTATTTCCCTCATAATTAATGAGAACCAAGTCTACTTCACCTATCAATTGATTTCTTCTACATCATTCCAAACTCATCTATCTAACAAGACAATGTGAGTTAGATAATCATTAGAGAGTAACCAAAGGTTTAGATTAATTAATTTTGTCTTTTGCTTTGATTTTTCTCCACACCTAGAATTAGAAAAGCTACATGGATGCATTAGAACTTGGCCATGTGTCTATGATCAAGACACTTGTAGTTGTTGCCCCTCAAAGGAGGGTGGTGAGATATGATGAGTTATATTGATTATATTTTTTATATTTAAATGATAGTTGGAAATTAGCTAGGCTAATATTAATAGCTTTGATTAATTAAGCTTAGAGTTTTGCTAATTAATGCAACAATAACAATTTCTTTTCCTCAATGTTATTCATTAAATATGATTTTATATTTAATATGAAATTGTCGTCCCAATTAATATCATAATTAATTGCCCCATTTAAGTGAATGATTCGATCTTCATCCCTAAAACTATATAAAAATAATATTATTATTAAAAGATTTATTGGGTTGTTTATTTTTCTATAAATTAACATCTTTACAATTTACTGGTCCAGCCTATCATTTTACTACAATTACAAAAAAAATGGGGGTTTTGCCGACGAAATTGCATTTTTCAGAAGAAAAAAAAACACATTGTCGATGAATATACATCGGCATTATTAATAATACCGGCGAAAATAATGATTTAGCCATTATTATCTTTTTTTAAGAATACAATTTAGATAAAAATATGTTTAAATAATTTGTACCATTCCAAAAACGTTTTTATAACTGACAAACTTGTTTATCGTAAAGTATTTTTTAATTAAATCGTAATCCAAAATATAAAAATAATAACTCTTTCTAACAAACAATTACTCTATTTAAAACTAATTAAAATTTCGATTAAAAAAAACTAATTAAAATTTAAATGATTAAAAAATTAACTTGAAAAAAATAAAATAAGAAATTTTAAAGATGAAAACCAAACTCTAACCTAAAACTTTTCAATATAGATAGGGAAAGGAATTATTTAACGTAAGTATTAAAGCGTTTTAGATATTTCCGCCACGTACGATAGGAGGGTTGAACTAGTCAGCTACTTAGATTGTTATTGACTAATACCCAATTGACACGTTGCTCTTTTCCCAACAATATTTTTTTTTCTTTTTTCAATTATTATTATTATTTAGGGTTCCTTTTAGTAAATGAGTTGGTTCTCTTAGACTTTAGGGTTGAATTTTCATGTCAAATTAAATTGATGTTTTATTTATTTCATAAAAGGAAATTAATGTCTGACAACATTTATTTTTATTTTTTTTAAATCGCATTTTTTATTTTTATTAAATTAATAAATTTCTTATTATTATTATTATTATTTTAATTATAGAATGACGAATCTGATTGATATTTTATATGTTGTATATTGGAATGTTTTAAATTTAAATTCAGTAATTATTAAGGTTAAATTAGTTTTTACTATTTTCATAAACTTATTATATAATGAATTTCTTTCGTAATTTAATGGATGTTTAAAAAAAACATGTTATTTTTAAAACTTCTGAAAACTTTTATTATTTTTAATATTTTCAATTGGTTAAGTGTTATTTTTTTAATTAAAAAATACCCTTTTATAAAACAGATAATTGTCTGAATATATAGATTATGAAATAAAACACACTAAAAAAAACAATTATCTAATGTGTCTCATGTCATTTTCTTAAAATGTGATTAGATGGGGAGCATTGAGTAATTTTTTTAAAGATTGAAAGTTGAAATCATAGAGACTTCTACTTATTTTGTACGATAAGACTCATTTTTCACTAATTAATTTTTAAAAGGAAAAAATTATCGGGTTGATGGAGATTAAAAAAAAAAAAAAAAAAAAAAAAACAAAACTTTATTTTTTGAGCTAATTTAAAGAATAGTTTAATTAAATTTTTTAAGTGTTGCTTTAATAATGATTTTGATTTTTTTTTTTCTATTTTTAAATATTAAATTTATTTTTATAATCTATTTTTTTAAAAGCGTTTTTTTAGGGTTAGATTTAAAAACGAAAAATAAATAGTTAAATTAAAAATAAATTTTGTAAACCTTAAAAATTATCAATATAAGATGAAGAAATTATCGTAACTTCTTTTAGTTTTAAAATAGGGGATGGAAAAAAATATATTATATTAAATCGGGGAAGAAATTCTCAAATCTTCAACTTCATAGAAAAATAGCACTAATGTATACCAGTTGAACTATCTTTATATTGGTTTATAACAAAGTTATTATCAAATGATATCTTTAAACTCATCTTTACGATACTTATCTTTAATCTCTCCGTGTTTCTATCTTCTTTCTGATTATATCCATAGTATGGAATTTTGTGTGAATATATATTAATTAATCGAATTTGGGATTATTTGACAAATTAGGTAATTAGCATTTATCAAATTCAAAGTTTTCCACTACAATTAACTGAAAAGTGTATTATTCATTTACATTAACCACATTTTAAAAACTCCTTAATTAATATAGCACATTAAGTAATCAGTTTTGCATATTATAATAAACCAAGTTGCACTTTTTCCAACAGCTGTACCTCATATTTTATTAAATATAATATTTAAATTCAATGCATATATATATATAGGTGACGCTTTGGGTATGTCTTGCTTTTGTCACAAAGATTTTGTTGGTTTAGGAGTCTAAAGCAATAATATTATTACATAAAGCATAGTGGGATCATATAAACGGAAATTTTATTGGGTGGCAAATTTTTATCCAATATTTATAAAAATATCAACTCAAAAAAGTATTTGTAAATATAGCAATTTTTATCATGTTTATCAATGATAAACACTGATTTATGTGTTTATCAGTGATAAACATAGTGTAAAAATATATAATTCAATGTTTATCATTGATAAACCTGATCAAAATTTGCTATATTTGCAAATATTTTTTTGAGCTTTTATTTTTACAAATATTGCTAGAAAAATTGCTAGATTTGTAAATACCCCTAATATAAATTTACGAAAATTATATTTTTGGTACATTAGATTTTTGTTTTAGTGCTTTTTTAGATATGACATTAATTATGCACTTAAATTTTAAAACGTTATCATTAAATCAAATAATTTAAAATAATTCAACAAAATTTTGGTAAAATACACTACTGAAAAGCTAGCTAGGCATGTTAAATAATAACATTTTTTAAACAATTTCAATACTATATCATTTCTAATTAAAAAAATATTGTAATGAAAAAAATATTAAAGAACAGTATTAAAATAATTTTAAAAAAATCAAATAATTCATTTCACATCACGTTATCATTTAACAATATTGAAAAAATATGAAATATGAAATTTATCTATTTATTAATAATTTAATGAATGTATTTGATATTTCTTAATAAAGAAAATTACTACTATATAGACTATCTTAAATAATTTTCAATAAAGTATAATCATATAGCTTTTTTAAGCTTTTAAATTTAAGAGAATTTTGCCAACACGAGCATAGTTTAAACAGTTTGACATCTCCTTCTTTCTCATGACGTTGAAGGTTTTGAGTCTTCTCTCCTCCAATATCATGTAATATCTCAAAAAAAATTAAGAGAATTTTAACCCAATTCTCTCCTCCGCAATGTTGTCAATTATTATTCAAAATTAGTAAAATAAAATTAAGATAATTTCGTAAAAATGTACAATTTCAGAAACAAAATATATAGAAACTATAATCCCAGACCATCTAATCACCATTAACTGTCTCTTGATTTATATGGAAAGAGAACGAAATCCTTTTGAACTTAACTTCCCCTTATTTTGTTGTGGATTATATTTTCTATATGCTATTATATTTTAGGATTTTTTTTATTGAAATTTTATGAATTGATGTTTTTAATAATAATAAAAAGTTAAATTTCTTCCTCATCCAAAACAAGTTTGAAACCAAACCCACAATTCATAACTTTTTATTATTAAAAAAAGGGGTCTATAACTTCGTTCATATATAATATTTTGATGATGATAATTTTTTTTATTTATTAATATACTAACAATGATTTAATATCACCGATTTTTCATAAAATTTTAAATATATTGGTCAGTCAATAATGACCCAAATATTCAATAATCATACCATATTCAAAACACTTCACACTTATATTTCAAATAAAGATTAAAAATAACTCTAAGAACCACTCTCAAAGAAGATAACTTTATAAAATTTTAAGATCCAAGTAAAACGTAGCCAAAATTCATCAATTTTTTTTAAAAATTTACTCAACAAAGAAACAAATTAAAAAAGAAAAAGAAATAAAAGAATCGTACAAAAAGAAGAGATAAATAGGGGTCCACAAAAAATGCCAAGTGTCAAAACGTACGACCAATTCTCCTCAATCATTTAAAAAAAGAAACCCTGTCCCCATTCAGAACATCAAATCAATCTACCCAAAACTCCTGACATAGTCCCGTCATGCTGACGTTTTCTGACACATTTGTGATACGTGTAAGTCAACGATTGGTTGTCAAGATTCTTATTATGACACGTGGCATGAGAACAAAAATACATATCAAAGGGTTTGGAATGGTGGAAGGGGAACCCTTACGTGGCCGTTTTCTAGGGCAGCAAAAGAAAAAAATAATAACAATAAATTAATAATTAAATTATCTAAAAGGAATAATTCAGGGGAAGGGGTGGCGGCGCTCAATTTAAGGAGCCGTTGACGTTTGTGAATGGATCAATAGGATCAACCTTATTAACATCACAACGTGATGTTTTATGGGTCACCAACCTTGCGACTTTTTAGCTTTTTTATTTTGTTGGTGTCTTTTGATAGTGTGAAGTGTAAAATAGTTACTCTATTGAACACAAAAACCTAATTTCCCTTCTAGTGCATTCAAATTTAGGGGGGGTTTTGGAGTTTGAAAATCGAGGTCGGAATTGGTTGAGTGTTTATTGTTTAATATTCCATCGGTGATGAGGATGAGAAAAAATTTCTAGTGTGAAATCTGTGTTTGAGTTTTCACGGTTAAGAGGTCGGGGATAAGAAGTCATCCCTTAACATGCCTCAACTCTATGGAGATTTATATCATCTCTAATTTCTATCTTCATGTCGACTTCAGCCTTTTATTAAGTATTATTATACGTCACGTAATAAATAAATAAATAAATATTCTAACACCTAGATAAGTGTGAATTTAATCTATTTCTAACATCATTTAATCCAATTTTAACATTGAAAAAGTTTATGGGTAATTTATCGAATTAGAAATTTGATTGTTGAATTTAATATTTGATTAGATTTAGGGGGCCAATTTTTATAATTTGAAATTTGAAAGGTATAATTATTTCATATTTATAGTTTACAATTAGTTTTATAATTTTTCTAATTTTAAAATTTAGAAAAGGTGGTTAAAAAATATTTTCTTTTTATAAAATATTGGCTAAGATCTTAGAAAAAGTTCTAAATGTGGGGAAAGAAGATGAGGAAACAAGTTTAATTAAACAAAAGATTAAAAATAAAAAAGTTATGTGCCTAAATAGTAATAGTTTTTGCAAAAATAGCATTTTAAGAATTAATATTTTCAAAAATAATGAAAGTTTTAAATTTTTGTAAAAATAATATTTCTCATACTGAGATCCACCATTTTCATATCGAGATTAGTCTAATCTCAGACGGAAACGGAGATTGATGGAATCTCAGTTTGAGAAATTTCATTTTTGAAACATATATTTCTTTTAAAATTATTCACTAAAAAAATGTCATCTACAGAAATTTCCCATATAATAAATAGTCACGTATCTATCCATTTTCGAAGTTAAATGTGATTAAGGAGATTAAATTAAGGATAAAATATATGAATATCTAGATATTTAAAATTTATTTTAAAAACGAAACAGAAAAAAGTATTTTCTAAAAGTTATCATGTTAATAAAAAGCGCTTAGGTACTTTTAACCTTATTGGGGTGAACTTGAAGTCTCTTCTACTTTGAAATTAATGGTCCATCCTTAGGTTTTTTTTTTTTTTGGCCAAACATTTTGACTTTAATGTTTGTAGATATTGGGTTTGACTTTGAGTAATTAATTTTGTTTTATTTTGACTTTTCATTGCTTTGTTTGTTTGTTTTAATTTTATGGTATTGCTTATAAGTTAAAATTCTTCTTGCTATCTTAAAATCATATCAAAACATATATTCAGAGGCTGAGGCATTGTAAAATGGTATATACTAATCTTTTAGGTGAAAAAATAATTTTACTTCTCAATTTTTCATTTTTATCTCCAAGTTTTGAAAAGTCAATTTTTCATCTATTTTTTTAAATTTTTATTGGTCTTTAAACTTTTAAATTCTCAATTTCACATTTTGATTCTCAAAATTTTCATATTTAAACTTTTGTCATATTTTTTTTTAGACGTTACCCATTCCATTTACATAATTTAAACGTCAGAAATTCTATAGCGAGAATCTTATTTATGGTAGGTTCAAAGATATTATGTTCCGTTCTTTTATAAACATCAAAATATCTATAGTCATATGAAAGATACATCACGTTTTCAACTATTTATACACACAACCTCCTTAACATCTATATAAAATTTAATAAGTTAGATGATTAAAAACAAAAAGTAAAGAGTTAAAGAAAAAAAAAAGAAATGAACTGATAATTCAAGAACTAAAACAAAACATTGAAATTTATAATATATTTAAAACAAAAACAAAGACAACATGTTTTTTTTTTTTAAACCTTACCGAAATTAAATATAAATAAAGAGATTTTAATGTTTCCACTTTTCCCCATAAAGTTTAATTATGACATTACTTATTATAAGAAAACATATTTTATTTTTCCAAATCCAATTGGAAAGTGCATATCCAATTAATCACTTTTCCAATGACGCTAATATTTCTTCATCTAGAACATCACATTCAAACAAAGCCGTCTAATAAAACAACTGTTTAATTAAGAATTGTATAATCTTCGTACGATGACTCAGATAATTCAAAATTGACCGTTGAATTTCTCCGAACCCGACCCGACCGCCCACGTTGTTTTGTCGTGTAATTTCCCTTTTTAACTGTCTGAAAACAGAAAAAGGCGGTAACCCGACAAGGATTATTTCTCTCGTACGGAGCCCCGGAAACGACGCCGTTTTGGTAAATATTATTAAGTCAAAGGTTAAAAAAATAAAGTCAAAACTGTAATATGAAAACGTTTTCTGATTACTCGGAACAGCAAACGGTCAGATTCGTCCGGAAATAGCGTGTGGTGTTTAAACGCCGCAGAAAACGAAAAGATCGTGTTCCTTTTTCCCTCTCACCAAATCGAGCTACCATGTTACTGGCATACCCCGTTTCCCGGTTATTCATGATCATCATCATCATTATCATTGTTTTCGTTTTTTAAAAACCTATTTTTATTACGTTTTTTTGTTTTTCCATGAAATTTCGATTTTTTTTTTAAGTTAAAAAACTTCAAATAATATGTTGTTTTAATTTCTTTTTATTTTTAATAGAAAACTCACCATGATTTTTTATTGAGAAAATTCATTGGCATTTTATGAATTCATATTATCATTGTGAAAGGAAAAAAAAAATCCATATTATGAAAAAAAAAGTTTTAAAATATTCAATAATAACATTTCATAAATTGAGATTCACTCATCTCAAACTGAGGTTCATCTAATATCTTGGTGGAATAGATAATAGACACAGCAAAGCCAAAAAAAAAAAACAAAAGGAGGAAGACTACTCCTCCAATGACAGCCAAAATCAATTGTGGATTTTGCCAAATTGTGTGTCAAACCATTACAACTTCGTTTTGCATGTTGGAATTTTGAGATCCTTCGAGTTTCAGCTTGCTTCCAAATCTGTGAGACAATCAAACCTACCTCTATGAGATCAGAAGCTGTGTTGTTTATAAGATTGATGACATTTAGACAATCAAATTCAACAACGAATTTGAATTGAAGAGAAAAGAAAAACAAATAAAAATGAAGATAGTATAATTATACTATAGAGTGTTAAAAGAGGATTATAACAAGATAAAACTTATATTTATCATATTAAATTAGAAGATAAGAGACTCAAATTTTTTATATATAAAATAATATTAATGTCTAATAAGATAAACTATCCATAATCTAACCCAAAAAAATATTCAGTTGAAGAGTGAGAAAATTATTATTTACTATCAGTATTATTAAAAAAAAAAATATTTTGGTATAAAAATAAAATATACAAATCAATTTAATATGACTTGGAATAGTGTCAAATCATGTGAATGGACCATTTTTATACCTTATTTATCTCTCCAACACGTGTCAATAACCCATTTCTTCCCCTTTCCTTTCTTTTCTTTATATATATCCCTCTCCCTCTCTCCCTAACCTTTCCAATTCCAACCCACAAAAAAAAAACACACAAAAAAAAAAAAAAACCAAAAAACAAATTATCTTTTTCTAAAGCTCTTTCTTTCTCATAACCATTATATCATTTTTCACCTCCGATGAGAGAAGACCATATCAAGGGAGGAATCATGGTAGCCGAACAACGACGAAACCGACAACGATTCGGCGCCTTCTTACTCTCCGATCCCTCACCATTTTCCTCAAGCAACCGTGAAGAAAACAATTACTCTCCTCGTCACAGCAATGCTAATTCCGCTGCCTCAACAAGCCCCGTTCATAATTACAATAAATCTCCGGCAAGCGGCGACGGCGACGCTTCTCCTTACCTAATGTCCCCGTGGAACAATCAAGCTTCTTCTCCTTACTCGAAATCTCCATGGAATATCATCCCTTCTTCGCTCAATCTCGACGACGACGATTTCAATCTTTTCTCTCACAATCGCCTCATCGGGTCCCTCGTTCGTGAAGAAGGTCACGTTTATTCCTTAGCGGTTTCCGGTGATTTGTTATACACTGGTTCCGACAGTAAGAACATCCGTGTCTGGAAGAATTTGAAGGAATTCACTGGCTTCAAATCCAACAGCGGATTGGTGAAATCGATCATCATTTGCGGTGATAAAATCTTCACCGGTCATCAAGACGGGAAGATTCGAATCTGGAAGATCTCGTCGAAGAATTTCAAGAATTATGTCAGGATCGGGAGCTTGCCGACGTTCAAAGACTTCGTAAAAAGCTCGATAAACCCGAAAAACTACGTAAAAGTACGAAGAAACCGAAACGTTCTTCGCATTAAGCATTATGATGCGGTTTCGTGTATGAGTTTGAATGAGGAATTGGGGATTTTGTATTCAGGGTCTTGGGATAAAACCCTAAAAGTTTGGAGAATTGCGGATTCCAAATGCGTTGAATCAATTACAGCTCATGATGACGCGGTCAATTCCGTGGCGGCCGGGTTCGAGAGCTTGGTTTTCACCGGTTCGGCCGATGGAACAGTGAAAGTATGGAAGAGGGAATTGCAAGGGAAAGGAACCAAGCATTTCTTGGTTCAGGTTTTGCTTAAGCAAGAATATGCCGTGACCGCGTTGTCGGTGAATCGATCGACGGCGGTAATCTACTCTGGATCGTCGGATGGGGTTGTGAATTATTGGGAGAGTGAGAAACATTTATCTCACGGAGGGATTCTTCGTGGGCATAAATTGGCGGTTTTATGTTTAGCTACGGCCGGGAATTTGGTTTTCAGCGGTTCGGCCGATAAAACCATTTGCGTGTGGAGGAAGGAACCGGGAACCGGGTCCCACACGTGTTTATCGGTTCTCACCGGCCATAATGGACCGGTTAAATGCTTAGCGATTCAGAAAGATGAGGAATGGTTGAATGCGAATGGAATGAAGAAAACCGGCGACGGCGGCCCGAGGTGGATTGTTTATAGTGGGAGTTTGGACCGGTCCGTGAAAGTGTGGCGCGTGTCTGAACACGCGCCGGAGTTGTGGAGGATTCAGGCGGCGGAGTAAAACTGAACTGGTGTTGATTTGGCTTGGTTTAAATTGAACTAGAGGTTCTGTTTGTGGACCAATGAGAGGTTCTGTTTGTGGACCAATGAGAGGTTCTGTTTGTGGACCAATGAGACGTTGCCACGTTATCGGGGTAGGGTGCAATTGAATAATCATATAGAGGAACATGGCTTGGTTGGAGATGAAAAAGAAAAAATCTGAGATGAGAGAGATGAGAGATGCTGTGTTTTCTGGTTCTGATGGGTTGGGGAGAATTTATAAATAGCTTGTTTTAGAAGGTCTTGCTTTGTAAATATACTACTTTTTGGGTTTTTTTGAAACAATTTTTTTCTTCTTTTTTGTCTTTTGACTTTTGAGGAAGACAAGGTTAAGAAAGAAAGAAAAAATCCCACATTATTTTAATTTATGTTGTGTTTTATTTTATGACTGTTTGAAAAGAGAGGGGAGAGAGAAGGTTTTGCTTATTGTTTGTGTTTTTGGGTTTCTTTTGTGTTCAAAAAATTACACACCACATAGACGTAGGGAATGTGATATTCTCTCACTTTTGGTTTCTATTGTAATTTATGGTGTTTGTATATGGTATCAATATTGTTTTATTTCTCAATTCTATTCACTTTTTATATGAATATATTTCAAAACAATGATATATTGTCAATCATTCGAGAGTGTTCATGAGATGTTGGATTGGGTTAAGAGACTTTTTTAGATTTAAATCCAATCAATTTATACAATCTAAATCATAAAAAATTTAATCAACTCAACCCAACTGATTTTTTAAAAATTGGATTGAGTTGGTTCGAGTTTGGTTTGATTAATAATTTTAATATTTATAGAATAAATCATGAATAATAATAATAATTTAAAGATTTAATTGATACATTAAATTAAAAATATTTGGTAATGCAATGGTTTCAACTAATTATTTGATAAATCATTAATAATAATAATAATAATAATAATAAGTTTGAGTTGGTATTGCAATGGTTTTGACTAATTATTTGATAGATTATGAAGACATACTTAAATATTTTATCATGACTGAAAAAATTATTTTTTAAAATTTATAAGTTTGATTCTATACAATTCAAACAGATTTGAAGAGGAATCATGAACTTACTCAATCTAACTTTTACACAGTTTTAAATTAATTCGGTTCATCCTAAACTCTAGTTTTATTAGAACTATAGAGTGAGCCAACTCAATCTATACAATTTTAATTTATTCAAAATTTAACTCATTCCAAACAAGTTTATAACCTAATCCGAAATATATAAGTTGAATTAGAGAGGTTTTCAATTCAAACATATTTCTTTAACAACTCTAAATTTATCGACGCATAAAATATATAATATAATACTTATCATCAGATAGAAGACGCTCCTCAACTTACATATGTGATTTATCTTTACCTGATCATCTATGTTATAATAATCACATTAATATTTTTTGATTTGTTAAAGATAAGATACATATAAAAAGAAAAGGAGACTTTAGCTCATGATAAAGTGAGTAATCATTCTAAAATTTACTTGATTTTCCCATATAGATAACATTATAAATGTGACTCTCATTTTTCTTATTTCCTAACCAGCTGTGATTTTACTAAACAAAAGAATTGTTCTCTTCTCTCACGTCAAGCAATCTTACCAACTCTTGCACATTTAATAAAAATACCTAACGAGCCATCCAATCCTCTAATACATTGTTGGGAGACATAATCCAAAAGGAATGGTCTATCAAATTAGACTCATTAGTTGTCAATAAATGAATCACCCTTTGAAAGTAATAATTTTTTTTTAATTAAGTTTGTTAAGACAACTAATTCTATGACTAAAAAAAAAGATAATTGCTTCTTATTTTGCAATATTTATTAAATAATAATAATCGAATTTTTTTAAGTTTTTAATTAAAGATCTCAAAGTGTTTTGAGAAAGTGAAATACAAAACCGAGAGATGCAATAAGTAAATAAAATTTAGTTTTTTAAAAAAGAGAAAAAAAAAACATACATATATATCATAATACATCCATGTGCCTAAGTTATTGTATTATTTTAAAGATTGGTAAGAAATTCTAAGAGATAAAATATGGTATTTTAAGAATTGATAAATATAATATTAATGGATTAATAGAAATTAATCACACAAAATATAAATGTCTTTATTATTATTAGTATGTACACATTTTGATCTATTTATTTTGAAATCGATAAAAAAAGAAATATATCATGGAATGAGGAAAAATACTTGGCAATAACAACTACTATATTACAATAGAACTGTATGTCTCCATGATTTGATTCGAAAAACCTAACACATGAATCCTCATTAAAATCGAAATATGAAATTCCTTCTCCTTCCTTAAATCTTATTTTGAACCTGTCCCAACAACGAAAACGTTCTTACTGTAATGGCTTGTTTGGGAGTGTTTATGAAAATAAGTGATTTTAATCAAATTACTTTTCTAATAAATAATATGATAAAAAGTGCTTAATGATATATTATTTTATTGTTTAGATCTAATAATTAAAATGTGTTTTTATTCTTGTTAGAGAAAATACGTGTAGAAAAGAAAATTTGTAGAGAAAAATTTCTGTGGAGAGCAGTTATAGAGAGCATGTGTAATGTAGAAAGAAGTTAGAGAGAGAGGTTAGAGAGAGAAAGTGTGTAGAGGGAATTTAAAGAGAGAAAATGTGAAGAGAGAAGTTAAAGAGATAAAATGTGTAGAAGAAATTAGGAATACGAGCTTTAAAAAATAAAAATCACTTCAAAAGGCACGTATTACTTACTTTTTCAAAAAGCACTTTGAAGTGTTTTTTACTTCTACAAAAAGTGTTTATAACATTATATTTAGCAAATGGTGTTATTCATTTAAAAGCCATTTTGACTTGATTTGGCTAAAAGCACTTTCAAACACATCTTAGGGGGTGTTTGTTTGTAGTGTTTGGAGATGAGGATCTAAACCCCATGGTGATCTTATCCCCATCCCCATGTTTGTTTTGCCAATAGGGAAGGGGATTGAAATCCCATGGGTTCCCATAGCCCCTTCTATGGGGTTTAGAACACTTCCAAAATACATGGGGATCTCATCACCCCATGGAAAAGATGAGAGAGATAGGAAGAGAAGAGAGGAGTGAGAGAGAAAATTTATTTTATATTATAATTTTATTATTCTCATCCCCATCCAAAACCAAACACAGTGATCTCGTCTCCGGGCATCTCGTCCCCATGCATCTCATCCCCAAGCATCTCAATCCCATGTAAACCTGGAAACAAACACCCCTTAAAGTACTCCCCTTCCCTTCTCCTAGAATCCACTCCGAACCGGGTTAATGGAACTATTAGTTCAAGTTCTTGAGAACATGGGATGAGAGGAAAGGTTTGGTCCTTACAATGGGCTCTCAATGGGCCATCCAATAAGTGTACATTTTGATTTGTCATGGGCCTGGCAAGGTATATTCCTCCTTGGGTTAGTTTGAAATGGGCCTATTTTGGACATTTTTCAGGAGTTATGTGGCCGCTAAATCCCACTCCTACTTAATCGCTGATGTTTCATTATTAAAAATAAAAAAATAAAAAAATAAAAAAATTAACCATCTTAATGAATTTATATGCTTTAAATAATTTCAAAGGGAAGAGATATGTCCCTTACATAAAAATATACTAGTTTCGAGAATGATTTTAGTTTTCGTTTTCTATTTTTAAAAATTAAATTTGATTATTACTATAATTACTTTATATTATAACTATTCATGTTATAGAAAAACAAAGGTTTGTAATTACATTTAGCCCCGTTTGTTTCGATGTAATCTAAAATTCCCCAATAAGAAGCATTTAATTACATTGTTTGTTTGGGGTCATTTAAAAATATATCAGTAATCTAAAATTCTCGGAAATTGTATTTCCCCATATATGAGGGTATTTAGTCACCTTCAAAATCGGGTACTTTCTATGATTCCCATGAGAAGATAATCTTCATTTTTACAATTTTAACCTTATTTAATTAAGAAAAGTTGGCAAAAAGAAATTAGAAAAAATAAGCAAAAAATATATACTCACGTTTCCACAACTCTACCTTCTCCAATGATGACCGTTCTTTCTTTCCTTAATTTTTATTTGTTGGTTTCCCAATTCTCAATGCCTTTTTTGGAATTTAATATGAATATATTTAAATTAATGTATAAATTGTAAATAAGGGTATTTTAGAGAAAGAGCATAAATATATCATATTTCCCTATACAATTCTTAGCAAACAAACAAAGTAATCTATAAATTACCGATGCATTCTCATATTATTATTGTTAAGTTAAACAAACACAGTAAGATTACAGGTAATTAAATACTCTGACATCAGATTCTCATGTATTAGATTAATAGAGATATTTTAGATTTCAGCGAACCAAACGGGGGAAGTAGTATATATATATATATATATATATATATATATATATATATAGATGAAGATTTGTGATTTTGTGTGACTATTGAAGTTTAGAGTCTGAGTTTTTCAGGGTTAAAATTTTAATTCCTTAACCACATGAGTGAAAAAAAGGAAAAAAAAAAATCATTTTCAAATTATAAAAGGTCGTGATATACATACATTTATTTATATTACATCAAATTAGAGAGGTGAGACGTGAACCTTTGAGAAGAGAACAATTGACTAACCAATTGAGTTATGCTCGTATTGGCTGATTTCACGAGACTTGATCAGTATGAATGACATTTTGCATTTCTCAAATAACATTACTAAGTGAAAAGAAAAGACCACCTAATTTAAATGAAATCCAATACAAAAATTAAAACCTTAAATAGATAGATTCTATTTGAATAAATTTATACACCATCTTTTCTTCCGATATTTACAGTCACCAAATAACAAAGCGATCGATGAGCAAACAAATGGTGGATTCGGAGACAATGACTTCCTTCCGATCATCGACTGATCCATTTTCTTTCTTAGGTTCACGATCTGCTTCGTCTCTGGGATTAGGCAACAATCGTCTCGAAGGTACTCCTCCTCCTCCAACACGATCTCGAAACTTGGCCAGATCGCTCATCCACATCTCTACCGTCGTCGATATCTTCATGATAATTCTCTGTTTTAATTTTGGAATGGATTTTATAAAAAAAAATAAAAATGCAGAAATTGTTGGATTTCGTGTTTCTGTGTGTGGGGGGGCACACAGTTCTGCACTTGGATTCGCACATGGTATATTGGTAAAGTAAAGAGGGAATATTCTCGTTTCTTTGCAGATAAGAACGAAGGGGAAAAAGAAAAAAACGCCGTTGCCGGGGATCGAACCCGGGTCACCCGCGTGACAGGCGGGAATACTTACCACTATACTACAACGACCTCGTTGTCAGGAATGCCAATGTTTATTTTATAATACAAAACGACTTTATTCTAGCTTATGTCAATTATATAGAATTATACTAATATTTAGTAAAGTTTTTTTTTTTTTAAGTTTATTTACGTTTCTGAAAATCATAAAGTTGTTAATAATATTAATGAGTCAAATATAATATATATACACAAAACTTACTTATTTCTCGTGAAATATGTATCCCTATAACTATATTCATAAACATAATATTATTAAATAAAAAATACATTAAAAAATTGAAAACAAAAATTATAAGTGAAGAAGTGGCAAAATTATAACCATAAAATATACATAATACAGGTCCATACTCTCTTGAGAGTAAGTAAGTTTTTTTCAACATATATTAATCATAACATTTTCCAATCATAGACAATTTCTTTTAAAATTCAAAACTACCCTAAAACAATTTATACATGAATAGATTTTTAGACCATGTTTACTTTCCAGGGATGAGGACCAATTCTTTCTTTCCTTTAATGTTGAAGGAATGAAAATTATTATTTTTTATTCCCATTGACTTTATTTATCAAATAATGGAATAAGAATTAAAATGTTGGACATACTTAAAATTGGAAATCACTCATAATCTCGGCCCGTCTAAATGATGTTCAACGGTCTAAACCCAAATAGCATGATCAAAGGGACCCTTAAATAAAAGGGAATCTCATGCCCTATAGAAAGTTTAAATCTCTTTCTTTTTCTTCTTATTCCATGAGACTTATATCTATTCATTAATTGTTTTTACACTCGTTTTTACTTTATTCTACGACCTTGTTGTTTTACAATTTTTATTTAATAAACTTTAATGATGATGAGTGCATGACATTCTATATAAACGGAAAATTGCACAAACTGTATCAGTTATATTTTTGAACTTTTAATTTGATCAATTGACCTCTCAAACCTTATAAAGTGTCAAAATTGACTTGGCTTCATGAAAAATTAATTTGAAAGATTACCTCATTAAAATTAAAAAAAAAAAATCACTACAAAAAAACTGTTAAATTGGGCCAGATATTTGCGACCAAAGAACTGGGTAGTTTTTTTGGCGACCACTATGGTAGTAAATGTGAAGTTTGACTTAAAACGACCATATGGTCACTTTTTTACAACCAAATTGCGACCAAGCAAAAAAGTAGTCATAAAAAATGGCGCGAATTTTTGGCGGGAAGAAAGTGACCATATGGTCACTTGAAAATGACGACCATTTGGTCGCAATTATGTGACATGAGATATCATTTAGTAGCAAAAAAAGGCCCATAAATTTGGCGGGAGAAAAGCTACCAAGTGGTCACAATTAAAAGTGACCATATGGTCGCAATTGTGGTGACCTTTAGTGACTAGTGGTAGCTTAAACATTTGGGGGAAAGAAGCTACCATGTGGTCACATTGTTAAGTGACCAGATGGTCGCAAATATTGTGATTTTAAGTGACCAGTGGTAGATAAACAATTTGGTGGGAGAAAAGCTACCAAGTGGTCACCAAAATAAGTGGCCATGTGGTCGTAAATGCTGTGACTTGATGTGACCCGGGGCAGGTGGGAGAAAAGCTACCAAGTGGTCACCAAAATAAGTGACCATGTGGTCGTAAATTCTATCACATGATGTGACCCGGGGCAGTGAGGAAAATGGCAGGAAAATACGACCACTCCGGTCGCAAATGAGCAGATGAGTCCATTATAAAACCCCTTCCTCCCATTGTTTGTTATCATTAAGAAAAAAGAAAATGAGAGAGTGGATGTATGTTCGTTTGATAGATGGGCATTTGAACGATGAGTTCGTGACCGGGGTTGAACAGTTTGTTGAGTTTTGCATGACAACTGTCTATTATGAAAAGTATGGTGGAAAGCTACGTTGCCCGTGCGCAGAAATGCGACAATAGGAGAATCATACCGGTTACAGATGTGAAGGTTCATCTTTATAGTCGGGGATTTGTGCAGAATTATTACCACTGGGTGTTTCAGGGGGAAACACAGGAAATGTTCGACGCTGCATTACATGAATCGAGACGATAAGAAGGTAGCAGCTCGAATGTAGAGGTTGTTGCCGAAAAACGAAATGATGAACAACAGTATAGTCAGATGCAGCAAATGATACTTGATGGTGCGGGGTATGAGGGCAATGAAAATTTAAACCTAGACGAAGATGAACGGGTTGGTGAAGAGGAAATGAATCCGGAAGCACGTAAGATGCATGAGATGCTAGAGACAGCCAGTGTAGCAATACGCGGATGTGCCCCGGCCTCAGCGGAGCGGAGCGAGCACTAGCTCCGGCTCTTCTCCGATTGAGCAGCAGCTGCGCACGGAGGTTCAGCAACTTCACACGGACATGGACGATATGCGCGACGACTTCGTTTCTCGAGTCGCTGCGATTAAGGCGGATATGCAGGCACGGGTCGAGGCCCAGGTCACAGCATCTTTAGACGCGTACTTCAGATCCCTAGACGGCGGCCATTCATCATCGACGCCTCCTCCGCCACCCCCCGCCCCTCCGCAGTAGTTCTAGGATGTTTTCTTCTGTATAAAACATTTTTTGAATATTTGATTTATATATATTTTATTTTCATTCCAATTTTTTGTTATTAAATTTTAATATTAATTAAATAAATAAATAATAATTAATTATCTAATTAATTTAATTAATATTAAATTTTAATATTAATTAAATTTTAATTATTGTAATTTAAATAAATAAATAAAATATTTATTAAATACGACCAGATGGTCGCATTTTGTCTGAGTACAAAAGTGACCACTTGGTCGCTTATAAAAGACCACGTGGTCACTGCTTCATGTGACCAACTGGTCACTTTTTTTCAAGATACATTACGACCAGATGGTCATATTTTATCCCTAAAAAAACGACCATCTGGTCGCATTTTGGCTGAGTCCAAAAGTGACCATTTGGTCGCTTATAAAAACGACCACGTGGTCACTGTTGCATGTGACCAACTGGTCACTTGTCTTCAACTTAAATTACGACCAGATGGTCACTTTTTTAAGCGACCATTTGGTCGTTTTTTCAAAATGTTGACTTTTTTGCGACCAAACATACTTGGTCGTATTTTTGTGACTATCCAGTCGCACAAATTCAGGACCGACCAGCTTTTTTGCCACCACCATGTTGGTCGCTTTTTTGGTCGCATTCTACAATAAAAACGACCTTTTGGTCGCAAATTTCTGGTCGCAAATTGACTTTTTTTTTTGTAGTGAATTAAAAAAGTCTTTCGAAAATTATTGTAAAGACGAGGAATACATGACAAATGTGAATCAGACTAGAAGTGATGGGATCAAAGAAGAACTTCTAGTACGACTCTATGAGCTTTTTGGGATGAGGTCAAGTCACGAAGGAAACACGATCCCGTTATAATAATAATTAATATATTAATAATTTTAAATAAATAATTTATTAAACTATAAAAACGATCAAATTTTAATATTTTATAAAATTTAAACGTGAATGGTTCAAATCCTTAATCTATATCTATCTATACTATATTAAAAAGTGGCTTCATGGAAAAACTTTTGATTTCCATTTTTACCCTTACTAATTCACTTAACTATCTAAATTAACTATTTCTCCATATTAAATTATCATTTTTATTTACATTGTCCACTCTTAATTAATTAATAATACTAATAATCTAAAATTTGTAATATATATTATTAATATTTCATTAATAATTAATTAGTTATTATTTTTCAAACAATTAAATTTTATTATTATTTTAAATTTTGATATAAAAAGTGATATTTCATTAAAAATAGTAATATTAATATAGATTCAAAATAGTAAAAACAACTTTTTAAAACTGAAAATATGGTACGTCAAAAATTTATCTTTTATATAAATTGGAATTAACAATTTTAAAAATTACTCAATATTTTCATTAGTCATTAATATATCTTCAGGTTGGGAATATCAAAAGAACATCAAGTAGGAAAATATATTTAAATTAGATTAATTCATTCTTAAATTCAAACCGGTTCGTTACAAAAAAAAAAATACCCACTTTTAATTATTTTGTGCTTTTGGTATTCTTGACGATTGATATAAATATATTTCCCTTAGTTGATTCATTTGACGAGGAAAATTCATTAGGCATTGAAGATGTATGAAAAAGGAGCAATTTGGTGCAGCTAAGGCTAAAATGATCCTATTGAAAAAGTAAATTTCTTTGAATCTTGTCTTTCGATCGTTCATAGCTGAAGCCAACTTTTTACTGCATTGACTTCGTTAAAGATGAAGCCCAAGAGATTTATTTTAAATAAGGATTAGAATCTCATAATTCAAATGAATGGCAAAAAAATTTGCGCAAATCTAATTGATGCAACTTTCATAACATCTGTTGTGGGATGAAATTGGATTACACGTGGAATTTTACAATTGGATAAGATTTGTCTACGCACCTAGTTTGACCGCGGTGCTGGGCACCTGGTCCGAAGCACCTGGTCTAAAGCACCTGGTCTAAGGCACCTGGTCTAAAGCACCTGGTCCAAAGCACCTGGTCCAAAGCATTTGGTCTGAGGCATCTCGTCTGACCGTGGTACCTAGGCATAAAGTCCATGCACCTGAAAAGACCTGGCTACGCAGTCTCCAACACAGACTTAAGTATCTAAACCGAATACAAGTATCCACTTGGGAAACGACACGTGGCGCAATCCACAAGCGACACATAATTGAGAAGCAACACATGGCCCAATCCCGACGCGACACGTGGCACGATGATGTCATCAACCTAATCTCCTATAAATAGGAGAAGAAATTCATTCATTAGGTAACTAATCTCTACTACTACTCTCTGGCACACTAGCTTTGTTTACTTTAGCATCGGAGGGTGTTAGGCCGGCACCACACCGGTGCTCTTTTCCTTTCCTGTCCAGGTACCTACGTAGCACGCCATCGAAGCAGCGCACTACCTCCGACTCGTCCCATAAATTAAGTTCGTTGCCTACGTGGAAGTTATCCATTTTTAGGTAACAACATTTGGCGCCGTCTGTGGGAACAATATATAACTAAGTGCTCTACCATCAAGGATGAGTTGAAGAAGTCAGCGCGGTGATGACGTAGATGACGGTGAAAACCGTAACCCTCGCAATACGAGATATCAAACCCGTAGCAATAGAGAACAACGACAACAAGAAGATGAAAATCCAAAATTGGTAAGGGTTGCACCCATGCCAGACAGATGGGTAGATGCATTGGAAGAGCAAGTTCGAGGTGTGAATAGGGATCTTGCGAAAGTACTAAAGATACTCACACAAAGGACAGATCACCAAGCCCCCACTGACAACCATGATCAACGATCAAAGAGAGAAAAAGAAAAACAGCCTATAGAAGGTGTTGCAGAGTCGCGGAATCACGAGAAGGGTGGTTCGAAAGGGAAGTCGAGGCTACATACTCGGGACACTTCTTCTTCTTCCAATAAGTCTTCTCCCAAGAGGCATCCAAGCCTGAAAGGAAGGTCTGATCTTAGACAGGTGCTCAATGAAAAAAGAAAAGCACAAACTAGTATAGCAAGGTCTACTGCTGAAAGTTCACAGCCTTGGGCACCAGAGCTAAAGAAACTCCAAGACGAGCTTGGACATATGAAGAAAGAGTACCGTGGAAAAGCTCCTCTTGTGTTAGAAGATCTCCTTGAACAAACTGAATCACCATTCACAGATGACATCATGGAGGTAGAACTTCCTACTAAGTTTAAAATGCCAACTATGGCGACTTATGATGGTTCAAAAGACCCGGTTGAGCATGTTGATACATTTCAGACCTGGATGGAGCTCCAGGGAGTCCAAGATGCTATCAAATGCAGGGCATTCCCTCTTACACTAGGGGGGTCTGCCCGAGGGTGGTATAGGCAGCTCAAGCCAAGATATATCTCTTCATTTAAAGACCTTACTCGGTCTTTTGTAACTCAATTCCTCGGTGGAAGAGATCATAAAAAACTAGCCACGCACCTTTTGACTGTGCGTCAGAAATTGCACTACAAAAAAACTGCCAATTTGCGACCAGAAAATTGCGACCAAATGGTCGTTTTTCACCTAAAATGCGACCAACTGAGTGGTTGCTAAAAAGCTGGTCGGATTTCAATTTCTGCGACTGCATGGTCACAAAAATTCGACCATCTGGTCGCAAAATATTTTGGTAGCAAAAAAGTCAAACTTTTGAAAATGCGACCAAATGGTCGCATTAAAAGGGACCATATGGTCGCATTTTATCTTCAATAGAAGTGACCATTTGGTCACATAAAAAGTGACCAAATGGTCGTAATTTTTGTGACCAAATGGTCACTTATTGGCTCAGTGAAAATACGACCAGATGGTCGCTTAAAAAGCGACCATCTGGTCGTAATTTATGTGAAAGATAAGTGACCACTTGGTCACATAAAAAAGTGACCAAATGGTCGCATTTTATGTGACCAAATGGTCATTTTTAATCTCAGTTAAAATGCGACCAGATGGTCGCTTAAAAGTGACCATCTGGTCGCATTTAAGAATTTTTTTTTTAAATTTAAATTTTAATAATTATTTAATTAATTATTAATTATTAATTATTAATTATTAATTACTAATTATTTATTTAATTAATATTAAAATTTCATAAAAAAAATTGGAATTCAAATAAAAAATATATATATCAAATATTAAAAAAACGTTTTATACAATCGAAAGAATCCTAGAACTACTTGGAGGGGGGGTGGGGAGGAGGCGTCGATGTAGGGGCCGCCCTAGAGATCCAGGTACGCGGCCAAAGCGGATGCGACACAGGCGTCGACTTGTGCCTGGTATGTCGGCCTCGACTCGTGCCTGTATGTCGGCCTCAATAGTAGCGACTCGAGCAACGAAGTCTCACGCATAGCCTCCATGTCCGCGCAGAATCGCTCGCTCACCCAGGAGAAGGCCCAGGAGCTAGTGCTCGCTCCGCTCCGCCGAGGCCGGGCACATCCGCATAAAGGCGTCGCCCGTCTGAGCCGAGCCCAGGGACCGACCCATCGGACCGAACCCCTCCAGGAGCCTCCAAGAACGCCTCTATACGGTCCTCCTGAGCCGGTTCGCAGTCCGGGTGGGCAACCGCCGAGTCAAAGACTCAGTGAAACGTTCCTAAACATTTAAAATTCAGAAAATAAAATGGTTAATATATAATGTATGAAAAATTTTAAAGAAAGAATAATAATTGAAAAAAATATTAAATACCTGAACTTCTTTCGCCTTATTCGTCGACTTAACGTCTCGTCCTTCTTCGTGTGAAGAACTCGGTGCGGCTCATCCGGCGGGGCGGGCGCCCGTGCTTCGCTTCCTAAAAAATCAAATAGTGAAGAATAAAACATAATAAATTAATAAGTAATTGAAAAAAAAACGAGAAAAAAGAAAACGAGAAAGCGAACGAGGAAAAAAAAGCATACCAATCGACGATGGTGCTCGTCGTGGGTCCGCGCCCCGGCGTGTTTTTTTGGATTCTTCGCGGTTGGCCTTATTCCTGCTTGACACTGCCTTGCCCCGAGGAGTGATCAAGCTAGCGGCCGCCGCGTGGTCCTCCGGGCTCATCCACACGGGGCGGTTTCTTCGCTTGCCTTCGCGCGCCGGAACATGAGGTCCTTGAATCGATCCCAGGACGTGGATCGTCCCATGGGGAACAATCTACCGTTGGTGATATCGGGATCGATAACAGAAACTTGCCCTGAAAAAATTGAAATAAAAAATTGTTAAAGTAATAAATTTATTTCTATAAATTTCAAAATTAATTAATTATGAAAATAAATTATGTTTTTACCTTCCAATCGTCCGTACATCCGACGTTTCTCCGTCGTCGGAATCTTCGTCCGGAGAAGGTCGCTGGGTAGAGGCATGCTCTAAGGACCTCGCGAAACCGTTTTGAAACGGTCAGGTATCATGGTTGTACTCGCAAAATCACAAAAAATTATTGTGCTATATATTAGAAACTATTAGTTAAAAAGAATAAAAAACTTTTAGGGAAATAGTAAACAAAATTACTTACGTATCCCCTTCAATCCGGAGGGTAGAGTCTCTGGCCGAGACAGGCCAGCGTGCATGAAGTCGAGGGGCCACTTGGATCCGACCGATGTAGACCCAGGACGACCCAGGACGCATACCCCGATGCTAAGCCCGAGGCGTGGCAAGGAGTCTGCGGCATACGTGGTGTCGAAGACTTCGGTCTCAGGGACTCTATCATCGAGCGTGGCGGCAAGTCGCGTATCGTGAATCGAAGAGGATGTCCAACTCCTCCGTAGTCGCTCCGCATCAGGGCAACGCCAGATGGCGTCTGCGGAGACCCCCGTCACCCGCATCGTCAAGGGCTCGCCTGACCGGGGAGGACGTCGTCTGCCCGTCATAATCCTACAACCAAAATAAACTAATTTACTACTAATTACGTAAGTAAAATATTGATTAGTTTATTTAATTAATTAATTAATTAATGAAATAATGTAAATTAAACTAACATAAATTTAAGTAAATAATTTAAAATAAACTAATCAAATTAATTTGAATAAAAGTAAATATAAATTAGATTAATTGAACTAAAATTAATTCAATTAAACATAAGATTAATTAATTAAAACTAAAATTAACTAATCAATTAATTTGAATTAAAGTAAAGTAAAATTAGATTAATTGAACTAAAATTAATTGAATTAAACTAAAATTGAATTAATTTTAGTTTCAATTAATCTAATTTTACTTTACTTTAATTCAAATTAATTGATTAGTTAATTTTAGTTTTAATTAATTAATCTTATGTTTAATTGAATTAATTTTAGTTCAATTAATCTAATTTATATTTACTTTTATTCAAATTAATTGATTAGTTATAACTAATTAATTCAATTAAACTTAAGATTAATTCAATTAAACTAAAATTAATTCAATTAAACTTAAGATTAATTAATTAAAACTAAAATTAATTAATTTTAGTTTTAATTAATTAATCTTAAGTTTAATTGAATTAATTTTAGTTCAATTAACCTAATTGTACTTTACTTTAATCAAATGTAACTAAAATTAAGTAATTAAACAATTTTTATTTAATAATTAAACTAAAATTAATTAATTAAATTAGTGTAACTCATTAATTTAAACTACTTAAGTATAATTGAAGTTAATAAACTAATCATTTAGTTTGAAATAAAGTAAAGTAAAATTAGATTAATTGAACTAAAATTAATTGAATTAAACTAAAATTCAATTAATCTTAGTTTCAATTAATCTAATTTATATTTACTTTAATTCCAAGTAATTGATTAGTTAATTTTAGTTTTAATTAATTAATCTTAAGTTTAATTGAATTAATTTTAGTTCAATTAACCTAATTTTAATTTACTTTAATTCAAATTAATTGATTAGTTCATTTTAGTTTTAATTAATTAATCTTAAGTTTAATTGAATTAATTTTAGTTCAATTAAGCTAATTTATATTTACTTTAATTCCAAGTAATTGATTAGTTAATCAAATGTAACTAAAATTAAGTAATTAAACAATTTTTATTTAATAATTAAACTAAACTATTTGAATTAATTACCCTACTTTAAATTAATTGATTTAATTAAAGTAATCTAAATTACATTAATTAAACTAAAATTAACTAATCAATTCTAGTGTAATTATAAATTAATTTAGTTTAATTTTATTAAATTAAAGTAAACTATCTTAAATAAACTAAATAAGTAATTAAACTAAATTAGATTAAGTAATTAAATTAATTACTACTTAAATTGAATTAAAGTAAACTAAGTTAGATTAATTAAACCATTAGATTAATTAAACTAAAATTACTTAAAGTAATAAAATTAAAGTAAACTAATTAATTAGTTAATGTAAACTAAACTAATTAAATTAAACTACATAAACTAAAACTCAACTAATTAAAGTAAACTATCTTAAAAACTAAACTAAGTAAACTAAGTAAACTCTAAATTCATAAACTAAACTTTAATTTGTTACGAAAACTAACCTCGTGTAATCGAAACCGGGATTGGTGGTTGAGGATTTTCGGTTTAGAGGAAGAATGGGAACGGGAACGGGAAGAAATAACGGGGAATGGATAGGGGAAAGAGACAAACGAACAAAAAGAGAGGAAGAAAAAGAGAGAGGCAGCGAAGAGGAGAAAAGAAGAAAAGAAGAGAAAGCAGAAACGGGAAAAGGGAAAAAGAAACGGGGGAAAGGAAAGGGAATGAAATTTAAATCATATTTTGCGACCAACTGGTCGCAAATATGTAATTATGACAGGAAATGAACAGTCATGCGAGCTGGGGAAAATGCGACCATATGGTCGCATTTACAAATATAAATGCTACCATTTGGTCGCATTTATAGAAAAGGCGACCAAATGGTCGCCCAGTTGCCATTACCAAGGCCAGCTGTCTTGTCACGCGTCCCGTCACCATTTGCGACCATCTGGTCGCAATTATGAGATTCACCGCCAATAATTGCGACCATATGGTCGCATTACTTAAATTAACCGCCATAAATTTCATGAAAATTTAAAGTTATCAGCCCATAATTGCGACCATATGGTCGCAATTCCAATTGTATTTTTAAAAAATATTATTATACTTTTGCACAAATGTGACCATTTGGTCGCTTTCCTCCCAAAACCCTAAACCCTAAACCCTAAACCCTAAATCCTAAACCCTAAACCCTAAACTCAAACCCTAAATCCTAAAATGCGACCAAATGGTCGCATTTCCCTTCTAAATTACTACCATGTGGTCACCTTTTTTGTAAAATTGCGACCACCTGGTCGCAAATATTAATATTTATATACTTTTTTTTTATATTGGGTTACTTTCTGATATTTACATTGTTTCCATGTTGTTATATTCATTGATATGTTTCTTCATGATTGTCGAGATACATTTTTGTAATTCTTGATTTGGAACTATTTGATTCTAATTAAGAGTTTTTTTTAATACGATATAGATAATTTTATTCTTGTTTTTCAAGATAGAAAGTGCTAGAAGGGAACCAAATAGACTATTGAAGATGTACATATTTATATATAATTAATTTGCATCCACATATTCATTGGAAGCAATTCCAACTGAGATTCGATATAAACATGTCAAAGTTGAAATTAAGAGGAATCTTTCTTATAATAAAAAAAAAAAGTTAATTTCAATTTCATCGTATTTCGTCATCTTTTGATTTTAAGTTTGGTCTACTGCTTTATTCATAATTGTAAATGCTTTACTTGAACAAAAAAGAGTCACACGACTATATTCAACTAGAGGTTTAAGGAAAATATAATTATTTTCTCTTTGTATGGAAATTCAGATATTTTCAAGACGAGGTTAAATATTATTATTTACTCTACACAAATTTTAGAACAATCTAAAGGCGTTTAGATAGCTTATTGATCTTCAAGAGTTTTTATATTAATTGAAAGTGAATAATTTTTATTTAATTGACATTATTATTATTGTTAAGAAATGTAATCAATAAAATTCACCACATCTTGAAATTTTGGAATTATTGGTAATTTTTTCAATCATCTATTCTTATTTTTATTTTTTCTTTTCTAAAAGCTTATAATGTAATTTTATTTTATGAACAAATAAAATAAGACAAAAAATTCCACGTGCATCTCGCACGTGTTAAAAAATAGTTATTTATAAATAATTGGTCATATAAAATCATATAATTTGCGACCATCCGGTCACTTTCTAATGTGACCATATGGTAGCTTAATTCCCGGCAAAATTTTAAGCTACCACCCCCCAAAAAAGGTCACAAAATTGCGACCAGATGGTCACTTTCAATTGTGACCACTTGGTAGCTTTTTTCCCAACAAAATTACGCGCCATTTTTTGCTACCAAGACATATTTTAGTCACCAAAATTGCGACCAGGTGGTCACTTTTAATTGTGACCACTTGGTAGCTTTTTTCCCTCTAATTTTAAGCTACCACTCCCCAAAAAAGGTCACAAAATTGCGACCAGATGGTCACTTTCAATTGTGACCACTTGGTAGCTTTTTTCCCTCCAAAATTACGCGCCATTTTTTGCTACCAAGACATATTTTAGTCACAAAAATTGCGACCAGGTAGTCACTTTTAATTGTGACCATTTGGTAGCTTTTTTCCCTCCAAAATTACGCGCCATTTTTTGCTACCAAGGCATATTTTAGTCACAAAAATGCGACCAGATGGTCGTTTTTTAAGGTGACCAACTGGTCGCTTCCTTTGCACCATAATTTCGCGCCATTTTTTATGACTACTTCTACTTTTGGTCGCAATCTGGTCGCAAAAAAAGTGACCAGATGGTCACTTAAAGTCAACCTTCAAATAAAGTGACCAACTGGTCACTTTAAAGCTACCACTTTTTTTTGGTCGCATTTTGGCAGTTTTTTTGTAGTGTTGGGGGAAAGTCTCTGAGATTATGTTGTGAGATTCAACAGTGAAGCATTGAAAGTTGAAGGTTACAACGATAACATAGCTCTAACCGCAATGATGGCTGGATTGAAAGACGAAAAGTTTTTATGGTCCCTAGGCAAAAAGACTCCTGCTACTTATACAGAGCTCATCTCAAGAGCACAGAAATATATGAGCGCGGGAGAATTAGTTAGTGCAAGAAAAGCTACGGATGAAGGGGGAAGTAGTAAACATTCTGAGCACAAAAGAAAAGATAGGACAGACAACATCACTCGAAAGGATGACTGGTATAGGGACGAGAAAAGAAGCAGGACAGAACAACGACCTGAGGAGCGAGGTGTTCCGGTGACCAAGTTCAAGAAGTACATCCCTACTACTATCCCAGCTGAACAACTACTAATGGAGATTCAAGACAAAAATTTGGTTAGGTGGCCGCCAAGGATGAAGGCAGGGTCGAATAAGAGGAATAAAGATAAATATTGCCTCTTCCATAAGGACCACGGACATACCACCTCTAACTGTTTTGACCTCAAAGAGGAGTAATCAAAGGGGAGCAAAAGGTCTCCCGAGAGTGTTATTACACAGCTATGAAGGGTGCTACGCCGATAAACATGATCACAGTTGAACAAACCAAAGAAGAGATGCAGTCCATCGCAGCTCACTTAGTTGAGGAAGCAAAGCAACCACACTTGGCAATTATGCCAAAAGAACTGCAACAAAGTGAAGGGATGATTTACTAAAGAAGCGGAAATTTATTTAGTAAATTTATTAACATTTAATAACGGATCTATTAACGTCATGCAATTTGTGATAAAACATGTAGATTCATGCTTAATTTCGAAAATTAAAACCATTTTACTTACATTGAGTAATTAATGGAGAATTGGTTGGAGGTTTCTTTACAGCATCAAATTCTCAGCAACACCGGATCTTCTATGCTATATCCCGATCGAAAGCAAAACCAACTTCTGGGAATCGAACCGGAAGAACAAAGAAGAAGAAATTTCTTCTAAATTTTTCCCTAAGGAAAATCGGCAATTGGGCAAAAACTTGAGAGAGAATTTTCACTTTTCTAATTAAAGTGAGAAGTGTGTAAAATATGAATCCCAATGGTCATATTTATAAGAAAATATGATATCTAATCTAATTAGATATGCTTATCTCCTAATTATTATATAATAGAAAAGATAAATAAAAATTATATATATATATAACACTTTAAGTTATAAAGTGCAGCTTGAGTGGGGGCCTACTACTACTACTTTGCTTACTACTTGCACTATTACGCATTACGCTGCTACACCAACGAGAATGAATGACAAGTACAATAAAAATTAAGTTTTTTGAAAATTCTAAGTTCATTTAAGTGCAGAGTTTTGTAGCCACACTTGATTGATAAAACTTAGAAAGAACAAAAACTTAAGTTTATTAAAAATTCTAAGTTCATTTAGGTGCAGGGCTATGTAGCCACACTTGATTGACAAAACTTAGAAAGAACAAAAACTTAAGTTTATTAAAAATTCTAAGTTAATTTTAGGTGCAGGGCTATTTAGCCACACTTGATTGATAAAACTTAGAAAATAAATAAAACCAATAAATGAAGGCAACATGAAATAAATCTGAAGATGAAAAGCAACATAAGTTCGGAGATATCCTAAATAAAATGAAAGCATGATAAAAACAGATTGTCCTACCTATATGAAACTAAGGAGGAACAAAAATAAAAGCTAAATCTAAGAAAGTCGTCATGCCGAATCGTCCACTGTCTCAATGTCGACAACAATGTTGGTGCGGGAAAGGTTGAAACTCTCCCTAACAAACTTGAGATCAAGATCTGGAAATCTCTCGGTAACCTTCTCAAGTGCTCCTTTTGTTAGGAATGGTGTCCTAGAACTTGTAATTATTTAATAATAATAATTTATTTAGAATACATTAAATAAATAAACATAAGTTCTTTATATTGTCTAGATTGATTCAATTGACGATATTAGGAATATATGGAAATATATTAATATCAAACATTCAAATAGTAAACCCTAAGTTACTCTTATGAAATCACGACTTAGTATGTGAGTCATACGAGAGGATTTAAGTCGAGATGAGTAACTTAAAAGTGTCTACAGTAAATGGATAACGTTTGGGAACCTTATCCTGGTAACACTGTTGATAGCTTCGCATTTTGTTTATAGACAAATGATCTAATCCTGATCATTCATGTGGGAGACATGAAATGGAAGTATCATATGCAATGTTGATTGTATAAGACAGGACCACGATGTTCGATCAAATTTCTCATTAGTACCGCTTTTTAGAAATGATCGAATATCAAACTAAGTTTATCAACCGGTGATAGATCTCAATCCTGAGTGAAATGCGGACTCCTATTTATGGAGTTATGTTCTTTGATTCACATGGTTGAGAGCGCGTCTGTAAGAACGCTCAATACACTTCTTTTGGGAATATGACTAGATAAGTAGCTGGGAACTCATTTTCACAAGATGGAATTCATAACTTTCCTATAAATTAACGGTATCGGTGCGATACCTAAATATTTTAGGAACTTTAGGAAACTCCTTGATGTCCTGATTCGAGACATGAACAAGTGGCGCCACGACTTCTATTGATCACGAAGTATATTATCTCTAGTTCGACTAAAGATAATGTTCATTGGAGAATCAGCGGGAACACAAGGATAAAGCGGTAATTACAGGGGCAAAACGGTAAATTTATCCGCTGTAATTATGAGGGTTCCACGTGAAGGATTATATCACAGATATAAATAAAGATAAACTAAATGGACATAACTCATCTATAGTGAGGGGAGTTCACCTTATGAATCTATAGTGGAATTATTCATAGTTAGATAATAAGTAATTAACGATTATGAGTTAATCAATTAATTGACTAATTATTAAGCCCATGATCTATAGGTCCATCGGGTCCCTATGCTAGCCCAAATATCGTAGTCGCGAAATCAAGTAGAAGAAATGGAAATTTTAAGTAAAGTGAATTACTTAAAATAGGCAATATTAATTGTTTAAATATTGAGTATATTTAAACGGTAATTAATATAAACATTATTAATTGTTTAAATAATGAGTTTATTTAAACAGGAAATTAATAATGAAATATTATTAATTAGATATTATTAATTATTTAAATATTGAGTATATTTAAATGGTAATTAATAATTTGAAATTAATTGACAATTATTAATTGTTTAAATAATTAATTTTATTTGAACGGAAATTAATAATTAAAATTAATTAATTAATAATAAAATATTGTCAATAAAATTATTAATTAAATAATGAGTTTATTTAATGGAAATTAATAATTATAATATTTATTATTAATTATTTAAATAATGAAAATTATTTAAATGGAAATTAATAATTAAATATAAATTGGATAATATTTAGTCAGGAGAAAATATTAATATTATTAATTGTTTAAATAAAATATTTTATTTAAATGGTAATTAATAAATAAATTAATTAAGTTGGACTTATTAATTTAAGAGAGAGTTTCAAGCCCAATTGGATTAATGAACCCAATTGAAATTGGCCCAAAATAATTAATTAAATAAATTTGATTTATTAATTATTTATTATTAATTTTGGCCTTCATAGATAATTTGTAGGAGATAATTATTTGAATTATATCCTATAATAATTATATAGATTTATTTACCCAAGATAAATAAAATAAAGAAAAGAAAATAATCTCCTATTTATCTATGGCATTTTCGAAATTGCAAGATAAAGGAAAGAGATAATCTTTTTTATTTTTGTATTTATCTCTATAGATTAATCCTAATGGGATTAGGATTCCTATTTTTCTATAAATAGGAGGGTTGGGTCATTCATAAATCACACAATTAAATTCCTTAGAAATTCAGAATTCTCTCTTCCTCCTCTCCCCCCTTGAGTGCCGATTTTCCCTATTCAAAATTGGGAAGAAAATATTTTTCTTCCCAATTTCTTCTAAAGTTCGATCCCACAATCGGGTTTCGTTTGATCGATCGGGATATAGCGTAGAAGATCCGGTGTTGCTGAGGATTTGATGCTGTAAAGAAACCTCCAACCGATTCTCCATTTATTACTCAATGTAAGTTTTGATTTTAATTTTCGAAATTTAAAGCATGAATCTACATGTTTTTCACAAATTGCATGATATTAATAGATCCATAATTAAATGTTAATTAGTTTACTAAATCAAATTCCGCTAGTTTAGTAAATCATCCCTTCACCTTTAACGCCGAGGTCGAGGAGAAAAACTCCAGGTCTGCGTCCTTATTGACAGATTGAAGCATAGCAAGCAGTTCGCCTTCATCTTGAGTTTTAGCTTTGAGTTCGCCGAACTTAATCAAGGTATTTTTGAGCTTGTCAGAAGTTTCATCTAAGTTTTTCTGCACTTCGACTAGTTCACCCCTCAGCTTATTCTTCTCAACGCGATCTTCTTCCTGTAACTATGCGCTTTTAAATAAACTTCTCTCATGAAGTTTCACTGTCTCTTCAAGACAAATAATCTTCCTCTCCATTTGTACGCAGGCCATGTTCATCCTAGCCCCAGCCTATAAAGGCAAAGAAATCATTTCATTGATCTGGGTGAAGGAAAAAGAAAAGAAATGATAAAAGTGAAACATTGAATACCTTTAAGTAATCCTCAATAGACGAGTCAACTAGAGCTTGAGTGGTCATGGACCGTGCACAGTCTCGATCAAGTAGAAGAACAGACTGAAAATTTGAACTAATCAGTGCAATTTCTTCCTTAAAAGACTCATCATCCTCTCCGAAGTAAACACAACCAGGATCAGCTATAGAATCTCGAACATCACGGTGAGAAGAAGGGCCCGCACTCAAGTTTGGGACTGTAGTAGGTAAAGATTTTCTACCAACATCTGACTCATGACAACGTTTCTCAACTGAAGTCCCGGGACGATCAAGTTGTTTGTTGGTTACTTTCCTTGGAGCTATACCAGAAGCATCTACGCATTTTTGGCGTTTTCCGTTTTCAATGAACCTGCGAGCGGCCTCACCTGACATAGCTAAAAAAAAACGAAGTGTCAAATATGTTCCATTTTGTGGCACAACATATATACAAATTACAAAGACTTACTGGAATCTTCAACAAAAGGTTGAGCAAGGCCAGAAGCAACGAGTAGTTTGTCTGATAGGAGGACGACAGAGTTACGATCTTGAACTGGAATACTCAAAATATCATTAACTATCTTTTTAGCTGGTTGAGGTAGTTGAATGAGTTCCAAATCTCTCACTGCAGTAAAAGAAGAATGAGTTAATGAACAGGTGGAAGCATGGGAGAGGCAAGTTGTAAAAAATTTCTAGAGTGAACCTACCAGAACTCCTAAATAGCCTAGGAACTCGATGAGTATGATCTTGTTCAGGTATTAAAGATAACCAACCACCACCCACAAAAAACCATTGATTTTTCCATTTCTTTGCACTAGGAGGAATCGTCAATAGCTTTTCACCACGAGAGGTAAAATAATACATGAATTTCTCCCCTGGTAAGCTCTTTAGTCGATAAAGGGCGTGAATAATTTTATAAGTTAAAGAAGATCCACCGCCATAGAGATGCCAAAGAACCCAAATCCCAAGTAAAACGGTCCAGCCATTTGGCGCAAGTTGAGCGGGAGCTAACCCCACATAATTCAAAACTCTCTGAAGAAAATGATGGAGAGGAAGTCTAACTCCACATTTGAGCGTGTGTAAATGAAAACTGACTTCTCCAATAGGGGGGGTCATGAATAGTCTCGCCTACTTCAGGACACCTAAGAGTAATGGATGAAGGTATATCATACAATGTCCTAATTCGTTTTAGGTGTCCTAAGGTAATGGTAGAATCTATCTCGGAATCATCCTCGTGAGTACTCGGTTCAATTTCAAAACTCGACCCCCCCGAATCTTCTTTGCTCTCAGTTTCGTAATTAGAATTTGCGTCTGACATCCTAAAATGAAAAAGGATTTCTATCTTAGAGACTTTTGAAGCAACGACTATTTAGACGTACAATTTGAAGACAAAAAATGTGCTTAGATGATGACAAATGTGACATACCTGAATTCGGCAAAGAGGAAAGAATCGACTATGGTCCTCTAAGTAAACTACGCGACCGCAAACATGCCTACAAAAGAGCGCCGAAGTTCAAAGTTAGACGTGAAAAAGAAGTTACAACGCTTAAAAAAAAAAAAAAAAGTCTACAGCGCTAAAGTACAAAAAAATTTGAGAAAATTGAAAAATGGTTCGCGGGTCAAAACCTGACCAACGAACCAACCCGCGGGTCAGGCTTTGACCCGTGGGTATTTACACCTGCTGAGTGCTGACAAAAGGAAAAAAAAAATTAATTAAATTCAAGACACGCGGGTCAAAACCTGACCCGCGAGCGTTATACATTTAATTTAAAAAAATAATAATAATTCTATTAATAACTAAAAAAACACAAATTGTAATATGAAAAAAGTTAAGATACAAAAAAACCAGAACAAAACATAATTTCTTGAATTAGTAAGGGTATAATATTTAAATAAAATTATTTTTATAAAGAAAAAGATAAAGAAATAAAAAAAAATCAAATCAAATAGAAAACCTCAATTACAAAAACACATATACACCATTATTTCAACAAAATATAATTTCTGAAATTAAAATTAAAAGTAGAATAAATAATATAGAAATAAATAAATTGACGAAAAAAGAAAGATCTATAGATAGTTGGAACAAAAGGTTTATTAACTTGATTTGGTAGTATAAATCTTTAAAATAAAGAATCAACAACGTAACTAAAAGATAAATAAAGATGAAAAATAAATAATCAATCACATATAGTTCATTAAAAGAGTAAAATATATGATAATAATAATTTTTAAAATTTAACATTTTTTAGTTCAATAATAAAACATGAATAATTTTTAAAAATGTTTTTAAAGCATTGAGAAATTATTAGAAAGAAATATTAGGTCGGGGTAAAAGACTAGTTAAAAACTAAAAGATATATTTAGTATAATCTCAAAATCTCAGGGTGGTTTAAGCAGTTTCCCTAAATATATATAGTATTGAATTTGGGTCTTAAATTACAAATTCCTTAAACTAAAAAAGAAGCCAAAACAAAAACTTGAAAGCTAACGCCGGCGAACCAAAAATCAAGCGATCACCGGAGAGAAGGATGTCGTACGACGACGTAGAAATAGAAGACATGGAATGGAACGAAGAATTGCAGGCGTTCACATACCCATGCCCTTGCGGCGATTTGTTTCAAATCACGAAAGATGATCTTAAACTCGGTGAAGAAATCGCTCGTTGCCCTAGCTGTTCTCTTTTCATCACCGTCATTTACAACATCGAAGATTTTCTCTCGGATTCCAACAAACGAATTGATCCTTCTAATCAACAACCTATCGTTGTTGCTTAACAATTCAGGTCTTTTTTTTTTTTTCACTTTTTAAAGAATCAGATTCAAACCCTAATCTTCCCCCTCTTTTAGCTTGTTTCTGATAACTTTTTTTGAAAAAAATTGTTTTTTTTTGTGGGTTTTTATTTGTAGTTATCGTTTTGGTCATTGTTGATTGTTTCTATAGGATGGTTTTTGTTCTCTCAATTTAAATGTGCTGAATTTATGATAGAAAAATGGATGGAGTAGTTCTTGTTGAATCTTAACTGTATGCAATGCATTAGTATTTCTAAACAATTACTGGATAACCATTTGGTTTCTTGTTTTCGGCTTTCGATTTTTTTTTAAAAAAAACCCCAATTGTTTGATAACCAATGAGTTTTCCAGTTTATGTTTTTTTTGGTCTCTGATTCATTTGGTTTTCTTAACCAAAAAACTGAAAAACGACTTGGTTATCAAGCAATTCTGTTTTTGAAAAATTATGAACCAAAAATAGAATACGAAATAGTTATCAAACGAAGTCTAAGTTTTTGGTGTTTAGTCTGTGGCAATGAACTTCATCAGCACAAATCTCTGTTGATTTTTAGGTAAAAATGTTATAGCTAAGAGATGCTCTGGATTCTATTAATTCATGGTTAGAGTCTGAAGCACGGACACTTCAATTTGGGTGACGTATGTGTGTTCAACACGTGTTGGATATCCAGACACGTGTAGGAGAAAAATAATACGAGTTGAAATTGAAAAATATCAAAATCTTTATTTATGTTATCATTTTTTGTCTTTCTAATATAAATATCATAAAACTAAAACAAACAAATTTTAATGTGAAAATCATTGTAATGTATGAAAATATACTAATATATTTAATATTTGTATATTATAATCAACGTGCGGTGTCAATATCCTGATTTTTAGTCATGTCCGGATCTCGTATCAGTGCCTATGCACCTTAGGAGAGTAGTTTTATTGTGTATGATGCTATTTCTTCTTTAACTTTGTGAATGTCCCTTTTTTGTAGAGTGATGTGCTTGTGTATGAAATCAAGGTGGCGCCATGGCAGCAGACTGCAAGAAATCGTTGCAAAAGTTTTGTGAACCATTATCTATTCTGACTTGTTCACGGGAATATAGTTTCTTCTTCTACTTTATTTTCAGTTTTTAATTAGGAAATAGAGAAAAACAGAGTTTTGACTGTTGAAAATTGACATTAATGTACCATTTTGTTTCCTTTCCTAGTTAATAATTGATAGATAGATCATAGATTTTTTTTACTCTTTCACACTGTTAATGACTGGAGATTTCTTTTGTTGAAATGTCTCCGTTTTTTATTTTGATATAATGAATCTCGACTTTCAGCCGTAAGATGGGTGAAAAATCATATTGGTGTTTTTAAATCTATTGTTATGTCAGGACTAAGGACATTCTTGCATAATATGGTACTTGGTTCTCATTTATCTGACTTTTAGCTTTCTAATTTATGTAAATTTATCATAATGACCTGTTTAATGGCCAGTTTACATGTTGGATTGGTTTATGGATTGATGCCCAAACTTTGTAAAGTGTATAACCCATGAAATTTAATTTGATAAATTACCTTTTAAAATTATAACCTTGAAATCATTGTAGGGATTGAGAATACATCCTAACGTTGGGCATAATCAGAGAACAATTTGTCTCTATTCTCATGAAAAATCTTGGTGTGGGTTAGAACAGGGCCCTTAGGGACTCAACCTTTAAGAGATTTTATAATGATAAATAGTGAATTAGTAATTTTAAGGGTAATTTATCAAAATAAATTTTTATGATCTTGATATCTTGGGGTTGCATTTCAAAACTGATTGGCAATGAGAGCAATAGCTCATGTATCTTATAAAGATTGTGAATTCTCTTCATCTTTTCGATATGGGATTCTCAATACGTGGGTTCAAATTTAACGTTTTACTAAGTTTAAGGGGCGAATTACTCAGATTGATGGTAAATTGTTCAAACTGAAACTTTGAGGGTATAATTATTATAACGTCAATAATTAAGGAGTGGTATATGCATTTTTCCCTTAATTCGGTTTCTTGAGGGCAGTTCATTCGATGATATTTGTATGCCTTTCCAAACACATCGATAATGAAAAAAAAATTACCTTGTTCGTTTAAATTAAATATTACTATAGATAGTATAGGTTAAAATTAATTACTCTATAGTATGGGAAACCACCAGTTATATAAAACTATCCCACATGGATGATTTGTTTTATCAGGGGTAGAAGTTCTGTGTTTTAGTTATCTTTGTTGATAGGATACTCATCATCAATCAAAAGAATCCTTTACAACAATAATCCATGTACTTTGTTACTTATCCCATTTTGATTCCTATATTTTACAAGTTTCATTTAATCCATGTAGTTTGGTTAAATCTTAGCAATTATCCATATCTTAATAAATTATAATGTTGATGTTAACACAAAACTAATCTCTATCTATCAACTTCTTGAGGATATCTTTATCTTATAAGTTTTTAACTGTTGTTGCGTAAAAATGGAGAACTTCCACGTAGACAACGAATTTAATATATGCGAGTCGGAGGTAGTGCGCTACTTCGACAGCGTGCTACGTAGGTACCTGCACAGGAAAGGAAGAGAGCACCGGTGTGGTGCCAGCCTAACACCCTCCGATGCTAAAGTCAGAGCAAGCAAAGCTAGTGTGCCAGAGAGAATAGTAGTAGAAATTAGTTACCTAATGAATGAATTTATGTAAAGACCCGACTTTTCAGAGTATAAAACAAACATATTTAAAAGCAGCGGAAGACTCAATAAATAACATTTATTGAAAATACGAAAATTTACTTAAATCAAATGAACATTTATTTAAATAATAACTTCGGAGTTACAAAATTGAAAACAAATATTAATGAGGCAATAACTTGTCCTCAAACAAGTAAAATTTTAAAGACTAAACAAAATCTCAAAATCTCATAATTCAGTTAAAACGATAAAAACTCAATAATTTATTCATCAACAAGAATGAATAAATAAATATGTAAAAGTGATATGTGACCACCACAACATGAACCCTCACCTCTTCCACATCATCAACCGTCACCTCTCGATCCATTGTTACCTGAAGAAAAAAATAACACTGTGAGGCTAAAGCCAGTGAGAAAACGACTTAATCAAAGATGAAGTCTTAAATAGTCTCTAACAATTCAAACCGAGTCCCAAGCACTCAAACACTCTCCAATAACATCTAAGACACAAAATCACTTAAAACTTCAAGTCTCACTTGCTTACATGAATAGGCAATTCTCACTAATTTAATACCTTTAACCACCAGTCTCACTTAGATCACCAATCTTTCCGTTCTCATAACCATAGTAAATATCCACACTTTTCATAATCTCATTCTCATACATGAATAGACAACTCTAACTAGCTCCATATTTAAGGTTATTCAATAAATACTTTCATACATGAATAGACAATACTACCGGGTTCCATATTCAAGGTTTCTCGATAAAACTCACTTTACATGGGTAGACAACTCTCACTAGTTTCATACCCAAGGTTTTTATTCACAATCTCCCAACATCGATACTTAACATTCTGAACAACTAGAATTTTTCTAAGTTAACAAAACAATTAATTTCACAAACCACTAAGAAGGCGGTCCCTCAGAACTACTATCACTTCTTAGTACTTGGTTATAGCCTCAACTATAACTGATATTCCCCTAATATTTCATTCATACGAGCAATGAACATTAGTACTCGGTTATGGACTTTTCCATAACTAACATGACTTAGTGTTGAGCTCGTAGCCTCAACACTAGTAAACAAATTCAAGTCGGCCATCAATATCAACCCAAACATCATTATACACAAGATAATGATAAATAAAATTCAATTAAAAGCATGAAAATACAACAGCCCAACTAATAGCATAAATTTCACAAAATTGCCGAAAACATGGAAAAATACACTTTCATGCTCCCTAACTCAAAACTCAAGGCATATAACACTAAATATCTCCAAATAATTCCATATTTAAACTCATAATCAATCAGAGGCAATTCGAAACTAAAAACTTCAATTTTCGTCGACAAAGCCTAAATTAGTTCTAACCGAAAAAGTTAATTCTCCCAATGGAATTTTCTTATGATTCCAATATCAAAACTCATCTTAAAACTCCATGATTTCAAGAATTAAAATTCATCTCAATCAGAATCAATTCGATGTAAAGAAAACTCATTTTTACCGAAAATTGACTATTTTAGCTCTAACCGAAAATCTAATTTTCCCAAATTAAAAACGATATCTTTGATGGTCCAAACTCATCCAAACGTTCCAGAATATCATGATTAAATATAATGAAATGAATAAACTACGGTAAGAGCCTTGGATTTCTCTAAAACCCCACTGTTGACTAAACCGTTAACTCACCTTGTCTTCGTTAAAATTCCAATTTCCAAGCTACTTTCCACCACCAATCAGACCTGAAACAAAAGGTTCTAAAAATTTAATTTACATGCTAAAACAGTACCAAAAGGTGTTAAAAATATTGGAGTTCAACGGCTTGAAGAACGGGAAAAAGACAAACGACGAACGACCACCGTTTGAATAAGACAGCAGCTACGGCACTGCTGTCTTTTGTCGTGGCTGAACCATGGCCTTCGGGTCATGGTTTGGTCGCGGTTTCAGGTTCCGGATGATCGGCCTTGATGGGTTTTGGTTTTAGGCAAAGGAAATCAAGACCGATTAAGGTTTAGGCTATGGTTTAGGAAATTGAGAGTGACGGGGAGTGGGTTTCAAGGTTGTGTTCTTGAAATTTGAAATTCAATAATAAATAAAAATTTCTAGATTTTAAAAGAATGTAAAATTGATCTAAATCGCTTACCAACGATTAGGAAACCACAGAAATCGCTTCCAATCTTTCCCAAACAATCGACCACGAACAAATCGACCACCTACAACTCACAATTGACAAAGAAATCACCATCTTAGAACCCTAAGGGCGGCGACACTAGGGGAGAAGTCAAGAGAAGAAGAGTTTACCTTTTATACTACAAAGGTAGTCCCCAACCACTTCGAATCCGAGATCGGAATAAGGATCGACGATCAAATGGCGATCAAACGAACGAAAAACCTCTAGGAGTCTCCAATGGGGGTGGCGGCAGCGTGAGAGGAAGAGAAGAGAGTCAAAAATCTGAAAGTGGTAATGGGAAGTCCTCTCTTAGGTCAAAAATCTCGAGTTGTAATATTTACGAAATTGCCACTCACCTTAAAACGTCTATATCTTGATCACCGGGTCTCAGAACGACAAACCGTCAGTTGCGTTGGAATCTTGACATCGAGACGATCAATTTCATGTCAAAATGTTAATCAAAAAATAATTATCAAACACTTGCCGGTTTTTTTCTATAAAAAAGACAAAACAAGAATTAAAAAATATTATCGAATATAAATTTTTTTTCTCAAAGAGAATAAACGAGAAATAGGAAACAAGAAGGGATAATCCAGTATATAGCCCAATTTAGCTATACCCTATGTTTTCTTAATCTCTTAAATTTCTTAGGTTTTTTTAGCCTTTTTAGAGTATCTGTTTTTTTAATATACCTGATTTACCCTCATTAATTTTGTTTTTCTTTTTTTTTAAAAATAATTAGATTTCGTCCGCTTAATGTTTGGATTTCCGCCTGTCATTCATTTTTCCTTATTTGAAATAGATTCTCTTTCTAATCTTCCGTTTTTTTATTGTTTTTGTTTAATATTTCCTCAAATCATGGGATTTTGTCTTCTGTGTTTTCATTGCTTTGATTTTTTTTGTTAGGTTTTTTGTTTCATCATTTTCTTTTCATTTCATTTTCGTTTCTTTCATTCATTTGTTTGTCAAAATTCATTCATCTTCTCGTTTCATTTTCGTCTATTTTTTCTTAAGGATTCAAGCTTCATTGATGTTAAGTTTTCTTGTTCTTGGGATTCTTCCAAAAACTTCGTCTTCTTCTTTTGATGATTTTTTTAATTTTCTGGTTCATTGTTGAGTTAGGGTTTGTGGTGATTTTTTAATCACGGTTCCATAGATCTACATTTTTTTGATGACCAAGGTCGAAGGTTCTTTCTTCTTCTTCTTCCCCTTCTTCTTCTTCCTCTTATTGTTCTTCTTTTTCTCATTTTTTTTTCTGAGTTCGCTGTACAGTTCAAGTTTTGTTTATTATACTGTACATGAATATGGTTCTTCTTCTTCTTCTTCTTCTTTTTGTTTTTTTCAAGTGTTCACTGTACAATACAAGTTTTTTATTATACTGTACATGAATATGGTTATACGTTATAATTATTACAACTATTTTGTTATTTTTTATCTATAACGTATAGTATAGCGTTTATTATCAGTACTTATTTTTTAAACGGAGTACTGTTTTATTTAGGGTTTAGGGTGTAGTATTATTACTTACTTTACTCCTTCCTTGTACCTTCATTATCCCCTTCTTCAATTTCTGAGTTGTTTGTCTCTGAAATTCTGAGATCTCCATCTCTTTAAAACCTTTTTTTTATGGTCTTAGTTTTTTTTTTTCCTTTTTGGAGATTTGCAATCAATGCTAGATTTTTATCTCCCAAAAAATCATCCTAGATTTTTTCTTCTTTTTACTCCTTCGTTTTCAGTTCGTTTCAAGTCCCTTCGTATTCTCTTTCCATATCTCAGCTAGACTGAAAAGGAAGGAGTTAAAAGAGGAAAAGATCTTAGGGTTTATTACTTACTTTACTCTTCCTTGTACCTTCACTTCTTCTTCTTCAATTGCTGAGTTTTTTGTCTTTGAAATTCTGAGATCTCAATCTCTTTAAAACTCTTTTTTTATGGTCTTAGTTTTTTTTTTTCTTTTTTAGAGATTTGCAAACAATGCTAGACAAGGCTTTATTGTATTTTCATTTTTATTTGAAAATTTACTGGAGCTAATTTGTTTTATTTTTTTCTTTTAGGCTATTATGCTTTAGCTTTTTTATATTTTCATGCTTTATCTGGTTTATAATTTTCACTTGTTATTTTTTTTAAAAGGTATTACGTCAAATTGATTTTTTTTTTTCACTCACTTAGAAAAAAAAAAAAGAAACAATGGTAAACGACATGTAGATAATCTTAAAATCGACATGTTATGGTGCATTAAAGCATTCATTCATTCTCTTCTCACGTAGTAGAAAGAACTACACTTCCTTCTTCTCAGTTTCTGTTTCTACTCTACTCTGCAAATTCCCCCACGATTTACAGAGTTTTCAAATCAGGTAAAAATTTCTCTTCTTTTCTTTTCCAAATCTATCACTTAAATCAAAGCATGAAACTCCCCAAAATTTTGAATTCTCCTTCTCTAAAATCGAGTATCACAAACTATTGCCATTTCTTTGCACCCTTTTCTTCAATTTCTCTCCAAAAAACTCAATCTCTATCTCCAGAAATACCCACAAAAAATTTGCCTCTTACCCAACATTCTTTTGAAGAATCAGTTCGATCTTCTCAGTGGCATTTTATCAAACACATTGAATCCCATCTCACTCCCTCTCTTATATCTCAAACCCTTTATAATCTATGTGAAAATCCACAGCTTGTTCTTGAGTTATTGAATCATATACATCATAGCTTACTTGATTCTGAAGTTTTTTGCCTTGCCATTGTCATTGTTGCTCGTCTTCCTTCTCCCAAACCCACTTTACAGCTTTTGAAACAGGTTGTTGGAAGTGGGAGTAGTAAAATTAAGGAGATTTTTGATTGGTTGGCGGCTTCTCGGGATCGATTGGGTATTGAAAGTAGTATTGTCTTTGATTATTTGATCAAGTCTTGTTGTGAAATGAATAGGGCAGATGATGCTTTTGAGTGTTTTTACTTGATGAAGGATAAGGGTGTCGCACCAAAGATTCAGACTTGTAATGATTTGCTGAGTTTGTTTTTGAAGTTGAACCGAACGGAGACGGTTTGGATCTTGTATGCTGAGATGTTTAGCTTGAGAATTAGATCTAGTATTTATACATTTAATATAATGATCAATGTTCTTTGTAAGGAAGGGAAACTGAAGAAGGCCAAGGATTTTGTTGGGCATATGGAGAGCTTAGGGATTAAACCTAATGTAGTTACTTATAATACGATAATTCACGGGTATTGTTCGAGGGGGAGAGTCGAAGGTGCTGATGTTATTTTGAATATTATGAAACGAAAAAATGTTCAACCTGATGCCTACACATATGGTTCTATTATCAGCGGGATGTGTAAGCAAGGAAGACTCGAAGAAGCAGCAAAGATTTTTGAAGAAATGATGAAAAATGGGTTGATTCCTAGTGCTGTAACTTATAACACTCTGATTGATGGATTTTGCAGTAAAGGTAATTTGGAGATGGCTTTTAGTTATAAGGATGAGATGTTGAAGAGAGGCATAATGCCAACCGTGTCAACTTATAATTTGCTGATTCACGCGTTATTTATGGAACAAAGAATAGATGAAGCTGAAGATATGATCAAAGGAATTCAGGAGAAAGGAATGGCTCCTGATGCTATTACATATAATATTTTGATAAATGGGTATTGCAGATGTGGCAATGCAAAGAAAGCATTCGGCCTTCATGATGAAATGTTGACGAGTGGGATTCGCCCGACAAAAGTGACTTACACATCACTTATTCATGTTTTAAGCAAAAAGAATAGAATGAAGGAGGCAGATGATTTGTTTGAGAAGATAATACGTAAAGGTGTTCTGCCAGATATTATTATGTTTAATGCTTTGATTGATGGCCATTGCTCTAATGGTAATGTAGAGCGTGCATTTTCACTTCTGAAAGATATGGACAGAATGAAGGTTCTCCCAGACGAAGTGACTTTCAATACTATCATGCAAGGGCATTGCAGAGTGGGAAAAGTCGAAGAAGCTCGTGAACTTTTTGACGACATGAAGAGAAGAGGAATTAAGCCTGACCATGTTAGTTACAATACACTAATAAGTGGTTATAGTAGAAGAGGTGACGTGAAGGATGCTTTCAGAGTACGGGATGAGATGCTGAATATAGGATTCAATCCCACTCTTCTTACCTATAATGCACTTATACAAGGGTTATGCAAAAACCAAGAAGGAGATCATGCTGAAGAGCTCCTTAAAGAAATGGTTGGTAAAGGAATTACACCTGATGATAGTACTTATCTTTCATTGATCGAGGGTATTTCAAATGTTGATAATCCAGTTGAAAATGGGAACTCATAGAGTATTTGTTTCGAAGAATATTTATCGAGCACTTGCACACAACGTCAGGTTTAGAAGGTTGTTTTGGGTTATGTGACACAAGCCTCTGACATATTTAGCTGAAATACTGATATCAGCAGATAGAGTGGACATTTGCGACAGCGAACTTGAAAATTTTGCACAGGTTCCTTCAAAATTTCATGGTGAATTTTGGACCTGCTTCAACTTGGATCATGCCAGGTTGGGTTTGATCCTCCTTTCAGTTTGGATTCCTTGAACTGCTTGCAAGACTTGGTCCCATTTTTGTATATATTTTGTACTTGATGTTGTTCCGAATCCATGTATGCCCTTGATGCGGTCAGATGCCGAGAAGTAGACGAGAGTCGGGTGTAGATTATTGCATGTTTATCAAATACAGAGTGACAAACTTTTCTGGATAATTGCAATATTTATTCCAAAAGAAGTGACCTTCAAATACAACCAAGCAAATAGAGCTACCTCTATCTAACTCAAGTTCTTGGCAATGCTCTCTTTTGCAAAATGAAATTCTATCATCTTTGAACAACTTAGTTAACAAGGACAAGTGTATCAAGCCTTTACAAATTCTAATTTTCTTTAATCACTATTAGTTATAAGGTTTAAAAGGAAAAGTGTTAGTCTGTATGTGAAATGAAGCATAAGCAACAAAGAAAAATGAGGCCATAGCTCTTCAAGAAACGTCAGACCAAATCTCTTCAAGAAAAGGAAAATCATTCCATTGAACAGAATCCAATGAAAAAACGTGCTTCTCTTTTCCTCACCAATGTGTTAGGGTATTATATAGGTAGATTAGTAATTTGGGGGAGGGTTTGTTATGAGGGATGTTGCTTATAAATAGTGTGAAGTTAGAAGAGTGAAGGTTATGTAAAGTATTGTATGATGTATTCCAAGTGTTTTGGAATCGGGGTTTGAGAGTATAGGGAAGGCTCTCGAATTTCTTCCCGATTTGTTATCGTTTTCTTATTTCAATATGAATACTATTTTAGATTCCTATCACGATGAAGTTGCTGAAAATTGGGATTGGGAATCTCTCTCTTTTACATGTCAGTTTGCTTCATTGATTAAATTATTTAAACTAAGTTGATGCAAGTCTTTTTCTGTCTAAAATTATTCATTCCAACTCTTATCCAGATATCCTTTTATTGGCCAAATCAGTGAGGAATTGTGACTCCAAATGAATCAAAAATATTTTCTTCCAATTGAAGATTGTTCTTTTGTGATCTTCTCAAACTTTCATTAAAAGGATGTCATATCTTCTTCTTCTTCTTCTCAAGCCTTCATTTTGTTAATGTTAATTTCCTAATTAAAAAAATAAAAGAAAATAGAATAACTCATATCAAATTATGAAAATAAAAAAAAAGAAAAAAAAAGATGAGATAATCAAAGCATTTTTAAAGCATCAAGAAAAGTCCAAAAGCTTTATTGATGGCCTTTGATTTAGCTCACAGTTTTTTCTGTTACCCTTTTCCAAAAGTCATTTGGACCATTTTTCACATTTCAATTGCTTTAGAAATCTACTTTATTATGCACTTAGAACCAATAAATACCTCCCATGCAGCACTAAAATCTGTATTCTTTAATCTGTAGGATGAAAATATATTACATTTTATTCAAGCTCTCACTATCACTATTTGATTGTTTTGCTTGCTGCATTACATTCCTTGCATCTTTGAAATACTTAAACAAGTGGGAACTTTAAAGTTTCCACAATTATATAGGTTGGTGATGCTTCACTCTGCACTATGTACTGAAGAGATGAGATTTTTTTTTTTGGGGTACTTTTAATTTTCTTTTCCCCCCTTAAATCGCTCTCCAATATTGTAGTCTTCAAGTTACGTTTTCAAATGACATATTAGAATGACTATAAAGTAACACGTTACATTATTTACATTTGGTTTTATTGATTTTACCATTATTTAGTGTTTCTTAACGTGTCCTCCATAAGTCTCAAACATGTTTGAGTCTAAAAGTAAAATAAAAAAATTTGGATATTCTAAATCACTTCGAATTCGACTCAGGTCTAAAATATATCGATTTACGACATGTGTCCCGTGACGGCTCAAAATAGAATGCTTGTGCTTCCTAGTTCTTCACCTTATTTATTAATTTTGTTTATACTACTTTGGAATTAAAAAAAAAAGATATTAGCACTCATTAGGATTAATAATCACTAATCTTGTCTTTAATTCATTGTCTACATTTTTGCTTCTAGGTATAGAAGTGACCCCATTAGTGTCTTGGCAAGAATATCCAATTTTAAAGTTCCTTTTCAACTTTTGGCAACTATTTTCCTAGTGGAAACACATGCACTTTGCACCAAATACTTGACTAGATAACCATCATGTATTTGTAGGTTAAATCTGTCTAAACCAAATGACAGTATATATAGGCATTGGCTCTATGAACTTAGCCTGCTTATAGATAGATATAAAGAGATTGGTAAGTTGGAGTTTGAAAATAGAGGCTTCAATGGGACAATTTTTACCCCATTTTGCATCTGGTTTAGTATTCACTCTTCTCGGTCTATGGCACACTATCAATACGATCCGCACCTATAATCTTAAAGGCTATTCAAACTTCAAAGTAAGATTTTGGTACCCAATTGAAGGACCTTTTGCCAAATTCAAGTACTTGGAGCTTGTTTTCATGTTCTCTTTTTCTTTAGTTGCAATTGTTAGACAGTTTTGGGTTTACCCTTTCCTTCAGTTCTCTTTCAAAGTTATCAACTTTGAACATGCTACCATGTTCTTGCACCTTGCCATATTTTCAGGATTTACTCTTTACGCAGAGTTGAATCGATCGTCAAGCTTGTTATCCGGGGTTGACGGAATCTTTGCAGCTTCTGTTTTTAGTCAGGAACTGTTCTTGCTCCATTTCCACTCGGCTGATCATGACGGTCTTGAGGGCCATTACCATTGGCTCTTGCAGCTCATAGTGTTCATTTCTCTCATGTCAGTGCTCATAGCTACTTGTTTCCCTACCTGTTTTCCGGCAGCTCTTGTTCTTTCACTATTGGTTGTTCTTCAAGGGTGTTGGTTTATGAACATGGGGTTTATGCTATGGGTTCCTAAGCTGGTTCCAGAAGGTTGCAGCACCAGGATCATTGAGAACAGCAGAGATGTAATGCTTGGAGCAATCATTTGTGGCTCCAAGGAAGCCGATGTGCGGGCACGAGCACTCGCGAACTTGCAATTCAGTTGGATACTTGCTGGAATTCTAATATTAACAGGAATCATATGCCTTAGAATGACCAAATCTGAAAAATGCAGCCCAAAGATCCAGTTGTCTGGCTATGAGCAGCTTTAATTTAAGTAGAGGTGCAGATGTAAAAATGCATTGACAGCTACAAGCAAGATTATGAATGAGGTGAATCTTTTGTCAAAGAGGACAATTCCATGTCCTTTAAGACCATGTAAAGGCTGTTACTATTGTTAATAAAACCATCAATCACAATATAAGTCCTATTGAATTAATGTAAATTTTGCAGACTGAAATTTGCCGGGGAATATAAATTTCTTGACGATGAACTTTTTTTTCTTAGTGAATATATAGACCACTTTTCATTAATATATGAAAAGAAACAAATGAACCGTAAGGGGGTGTTTGGATGGGGGTTTGGGAATGGGTTTGTGGATGGGAATAGGTTTCAGAAACCCATTCCCATGTTTGTTTCACACTATATTTTCCATTGGCATTGGCATCCTATTCCCATGTTTACTATTGGATTTGACATCTCATTCCAACACACTCACATTATTTCTACTATTCATTCTCATTCCCACACATTTCAAACATAGGTTTCACAAACCCAGGCATCACAAACCCATCATTCAATATCCCAGGCATCACAAACCCAGGCTTCCATTTCCCAAACCCCCAACCAAACACCCCCTAAAGGCATTTCAAGTGGTATTAATAACAAGGTGCCTTGGGATATGTGAGTTTCAAACCTTCCACCTTATGAAAGTGAATACTGATGTCAACCACTTGAGGTATACTCGTGTTTAAGGAATTCTATCACTTGTATGCTTTCTTTTCTATTACAAATAAGAGAATAGGCTATTTCAATCTATAATTCAAGCAAGAAGACTCATCAAAGAGCCAAAAACCTTCATTTGATTATAAAACAAAAAGGTTAAGTCATGTAAAACTAAGATTCTGCACATAAAATAGTTTGATTCCAATCTTTAGATGAACATGTTCTATAGCCATAAACAATTCTGAAATGAAATAAAAGTGTGAAAGAGAGAGATGAAGAAAACAAATTGAATTTTAATCAATTGTTTTCACAATAACTGGTTAAAAAAATTACAAAACAAAACAGAGAACTTACATAAATGAACAATAGTAAAACCTTCTTTTTTTTTGGTATGTTTCAAAAACTTATCTCACTCAGTTTCTTCCACATATGCTTCAATTCGAAGAAGAACAAATCCAACAGCAACTCCAATAAGAACCAATCCATTAATAATAGCAGCAATCCTGAATATTTCACCAGCAGCATTACAAGTAGAAGAAAGGGCACCACCTCCATTTCCATTTCCTTTTGATGGGTTTCTCAAAAAACTCACAATTTTTGCAAATGATTGCTCAGAACTCATTGGAAGGCCCAAGGAAACAACTTTATTATGTGCTTTTAACCCATCAAAGGAATTCAACCCAGAAATGAAATGGACATTGTTTTTCTGTCTCTTTGAGCTAAAAGAGATTGGAATGGTGGACATGGCTGGAGATAGTGTAGCTGAGGCTGTTGCCATTGTTGCCTGAAAAAAAAAGAAAAAACAGAATCAAAAGTCAGATTTTGGAGAAAACCCAGATGAGGAATTGAGTTTTTGATGCTAGAAATAACCTGTTAAAGGAGAAAGATGTGATTTTTTTTTTTTTAAATTTTATATGTGAATTTGATTATTGAGCTTGTGGAAGACACAAAGATGATGATGGAGAGGGAAGGAATAGGGAATTTGTATGGAGAGAGATGAAGGAGTAAATGGATAAGGTGGGGAGAGTATTGGTTGGTTGATAAAAAGATTAGAATTGTAATGGATTGTGAAAACTTGAAATGATAGCCAAGGAAAATGGTGATATTGTGGAGGCTTTCTTTCATTCTTGAACAATATTTTTAGTGAGGAAAAAAAAAATCAATTTAAGCAAGTGGATGAATTGTGAGGAGTATTGACTAATTCATTATGTAATGTGTATTTGTATAATTTTAAGAATGGAAACTGGGATGAGAAACACATTATTTTGATATTGTGTATTTGTAGTTAGTTATCTGGTATTGGAATTAGATCTTTGTTTATGTTATTTACTCGGAGTAAGAAATAAGAATCAAACAACATATCCCTTCTATATTCTTAATCAATTAAAATGTATTAGCGTATATTAATGTATTAATTTAAATATACGCTCATAAGTAGATTTTAATTTGATTTATTATTATTTTATTTAATAGTAATGACATTTATTTTAATAATTTACTATGAATTAAGAAATAATAAAAAAATTAAATAATCGATAAATAAATTAATGATCATTTACTAGATTAAATAGTTATTAAATAATTATAATTAAAATAAAGTAGAAGAGAGTAGTTTGGGTGAGGAGAGAGTGGTGGAAATATAAAGTAGAAGAGAATGTATGAAAATAATTAATAAATAGATATGAATCCTCCGAAATAAGAAATGAGAATGAGATTTTAGCTTTTTTATAGGGCCTAGGATTCCCTCTTATTTAAGGGAGTGATTTCTAATTTTGAGGTAATTACAACATTTTAATTCTTATTCCATTATTTGATAAACAATATCAAAAGGGATTAAAAAACATCATAGATAGAAATAACTGACTCTCATTCTTCCATTTTCATTCTTGGAAAGTAAACTTGGTCTAAAAATCTATATATGAATAGATGGTTTTAGGGTAGTTTTGAATTTTAAAAGCAACTTTAATGATTTGTAATAATGTTATGATTAATATATATCTGAGTCATTATTGACAATTTTACGATTTTTAGAAACGTAAAATAACAATAAAATTATAGGGAATATATATAAACTTTGCTAAATATTAGGAATATATTAGCCAGAAAAACTTTACTTTATTATAATAAAGATTGGCCTCACAGACAACGAGGTCGTTGTAGTATAGTGGTAAGTATTCCCGCCTGTCACGCGGGTGACCCGGGTTCGATCCCCGGCAACGGCGCTTCTTTTTGTTATCCGACGGTTTTGTTTTGTCCACGTGGCTTTCTATTTCATCGTGACCATCAAAAACTGAGATTTATAAAATGTACGGTATTATTATTTTTATTTTTTGTGGCACTCGATTTCCTTCAAGATTAAAATTTAAAATCTAAGAAATAAGAGGAAGAAAATATTGATATATCGGTTATCTGAATTTATATTTACAGATATATCCATGTATCTTTTGCTATCAATTGATATTTCAAGAAAAACTATGCATGGACACCCAAATTTTTAAAAATAATTTGAATTAATAAGAGTAAGAAATAGAAAATTGTGTTAGATTTGCAATCTTCCTTACCAGTGGCAGAGGCAAAAATTAAATTAAGGGGGCACGATGTTAAGTCGTAACTTAAAACTCTCAAATAGATAGAAGCTGAATTGAAACCGACTAAAACCTATTGAAATTCATTAATTTAAGTCGTTTATATGTCAAAACAAAGTTGACATTTGTCAATTTGATTCGATTCGATTCGATTCATTTTTAGTTTGCAGATTTTTTAATTAGTTTAATGCCAATTTTATTCAAAACTGATATAAACCAAGATGAAAAGAGTACTAACATGCTATCATATAATTGTTAATTCTAATATCATTAACTACGATAATTAAATAACCAAGACATAACTCATTGGTTAAAGCATGTAGTTCTACACTCAAGAGTGTGGTTCAATCTCACCCCAACATTTTGTATAAAAAAAACTATCATGATAAAATCAATATAATAATGAGTGGATTTGATTTTTTTAAGTCAAGTAAATATTAATAAATTTTACTCAGATGAGTCTTTTTTTTATGTTAATTATTCTATTCATAATAATAATTAAATTGATTGATTTTTTTAAATAAAAAATTTAGAGTTTTTTTATGAAAATAAAATCTATGTAATACTTAGTGGATTTAATTTTTTTTAAAAGGTCGAGTAAATATTATTAAATTTTACTTTAATGAGTTTTTTTTTAATGTTAAAACTATTCATGATAATAATAACTTTTTTTTTTAAAATACTAATTAAATAGATAGATAGTTAAGGAAGAATGAAAAAAGTTATTAATAATATAAAAATAAAAATATATTAAAAATATTTAAAAAGATTGCACAAAATTCAAAAGAAGAATGAGTCGTATTTGTAGGGATTCGAACCAGGGTGCAAAGTTTAAATATGAAAGTACATTGCCCATCAAACCACTTTACTAGGGTCGAAATGATAACTCATTTAATAAATTATATAGAATTTCAGGGCCAAATTAGTTATGATTTAAATATCATATATTTATTATTATTTTACAAATCTAGGGGGGCACGTGCCCCCTCCCCTGGTCCTACTGTAGCTCTGCCCCTGTTTGTAGAGAAATTCCACTATATGACTTTTATGAATTGATATTTTAAAAAATAGCAAAATTTTGAAAATTGTATATTTTAGAGGCATGTATGACTCACCATCATCAATGGGCCGAGCCGAGTTGGCTTGGCCCAAATATTAGAAGGCTCAAGCTGGCTCAGGCTTGAGCCCAACGAGCTTTTGCTTTTGGTCGAGCCAAACCGGCTCGGCCTAATCTAAAATGTTAAGCTCGCGGCTCGGCTCATAGGCTAGGCTCATCGAGCCGAGCTTGGGCCTGACTTGTTGGAGCGAGCCAAGCTCGGCCTATCATATAAGTTAATTTTTGTATTATATTTTCTCAACAACCGATAGTGTATAACTTTCTAATCATTTTTAAAAAAAAAAATCAAGTGTTAACAAAATTAACATATTAAACTTATTATTTTAAATAACAATTTTATCGGTTAAATAATTTAAGTATTTTATTTTATCTTATTTAGTAATTACACAAAAGTATCAACTTTAAAAAATATATATTTTTATTAATTATTTCATACATGAATATTTGAGAATAAAGTGCATCACTACAATATAAGTAAATCCCAACTAGGTTGGCACCCACTTATTTGTCAATCATATGCATTTTTCTCAACTTAAAAAAATTACATGAAATGAATAAATTATTCTTCGGGAGAATCACATTCTTTAGCCGACATTGGTGAAATGAATGTCTCACACTCTTCAGTTGACTTTTCAATATTTTCTTCTTCATGCTAGAGCAGTTGGCGCTTAATTTTAATTTTAATTTTTTTTTAAAACTCTACTGTCAAGTTATAATAGTTTTTTTTTTTTTTAATTCTAGTGTTAAGTTATAATATAATTTTTTATCTTAAATTTAAAAAATGGTAATAATATAAAATTTTATTTAAATAATAAATAAATATTACGAGCTTTATTTGGGCCGAGCTTGAGCTGGCTCATTGGATCGGTCCTATGAAGGCTCAAACGAGCCGGCCCGTTAAAAAAAAGGGAGGCTCATATCCAATCCAAACAATTAACGAGCCGGCCGGTCAAACGTTGACTTCTGGGCCGAGTCAGGGCCGGCCTTTAGGCCGCGAGCCATATGATGATGGTGATGTATGACCCTATGTATTTATAACTATTTCTAATTTATTTTATGTATTTAGGTATTAAATAATTTTTAATGGTGAAAATTAATTTGATTCGATTTTCAGCCAAATTAAAAACCAATCGGTGCAATTTCATATTGAATGGAATCAAACTAAATTGGTTTTAAAGGAAGCGAATTAAAGTCGCTCGATTTGGTGTTTTAATGTATTTTCTATTAATATTCTTATGTTCTAAAATTAAAAAGATTGTACCCAAAAAAAAAAAAGAATGAAAGCATAAGTTGAAAATTAATATATTAAAAAATTATTTATATTAAATAAATATAATGATTAGTTTGATCTTCAATTCAAACAAAAATTGCTTAAATTGAAGATCAAACCAAACCGGTCAGTTCAATTATAATCAAACCAAAGGCTTAAATACAACAAGAACCAACTGGTTCGACTGAGTCCAAATTCTTTCACCTTGAATAATTTTGTACGCTTTTAATTCATGAATCAAGATTTGTTATAGTTAGATAGTTGAATTTAACACAATCCTTTTTCGAATTTTAAAAAACATAAATAGGAATGACAAAAATCTCCACGATACCCCAAAGTATTAATATGATTAAATGATTTTTAAAAATGAGAAATTAATATGAAATTTTCTGAGTGATGAATAAAAATTTGAATATTTGGAAAGATTAGATTTGATATCCTACTTATTTAATTATTATGTCCTTTGTCATCTTGAATCCTAGATCCAAAGCTACTAAATTACAAATATGGCTAGGATGATTGAGTTATAAGCCAAAGTCTAGAGATAAATAATAATAATCAAACTCTCAATTATATCCAATATGAGAATACATTTTTTAAATGACAATTCAAATCATATTACGCACACCTCATTGAATCTCACAAGACAACGGTATAATCCTACAACATTCGAGATTAAAAAAAAAACTCAAAAGATAACATCTCAAATAGGAGATCACGATGATTTAAACCCATTGAAATAATGAATAAATAAATTTCAATATTCACCACTGAAAAAGAAGTTTAATCAAACATGCACTTGGATCAATTACAAAGGAGAAAATATGAACATTGTTCATCCTTTGTATGGCTTCTATACACACCCTAAAACTACGATTCTATACAGTTCAAAGGGGAAAAAAAGAAAGAAAAAAACAAATGCAAAGCCATTTCTATTCACAAAAGAATTTTCAGCAATTTCTGCAATCAACTAAATGCCTGATTATAAATCATCATTTGCTACTACCATCATCAAAACTGAGGGGCCCTGAATGCTAAACTTAAGTAAAATCTTGAGATTATGATCTTGGAATTGGGGGAAAAAGTAGACATCACCAGGATTAGAGGTTGAAGATATACATATCCTTGCTAAACTGGTTGTGGAACATGCTTCTTATCATGAACCTCGAGAACTAAAATCTGCAGCTCAGGGAATACCGATATGAGTAATAGTTCGAGTATCCCATATCCAAGTTGCTTCACACAGACGGAAGACTGCAAATTACAAAAAAAAATTATTCAACTTTTTGTTCCAACAGATTCCAAAATAACCCAACGTGATTGAAAAGAAATGATAATATGAAAAATGATTGAAGTTAACCTGAGTGAAGTAGTAAATGTCTTTTGCGCATCTTTTGTATTGCTTGTGCCCTATCAAGCTTACTAATGGTGTTGGAGCCCCGCCTAGAAAAATGAGGAATTTTTTTTTTTGGTTACAAGAAGTGGTCTCATCCATTCTAGGAGAATAATGCTAATAAGATCATTCTATATTACCTCTTGAAAAATAGATCGCAATTACAAAAGGCATATTAACAAAGTACACGTATCACGGACAGGCACCAACAAAACTCTAATAAACATAAAAGGAACATGCTGCTCGTGTAATATAGTTAATGATAAATATTGGAACAGGAAGATATATAGTATCTGTAATATGTTTTTGAAACAAGTAAAACAGTTTTTACCAAAATTTCAATTTACAGGTCACCTTTGTTGCTAGGCTTATCCATAGTACTCAAGGAATGACATTAAACAAACTAAAAGTTCTCTAATCTTAATTAATTATTTTGTAAATCTGGTTCACTTTTTTTTTTGGGGGGGGGGAATTTTTTCTCGTGGCTAACATGGTAGCACAAGCATTCATATAAAAAAAAATTAATTAAATACCTATAAAAAAGAGGTATTTCCATAAACCACCCGGAAATATAGGGGTAAGCACCCTTAAACTTAAAAAAACAAATTATAGGAACCCCTAAACTTTTAATTTGAGCAATTGACCCCCAAAGGTATGAAAATTGGACCCAAAAAAATTAATTTGACAAATTAACCCCTTAAGTTATTAAATTAGACCCTAAAAAATCACCCTATAGACGATTATTACATCCCAAATGCCAAAAGCGCAAGAGGGATGGGACCTGAGAAGAAATCCTCGTCTTCGCCACCACGAGGGTTTTGGGGACAAGGTTGGGCGTGGGATGAGGGCCTTTAAAGACCCGCTCCATAGAGATTTCATAAAAATAATTGGTAAAAAGTAAAAGGGGGCAATTTGTCAACTAAAAAATTATGGGTCCAATTTTAACAAATTATAAAGTTTAACGGGGTCAATTGTTCAAATTGAACGTTTAGGTGGTAAGTGTGACCTCCTCTAAAATTCATGGGTGATTTATGCATGTTAAAAAAAAACATGGTAGAACAAGCATTCAGATGATCCGCTTTACTAACTAAAACCATATGCTATGCATATAAATCATAAATAAAACAAACCTAGTCACAACTTCAGTTGAATCACCACTATACCCAAAAATTTAAGTTATTGGGCAAAGGCAAATTTAATCTTTTAATATATTCAATTCAACACTCCTCACGTATGAGCTCTAATATTAGCACAAGGCCCAATCATGTGGACTATTTATAAATGGAAACAAAACAACAATACATGGTTTGAACTTAAGACCTCCTACTATGATACCATGTTAAATCACTATAAGGTCCAAGTCCCAAAAGCTTAATGAGTTATTGGGCTATGACTTTCCATTAAAAAATATATTCTCCACAACTTCAAAAACTAGATGCACATTTTCATATCACAGAAGGAAAGCATTACTCACCAAAAAGCATTTTCTTGACATCACTAGCTCTACGAGCAGCCTCAAGCTGTAGCTCAAAAGACGAAGACCCAGGCTTAGGAATCTTACATCCATCAGTTTGGCTAGTAGTTGGACAAGAATAATTTGTTTGTTGAGTATCACTGTCTTCACTTTGAGTATTCCTTAATTGTAGAAAAAATGTTCCATCGGGCCACAAGACCTGGAAAGGTTAAAGTCAATAAAATGAATTTTCCTTTTCACTTTTGTCTCTTCGAAGAAAAGATTACAAGATGTATATCAAATAACAGGATCAGGAACTGGGGAGAAACTGTAGATGTAATAAAAATGACTAACAGTGACATGACACTCAATTTAATGCAAAATACTTCAATGGTCATTCTAAATAAGTACATTAAAGAAACTATACATAACAGGATCAGAAACTAGGAAGAAACTGTAGATGTGAGTGATAAAAATGACAACATTGCCACTCGATTTAATGCAAAATAGTTCAATTTGGTCATTCTAAACAAGTGCATTAAAGAAACTTGTGTCAGGAGCAAGGATAAAAATGTCGGTGTTGATGTCGACGAGTCAATTTTACGGAGATGTCGATATTGACGGATATTCCGGGAAATGTCGATGAAGAATTTTTTTATTTTTCAATATAATTCATATACAACTCTATAATTATAAATATAAAATACACTTAATATTTTTTAAATAGGAGACAATTTCATTGATAATATGAATTGTTAAAAAAAACCCCTCAAACGATTACAAAAAACTGGACTACTTGAGGGCAATTTGGGACGGATTGTAATTACAAAACTCCTTTACAAGAGCGCTCCAAAGAGAAGCAAACCACACCACCTTATCCCAAAGTTATGCACAGAAGAATGATTAACATCAGAATGAAAAAGCCGGCTATTACATTCCAACCAAACGAGCCAAACAATAGCACGAAGAGCATTACACCATATGATATTAGCCTTCCTATTAAACTTCTAACCACACAGTAAACCATGGACAGCCACCGAAACGGAGTGATGGAGATGCCCTTGCACGTTGAAAGTCCAAAAAAGCTTGTTCCACAGCCCCATAGTAAAAGGGCAGTGCAAAAAAACATGATTCGTGCTTTCACTATCATCAAAGCATAAGGAACCGACATTCGGGGAAAGAGCCAAGGAAGGGAACCTTCTCTGAAGCTTATCATAGGTATTAAGGCCCCCCTTAAGGAAAGACCACAAAAACACCTTCACCTTAATTGGGTATCTGTCAATCCAAAGAGCTTTGTGGAGATCCTCTGGAAAAGCGTTTCTTGTAGGGGCTAAAGACACCAAAGCATTTTTACAAGAAAACTCATCCCCAACCCCTTTCCAAATTCTAGAATCAGCTGAAGAGCCAATAGGTACACCTTTCCAGGGTTGAAGCAAACCAACAAACTCTTCAATCTCCTCATCCTTCAAATTCCTCCTTAATACAAATATAAACATCAATAAATCCATTTTTTTAGATAATCTTTTAATTATGTATCAAATTTAAAAGTATTCTAATAAACCCACTTACTTTAATATTATTATTTTTAAATTTTAGTTAATAATCTTTCTATATTAATAGTTTAAATAAAAAACAATCAGCCACTTTAACAACTCAAGCCCAAAATAAAAGCCCACCACTAATTTTATATCAAAGACTAATTTTACCAAAAAAAAAAAAAGGGAAGCTCAGCTGCCCCTCTTTCTTTTCTCTCCCCCCCTCTGTCTTTTTTCCAGAGCCATGAATCTCCCTCCATCTAACTAAGAAACAAGGAAAAAGCATTCATTTTGTCAGCGACATCTTGTCGATTTCGGCGACAAATCGCCGATTCCCAGGAAGAACGACTCTTCCCCCCCTTATCGGTGTCAATACCTCCAGATTTCCGACATGTCGGCGACAATCGCCGACATTTTCGACTTGGTCAGGAGTGACATTTTAGCATGACGAGGGAATTTTGCTTCTTCCATCTCTCTGCCTCAATGCAAAAACAATCAGCAGTGATCACCCAAAGTATTTTATCGTAACCTCATGAAAATGGAACATCAAGATTCAGCTAAATATTGCTAGCCATAGAATTGTCTCCAACAGTTTGTATTAATTGTTCAACATAAAAAGTTGAAACCCTGTAGCAGCAATATAACCAAGCAAACACATTTCTCAACCATTTCTCTTGTAGAAGTAGAAACAAAAACAATTCTTGAACAAAATAGACAAGAGCATCCTAAGTTCATGGCAGGGAAAAGGGAAAAAAGCCACAGACAGCTACTAATATATAGTTTCAGTTAAAGTAAATCTTGAGACATTTTTTTACTTTCACTGAATTTGAACATTACTGTCCAGTTTACTAAAATCATTACTAGCTCTGGTACTTACATCTTGAACCCATCGAATTCCTTGAGCAATGATGTCATCTCTTCGAAGCCAGTGTATTTGTCTCACAAGCCAATCATCAATAGCATCTTCCATTACTAACTGTAATATTTGTTTTGATATCCATAGGACCTGTCTTCTGCATTAAAGAAATTAAATTTTTAAAAATTAAAAAAGAGAGAAAGAAGAAACAAATAAATAAATTAGAAGCGTTCAGTTCAAAAATCAGGGATCTTGAACCTTGGATGGATTTTTTTTTTTAATAGAAAGATGAACTTCATTCATCAAATAAGAATAAAAACAAAGTACAAGAGGATGAGGAATCCTCCAAAAAAAAAAAAAGAGAAAAATAAAGATTACATAAAAGAATTCCATTTATAGAACATGGAATGTGTAGGAAAATCAAAATCTATACTATTTACAATTTTGGCCCAACAAAAATTCTTGAACTAAAAGAATCCCATAAAAGATGTCAAGATTTAGATTCTCCCAAAAAAATAGCTCAGATGGAATATTATAAGAGTTAAGTTCTCAAAAGTAATCTCTCTATTAGAAGAGCCATGCAAATGTGCAAAATTTGGAATAGAGAGAAAAAGTACGATTATTCCCCTATCAAAAAGGAGACAGAAACACAAGTCCACTGATATGGGGAGAGAACATATATTTCCAGCCTGGTAAAAAAAATTCAGCGGAAACAACCAGGGAAGCAGTGCGTACAAAGCAGCCTCTACCAATCAGAAAATATGAAACAGGTTAAAATGGAGGAATAACTGGGGCAAAAAAAAGCAGATAAACATATAAAGCAGTGTCCAATAAGCAGAAAATTGGAAATCTTATCCAGCATGGAAAATTAAAGCACCAAACTCTCATAAATGATATATCAAGTTACAAAAGAAGAAAATTAAAGTTACACAAGTAAGGGGAAAAGTATGGAACCTGATCCAGCCTCTCCTGTTAAGCTGAAATATCTTGTCGACCAGATTCAAAATAGGCACACTAACATTAGGGGGAGTCCACTGCAAAAGTATACATGTAGAGAAAAAAATCAAGTTATAAATAACGATAGCTACAAGCTTGAAAATAAGAAATTTTAAGGTCAAGCATAAAGATAAGTTTAGGGTTGTCAAGTGTCAACCAAAAGGATGTGTAGATTAGTATTATTTATTATTTATTTTTCCTTAAAGATTTATAGGTCATAAATACAACTCACAGTAAGATGATTGAAAATGTTTTCAAAAAATAGTTCATGAAACCACAGTAGAGGAGTATAGAAATATTGCATTTATTAGACCAATTATTAAGAAGTGGCAGGGCAACAATTTAACATTAGTCAAGATGATTCTTCAACTAATAGATCTTTTTTTTCCTATAAAAAAAACTGGTTTCTTGTATACACATTGACAATGCCCGATCTCTAATAGATGATCAATCACATTGATAAATACTGTTTCTTGAAGGGAACATCTCACAAAAATTGTAGCAATTTCGAAGATTTACCCATGGTATAGAAACAGAATGAAATAACATTGTTCAGATTTCCTGAGTAACTCCCCAGTCCCAGTGAAAGAACTGATGCAAAGAGGTGGATGATTCAGGATTCAGATTTATTTTCAGTCACGTCTAGTCATAATGACCTTTTGGACTCCATCCCTCCTGAGTCCTATTCAATGAAGACGTGGCCAAATGTACTTGGAAAAGAAAGATTCCTTAAAAACAAAAGTTTTACATGTAGTCCTTATAACTCTTAAAAGCATTTATACTAGTGAAAGAAGAACCCTCACATTAAACTCTCCCATCTTATCTGTGTCCACTGCAAAGAAGATGGTGAGTACATCAATCACCTTTTGCTTCATTGCTTCTTTATTATATCTGCTTGATTCATTTTTTAGAATATTGATTTTTCTTGGGTATTTCCTTAAGATGTTGCTTTCATGGGATCGTTGGTGGGTTAAAGTAACGCCAAGAATTCTTTGGAGAAATGCTTGTAATTTGTAAAGCTCTCTATTGTTCTATTTGGTTAGAGAGATATGGTAGACATGTAGAGACTTTGGACATCATTCATTTCTGGCTTTCTCACAGTTTTATTCAGAGGAATTCTAGTAATTATTCTTCTTTCTCATCAAACTCAATTTGAAAACCTTTTTTTTAAGATCTCATTTGTCTTAATTTGGAATTCTCATATAATTTTGATACGACAAAAATGTACATCCAAACTTAGAATACAAAACTATATTATATCTTTTATTTTCATTCTTTATGTTCTTTTTCTATCCCATTTGTGTCCTGTCAATTGCTATCTACAGAAAAAAAATTATAGAAGCAACAAAATCCAAAGTATCATGGAAAAATATTTTAAAATACTCAGAAAATATTAAGTTTGGTGCTGAGATAGCTCCCATTCTTATTAATAAGTCTGGCTATAAACTAACCAAGTAGATAACATGCCAAGATCAAATATACTTCAGGTGTAACACAAACAGTATTATGTGGTATGAACTTGCAATACCTCTGGTGGCATTCCTTCTGGATCTTCTATACAATGCGAAGTTTGTGGAAATCCCCCATGACTAGCTCCAGACCTCAATTTCAAATCATTTTTATTGTCCAAAACTAAGTTTGACTCTTCACCCCGTTTGACCACACGAGGGGGAAAGCTCTTGGAGTTTAATTCATTGTCCGAATGCCATCCACTAACTTCTTCATGGTTTTGACTTTGACTCCCGCCACCTTCCTCATCAGAAATGCTATTAGCTATTTCCAAATTATATTGCCCAGAAACATGTTTATGTAAGTCATCTGAATACCAAGACAACTTCCGGACATGGTTCGAGGAGGCACAAACTTCATCAGAAGGTGAAGTTGAACCAACAACTTTACGCATCAAACCATCTGAAACTCCCTTGAATTGGCGTACAATATCATCCACGGCATCATCCACGTTGACTGTGTTCAAACATGTTTTAAGATCATCAATGATAGCCAAAAGCAAAGGAAGGAAAGGAAGAAAATGCTAAAATCGTCAATGCTCATAACATGTAGAAAAACCATAAATAAAACACCACGCGGTCATATAATTGTTATTTACTTTCTTTTTTCCGCTAAAATGGGGCATTGAAAGATATGATTTAAGGAAATATTGAATTAACAAAACAGGGGCACACTGTCAGAAGGGAAAAGGAAGAATGTATATAAGAATAAAGAACAGATCTTCATGCTTTCACATGGCACACTTTGGAACAGTCTTTTTAGATTTCTATGCTCCCATATGGATCCAACCTTCATGCATCTCTTTTTTTTTAATAATAAACAATGCTATTTCATTGATGTATGAAAAAGCCAACAAGCAAGAAGAAAAACAAATTACAAAAAGGCCTTCCAATTAGAGGCAAAGATTACAACTAGCACTCCAATTGGAGGCATTAAGAATACCAAGCTCCCAAATTTCCTTCCAATGCTTTTCTTTATCCAAAAGGATTCGTCTATTCTGTTCCAACCAAATATTGCAAGCTATAGATCTCACTACATTGTCCCAAAGGATCCTCTTTTTCCCTTTGAGTAAGGAGCCACCCAAAAGAGTAATCAAGTTAAGCTTAGAATCTTTGTTGAAGACCCACTCCATATTAAACATAGCTAAGAGAGATACCCAAAGAGCTTTAGAGAACCCGCATTCGAAGACGAGGTGCTCCGTTGACTCTGAATCGTTGTTGCACAAACAACACCAATTGGGTAGAAGAGTTATCCACGGCTTCCTTGACTGAATCTTGAGATTGGAATTAATACCATCTTTAAAGACTAACCACAAGAACACTTTGATTTTCTTAGGATACTTGCCACCCCAAACTAACATATTGGAGTCTTCCTCTCTATTACCATTCATATTCCACAGCAAAGAAAGAGCTGACTTGCAAGAGAAGCCATTACTCTTATCCAGAATCCAAACTCTAATATCCCCCCTTTCATTTATGCAAACCAACTCCAACAAGGTCATCAAATTAATCCACTCCTCCACCTCCACATCATTAAGGTTCCTCCAAAATTCAATCACCCAAGAATTCACCTCCACTTTCCAGAAATGCTTGATAGGATGCCGCTTATTCTTAGCAAGATTGAACAAGTTGGGGAATTTAAATGCTAAAGCAGGCCTCGCCAACCCATATATGCTCCCAAAACAGAATATTGGCTCCTTTACCAGCCACGAAAACAGTAGTATTCTCCATGTGCTTCTTGAGTTTAAAAATATGCTTCCAAGGGCTTGAGACTATTAGCCTTGATTTTGGAGCATTACCCCAACACATCTAAGCCATGAATTCCAGTTATTACCTTGTGCCAAAGAAGATGCGACTCTAGAGGGAATCTCCACAACCACTTGAGAAGAAGGGCATCATTTCTTTTTCTCAACCCACCGAAGGCCGGGGGGATTAAGTCCCATTTCACTCGATGATTACCACCTTCCCCATTAGCACCTTTCCAGAAGAACTTACTGAGAAGTTTATCAATAGCCTTGGTGACTTACACAGGGGCATTGAAAAAAGAGAAGAAGTAGATGGGAAGGGTAATTAGAATAGAATGGACTAGAGTCAATCTACCACCTCTAGAAATAAAGACATTCTTCCATTTAAAAATTCTCTTTTGGATCTTATCAACCACCGGATCCCAAAAAAACTTACAGTGAAGTTTCTATCAATAAATTGACATTGATTCTTCAAGGTATCTTTTCAGATTTCAAGATGCTCAAAATATTTGACATGAAGTTTGAATCAGAATGGAGGCTTTCGTTCTAAGTAGCCACAAAACGTCTCATAAGGATCCATCAGAATATTTTCTTTCTTCCCCCTTGTACCGTCAATTATTAGAATACATCTATGAGTAGATAGACTGCTAGAAAGGACATACTTGTTATGAAATGATGTCCAGCCAATCAGTGAGAGACTGTTTTATTAAGGAATTTGGTTATTACTCATGGTAACTCCATAACAGCAGAACAGAATCCAAATTCCTTGATGGTCAATAAAACCACTAAAGAAGGGTACTCGAAAGAGTTCATTTTTTATATTATGACAAGAAGGGGAGATGTTTAAGTAAGTTGACAAGCACTTAGAGGGACCATGTAAAACTACCACCAGTCTAGTCACGCAACAGAAAACAAAAAGGCAAGCAATCAAACCAAACAACTTGCATGGCAATGGAAACAGTTCGAAGACAATTAGCATTAAAATAGTTGCAATTGAATATGCAAAGACTTCACCTGCAAAGGACAATAAGAAGAACCACTCACCTGCTAGAGTTCTCATGACCGAAGAAGATTTTCCAAATGAGTAATTCTGACCCAAAAAAAAAAAAAGAAAGAAAGAAATCATAAGTATTGAATGACAATCAGGTCACTTTAGAGGAGTTGCTTACGAAAATTTAATTAATGTAGTAAAAAGTAAAGTATATCCTTGAAATGATGATAGCCATCTAAGATAATAAGACCATAAAATTATATGTCAATGTTTTGAATATGTTAATGACTAAAAATAAAATTGACAGTAACCTATCAGTGGACCATATAATATGATATTGAAGAAAGAACCTTAAATTGTATCGGTTGCATTGACATTCAATTGATTTTAAAAGTTTAATAGCACACCTGTTAGCCTTGTTAATCGATGTAACAATATGAGGGTTTGAAATAATTAAAGTAATTAAATTTACCTTAATCTCATAGTCTACATTTTGGACAATTGATAATTTATAGTAAAGAAGTCAGATACCTTTGACGAAGCACTTAAAAAATCCCATACTTCATGCTGTTCAGCAACATTTGCAATTGATAACAGATCCTAGGTAAGGATGTCACATTAAAGCCATCAGGATCCAATAATGATTAACTATGGAAAGTATGTGTTCATTGATGTATGATTGCAAGTACAAAAAGCTGGAAAGTTCAAAAAAATACCTGCAAATATCTGTCAAGTTGAATGCAACGCTGGTGAACAAAAGAATCTTCTGTGCTTGATGAAAATATTCGTTTGGGAGGAAGGTGTAGTGTATAATTAGGAATATCTTTAAGATGTCGATGCAATCGCTCAAAATTCCGGTATCTGGAAAGATAAAGTACGAATGATAGGTGCAAGAAAGTGAATATAGACTTGTTACTTTATTTAAAATGCTCTAGGAACTCTCCTGAATCTTGATGCAGTGAAGATCATACTATATAAAGAAATAGCCAAACATGAATCCAATGAAGCACGCACTTGCAATTAAAAAAAAATCCACAAAAACCAGTGAAAATTTTGACATTATTGAAGATTTTAGTTAGTCTTTTTCTTTGTTAAGATAGATAAGAAAGACACCTTCTTTTAACAAACCAAGTTCTGCTATCTGCATCCGTTACAGCAATTGAATACACGGCAAAAGATTTTGAACCGAGTTTCTCAAAGTATGCGCCCATTACCTGTGACAGCACACAAGCAACAAAGTTGGATCCTACTCATCTTAAACCACTTTATTAGCAAACAAATAACCCCAAAAAACAAAAGACATGGCCCCGCTCACCCGACTCCTGAGTTTGGGAACAAGCATGCCTTCTTTGCGAACTACTATATCCGAGGCACTCTTAACCAAATTTTCTTCATTATGCCTGACAAAATTGGAACCATAGAACTCTGTTATAATAGATCCTCCACCTTTGAGTGTATAAGTATTTTCTGCATTGAGTTCAGTTTCCAAAGCAGAAGTACTGCTAGATCTCTTGAGCTGACTCTTCATTGCATTGGCAGGGGTAAGATTACCAAGATCCTTAAATTCATCAATAGAGAAACTCCCATCAATAGGTGAATCCTTCTTAAGACCTGGAGAAATCTGTAAACCAATTTTGTTCTCATCACCTGGTTTGGAAGTCAAATGAGCATCAAAATTTCTTCCAGGCATTTTCCTAACTATGGTCTTTTCTTCTGGTTGCATAGATACCGGAGACTTGTCAGTCAACATTTCATTCCTCCAAGCTTTTGCAGGCGGCTTGCTACTTATTCCAGAATCCTTTGTCATGGCCATAGATTCCAAATCTCCTACTTTAAATTTCTTATTTTCTTTCTTCCTGTAATTCCGTCCTTTGGTCCACATGTTTTCAAGATTTTCAGGCATAAGAACTTCAGTTCTCCTCTGGGTTGCTGCATCCAATAAGCGTGCCCAGTCGGCATGTCGCGGCTGCAACAGCTCTTCCTGCAACTTGTACTTTGAGGGTTTTTCATGCTGAGTGTCCATTTGGACAAGCTTTGAATCATTCCCTAAATTTCCATAGGAGTAATTCCTTTTGTTCAAATCTTCTCCGTGCATGGCCTCAACTGCAGCAGCATGATTATTGTCGTGATCTGAAGGATTGGTTAATTGCTGACCATCTACCATTGTAGAGTCACTCTCAGCTTTAGTGGCAAGGACGATACATTCAATCAACTCATTGACATACCTAAATCACATAAATTTTTTCAATAAATGGTAGAAAGCACAAGAATAATTCTTTGAATGCTTTTTAAAGACTAGACACGAGTGTCAAAGAGATTGATCTCTCCCAAATTTTGCACTAAGAGAGAAATTGCGGTGTGGTGCAGGCTGCACAATTTAATATAATAGTAATAATTTTCTTGTACATAGAACATGTTAGGCACGATGATTTTCAAGGATTTCAATAAAGTAACATAGAAGACAATAGGCAACGGCCAAAAACAGAGAATGTTTTAAGATTTTCATGTGTTTTTTTCAAAAAATAAATGTCCACATTCAATCATAAACTACTTTTCAAGTAGAAAACTACATTTTTAAGTAAACATACATAGAATTTTATTTTTTTAATGAAAACATGAGAAATGGGAAAAAATTTAGAAGAAAAAATCAGGATATGTTTTTTCAAATAACTGCTTAAATAGAGAAAAAAGTTTAAAAAAAGGACCTGAGAAACAATATTTTTTTAAGAAAGAAAAAGAGCACCCAAACAGCCTCTGAATGCACAAGGACATCTGGTGAAACTTTTCCTTTTAAGTAATTTTTTTTTTTTTAAATTTGCAGTCGATTGCAAATTCCATGGAGGCAGAAGGAGTAGACAGTATTTGGTTAGATAAGAAATTGTGTATTTTTTCCAACTATTTTTATTAAGAAACGAAAATATTATAAGCAATTCCATATATTGGAATTTGCACTAGAGTGAGATTCAAATGGAAAACTTTTTCCTTTCAAATTTCTAACTTTGTTTACTTTTTTTCCTTCATGCAATATCTTGAAAGTAAAAGGTCAAAACTTTTGGATAAGCCAGTCAAAAGCATACCCAGGGCTTGCAAAATTCATAATCGGTTGCATCACCAAACATGTTAATAGTTCTCGAGCAATAGATCGAACAATGGGACATTGAATTTCTCTTGGTCTCAGTACTGAAGTCAACACTCCACTCATGAATCGTTGAAGGATCTGCAGTAGAATAGCAGTTAGTAAAATGCAAGACTGAAACACAGAGAAGGACATATCCTCACAGAACACTCCACTCACACCTTGTACTCACTCTCAGGAGATACCAATGCAGGATGAAGCTCCTGAGAAGCCATAAGATGGTGTTTCAACCTTTCATCTCTCTCCTCAGAAGATAGTGTCCCCATAACATCCACCCCAATGGCAGCCTGGTTTCTTCTAAAAAGGTCAAAGTGATCACCCACTAAATCAACTAAATCCCTGAAATGTTTAGCGGATATTTTGGATGAAATATGGTCAAATCAGACTTAAAATACAAAGCAACCTAAGGATTAAAAAAAATCTAGCCTGTTTCCACCATACAAAAATAAGGTTACCTTGTCAGCAAGTCAACAAGGTTTAAATCTTTAGCCCTAACTGCAATTTCACTCAGAGCTTCCATGATTAGAGCATGTATCTGATCAGGAAACTCTTTGTCCGGGGTTATTTCAGAATACCATAAATCAATCACAAAATCCTTCAATATTTTACTAATGAAATCGCTCATTGCCGCCTCCACAATCGGTGAATCAATTTTCCTCTTCCATCTCGGTGGAGGAGGAGCTGACGAAAGTCGTGAGTCGTTAACAGACAACTGCTTCTTTTCCAAATGAGACAAGTACGTCTGTGGACGAACCAATCCCACCTTCCTACGGAACTCTACCTCATTGAATAGAATACGTAATGCAGAAACAAATAGAATTGCTATGGGTACATTCATCCACATTGATTTACTAGTATCTGCATTGGAAAAACAATATGAAAAGTAGTCCATCAAACCTCAAAAACTCATATATCAATCCCTTAAAAAAAATTCTCCCAAATCCCAATCAAACGGGAAACAGCTATTACTGCACAATCTTGCTTCTTTTTCAATTACAACTGAAAATACTACAAAATTAATTGTATTCAAAATTACAAAGGGATAAATATCATCATCAACTTACACCAAAGTTAAACCCTAACCAAATTTAAAGATCAGACCTTTAATCTAACCATAAAAAAAAAAGTCATCGCACAGATAAAAGTACTTAAATTGCAAAAAAAACTGATCGATTTCAAACTGCGGAAGCTATAAGAATCGAGAGACAAGTAAATTCTTACGAGTCAAAAAATATGAAATCGCGAAAATACAAAGAGCCCACCAAACTGTGCGGAGTTTAGCTTCCTCGATCAGATCCTGTAAGGTTTCCATGGCCTTCATTGTTACTGAAACCCTAAGAAATCGTCTCTGAATTACCTAACGGAAAGAATTTCCGGCTTCCCGAAGAAGATAATGGAATTAGATTCGAATTTTTCAAAAACGGAATCTCGAATTCTGCAATCGAGATTCAAGAAGAACATTAAGACATTCACGAACTGGAACAAAAATCTTTTCTTGCTGTACAAAATCCACGTTAATCGAGACAGGATTCCCAGCTAGAAGGAAGCACCTGGAGTTTGTATTTCTTTGTTCTTTCTTTCTTTCTTTTTTTTCTTGTTTAAAAAAAAAAAAAACATTTGAAAAGTTGAACAAATCGTATGTTGTTGTTTTTTTTTTTTTTTCGAATAATCAAAGGTCATATGTTGTTTGTAAACAAGCATACTTTAAGTTTAATAATTACACTTTCAAAGTTATTTAAATGGTGAAAATTAGGTTAGCGCCAGTTAATTATAATTGTAAGTTTGAGTCTCCACGATTGGATACAATACTTCAAACAGAATGATAAGATTAGATTAGAAATATTATATTATGTTATACCCCTCCTAGTTCTGACCCTAAGGTGTTTGGGAAAAAAGTTTTTAACTGCCTAAAGAAGTTCCATAATGACCTTGGGACCTCTTCTAATCATCGGTTTAAATCAAGAATTGCCAACTGCCAGAATAAAATCGATGCTTTATACCAAAACAGCTCTTCTTTCAACCACGAAATTGCTATTACTCTTGAAAATGAGCTAGATAATATTCTTCTAGAGGAAGAAATTTTTTGGAAACAAAGATCGAGAGAGGACTGGCTTAAATGGGGGGACAAGAACACAAAATGGTTTCACAAAAAGGCAACTTCCAGAAGAAATACGAATAGGATTGCGGGCATTAACATGGAGAATGGGACCTGGACTGATAATCCCGTTCACATTCATGAAACAATCATTAATTACTTTTCGAATATCTTCCAAACCTCTGGTCCCAATCCCAATGCTATCGCCAAAGTGTTGGATAATATTTCCCCAAAAATTACGGACGAGGACAATATTAACCTTTCTAAACCTTTTACTCAAGCTGATGTTGAGGTTGCTATTAAGTCCATGGCCCCTAACAAAGCCTCGGGTCCTGATGGCCTTCCTGCGTTCTTTTATCAGAAGTATTGGGATCTTGTTGGTAGCGATACCTCTGCGCTTTGCTTGGATATCCTTAACAACAGCAGGCCGATTGATTCTATTAACAAGACCAACATTGTGCTTATTCCTAAGTCCAAAAATCCCAAAGGGCCGGGGGACTTTAGGCCTATAAGTCTCTGTAATGTGAGCTATAAGATAGTCTCTAAATGCTATTCTTTGAGACTCAAACAGGTTCTTGATAAAATTATTTCTCAAAATCAAAGTGCTTTCATTCCTGGTAGGCTCATTACTGATAATTTTCTCATTGCTATGGATAGGGGTGTAAATGGGGCGGGGTGGGGCGGGGGCGGGGTCCCCCGTTTATCCCCCGCCCCGTTTAAGGGGAAAAACCCCACCCCGCCCCCGCCCCATTAAGGGGGTTCCCCCGCCCCTGTCCCCGCCCCGTTTATGGGGGCGGGGCGGGGCAGGGGCGGGTGAAGCCGAGGCGGGGCGGGGGCGGGTCTGGTAGGTTTTTTTTTTTTTTTCCTCTCAAACTTATATAAAATTATGTCTCATAAAATTGTAAATTTATGGATTTTATTGTGTAACATTATATAGTTTCCAATTTATTATATACTATAATACTAATACATAAACATATAAATAGTTCAATTGTAATTTTAATCCCTTTAATGCATGACTATGACATTGTTCTATTTTCAAACCTAAATCATATATAATATGCATATTTTTATTCTATTCCATAAAATATAAATAATGCATTTAACATCATTCCATTCCCCATATTATCAAATTAATTCAAAATCAAATTTGGAAATCTTCATTGTTCTATTTTCAAACCTAAATCATAGTTGAGTGAATAAGAAAAGAAAAAAATAAAAGAAAAAGAAAAGGAAAGAAAAGAAAATAAGAATAAAAAGAAAATATATATATATATATATTAAAAAAAAAAAAAAAAAAATTAAGCGGGCGGGCGGGGCCCTCCCTGTTTACTAAACGGGGAAATTTTTCCCCGCCCCGCCCCCCATTTACGACGGGTTTTGCGAGGGGCGGGCGCAGGGAAGCGGGTCGGGGTTTTAACTTTCACCCCTAGCTATGGAATGCCTCCACCATCTCAAGAACAGTAGAAATGGCGAGAATTCAACAGCAGCCCTTAAGTTAGACATGAGTAAAGCTTATGATAGAGTTAGCTGGGTTTTCTTGGAGAAGATCATGATCAAATTGGGTTTTAATAATGGTTGGATCAGTAGAATTATGAATTGTGTGAGAAGCGTTACCTTCTCCATTATCATTAATGGTTGTCCCTAGGGGAATATTACTCCTATGAGAGGAATCCGTCAAGGTGACCCTCTATCTCCTTATCTCTTCCTCCTTTGCGCAGAAGGACTCTCTTCCTTACTAAATACAGCCACAAACTCTTCCCACATCTCTGGTATTAAAATTTCTAGACATGCCCCTAAAGTCAACCACCTTCTTTTCGCTGATGATAGCCTTCTGTTTTTCAAGGCCACCCCTTCTGAAGCTCATGAAATTAAAGATATTCTAAATACCTATGAGCTAGCTTCTGGTCAAATGATTAATTTCACCAAATCTTCTATAATGTTCAAATTTCAATCTGATAATCATTCTAAAAATTTGGTGTTTAGTATCCTTAGGGTGACTTCGGTGGTTAGACATGAGAAGTATCTTGGGCTCCCTCCCATCATCTCTAAGAACAAAACTGAAGCCTTCAAGTTCTTGAATCAAAAAATCTGGAAAGCTGTACAAGGCTGGAAAAACAATTATTTTTCTAGAGGGGGAAAAGAGATTCTTATAAAAGCCGTTGCCCAAGCTATCCCTACCTATACCCTTAGTCGCCTTATGCTCCCTAAATCCAATTTGATGATCTTTCTAGAACCATTTCTAATTTCTGGTGGAGTAATAGCAAAGATTCTAAGGGTATTCATTGGAAGAGTTGGAAATTTTTATGCAAGCATAAAAGCGAGGGGGGTTTGGGGTTTAAAGATTTTAAAGCTTTCAACCAGGCCCTTTTGGCTAAACAAGCTTGGAGGATCCTTTCTAAGCCTGATTCTCTTATAGCAAAGATTTTTAGAGGCAAGTATTTTAGTAACATCCCGTTCATGGAAGCGGAGGCTCATAAAAATTGCTCCTACGCTTGGAGAAGTATTCTTTGGGGAAAAGAGTTGCTGGCTAAGGGTATTAGATGGAGAGTTGGCAATGGGAGGTCTATCTACATTGTCAAGGATAAATGGATCCTTAGGGAAACAACCTTCAAACTCATCCACACTCATAACTTTGATAACACAAAGAGAGTCAAGGATCTTATTGATAGTAATGGCCATTGGAATGCCCAACTCATCCTTAATTCCTTTCACCCTAGTGATGCTGAAGCTATCCTTTCTATCCCGTTAAGTTGGATCAATAGGGGTGACAATCTCATGTGGCATTATAATCCAAGTGGAATTTATTCTGTAAAATCGGGCTATGCCCTTGCTTGTTCTCCTTCTTCCCAAAATTCCCCTTCTACTGCTTCAACTGAGCCCAATGGCAAGTGGTGGAAAAATATGTGGAGCCTTGACATTCCAAATAAAATCAAACACTTTACTTGGCAATCCTATCATAATATTCTCCCTACCTTCTCTAAGCTTTATGAGAAAAATATTGTTCATAATCCAAATTGTCCTTTCTGCCTTACTAAGCCTGAGACAAGTATGCATAGACTTTGGAATTGTAAGATAGCTAAGGAGGTTTGGAAAAACATTTTCCCTAACAATTACTTAAATTTTACTGATAAATGCATGTGGGATAATATCCTCCAGTGGGCTCGCTCCCGCTTCTTAACGACATTGATTATAAATTATTCTTGATTCTTGCCTGGTCTTTGTGGACAAATAGAAACTCCTTTGTACATGAATCAAGACAAAAAGGATTGTTTATTTTTATGTAGGTGGATTCTAACTTTGCGGCAAAGATCGAGGTGGCTTCAAACCAGCCAAGCGGAGGTGCATCCCTTTTCGATTCATTCTACTTGATGATGACCTTGAGATGGTGAATCGTTCGATGATTATCCAAGTTGATGCTTCGTGGAATAAGAATGATAGGAGCAGTGGGATCGGTATGTTTGCTAAGGACAAAGATGGACGAGGGATCGCAGCTTTTAGCAAACCCATCCCTTTTTGCATTGATGCCATTTCTACTGAAGCTCTTGCTGTTCGTGAGGGGATTTTTTTTGCCCGTGAGCTGGGTTGGAAAGACATTTCTATTTATACTGATTGTATTAATCTTTGTAATTTTTTTGATGAAGCGTCTTCTTCTAACCCTTCTGAGCTTGGTGCTATTTTATTAGACATTAAGGAGTTGTCCTCCTCTTTTGATCATTTTGGCCTTCACTTTTTGAGAAGGCAACATAATTTTGTAGCTCACTCTCTAGCTAAGATGGCGGTGACCATCCCTAGGCCTATTAGTTGGGTAGCTCCCCTTCCTTCTTGGATTAGGGATTTAGACGTGTATCAATGTCAGTTGAATCTGACTTCTTAATACATCGTTAGTTTCTCTTCAAAAAAAAAATATTATTTTTATTTAGGTATGAGTTGGCATGTTTCATTTAATAAAAATAATTATTGATTATAATAAAATCAATGTAAAACCTCATTACTCTATTATAATATCGAATAGTCAATCAAGACATAGCCCATTGATTAAGGCATTATAGTTATACCCTTAAAAAAATAGTTCGATCCCCACCCCAACACTTTGTATAAAATAAAAATAAATAAAAAGTGAAAGAGTAGAAAGAAAGGTCAAAAGATAATAATAAATGTTCAATAGTTATTTTTTAAATAATAAGATCTACAAATCTCACATGTTCCAATTTATACAATTTTTTAAAGAAACTAACCTATAAATATGTATCGTCAAATGAGATCAACGTAATTAGAGTGTGTTTGAGAGTGCTTTTGGCCAAGCCAAAAATACATATGTATCGTCAAATGAGATCAACGTCGTTAGAGTGTTTCATACACCCCATGATTTTTATATTGTATAACTACATTACTTTTACAACATATACAAAATGTACAGTAATGTACATAATCTAATAAGAGATAAAATTGGAGGGAAATTTTAAAAATATCATTGACAACCATAAAAAAAATGTATCAAATCAGCTACAGTGACAAGTGCTCTGTGACAGATACTGTACTAGTCTACTTTTATGGGTAAAGTTGGTATAAAAAATCAAAAAACGGTTTAAAATGTAATGAAATAAGAGATGACTATTTATTATTATTAAAGTCAAAAAGTCAGTTATTTGCTTAATTATCTCTTCTTATTATATAACTGACACGTGTCCGTTGCATCTTTGGCTTTGCCAGCTGGCCTTAGATTAAGTTTCTAAGTACTTTTTCCATCACGTGACCTTTGGTTGTCGCCGGGATATTATTAGCCTCAGGCTACAGGCTTGTTTCGGAGAATGTTTTTTCATAATTTAATGTTAGTTTTCTGTTTTTAATTTATTTTCTATTTTTTTTCTATATTACATCAAATCGAAGAGTGAATATTTGAACTTTCAACTCTAAGAGAAGAGAGTAGAACCACTTAAACTATACATATGCATTAGGGATCTGTTTGGAATAATTTTTAAAAGTGTTTATAGGTGTTTTTTAATGCTTATCAAAAATACTTTTTTTATTCACAAATACTTTTAAATACTTTCAAAACCTATCATAAACGGGTACTAAGAAGTTAATAATAAGCAAAGAACATAAACACTAAAAATAAACTGGAAAACATATATTTTCACTAATAATCATAATCTAATTGTTCGAGTTGTATAAATATCAAGCCAAAATAATCAAGTAGTAAATTAACCCAACTCAAATCCTATAAATTTATCGTAACTATTATATGTGATATCTTCTACCATTATGTTTCACTATTTTTTATATATTTTTTCATAATTATAGTTTCTTGTGATTATCCTATGTGATATTACGTGTTATTCTTCCCGTTTTTACCTTAAATACAATTGATCGTGAGTCTATTGTGTACTTTTTTATTCAAATTATAATGAATAAAATTTACGTTTGTTTCAACATCTTGTTTATGAAAATTAAAATGTGTACACATTATTTTGTTGGTAAATAAACTATGATATGATTGAAGATTCAAGTCTCCTCCCTCCCATAATTTAATATAATAATATCTTAAATTACGATAAATTAAGTTGAATTACATTCCCCCTATATAAGGATGGAAAATATGACTTTTAATTATTTGTATCTCAATAAATAGCATAATACACTCTCGGTTTGAATCTGTCAACAAGATAGAGATTTTATATTTAAAAAGGGTGAGGACAATGATAAGATAAAAAGACTCCTTGAATATGATATTGATAACGTAATTCCTGACCCAGTAGAAAATCACACTTTCAAAATTATATCATGTCTTGATTGTTTAATCATCTAAAGATAAGGATGACAAAATTCCCCACGGATTAGGGAGTCCCGCGAGGCCTCGATCATATAGGGGCGGGGAATCCCCATTTTATAGGGTTAGAGTTAGGGTGAGAAATTTCCCCCGGTTTGTTATAGGTACGAGTATGGGAATACATCCCCCGCCCCCGAACCCTATTTTTTAAGAATATCTTATGTATTTTGTTTACTTTATCTTTATTTATTGAAAAATATATATAAAATATGATTATATTAACTAATAAAATATAAAATGTTTAGTATTATGTTTTCTTTTTTACATAAAAAATGTATATTTTAAAGGGGCAATTACTGAAATAGCATATTTTTGCATACTATTTAGTGAAATGTAAATTACTCAAATAGCATAATTATAGTTCAATGAAGTTCAATAATTTATTGAACTAAAAAAATTAATTTTTTTTAACAATTCCATTGAAAATAATAAAAAAGAATGATTAAATACTTCAATAAATTATTGACCTTTAACTTAAAAAACAAACAAATTCGTTAAAAATACCTATGAAAAATAGTTCAATAATTTTTTGAACTATAATTATACTATTTGAGTAATTTTTAAAAAGTTCTGACATTTTAGTAATTAGTATGCAGATTTATGCAATTTGAGACAAATTCTTTATTTTAAATGTATATTTCATTTTTATATTTCTTTTTAAATAAGAATTAAAATGTAAAACGGGCAATTTTCCCCCCGGGGAACTCGATCCCAGAACCTGACCTCGATTTTTTTATTAGGGGATAAGGTAGGGTATGGAGATTAAAAATCTCCGCGGGTTAGGGGATGAGAAGTGCATCCCCGCCCCACCCCGTTGCCATCTCTATCTAAAGGGTGTTTGTTGGTAGAATTTAGAGGGTGAAATAATATTAGATATATGTCCTATATTTAATTTCTAAGTACTGTTATGAAATAACAATCTGAAATTTATGAGGATCTCATAACTCTCGTCTACAATATTTGAAACCCTTTAAAATTTATGAGTGTTCTCTCAGTACTCATGACTCATGTGATTGATGAGAGAAAAATACAGTGAAACGACCAACACGAATATAATTCAATTGATTAGATATCTGCTCCCTTCTTATGAAGGTCGAAAGGTCGAGTCTCCCTCCCCCATTTTAATGTAATATCTCAAAAAAAAAATACACTGAAGCGTTGAGAGAGAATTAAATTAAAAATGCACATAAAGAATATTTATATAAAATCAAACATTGATTATATTATTTTCGAATATCTTGTTTTCAAACATCTTTTTCCTAAATAAAATCTTTGAAATAAACGCCCCTCAAAATTGTATAATTCAAATGGCAAAATGGCAGTTTGAATGTATCATAGTTGGACTCGTACAAGATGTCAATTCATGTTTCCTAAAAGAAAATGATAACGTCATAGTAGTTTTTAGTACAGGTGAATACGGTTCAGTTTGGTTCGGTTTTAGGCTAAACCGTCAAATGAACTATACTTTTCGGTTTTAGATCAACCTTTCGGTTCTAAAATTTTAAGAAACCGATTAAATTTAGTTCGGTTTGGTTTCATGCATTTCAGTTTGATTCTCGATTTTTCACTTTATCATAATTACTATTCCAAAAAGATTGAAAGCTAAGCCATTATTTAATAGAAACTGACCAATAAAAATTAGAGGATGTAGGAGCCCCTCCAGAGTAAGATTTGACCGGAATGAGGTGTGTTTTTATATCTCATTTGATTTATTTTCTTATATTAGATAGTTATTTTATAATTTCATATAAAAAAATTTATAAAAACTAATGAAATCTAGTGTGGGTAATTAGATGTTCATAACTAGCAAATAAAAAATTAAACTTACAAGAATTTGTATAGTATAAGGTTAAAATTTATATATTTAATTAAAAAAAAGTCAAATTTATAATATCACAAGGAACAAAATAAAAATTATATTACAAAAGTCAAAAGTTATCGGGTTGAAATTGATTATTTCACATTAAATAACCAATCATGAGTTGACCTAATGAATAGAGAGTTTTCCTTATACCTTGAGGTTATGGGTTCAAAAACCATGCGCAACGTGGTGATCTATTTAAAATAATATTTAAGATATTATCCTAATGTTGGAAAATTTCAATATATGGGTCCACACATGTATAAATTATTTAATGTAAATGTTATCTTGGGTTAGCCAAATTAAAGTGATCTATTCAAGTTTAATATTAGCTTAAGAATAATTATATAAGGACATGGATATATAAAGCATAGATACCTTTTAAAATTTCCAAATTGATGAGGGGCCAAATTAGAAATACATTAACTTACCATCAATTATGTTGTCAATTTATAAAAGGAAGAAGTTATGGTCACCATTCCCAATGAAAGTTTCACGTTAACTTCTCATCCCATCAGAGAAGTTCTCTCTCTATAAAACTATAAAGAGAAACTGTGAGTTCATAAGGGAATGGAAAATCTAAACCCAAATAATCGGTTTCATTCATTAAGTAAGGTGCGCTTCCGCTTTAGATAATGTTCTCTTGAATCTATTCATGGGCTACAAATTCTCTTACAAGTGGTATCAGAGCCATCTCATGACAGATTCTCAAGATTTTTATTCACAATTCCTGAAACTTAAGATACTAGGTTTTTCACACGTGGGGCACGTGTTTTATCTTTCAAATTTTATAATAAAAATGTCAATATTATTATGAAGTTATTTTCTTAACTAATATTTTGAAAATTCAAATTTTATAATAAAATGGAAGAAATTAATGTAACCCATATTGAAAAATTTCTTTAAGATGAAAAAACTTAAATTTCATGATTATCATCTTGTTACTCATACCTAATATTCATTTCTTTCCATAACTCTATCCTCAAACATCTAGTTTTTTGTTTTTTAAATTGGTGTGTTAATTCATCTCTATTTACATGTATATATATATATATAGTAAATTAAAAGTGAAAATTTCAATAAATTTTTAATTCAATTAGTGAGTTACAAAACTTTTCTACTACTCATTTATTTGAGGTGTTACAAGATGGTATGATATGTCCTTTGATTTTGATCTTTTACAAAATAATCACACTAACGTAATTATATATTTAAATTAGAGAGATAATTGTTTTAGTGTGTGTTTTCCCCTGCTTGACCTAGTCTTAATATAATTAAAAAAAAAAGAATTAGAAAGGGAAAAGTTTGTTAGAGAAAATAGTAGATGAAAAGTTATTAAAAATTAATTTGATTGTTGGGTTTGATTTTAAATTTAATAAGTCTATGAAATTATTTATTTTATAAATATGACCAATAAATTATTACTAAATTAATTTTTAAAATAAGCTCATGATAAAATATATTTGAAATATTTATTGAAAGAAGACAATTTAGTTTATTGTATTTAATTAATTTAATAATAAGAAAGTATATTTAGAAAAATTTAGATAGTATAAAATTTGTTTATTGTATTTAATTAATTGGTAATAATATTCAATTATTAATAATAAGAAAGTATATTTAGAAAATTTTAGATAGTATAAAATTTGTTTATTGTATTTAATTAATTGGTAATAATATTCAATTATTAATAATAAGAAAGTATATTTAGAAAATTTTAGATAGTATAAAATTTGTTTATTGTATTTAATTAATTTAATAATAAGAAAGTATATTTAGAAAAATTTAGATAGTATAAAATTTGTTGAAATAATTACATCCATAACCACATTAATTCATCTTAATCCATTTTTAACGTTGGTTTATGTTTATTATCATGTTTGCCCAAAAACCACCATTTATGGAGGCGCCTATTGTGCTACCGGAATACATGTTTTACGGTATTACCCTCATTGACTTTAACCATGTTTTTGAATTTCCGTACTTTCCATTTTTTCTATTTTTAATTTCCGTTTTAAATTTCCCTTAATTTATGGGATTTAATACTTCAATCATTTCAGATTTGATGAGATTTGTTTTTTACGTTATTCTTTTTTTGTATCATCTTTTTTGTTTTAGGTTTATTTGTTTCATTTTAATCATTTCTGTTCATTTCCAGTTTTCTTCTTCGTAGTCAAAGATAGGATATATTTGGATGTTAAATGTGACAATGATGTTGCCTTTTTAGAATCTTTTTCTTTTAGATCAGTTGTATTTACTTTGATTTATATAAAACCTTTATATTTATGAAACCTTTTTTTTCACTCATTGTATTCATATTCATCATCCCCTCAATCTATTATAAAACATGTTTTTTTCACTATCCTTATTGATTTATTGTCCTTTTTTAGAAGAATTCTGTATAGTTATCTCATTTGCCCTTTTTTCGTATAATATGACAAAAACATTTAATAAATATAAACTGTTTCCCGCCGTTCAACATCTTCTATATAGTAAATAGCATAAGTCTTTACTAAAAAAAACTGCAACATATTTTAGTCCTACCACATCATTTCAAAAGATACACATAAAGAACAACATTTTTGTAAAACATGTTTTTTCAAGATCTTTCTTGATTTATTGTCCCTTTTTTAGAATAACTCGTATAGTTACCTCATTTTTTTTCCCGTATAATATGACGAAAACATTTAATAAATATAAACAAGTTTCCTTCTGTTCAACATATGCTTTAAAGTAAACAGCACAAGTCTTTAATAAAATAAACTCCAAAATATTTTAGTTCTACTACATCATTTCAAAAGATACAAATATAAAAACAACAGAACAAGTCCACCATCCAAAAAATATTGTAATTCTTCACTCCAAATTTCAACCCTGTGTATTCTTTTGAGTTGGAGGGGTTAGTATATGAAACTTGGGTCCATCCATTGATTTTTCATTTGATCTGAACTCTTCAGTGTACGGATCCATTGTGGTTCTTTCCCCCTTTTTATTTCGTTTTCGGGTGGTTCACCACATTTGATGCTGCAAGAATGTCCTTTTTTGGTTTCCTCTCCCTTTTTCCCCCCTTTCCTTTTTGCTTTTCCAGTTTTTGATTCTCCTCATTCCTGTGTGTATCCACTGGCACCTCATTATGATTTTCTTCGGCATTCACATGGCCAATGTCAATATTCACATCTCCCTGCATATTGCACAAATATAAATATTTGATTTTTATAAATGTTGACCTTTTATTCAACCAAATAAATTTTTGAAAAATTACCCTATATAAGACTATTGCATGTTCTTTATTTTTATCATAAATTAAAATTATTAACTTTTTGAAAATACCTCAACAAACTCATCCTCATCTTGCATGCCTGATGCTTTCCGAGTAACTGTTGTAAATTTAGTTCTTTCTTCTCCATCGGTTCTAAATTTGGTCGCTCTGCGTTTGTATGATTATTTTTTTAAGAAACGTTTATATAAAATAAATGTTTTTTTTTCAAGAAATGTTTATAATAAATAAAGGGCTAATTTCATATAAAACCACATTAAATTGACCTATTATCATTAAAACCTATACTTTTTCTGAAAAAGCAAAACTACCCATATTAACTCCATGCGCCGTCCAAGGGAAAAGTGAAAAGACACCAGCTGCCCCTGACATGAAATAGACATGATGAAATTCCTTGTAAATAACAATTAATGATCATGTAATATCAATTAAGGGATTTCGTGGGGTAACCACATGATCAACAGTTGCAGATTGTGAAACTGTTTTATTTTTGTCAATAACTAAAGAAACATACGCAGTAGAACTATCGAACATAAATGATTCTAAAAATGCAACGTCATTGTCAGTTTTCACGTCCAAATAAGCTTTCACTTTAGATAAAGTCACAATCTCCATTAAAATACATTGAGTCTCACTGTTAAAACGAACCTTACGTTTGAGTTTGTTCTACAAATCTGCAAACTTTGTGTTCTGAAAGATCATCATACTCTTCATTTCATATCATTCATAGTTGTTAGCTTCATCCCACGATCCGCCACATATAATATCAATCGAAGTGGTACGCATTTTAAAAGATTTTGGTTTACGGAAAAATGAAGATAAAAAAATACAAACCCTAAAAACGAGATAAACTGAACATACAGACAAAAAATCAAAGAGAAAACGGTAATAAAAAAAAAGATAAAAGATATAATCCACAAATCATGGAGTAAATTAAAAAAACATTTAAGGAATATGAAACGTATTTAAAACAGAAACGAAAAAAGAAAATAAATAGGGGCATTCTGGTAAACCTCACAACCGGAAGATTTGGAAACACCACCGAAATTGGTGTTTTTTGGGCGATTTGATATTATAAAATCTCAATAGATATTTTTGAATAAATGAGAATTAATGTGGATATTATTGCTAATATTTCATAAATAAATGTTTATATTTACCTCATCATCTTCATCATCATCCTCATCTTTTGATTCACCATCTTTTGCCCTTTGTCCCCTTCCTGCCTATGGTGTTTCCTGTATTTTTTTTTCTTGACCATCTATATGTAAAGACAACGAAATTCCTTATATCAACATCAAATCAACTTACAGTTTCTTCTTCGTTGTTATCTTCATCGTCAACCTTCAATAGGATCTAAATTCACAGCCTCCTTCACAACTTCACCCCTTCCATGCCCTCTCATCTGTATTTTTTTCATTCATTTAATAAATTTACTCTTAAAAAAAAGAGAACTAATTAAGTTTGAAAGCAACGATCAATATCATACCACTTTGCTTCCTTTGTTTTTTCCAGATCCATCCTTGTTTCCTCTGGTTCTATCCATTGTTGGTTGCTTTTTCTTCAAAATCTCCCAGGTCGCCGTTTGTTTCTCTCGTTCTAGGGTTCCCTTCGATTTCCTTTTTAGAAACTGGTTTTTGTATGAAACGTTTTCTTCGATTTAGGTTTTCTACAGAAAATCTCCCCTTTTCTTTTCAAATATATTTGATACGGTTTCGTTTTCTTTTTAAATTTAATAATCTTTATTTTTAAATTCAAAAATTTTGTAATTCAAAAAATCTGATGGTTACATTAATGGCATGCGAGATTTGAGAGATTTTCTGAAAATTCTTGTCCTAAGGGCAGCTGCTGTCATTTCGTTCCCTACGTAACCGGCGCGCGTGGAGCATGTGTGGGTAGTTTTGCTTTTTCTATAAAATCTATCATTTATATGTAATAAACATATATATATTGGGTACCTATGAAATTAACACAAATTTGTTTATTGTATTTAATTAATTGATAATAAAATGATTATTAATTTTGAATGATGGCATTATAGAAATTTAAATGAATTATAAGGGTAAAAATGGAAATCAAAAGTTTTTCCTCTAAGCCACTTTTTAGATAGTATAGATATAGATAATTGGGGCATTTGCAAATCTAGCAATTTTTTTAGTAATATTTGTAAAAATAAAAGCTAAAAAAAATATTTGCAAATATAACAAATTTTGATCGGGTTTATCAGTGATAAACATTGAATTACATATTTTTACACTATGTTTATCACTGATAAACACATAAATCAATGTTTATCATTGATAAACATGATAAAAATTGCTATATTTACAAATATTTTTTTGAGTTGATATTTTTATAAATATTACATAAAAAATTGCCACCCAATGAAATTTCCCTAGATAATTTTGGTTGAAATTTGTGAATAATAAACTTGGGTTTTAAGGGCAAATCTAACCTGATGCATAAATGCAAAAGTTCAATTTTGGAGAACAAAAGTTATGGAATTCACAATTTTGAATTAGATTCTTGTGCATTTTGGATTTCTTAATTATGTTATTTGGGAAATTCACTTGTTTTCCACTTAATTCGTATTGCTGGTTCGATTAAGAAAAAAAGACATTGGGTTTCGGTTTTTCTTATTGCAATAAAATTGAAATCATCAATTCCATCGATTATTTCCTTTCAATTGAATTTGCAATCTTTTGTGAATTTTATGAATGGTCTAAGTGGATAAGTTTCTGATGTGTGTACATCGTGCAAGATCATATCATGATTGATTGGATATCACTTTGAGTTTCTGGGTGTTTAATTAGAGATTATGATTTTTAATGGTCTTGTAAATTTTTGGTAATCAATCTTTAGAACATTTAGGACCCGTTTGGTAACCTTCCTCGTTTCCATTTCTTGTTTCTTATTTCTATTTCTTGTTGCTTGTTTCTGTTTTTTTAAAAAGAGAAATAGAAACATGTTTGGTAATTGTTTCTTATTTATTGTTTCTGGAAGAAAAAAGAAAAAGAAATGTGTTTGGTAATAATTTCTTGTTTCTGTTTCTCATTTTAAAAAAACAAAAATATTTGAAAATATTACAATTTTAAATGACATATTTAAAAATATTATATCAATATAATTTTTGGTTATTTATAATATATTTTATAAGTCAAAACGGGACAACGTAATAATTTATCAATGTGTTGAAAATTTTGGAAACCAGAAAGAGAAATAAGAAACTAGAATTTGTTGTTTCTAAAATTTTTAAACAATTTTGGGAAATGTTTCTTAAAAAAAGAGAAACAAGAAACAAGAAGAGTTACCAAACAATTCTATTTCTTAAAAAATGAGAAACATAAACAAGAAACATAAATTGGGAAGGTTACTAAACGGTCCCTTAGTTTTTTATCACAAAAGAAATTGTGAATTTAATTCACAAAATAATGCAAAGGTTTGGGCAATGGCCAAGAGTTTAATTTGTTTCAAACTTTATTTGATGAATTCAAATTTGATAAAATACCCACAAGTTAATAAATTAGATTATGGGTAAGTCATGAAATTTTACATTCATGACATTATGATATTTATGACCCATATTTTGTCTGTATAGTTTCTTAATTATATTATTGTATAACTATTTGGGAATCATAAATTCAAAATTTGGCAGATATTTAATAATTTTTAAGGTTGTTTAATATTTCAATTGAATTAATTGAGACAGAAAGTTGCCAAAGTAACCTCTCTTGTATATTTTTTTTTCACGAGGGATGTTAAAAGTTTAAGGTGTATGTGAATTCATGTTAGTATTAGTTGGCCCAAAGGAAGGTTAATGTTGGCAGAATTGTATACTCACTTGTGGTAAATATGTGATGATTATAAAGTAATTAACATGTAAATAATAAATCGATTCAAAGATAGTTTTATTATTTGACATGAACTTATTGTCAATATATAAACACGAATCATATACCACTTACACTTAATATTATTGCCCAAAGACTTGATGTTAATGGTTTACTCGGTATCTTTAGATGAGAAATTGTCATTCTTTGAATTTATTAATTATTATAATGATAAAGTATTGTGTGAGAATAGTTTGCTCTCTTCAATTCATATTTGGGGATGTCCATTTAAGGTTGGTCTTATAAGTCATATGAAGTTAAATTGAATATCAAAACAATAAGCAATTTATTTACTATGATGAATGATCCGGGTATAAATTTTGTGATCCTACATTTAGGAAATTTTTTAGAGATGGGATCTACAATATTTTTTAGGAAGTTTAGTTTGGAGAAGAAATACATTTAAAGATAATTGAGGATAAGGAAACTTATAAGGATACCAATTTTATATTGGGATAATTATTCCCGAGGAACAAACTCAACAACCTCAAGAAGTAGAATATTTAAGGAGATATTTTAATCTCAATAAATGCTCGAAAAACAATCTTGCAGTTAAAAAAAATAACAAAAGGTTCTTACTATAATGACTCGACTTTTCATAGTTTAAATTCAAAACAAAAACACAGATGAAGAATCATCAAACATAAATATCTTTATTGAAAGGTTTCAAATCATAACATCAGTTTTAAATATCATATCAAAACAAAATATCGATTCCAGAATCTTTACTTTGAAAATAAAACATAAATTAGTTTGACTAATGAGATAAAATTAACAAATCCTATAAACAATTCAATTGACATTAAGTCGAATTCAAAGACTCTCGAAATAGCAAGACTGATTGCCGTCACATAATATAAACATCTCATCTTCGCCACTTCATCAATCGCCACCTCTTGTTCTTTTATTACCTAGAAAAATGTATGGCACTGTGAGGCTAAAGCCAGTGAGAAAACAAGCTAGCTAATAGGTAAAGTCTCAAATAGTCTCTAAACGAATCAAACCGAATCTCAACCTCTCAAACACTTCCCAATGACTTTTAATCACGCTTTTCACTTAAAAACCTCAAGTCATATCCCATTACATTGATAGGCAACTCTGCTTGGCCCTATATCCAAGGCATACGTAATTAATTGACATCAACTCAACCTCATATGCTCGGTCATTCCTTGATAACTAAAGAGAACTAAAGTTCTTGACATAACAATATTAACATGCAACACTATAAATGCGGTCCCTCAAGACTCCTCACATTTCCTAGTACCTGGTTATAGGCACACCTATAACTAAACCTCTAATATTTTCTTTTTGCAATAAAAAAAACATTAGTACCTGGTTATGAAATAATCCATAACTAAATCCCCTAATATTGCAAGCTCGCAAACATTTCAATATTAGTACCTGGGTTGTAAGTTCATCGTCAAAACCGACATTTAACAACCTATTGTCAATTCTCATCACAAGCATATGAATATTCAATAAACCTTATTCATATCATTCCAATATCAGAATAATTCAGTTACATATCAGCAAGCTTCAACAAACTATCAATTCTATATAAAAAGCAGTTTACGATTACACTCCTTTTACCGAGATCACCAAAAATTCTCCAAACAAAACTTCAATATTTTTCCTCCAAAAATATCATAAAAAATTCCAAATACTCCCAGAATAAACCCATAATTACAGCAGCCCCAAAAGAAACTCAAACAATGCACTAAAAACCCACTTTCTGCGTAATCGTGAAAAACTGAAATTATCGAATTCTTACTTCTTATTCAATTTCCAATAAAAAAATAGCATTCTTAACTCCCATAAATTCTAGAATCATGAATCATATCATTAAAATCCAAACTAAACTCAGAAACAACACCTTTTGTCGAAAAACGCCTAAACTAGTCCTAATCGAAAATATTTTCTCCAAGGCAATAATCGAATGTTTTTAAAGTCTAAATTCATCCTAAATTTCCAGAATTGAATTAATAAATATTAAGAACAAAATTATTTGCAGTAAGAGCTTTAGATTTTTCCAAAACTCTACCGTTAACTAGTTCGTTCATTCACCTCAAGAACGTGTTTCCAAGTCCAATTTCCGCCACCGATCATATTTGAATTTTAGTATTCTAAATATTAATTTTTTCCCCTAAAAATAGTATCAATTAATATTAATTAATTTAGGATCAACGACTTGAAAAAGAGGCAGCCAAACGACGAAACGGTTCGCCGTTTGAAGGGGCAATAACGCCAAGGTTGCTGCCTCTTAGCGTGGTTGAACCGAGGCCTTAGGGTCTCGGTTTGGTACTATTTCTTGGCTCGAGGTGATCGATTTTTTATGCTTTCTTGGCTTGGAGTATCACTATGCTGCTGTGGAGCCTGAAGTCTCGGACAATGCGGTCGAATATGTCCTAGTTGATCACAATGAAAGCATTGTCTTCCATTTTTGCACTCCTCGAAGTGATACTAAGAACAACAGTAACAATAAGGAGCGACAGAAGTCTGAGCTCTAAAAGGGACCGTCTGCTGTGCCGGGTGAATCTAAGGTCCAGTCTGTCCTCCGCCCCTACCCTGCCCATGTCTCGGTGGATGTGTCACTCGACCTGAATGGTCGTCCTCAACCTTCCTCTTGTGTGAAGAGGTCTGTGCAGCTGCTAACTCGGCCTTCTTCTTAGAGGTCCCAAAATCTAAAGCCAAGGCAAGTCTAGAGCCTGAGCATAAGTGGTAGGTCGAAAAGCCCGTATATGCCCTCGAATGTCTTCCCTCAAACCCACTATGAATCTTTTTTTCTGACTCTCAAAATCGACGATGTGCCCAGTAGCAAACTTGGATAAACGGTCGAACTCCCTCTCATACTCGACTACATAACGGCCTCCCTGTCTCAGGGTCAGAAACTGCACCTCCAACTGATCTCTGATATCCTCCAGGTAATACTCATCAAATAACTTTTCCCTAAACATCTCCCATGTGACTACCAAGGTAGGGCTCAAAGAGCGAAAAAGTCTCTACCACCAATATAATGCATCGTCAACCAGAGAATATGTCTCATAATGGACCTTCAGTCTCTCAGGGCACTAGATAGAGTCAAGTGCTCTCTCATCCGTCATAACCCATCTCTCGACAGGCGCCAGATCAGTGGGTGTCCCATCGAACTCAAAAGGGGCATGTCTCAAATAATCTTTCAGCACCCTAGCAACATCGCTACCCCCAGGCATGTCAACTCGATCAAGTATCCTAGCAGGTGGTATAACATGATCCGGGTGTCCTCCACCACCACGTAATAACTCTAGATAGTCCTCCTCGGGAATAATAACGCTATGTCTGTGCCTAGGTGGCCTGTCAACTGAAGTTTATCACCCAGGATCGATCTTCTAGCATCAGTATGATCCTCAGGCGGAGGTGGGGTAACTGCTCTAGACCGACCTCGACCCCTACCTCGACCCCGTACCGTAGCGGGTACACCACGCCTACTCCTCCTAAGTGCAGCTGCCCTGGAAGGTATACTGAAATCCCAACCAAATAAGTTCCGTGTGAGTCAAACAGAAAACAGGAACTTACAATTCTACACTTAACTTATCGATAAAATATTCTAAAATGTGTAAATTCAGAGGATACCTGGTGCCGTTGACCCGAGTGATGCTTTGGATAAGGACTTAAAACCAAAACATAAAAAACATGTGATGCATGTGGTCTACAGAACCCTTAGGCTCTGATACCAACTGTAAAGACCCAAATTTCTCAAAAATTTTAAATCAAAATTAAACAGCGGAACACTTGATTTTTAATAAAAAAAATTAGGCATGAAACCGTTTGAAATATGGTCTAGCCAAAACCTGTATACATGGTCCCAATCAGAAAAAGTAAAACAAAGGAAGTGCGCACTTTCGTTTATAACAAAATCAAAAGAAAAAGGACTCAAGACATATACAACAATTCATAACTATCATGAGCCACAAAATACAAGTTTTAAAATAAACAAGTATGATTTTTCAACCCAAAATGCATGTAGAGTCCATGTCCCAAAAGCCATCTACTCGCGATCAAGCGACACCACCTCCTCGACCTCGTCCTCTACTACGAGTATTACTTGAAAAAGTTAAAATGTAGCAACATTAGCATAAAAATGCTAGTGAGAGTAAAATGGAAACAAACACTTCTATGGACCAAGTTCCATATCGGAAAATGTGTCCAAAGTTTTATCTTGCTCTTTACTACCCGTCTATACTTCCAAGCACTATGCATAAGCAATAAACCATTCCCAACAATATCGAATTTACGAAATTAAACATTCAAGGGCACGGTAAATACTAAGGCAGCCATTTAATACTAAATCATGACGAAACAAATAAAAATGTAAATTTCACCACGCACATCCTACCACTCATTGTTTCCACACAATATGTAACCATGTTCCACATGTTGTATCATTTCACATTTACCACATCGTATTCTTTGCACATTATCACATTCAACATATTTACCACAACACCACATATCACATTTCACACATTCCACATGTTGTATCGTTTTACATTACCACACATTCCACATGATGTATCGTTTCATATTACCACACATTCCACATGTTGTATTGTTTCACATTTACCACATCACATATCGTTTCACGTTTCCACATTCCACATTCCACATATTTACCACACATTCCACATGTTGTATCATTTCACATTTCTATGGTACCATGCTTGATACATCTAATCGAAAAAAAAGGTAAATGAAGAATCTGAGAACTACTAGGACTAAAAGATAAAGGCAAAGATTAAGCTAATCATCATAATTTCTCTTTTCCAAGTAGGTTATAGTCTAAAACAAACATGATGCTTTCTCTCCAAAGTTTCCTTAAACTCCCCTATAACCACCCAAACAAAGGGGAACAATCTAACACTTGCTCCAATTTCCGGAAACAAGATCCTCATTGAGAATGCAACTTAACTCACTAATTCTCCTTATGCACTTTCCTTATCTCCCAACTATTGGGGTTTCTGCCTTAAATTTTATGTAATCCAATTAAACTATAAATAAATAAAGGAATTATTAATTAGTAATATTTACATTGTCATTTATTATTAGTTTAATAAATGTAATCCATCATAAGATCCAGAGTTACTTATGATAACTTAAAGTGAGCATATGGTGCGAGAAGATTCACTTAAGTGTAACTCAAATAGTCTGTGGTACATGAATAAAGGTTGGGTGCCTTATTTCTGGTAACGCCACTAACACGGCCCACTTGTGAATTGGCACAAGTGATCTCATCTGGATCGCTCATGTAGAGACATGTGAGTGGGGGTGTTGCTGCAATAGAGATTGTAGTAGACTGGACTAAGATAAACTTACTGTCTTCTGGGAAAGCCGTTACAGAAAGACACTTCGTTTATCAACTGGTTGATCATGTACAATTGATCTTAATCCTGAGTGGATTACGAACTCCTGTTCGCAAGAGACAAGCCTTTGATTTGCATAGGTGAGAGTGACTCGATATAGTTCGCTCAATATGCCTCCCACTTTGGGGATTGCATCTTGCCTATAGATGAGAATGTAATTACACAAGAATTGGAATTCACTCTTTTCCATATAGGAAAATAGATAAATAGTTCCCTTATGGACTGATTCGGTCTTGAACAGCGGGGCCCCATATTCCTCTGATCAAGGAAAAGGTTAAAGACGCATAATGGAGATTATGTAAGGTTGTTCATTGGAGAATCAGTTGGGCTTAAGAAACAAAATGTACCATGAAGGTTAATACGATGCAAATACCTAGCCATGGAAACGAACTAACTTGTGAAGGATCAAAGTGTAGTTAATGATTATAGCCAATGGACATAACTATGTCTATAGTACTAAGAGTGCAACTCTAGATATTTAGTGGAGTTATCTAGGAGTTAATGAATGAGAATTAATTGATTAAAAGGACTTTTAATCAAAGATAATTATGGATCATTGGAGCTTAGTCCTATAGGTCCATTAAGTCCTCTGAGCTAACGCATATAATTGAGAACATAAATTAATATGATTAATTTCTTTGGAAAAATGGAATTAAATAAAGGAGTCTATTTGATTAATTAAAGGAAATTAAATAGAATAGTCTATTTAATTATTTAATTAATGGTGGAATTAAATAGAGGAGTCTATTTAATTATTAAATAGAAAAGTCTATTTAATTAAGGGTTAATTTCATATTAGACCATAATAAATAGGTATAATAGCATTAATACTTATATGTTTTATAAATTAGCAAACTTACCCACTTTAACTCCAAGCGCCGTTTAAGGGAACAATGAAAAGACGTTTTCTGCCCTCTATTTATTATGGTCTACAACATTTAAGGAAAGTAAAATGTATATAAAACAGAAACACAATAGCTAATTAATCAAGGGCATGATGGTAAATGTTCAAAACGGAAAACATGGGATTACCGCCATTTATGGTGTTTTTTGAGCAAAATTGATATTAAAAAAACACAACCGGTATTAGTGAATAAATGTGGATATTCTTGATAATATTTCTTTAATTAATTATGAGAGATTAAATAGAAGAGTCTATTTAATTGAATTAATTTTGAGTTGTTCAAAATTAATGAGGATTTAAATAGATGAGTCTATTTAAATATTTAATTTGAGATTGTCAAATTAAAGAGGAAATAAATAAAAGGAGTTTTATTTATTTAATTATTTAATGGAATTATTTCATTAAATAAATAGGAAAATAAAATGCCCAATATTATCATGAGATAATGATATGGTATGGGGTCACACGCCACCTTGGTCAAAGGGAGGGAAGATATTTTTCTTCCCTCTTCCTTTTTCCAAAGAGGATAGTGCCCACGCACCGTTTCTCTTTTGTGCTTAGTGAGGAAGATCTTTTTGGTGGTCCCAGGATCGTAACCATCGAAGAACGAGGAAGAGCCAGACACTTCTCGACAAGAGTTAGTATTCGTTTTATGCATTTAGAAATTTGTTAATATTATACTACAAGGAAAGATCCGTGGGACTTTCGCTTTGAGAACTCTTTTAGATGCCTCAATCCCCAACACCAACAATATCCACTCTTGGATAAACTCTAAACTCAAGCAAACCTCTTAATCTCGATCAAACATATTCGTCATGCAATCCGGAGACATAGAACTACTCGACAACCACTTTAAACTCACCTTGGTTAAGAAGTCAACTTTCAATCGCCGAAAGATCTAATTCACGAACGATGCTCAAAACCTACAATTCAAATACACCTAAAGTACATTAATTTAATAAAAAAACAAACATTTGACAATGGGTACAGAAACTAGGGTGGTCACACTAACAGATGTGTCAACTACACTAGATAAGTAACCCCAAGCACCATCATACAAAAGTGCTCTAGCCTGGATCACCGAGATAACCACAGGTGTCACCCTGCCTCGGATCCCGTGAAAGCGTAAACTAGTCCCACATGGACCAATAAAGTCTACCACTTTCTCACTACAACCGAAAATGGCGTGGTTGGTCGATAGCCAATCCATCTCCAAAATGATAACAAAGTCAGTCCAACAAAGATGGTAGGTTGCAAGGCTCGTACTGTCCCTCGTAATTCCGCCTCAAACCTACGATAAATCTCCTCTTCTTACTCTCAAGATCAATAACCTGTCTGGTGGCAAACTTTGACAACCTGGTCAAACTCTCTCTCATAATCCACAACGCACTAAGCACCCTGTCTGGAGAGTAAGAAATCGAATCTCTAGTTGGTCACGTGTTTCCTCAGGATAGTACTTCTCAAAGAACTTCTCTCGAACATCTCCCAACTAACAAGCAAATCAGGACTAAGAGTATTGGTTAAACCATTCCACCAGGAAAGTGCATCATCAACTAATGAGTAGGTTCCACGCGGTGAACCTTCACTGATCCTGGGCACTTAATAAACCCAAGTATTCTCTCAATCCTGGTAATCCACCTCTCCGCATCACTAGGATCGGTAGATGTACCATCAAACTCAGGAGTATTATACCTGACATACTCCTTCAGAGTTTTCGCAGCATCAGTCACACTAGTCTGATCTACCACAGGAGCAGGTGATCTAACAGGTGGTATAACCGGATCAACATGTCCTCCACCTCGTAACAGATCCCTAAAGTACTCCTCAGAAACGGTAACACTGCGACCATGACTAGGTGGCTAATCTACTGGAGGCTCATCCTCCCGATACTCAGGTGGTGGTGTAACGCTCTCTAGTACGGCCTCGCCTCGTCGCGGTCGGTACCCTACTCCTACCTCTCCTCGGTGCAACTGTCCTCGGAGGCATACTGAAATCACATCAGAAAATCCTCACATGAGTTACCAGGAAAGTAAAACCAAAAGTACACGCAAACTAATCAAAATGGAGCGTTCTAAGGATACCTGGCGCCGTTGACTTGAGTGATGTTTGGACAATATTAAAATATGAAAAACATGCGATGCATGTGGTCTTGAAACCAAAGAGGCTCGATACCATCCGTAACGACCCGATTTTCCGTTAAATTCTTTAAATTCAAATGCACAGTGAAGACTTAATTTTTAAAGAAAAACGGCATGGGTTCGTTTAAAAGTCGAATATCCAAAACCTGTTTTACAACCCAAAGTCCAGAAAAAGCTATAAATCGGGAATGCACATTCCAAAGTAAAGTTTAATCATAAAAACATCAAAATACTTTACACATACACCCTTCACCGGCTCAAAATGACACAAAGCATGTAAAAAGTATATGATTACAAGCATTTTACTAATGCTTGTCAAAAGTGTTTAATATTGTCCCTTACACCACCTCGAACAATCAAGCGACACCATTTCGTCTACCTCGCTTCTTAGGACGAGGTTTACCTGAAAATATTGTGGTGTAGCACCATTAGCAAACAATGCTAGTGAGAGTAAAATGAAAGCAAGTAATCCTATGAACTAAATCTCATACCGAAATCGTGTCCAAAGGCCTAAATGTTCATTATTACCTATAACCACATTCCAATTTCCATGTAAACATAAGATAGTATCATACTACCCGTATTCGTCATTCAAAACCATAAGATGGAAATAAAGACTTAAAGTAAAATTAACATTCACAACTAAGTCTCACTACACGTTTCTAAAGATTAGGTAAAAAAAATAACATTAACTATCTTTATTACCAAACAAGTTTCATCGTATCGTGCTATTGTATGGATCGAAATCAACATACCACGTGCGGCCATACCATGTCACAACCATCGCACCATGATACGTATGGATCCGAATCAACATACTATCATGTGCCGTATCATAGATCATAATACCATGGTAAGTGCGGATCCGAATCCACGTACTACCATGTACCATATCACAACCATCGCATCGGGTATACCATATGGATAAATATCGCATACTAAGCCCGCATGGGTATTACCATATCACAACCATCGTCATGGTATACCATATGGATAAATATCGCATACTAAGCCCGTACGGTATTACCATATCACAATCATCGGATATCAGGAGTTTCACCATAGGTATCAGGAATTTCACCATAGGTATCAGGAATTTCACCATAGGTATCAGGAATTTCACCATTTCAGATATCAGGACTTTCACCATTTCGCAACATGATTGAAGGGATGATTTACTAAACTAGCGGAATTTGATTTAGTAAACTAATTAACATTTAATTATGGATCTATTAATATCATGCAATTTGTGAAAAAACATGTAGATTCATGCTTTAAATTTCGAAAATTAAAATCAAAACTTACATTGAGTAATAAATGGAGAATCGGTTGGAGGTTTCTTTACAAGATCAAATCCTTAGCAACACCTGGATCTTCTACGCTATATCCCGATCGATCAAACGAAACCCGATTGTGGGATCGAACTTTAGAAGAAATTGGGAAGAAGAAAAATATTTTCTTCCCAATTTTGAATAGGGAAAATCGACTCGAGGGGAGAGGAGGAAGAGAGAATTCGAATTTCTAAGGAATTTAATTGTGTGATTTATGAATGACCCAACCCTCCTATTTATAAGAAAATAGGAATCCTAATCACATTAGGATTAATCTATAGAGATAAATACAAAAAGAATAAAGATTATCTCTTTCCTTTATCTTGCAATTTCGAAAATGCCATAGATAAATAGGAGATTATTTTCTTTTCTTTATTTTATTTATCTTGGGTAAATAAATCTATATAATTATTATAGGATATAATTCAAATAATTATCTCCTACAAATTATCTATGAAGGCCAAAATTAATAATAAATAATTAATAAATCAAATTTATTTAATTAATTATTTTGGGCCAATTTCAATTGGGTTCATTAATCCAATTGGGCTTGAAACTCTCTCTTAAATTAATAAGTCCAACTTAATTAATTTATTTATTAATTACCATTTAAATAAAATATTTTATTTAAACAATTAATATTTTCTCCCGACTAAATATTATCAAATTTATATTTAATTATTAATTTCCATTTAAATAATTTTCATTATTTAAATAATTAATAATAAATATTATAATTATTAATTTCCATTAAATAAACTCATTATTTAATTAATAATTTTATTGACAATATTTTATTATTAATTAATTAATTTTAATTATTAATTTCCGTTCAAATAAAATTAATTATTTAAACAATTAATAATTGTCAATTAATTTCAAATTATTAATTACCATTTAAATATACTCAATATTTAAATAATTAATAATATTTCATTATTAATTTCATGTTTAAATAAACTCATTATTTAAACAATTAATAATGTTTATATTAATTACCGTTTAAATATACTCAATATTTAAACAATTAATATTGCCTATTTTAAGTAATTCACTTTACTTAAAATTTCCATTTCTTCTACTTGATTTCGCGACTATGATATTTGGGCTAGCATAGGGACCTGATGGACCTATAGATCATGGGCTTAATAATTAGTCAATTAAGTGATTAACTCATAATCGCTTTAATTACTTATTATTTAACTATGAATAATTCCACTATAAATTCATAGCTGAACTCCCCTCACTATAGATGAGTTATGTCCATTTAGTTTATCTTTTATTTATATCTCGTGATATAATCCTTCACGTGGAACCCTCATAATTACAAAGGATAAATTTACCGTTTTGCCCCTTGTAATTACCGCTTTATCCTTGTGTTCCCGCTGATTCTCCAATGAACATTATCTTTAGTCGAACTAGAGATAATATACTTCGTGATCAATAGAAGTCGTGGCGCCACTTGTTCATGTCTCGAATCAAGACATCAAGGAGTTTCCTAAAGTTCCTAGAATATTTAGGTATCACATTGATACCGTTAATTTATAGGAAAGTTATGAATTCCATCTCGTGTAAATGAGTTCCCAGCTACTTATCTAGCCATGTTCCCAAAACAGGAGTGTATTGAGCGTTCTTACAGATCGCTCTCAACCATGTGAATCAAAGAACATAACTCCATAAATAGAGTCCGCATTTCACTCAGGATTGAGATTTATCACCTGGTTGATAAACTTAGTTTGATATTCGATCATTTCTCGTAAACGGTACTAATGAGAAATTTGATCGAATATCGTGGTCCTGTCTTATACAATCAACATTGCATATGATACTTCCATTTCATGTCTCCCACATGAATGATCAGGATTAGATCATTTGTCTATAAACAAAATGCGAAGCTATCAACAATGTTACCAGGATAAGGTTCCCAAACGTTATCCATTTATCGGAGACACTTTTAAGTTACTCATCTCGACTTTAATCCTCTCGTATGACTCACATACTAAGTCGTGATTTCATAAGAGTAACTTAGGGTTTACTATTTGAATGTTTGATATTTATATATTTCCATATATTCCTAATATCTTTAATTGAATCAATCTAGATAATATAAAGAACTTATGTTTATTTATTTAATTTATTCTTAATAAATTATTATTATTAAATAATTACAAGTTCTAGGACACCATTCCTAACAATGATATGTATGGATCGAAATCGACATACTATCATGTGCTAGTTACAAACCAAAGTACCAACATCACACCATGACTACGTATGGATCGAAATCAACATACTATCATGTGCTAGTTACTAAGTGCTCAAAGTTCCCACAAATTCATCACACCATGATACGTATGGATCGAATCAACATACTATCATGTGTGAATCATTGTGCCCTAGGTCTCCAATAAGTTAGCTAAACTCCGAAGAAGTCTACTAAGTTAAATAGAAACCTAACTAACTAGAATACACGAGTTATCACTCAAGTGCATCTTCTAATTACTTTACTTCCAAAGTCATCCAAATGACTTCAAATCCATCAAAGTAACTTCTAAATCAACCGAAGTAACTTCCAAATCCACTTTCATCTAACATCTCCAAATCACGTTACCATACTTCCAAACCTCCCCGATGATCTCTAATCATCGAACTAACCATAAGTCCAACTTTCTCCACACACACTTCCGAATTAAAGTTTCCACCCAAAACTTAATTCTAAGAAGTTAACCCCCTCTTAACATTGATAAACAATTACATAATGAAACTAAATTCATAAAGCCACTAACTTTCACATTAAACTCACCTTAGCCAAAAAAACTCCAAAAGTCCACTTTCCACGAAACAACAACCGAGCAATCGCACCTATAATTCACCAATTGCACAACATATTACAACTCATAACTAATATGCGAACAAGTGTGCAATTTCGGGTGAATAGTGATTTTAGATATTTTGGAAAATTGGAAATTACGAAAATGCCCTTTTTAGACTTTTTGCTTATAAAACGAAAACCGACGGTCTTAAATAAATCTAAAGGTGTCTAATAATTATTAATTGGCCCGTTAATAATTATTAGAGTCACCGAAACGAATTAAAACGATAAAAAGGATTTTCGGACGGAAATAACTAATAAAACTGAAATAACTAATTTTAACTAATTTTAAAAGCTTTAAATAAATAAAAATAATAAATTAATAAAATAAAAAAAAAAATTTTACCTCTAAAAGTAACGGGACGTTACAGATTTGGATGGGAAACCTCAATATATAGGATGGGTAGAAAGCTTGTTTCGAGATCTTTCCAACGAGCTAAGGCACGAAGAAATTGGAGAGAAATGAGGGAGATCCGATACTTTCTTTCTCTCTTTTTTTTCTTCTCTTCCTGCTCGAGTTTGGGGGGGGTTTTTGGGAAAGAATTCTTCAATTTTGTCCTTTTGTGGTTTAATGAGGAAGAAGAAGGTAGATACGATATTTAAGATGTTGCTCAACTGACGAAAGTTCCCCTCCCTCTACTTTGCTCCTCATAAAAAGTCCTTGAAACGTAATTAATTCTAATTAACAACTATGGATATAAACTAGCCAGATGTGATTAATGATTATTAAATTGCCCATTAATAATCATTAATAACCAGGACCAATAAAATATAAAACAAACAAAACTAAAGGTCTCGAAACAATAAAGCTCCTAAGTTCTAAATTATTAATTCTAAAATAAATCTAAATGTATTAAATGAATAAATAATAATAATAAAAATTCACCTCAAAATAACGGGACGTTACATAATATCTAAAAAAAATATATGATAGAGTCGTGTTGTTGTCTCATGAGATTAATTGAAATGCACGTAAAATGACACACACATACATAAATTATTGGTCTTTGAGTTTTGGATGTCGTGTCTATTTGGTCCCTGCGTTTTCAATTTGTGTCTAAGTGGTCCCTCAATTTTAGACATTGTGTCTATTTGGTCCCCACATTTTCAATTTGCATCTAAGTAGTCTCTGAGTTTTGGACATTGTGTCTATTTGTTCCCTGAATTTTCAAGAATGATTAGAAATAAGTTTAATTGTTCATTAATTTAACATATTCGTTAACTACTTAGCAAAATGTTGATTTTAAGCTGACATAATAAGTCTAATGGGGTAAATATTGACATATGAATATTATTTCAAAATTTTCATCAATTCAGACCTAAGATTTGAAATAATAATTAATCTCAAGTGAGTATTTTGGCTAATTAAATATTTTATGTCGGTGCTATTGGGAAATTTGGGTAAAATGACCTCCAAAATCCACAATAAATGCTTTCTGACCCTATTCTCATATTAACTTTTTTTGACCTTATGATGATGTTATAATGTTGTGAAAGTTCTAATGTACCCTTAATCTCTTCTCCACTCTCCTCTCACCTCTCATTCCAAAAAGAAGAAAAAAATCTCCTCTCAACTTCTCTAAACAAAACTCTCAACTTCCATTGATCTTCATCTCCATTGATCTTCATCTCCATTGATCTTTAATCTTCATTGATCCTTCATTTCACTTCTCGTCCTTCAATCTCTAACAACGGAAAGAAGACTACAGAGTGAAAGGAAAGATACAACAATTTAGAATTCGAAAATCCCAAAACCTTGGATCTACGGATTTCCTTCGGATTTTGAAGGAAATCGGGAGGAAATTCCTCTGGATTCGGATTTCGAAGGAAAGTTCCTTCGAAATTCGGAGATCTCCTCTGGAATCCGAAAAAAAAAATTGTGGGGATCTCCGGAATCCGGAGAAGAAAAAAAATAAAAATTGGGGGGGCCAACCCCCCCTCTGGTTACAAATCTGGAGGGCAACAATTTTTTTTTAAATTTTTTTTCCTGATTTCGATTAATTTAAAAAAAATTAAAAAAAAATTGTGGGGGATCTCCGGAATCCAGAGGACCTCTGGATTCCGTAGTGGATTCCGGTGAATTTTTTTTTTTACAAAATGGAGAGGGTGTTGAGGTTTTGAGATTGATAAAAAATACAAATGAAAAATCCCAAAAACCCAAAGTCATGCATACACAAATCAAGAGATGTGAGGTTTTTCAAACGTTTTTCACCACCAACCACCGCTCTTCGTCGCCGCTGTGAGTGAGAGAGATAGTATTGAGAAGATAAGAAAATGGTTTCATGAAAGAAGAGAAGAACAAAGTTTCATGGAAGAAGAGAAGAAAAAAGTTTAATGGAAGAAGAGAATAAAAGGGTTTTTTTAGACATTTCACACTAAAATGACATCATCATAAGGTAAAAAAAGTTTAAAATAAGAATGGAGGTCAATAAACCTTAATTGACAATTTTGGAGGTCAATAAAGCCAAATTCCCGTGCTATTGCTAAGTCAATATTGGGGACTAAATAGATACATGGTTTTGAAATAATAATTAATCTCAAGTGAGTATTTTGACTAATTAAACATTTTTTGTCAGTGCTATGTCAATATTTTATTGAAAAATCGCGGGGACTAAATAGATACATGGTTCAAAATTCAGAGACCAAAATGATATTTTACGAAATATTCACCGTTAAATTGGCGAAGAACTGGACTTGGATTGCGTTTGTTTAGAGAGAGTTTAAACGGCATCAAATAAAAGATACAGAGAGAGTGAGAGAGACTTAAACTTAACTTCCTTCATCTTCACGCCAAGGAAGATCTCTACCATCTGAAAATCTTCAGAGATATTTTACTAAAACCCTTAAAATTAAGAAAGAAAAAAAAACAAAGCGAAATCGTCTGCTGGTTCAATGGAGGAAGAAAAACAGCCATTGAAGGATGAAATTGAACCTTGCAAGCAAGTTGAAGAAGAAGAAAAAGCACCGCCAAAAAGCACCGGCGGAGGCGGAGGCTGGGGAGGTTGGGGATTTTCTCCATTTTCTGTTTTGTCAGATCTACAAAAAGCCGCCGAAGAGATCTCTCGAAATGTAAGTGCTTAATTGCGATGATTAGGTTGAGGAATTCTGATGTTCGGTAATCAGATCTTTCCAATTCTGGAATCTGAGGCGGTTTTCTGTTTAATCAAGAGATTTAAGTATTGAATCTGCTTACCATTTGATAACGGATTTATTTGATTTTGAATCGATGTAATGTGAATCAAATAGATTTAGTTGGCTTTGAAGATATTTTTCACGCAATTTAATATCATGTGATATGATGACTTTGTTCAAAAGGATTTTGAATTTTTTGTTGCATATACTTGGTTTTTAAGCTGTTGAAATGAATTTTGTATGATAATATCAAACTGAAGGAGTAATATATTGGTCGTTTACTCGTTTTTTGGCTGGTGTATTGTATCTATGAACAATTGCAGGCTGCTGCAGTTGCTCAGACAGCTGTTAAAAGCATCACAGACATACAAAATGAATATGAAGATTCAGAGTCTTCTAAAGAGAAAGAAGTAGAAGATTCTGCAGCTGACAATGAAAGTGAAGATGAGAATGATAAGCTGCGAAAGTCTGCCTTGGATAAATTAGAGAAGGCCAGTGAGGATACAGTTTTTGGCCAGGCAAGTTATTTGATTATAGGTTAAAAGTATCTTGCTTTGTTGGTCGCCAGTCTTTGTTTTTTTTTTAACTGTGGCCAATGGCCATATCTATATATGAATGTTCTCTTGCATCCATATGCAATACAAACCCAATATTTATTTGCTTTATATTATCTACTAAAAACCTTGCTAGCTTGCTGTTTCTAATGTTATTTAATACGTTATACATCTTCTTGAAACAATAAACCTTCTTTGAGCCCATTGATTCAAATGCAGCTTTTCCATTCTTATAAAATATCTGTTATTTTGACTGAGTGAATGTGTAGATGTAGAGAGCATCTATAATCTAGCTCTCTGCTTCTATCGATAACATAGAAGAATATGGATATGTTATTTATAGTGACCTGAATCCTTTATTGCTCATGCAAATCCTGTGGTGTGACTTTTGAAGAAAAACCGAGGTCTATATTTGGTGGGAAGGGATTGGGTTGATAGGCCCAATACCCCAATTTTGTGGTTTAAGGTTCATTTTTTCCGTTTAAAATATATTGTTATCTTTGTAGGCGTCACCTTCTTTGTACCGATTTTGATTATTATTTTTTCTGCAATGGTTTTCTATGCAAACTGTGCCTCTTTTCAATGCATTTCCCAATATTGATTGTTCATGTTGTTTGTTGGTTATGGTCTTAAAGAACCTGGCGGTTGGTGACTAAATTTGCTCAGGTATTTCAATATTTGCAGGGCTTAAAAGTTCTTGATACTTCTGTGGAGAGTATAGCTTCAGGAGCATGGAAAACGCTGGGAAATGCATTGAAAGGAGGCACTGATTTGTTTCATAAGTATGCTTATCTTGATTAATTGTACTCTGAAGTTTTTAGGCATTAGACAACATAGCAAATGCAGTTTTTCATTAACCACGTGCAGAAAATAGATTTTAATTTGTTCATGTTGCAAGATTAAATTTTCCTTGAATTGAAAATGTGAAATAGCATGTGCTTTTGTAAATTTTCTTAAAGTTGATTTAATCCTGCAGGAACCAGGAAGTTAACGGTAAAATTTATCGGGTTTAGTAATTTCTTTGCTTTTAATTATGATGGAGAGAATTGAAAGTTGAAACTTGCAATATGCATCCATTTTGCTCCAACTGTATTATGTTTCTTCTTTTCTTTTCCTTTCTTTTCCCGTTCTCCTTTTATTATAATGTTTAAGGAAGTAATTATTATGATATTTGTTCCCTAGGTTTGAGCATTCAGCTGCAAACATTGCAGAAACCATTCAACATCAAGGTATACCAGCAGCAGCTGGTTCGGTTGCACCATCTTTGTTGGAGGTTGGTATTATCGTTATACGTATGATAACTTATCAATATTCTCACAATAGGAAAGAATGTAAGGTGTTGGAGAAGAATTAGTAGGTGGAGCAAAGGTAACTTCATTACGCACTTTGGATTGTAACTTTTCACTGATCAATGAAAAGTTCTTTTTTTTTCAAAGAAGTGATCGAGTAAAGGTGGCCTAGTTACAACTCCAAGGAGACGATAGTGACATGTATGCCTAATGTTATTGTAAATTTGTTTTTTGTTCAAATAATGTCCTTTCTTAATTTATCAATCGATATATTTATGATTTAAAAATCACTGCACTAGTTTAAAATATTGTCATGGTCTTACGTATCATAAGTTTTGAATATTATTTTATAATCCTAAGAACAAAAATTAATTCTATATTGGGAGGATGTTTGGGAGTGTAGTGTTCTTGTTGCCTCCAAATGGAGTGCACTTTGTAAAAAATTTTGTAATTATGCTCCTTCTTATATAGCCTCTAATTGGAAGGCTTTTTTGTAGTTCCTTCCTTGCCTTTTTGGGCTTTTTCATACATCAATGAAATTGCAGTGTTTATTAAAAAAAATAAAAATTAATTCTATATTCATAATTTTTTCATTCAAAATTAATTCTTAAATTTAACGAGATGTTAAAAGAAGAGGTTGGGGATTCGTGAAAATTGGCACATGTGATTGCTCCCTTTTGGTGGGCAAATTCTAAAGCTTTTTGTGGTACTCCTTTATTTTTTTATTATTAACAATTGGGCTACTCATCTTTTTGAATCATTGTGTGTGCCTACTTCAGTGCATGTTACCCGCATACTTGTAATTAGGTGTCGGTTATATTGCCCTTTTTGTTTCTTCTTTCATTATCTTAAAAAAATGTGCTTTTGAGCTTGTATCTTAAGGAAAAAAAAGTCGCGTTCTTTACTCGATTGGTTATCCATGGGAAGGTTAATACATATGATTAGGGATGTAAAGGAAAATCGAGAAAATGACCAAACCAACCGAACCGACGTTGGCCGATTGGTTTATTAATCCCATCGGTTCTGTTTCGGTCTTAAGTTATAGCAAAACTGATGTGGTCGGTTGGTTTCAATTCCTTACATGCAAACCGACCGACCATTGAGTATTCAGTTTTTGTAATAAAAATTATTACAAGTGTTATGTGCTATTGAGACAATTTCTATTCTTTGATTGATCAGATTTTTAGGTACTATTTGGTCCATTTTGGATTGATAGGAAGATGAGGATGATCTTTTAGGGATCAAGAAGTCCTGGGAAGATATCTGGAATTTCATTTTGTTTAACGTTTCTCTTTGGCCCATACTTCTGTGCTTGTTTGTGATTTTCCTCTTTATTTGATTTCGCCAACAATTAGATACTTTTTTCTATGGTAACTTGTAATTGTTTTTTGTTGTCTCTACTGCTTGGTCTTTCCATGTTTTCGTTTGGCGTTTTGTAATTTGTACTTTCATTCTTCTGAATGGAAGAGGTTTCTTATTAATATATATATATATATATACATTTATATAATAACATTAAGTTTTACTAATTGCATGAGACCTTTACATGTGAAATTCTAAAATATTAATTTATGTTAAAATTTCAAATTTCAAGATAAAATTATCATTATTTTTTATTTTAAATGATTTTTTTTGGCATAATTAATTTTGCTTTGATTTTTTTTAATGATCAAGTAAGCAATTCCATTAGAAGAATGGCATATATACATATATATAATAACATTAAGTTTTACTATTATATGAAACCTTTACATGTGAAATTCTAAAATAGTAATTTATGTTAAATTTTCAAATTCCAAGATAAAATTATCATTAATTTTTTTTTTTGGCATAATTAATTTTACTTTGATTTTTTAATGATCAACCAAACAATTCCATTAGAAGAATAGCATAATACATTTAAAGTAACATTTGTAATGTTATCCAAAATAATTGTTGAAAATTTCTTTTTTTAGATACGAAATAATTTCGTTGTATGAATGAAATTCCAAAAAGCGGGCCTCCCAAAAATGTGGAACATTATTATTGATATATTGTTTGTCTCAAAGGGGTAGCCCACAAGTTTGAGGGCTTGAGGTGCTGGGTGGTCTAAGTCCTGAATTTGAGCGCTGAAGTGAAAATCTTAATAATGAAACCCTTAAGCTTGCGTATATATATTATCACACTTGTGGGGAAAAAAAAACCCTTAAGCTACACCAAGTGTTGGTGTTAGGACAATGGGACACGTGTTTTCTTTGTGAATTTGTGGGGTGTGGTCTTATCCCATGTTATCAAGAAAAAAATTGGCACACTACTATATCAATTAGTTCTAACTTTTTTGGTGGTTATTGGTTATTGATTATTGATGTTTCAAATCTGACCTTTTGTTTTTCCCTTACAGAAAGGAAAGGCTTTTACAACAAAGGGAATGGAAGTTCTTGAACTTGTTGGAAGGGAGACCATGGATCTACTGATTACAGAGACTGGCATTGAAGTTGAGAAGCCCTCAAATGAGACCGAACCACATTCTGAGGAGGATCAATTGGATGAAGAAGTGACATTTGATCGATGCTTTTATATATATGGAGGTCCAGAACAATTAGAGGTTACTCTCTAATCTGGAGACTTAAATATTTATTCTAGGATGCTGCTCTATTGAAACATTGCACCTTCTTTTTGCAGGAGTTGGAGGCTCTGTCCAACCACTATACTTTATTATATAATCGAAGGAAAGGAAAATTATCTCAGGACCAGAAATCTGTATTTGATGGAAAGCTGAAACAAGTCCAACAAATTTTCAGTTTGGGTAATGAAATAGAAGGAAGCACTCTAAAATCAGACAAAGGTAAACAAGTAGAGGTTGGGGAAGAGGGAGATGATGAGATGAAGAGTTTACACGATTCTAGTATCACAAAGGCTGCTGAAATGGCGGCAGGGTAAATTTTACTTAAACATTTGAATTTGAAATGCTTTAGGCTGAATATTTTCTTGTACTAGATGGAGCTCATGTACAAAGTATGTAAAATGCCTAAATGCTTTAAATCATTTGCAGGTTTGGCAGTTCCTTAACTGAACTAGCTGTTCCTGAAATAATGCAAAGGACCATTGATAGACTTGAATCACTTCATTCAGAAGGAGTTCATGTAAATAGAATTACTTTCATTATACGTCCTTTTAATTAATTATTCCACTTGACATTTAACATAGATTTGGTGGTGTATCTTACATTACGTTAATTATATTTGATTTGCAGAGACTCTCAGAAATGTGTTATTTTGCGGTGTCTCAGTTGCTGATGCTTGGAAAATCCATCATAACTAATGCAAACAAAGTTGAGGATGATGATGCTTGGGAGGATGATGTAAAAGTTCAATGGCCTGAGGATTCAGTTGAAAAGGCTGAAATAATTAGATTAAAGGCACTAACAATGACTGGATATGTAAATGCACTATCAAATAGCTTTATCACAGGTTGGCATTTTGAATATCTTTTCCTCTGTTTTAATCATGATAATGTATTAATATTTGAGATCATATGTTTACATTTTTCTCATATGAACTCGAGTAGCTTTTCCAGACATATTGGTCACCACGGTCAAGGCTTCCCCTTGGGGCTAGGCTAGGATGGGTCAAAAACTGGTGAACCACTTTCTGGTTTTTAGAATTCCACATTAGGAAGTGTTATCGATTTGGTTTTTGGTTAATTTTGGCCAAAACCAAAACTGTTTGCATTTTTAAAAAATAGGAAAACTGCAACCGGGTTCAGTTTTGACATGACCGGTTCAAGGGTTCAATATATATGAGTTTTTGACGGTTTCGGTTTGGTTTTTTTTAATACCATTTATACATAAATGGTTCGGTTTCGGTTTGACTAAGCCGACCAATTCGGTTTGGTTTTAGTCGGTTGTAAGTCTCAGCCCTAGTTATCACAACATCAATTCCTAAATCTCGGTTTTTTCTCCTTTTTCACCCCCCTCCCTCTCAAAGTTCTGATATAAAGATAGAAAGTCCATAGATTCATTGTATTAGGTCTGAAATAGCGAAATTCTTTATGGACTCACTCTAAATTGAGTAGGGAATTCACATTTGAAGGATGGGGAAGATTTTTTTTCCTTGATTAAAGTTTGAAGACGACGGTTGAATATGTATCTCCCACCTCAACCTCAATCTTATCCCCATGCTTGACCCAGTTTTTTAAATTATTATACATTTATAAACATTTTTTCATTTATATATTTATAAAAAAATATTTTACATAAAATATTTAAACTAATGAAGAAATTATTTTTTGTTTTGGGTCTAAATGTAAATCCTTCTTCATGGATTTATTATTAATTAACTGATTTCATTTAATAAAACAATCAAAGTTTATAAAAATTGGAGGATGGAGCCTTGTGCAGATCCCCGAATCCACCTCAACTCTTCAAACTGGATAATACGGTTGGGTTGGAGATTAAAAATTCTGGTGGAGATGAGAAATGGAGAATACATTTTGATTTGTTCCATTGATGTTTCTAATATCAGATATAAATGTAGAAAGCCCATGGTCAAGAATTTTGTTTGTGCCTTGCTGATTTGATCTTTTACTAGGTGATGTGGGATGTTATTAGGCCTCCTAAAAGGTATTCCCAATGGACCCTAAAGTTATATAAAGCCACAATTAGGTTTTCATTGTAGCTTTTGGATCATTTGATGAAATAGATCTGAATGAGAGTTCTCTCTCATTTTGGGGATGGATTTCCCTTGTTCACTTGAGATGGATTTCTCAAGTTTAGCCATGGACTTGGCTAGTTCCTAAATCCGCTGCATCACTAGGCTTCTGTACCATTTTGTGCTTTGGTTGGTTCAGTGTATTGAATGTGAGATAGATGACATTATGAACTTCAATGCTTTCTTCAGGTATTTCCGATGTGTCGAAAGCTTATCAAGCTGCCATGAAAACCGCTCCAGCAGGTCATCCGCAAACATTGGTTCAAGAAAAAGCCAACGCCTTCTCTGAGCACCTGCATGCTGATCAAACTACAGCTTTCTGCAAAATCCAGGATGGGCTTCAATACTTGTCTTATCTTGTCGTCTCAACCTCAATGCCATCTGCTTGAAGAATTAGATCCCAAACATCTTCCGAGCCATTTCCTTCCTAGTTGTTGTAAATAGTTGCAGTCAAGATCGAGTTTGATCCCCGCTTACACTATAATTTGTGCAGTGTCATTGGCATCAAAACTCATGAATTTGGAGCAAAGGTTTTTTTGTACTTGATCCAAGTTTCTATTGCTGTGTTTCGCACGCATCGAACGAATTATTCTGAAATTCATGACCATTTAAAATTAACAAATTCAGTCTTTCTAAGGTTCCTATTTGGCAGATGCTCTTGTTGAAATATTTGCACATTGTTCATTTGTTTGTATGAAATTTGAGTGGGGAAAATTTAGGGTTGTTTGGGAGTTGTTTCGAAAAACAACCCTCTTGCTATTATTTTTTAGGGTAAAATTGACCCCTGCACTTTCATGGTTTTTTTAGTTCACCCTGCACTTCTAATTTGAAAAAAACCACCCCTACACTATCATAAGTCAACATCTGTTAAAAAAAATTATCCAAACTAACCGTGGTTTCTTTTTAAATAATATTTTTAACTTTCTGAATATTTTATTAATAAAAACTTAACCATGGTTAAAATTCTCTCTAAACACTTCTCTTTCTCTCTCCTCACTTTATCTGTGTCTGTCACATGCTCTCCGCCATTGCATCTTATTCTTTGATTTTCTAAATGAATTCAAGATATAATGACTTTATCAACCGCCGATGTCCTTGGAATCGATCTCAATCATGCCAATCTTGCAATTACTCTTCTATTATTTTTTCTTATTGAAATCACGCTTCTTCATCTCAATAGTAACCGATTTCCTGACCGTGTCCCTTACACTTTCAAAAACATGACTTCTCTTTAAGAACTTGACCTCAACAACAACCAATGTTCTAGTCCTTTTCCTATTTCACATTCTTAATCTCATTCATAATCCTATTTCTGAAGATCTCTATACAAGAGACTTGATGCACTTCTTCTTATTAATAATCATTTGGATATGGGCAACTTCCTCAAACTTTAAGGATTTCTCCAACTTCTATGATAAATTTAATGAACTTAAGTGGGAGTCTTCCATCTGGGCTTGGCCTTTTGGGTTATTAACTTAAACAAATCTTGTTTTAAACAACCAATTAACTGGTTGTATGAATGAAATGAGGTTTTCTCATAAATGCAAGTTTTCGATCTGGGTTTCGATTCGTTCACGGGACACGACATTTACCTGATCTTTTGTCTTGTTTAAAATCCAGTTTCTCAATTTTGGCCATAATTAGTTATCTGGGTTTTTACCAGATTTGATTTATTTCGTGAGAAGTTTTGATTTAAGATAATTTCTTTTTTGGGTTTAGTCAAGAATGTTTGAGCCGATTTCTGGGTTATTCTGTATGTAGTAAAACTAAAATTCCTATCGAAACCATGGATGCCTAGTAGAGAAGACGAAGAGAGGAGAGAGAAACTTAACGTAGGGTTAAGTTTTTAATATTATAATATAAAAGGTTTAAAATACTATTAAAAAAATAGACCATAGTTAGTTTGGATGGTTTTCTAACGGATGTTGGCTTATAATAGTGTAGGGGTGGTTTTCTTTTTTTAAATTGAAAATGTGGGGTGTAAATTAAAAAATCATGAAAGTGCAATGGTCAGTTTTGTATTTAACCCTATTTTTTAAGAACAATCTTGAGGTGACCTGGCTTTTGTTGTTTTTAAAACATGACATGCATGAAAATAAAAAAAAAAAAATAAACCCTTAGGGGGCGTTTGAAGTGCGGGCATTGACATTCAATTCCCATGGGTATTGCATTCAATTCTCATTCCATTGTTTGGTTCAACCTCTTTTACCATTGGCATTGACATTCAATTCTCATCCAAATTTCCCCTTTATTTAACATTGGCATTAGCTTTTGCATTGGCATTTGTCATTGGAATTTAATTAAAATCTCTCCAAATTTGTACTATTTGGTATTTCTAATAGGAAAAAAATATATTATGAGTATTTTAGTAGGTTAGAGTGAACAAGATAAAATTAAAAAATATTTTTTAATTAAAAAAATATACATATTTTTTAAATCAAAAATATTTTTTTAAAGAAACTCAATATATTATACATAATTAAATTAAAAAAATATGTTCAATTTTAATTAAAAAAAATATACATATTTTTTAAATCAAAAATATTTTTTTAAAGAAACTCAATATATTATACATAAATTAATTTAAAAAAAATGTTCAAAATAATACACTAACTAATTTAGATAAATTTTACTTTATAGTACTTTTTTCAAGCTTAATTCCAAATACAGCATTTTTTTAAGGGTAAAATGCAAATGAGACCCATGTGGTTTTTTCCAAATGCATGAACACCCTCTGTGGTTTGAAAATGGTAAATCACACCCTTGTGGTTCCAAATTTTTTCAATCAAACCCCTCCTCTTTAATGTCAAATTTTTTATTTTAGCTATAACCTTTTTCGTTTGAACTCCGATTTGAGTGATTCAAAATATTTTGGAATCTTAATTTCAGGATCTATATAATAGTCACTTCAAAACTTCGAAATGATTAATAAATAAAAGAGTTGATTGACATCAAAATACTAGGTATGATTGACACCGTTAACTCTTTTGGTTTTTGGTGATTTGAAAGTTTGAAGTGACCATAGCGTAGAGACCAAAATGAGGATTCCAAAACATCTTGAATCATCCAAATCGGAGTTCAAACGAAGAAGTTATGATTAAAATAAAATTAATGACATTGAAGGGAAGGGTCTGATTGAAAAAATTTGGAACCACAATGGTGTGATTTGCCATTTTCAAACCAAGGGGTGTTCATGCATTTGAAAAAACCACAGGGGGTTTTATTTACCTTTTACCTTTTTTTTTAAATAACACGTTATCACTTTTTTTAAATTAATAAATTTGTTTTATTATTAAACCCTAAATATTGAATGAAAACAATCATTTATTTTTTACCGTCAATTAATATCAACTAATTTATATAATAGTACATGATTGTAAGAAATTGATTCCTATATGTTTCATCAATTTTATTTTATTTTATTTAATGAAATAATATTTAAAAGGAAATTAAAAAATTCAAACTTATAAATAAATATAGTTGATAATTTGAATTTAATTAAATTTAATATTATTAATTATTTTTTTCAATTTTTAAAATAAATTTTATATAATAATTAAATAAAATAACAAATCATATTATTTTCTACAAAAACAATAATCATATTCCCACAAACCAAATTCCAGCACACTCCAAACACAGACATCATATTCCCAGGCATTTGAATCCCATTCTAGCACACTCCAAACACAGACATCAAATTCCCAGACATTTTATTCCATACTACTTATTCCCAGGCATCTAATTCCCAGACATTTAATTCCGATTCCCGCACTCCAAACGCCCCCTTAGCTCGTTTTAAAAAAAACAATTTAATTTTGTTTTCAAAATAGTTTTACGAAGTAAGAATAGTTTGTATTTGAACTGAAGTCACAATTCACATCAATTGTGGTAAAAAACAAGTCATCTGTGAAAAGAAATTTAAAAAAAATGCGAGGATGATTGTCTAAAATGTAAAAATTGGCTTTTGAAAATAGTATCGAAATTTTCTTAACTTTTTTGACAATTGTTTTTTTAAATATTATATTAAATTGAAGCGGAAAGTCTCGAATCTTTAGGATGAATGATGATAGTTCATATATTTTACACTTGAACATACTACATGTTAGGTGGGCATTTAGAAACCGTAGTTAATTAAAACATCTCCTCACAAAATTTTCTTCTATAATAGGAGGTGGAGGATCACTTTCAACTAGTCTCAAAATAACTTTAAAATATTTCAAACAATATGGTGATTATAAAATTTTCCTAGATCTAATTTACTTTAGTTTAAGAGATAATATTTTTCTCTTAGATATTATATCAAATTGAAGAAGAGACTTAATTTCTAAAGCTTAGAGAAGAAAATACTGATGTTTTAGTTTGATTATACTCCAATTTGGTTGTTTAAAAGATAATATATAAATTAAAAGTATGAGAATCTAATTTTAACAATACTGAATTTTAAAATTAACTAGTTGATCAAGACGTGCGTTGCACGTGTCTTATGAGTTTTTATATTGCATATTTGAAAGCTAATCTATAACATATAAAATTTTATATGATGTGTGCTTTTGTGAATTAATCATAAATAATGGAAGACTTGTCTATTTATTTAAAAATTGTTTAGAATTTAATCTACTTAAATTCATAGTTTAATATGTCCATTAACATTAGTTTAAAACGTTAGAGAATAATTAAAAAAAAAATTATTATGCTTTTTTAAATTAAAAAATATCAAAATCTTGTTTAAGAAATAAGTAATTGATATTGTACATAGTTAAATTATTTAATTTTGACAATGATTTTAATGATTTTAGAATTTGAAATAACGTGTTTTAGTGTTTGTGATGATCTATTTCTCTCTCCCTAAAAGCATGAAATTATTTCTGTTTCAAATCCTATTTCAATCTAAGCTAAATTTAAAAAGTAAAAAGTCATACATGTGAATTAATCTGCATACAAAATCCACATATTTAACATTATATATTAAAAAAAAAAAAAATCAACAAAATACTCATACTAACTCACCTCTTGATCAATTAAAATAAATTTCATAATTTTGAGATCCTCATTGTTGTAGTAAGTTGTATCTTTTTTTTCATATGGGGATAAACTCTTATAACAAACTTGACATTTGTGAAACCATGGATTGTAGATGCTGTGAAGCAACAATACATGGTATTAATCATCCCATCAAATATATCTTTTATGTTAGTCAATTTAGCTTCTCTCATTAACTTCGAGTATTCTTCCAAATTAGAATTTCTTTTCATTTCTATGAGAGTTTCCTTCCTGCATTAAAAACAAAATTATTTAGAAAAATAGGAAATTTAATGTAGACACCCATTTTCGTCCGATATTATTTAAAATTAACAATTTTTACATATTTAAAAAAAAAAGACTTCGGTTTGAAATGTGGTGTTTTCTTTGACATGATTTGTTTAATTTGGATTTGAAAATAAAAATTTTAATTTAAATTAGCATTTTTAAAATTGATTTGAATTGAAATTTAATTTTAAAAGATTTGGAAAATAATTTTTAAATGAGAATCAATTTAAACATGGAAAAGATGAGTAGGAAATTATTAGATATTTTTTATAATTATGGGAAAGAATAAAAGATTTTATTTTATTTTGATTTTCATTAATTGAATTTTCCTTGTTTGTTTTTCCCTCTTGGCTATAAAAAGGACCCTCCTTCAACCCTAAAACACACACAATATTCACAAGAGCAAAAACCTTGGAGTTTTCTCTACATCTCTCCTTTTCACGGCCATAACCTTTCTCCTCTTGCTTTCTAAAAAACCAACCATTCATAAGAGCCTCCCTCCCTTTCAATAGTAAACCTAAATCCGTACCACCAAACCTTTGAGTCTCTTCTTCATCTTCTTCATTCATCGTCGGAATTCGGAGCTACACATTTGTAAGGTTCTATCAAACCAAGGTAACATCTTTTTCCATTAAAAATGTAGTCATTCGTATGTTACTGTTTTATTTTATTTGATTTCGTGATTTTTGTACGTTGATTTAGATTTTTTTGAAATTTTTATTTGAAAATAGACTTAAATATGAACCAATAGAAAAAAGAATCGACTCATTTGGATATGTGGTTATTAAGTTATGATTTTTTAAAGTTTAGTATTGAAACCGATTTACTGTTTCGGGATTTTTTACACACCTTGTCATTACATGATTTTTAGGTTCTGATTCTTTGAAAATAATTATTTATGATTATTTTTCTATAAAACTAGACTCCTAAATAAAGAATTAGGAACAATAATCACCCCGTCTCGATGAGTATAAAAAAAGATATGATTTTTCAAAATTAGTGTAAAATCTGCAGAAATTTGTGTATAAAATCGAGAATGAGGAATGTTTTTGACATAAAATCTAATTTTATTTACAAGTGTACATACTTTTTTTATTTTAGTAATCAATCATAGATGAAATATAGAATATTTAGAAGAAAGAATCAAGTTAAAATATATTTTAGTTAAGAAGTTATGAATTTCCAAAGTTGATGTGTTTTGTTTGGAATAATTATGTTAATTTTATTGGTTTGCCTTGTTTGTAAATTTGATTGCCATATTTTGTGTTTACTACATTCCTTTTTATTGTCTTCATATTAAGGTCATAATTTAATGAATTTGTATAAATATTATATTGATCATTATTGGATTTCAAAAAAAGAAAGGAGTTTGAATTTATTAGGATACTAATTTTCCAACTTCCTAAAAGACATAATTTGATTAAATTACCAAATTTTTAAATATAAAATTGGAATTAATTAGGATACTAATTTTTCAAAGCATAAAAATTAACAATTAAATTTAAATATAAAATTGAAATTAATTAGGATACTAATTTTCCAAAGCATAAAACTTAACAATTTAAATAAAAATATAAGATTTGGAATTAATTAGGATACTAATTAGGTAATTTTCCAAATAATAAAAATTAACAATGAAATTTTAAACATTAATTGGAATTTATTAGGGTATAAATCTGCCAACTTTCCAAAACACAAAAGATTAATAATATAAGCCTTAAATAAAAATTGAAATGTATTAGGATAATAATTGTCCATATATACCATAAATAAAAGATTTGTCAAATAAATTTTCCTATTTAAAACCTAGGGGCTAAAAGTAAAACTTACCCTAAACTTAATATTTAGTTAAATAATTTTAATAAAAAAGATAAAAGTTTATATTTAATTCAAATATTCATATTTAAAACTTAAACACAAAAAACAAACAAACAAACAAATCGTTTTCGAAAACTCCGACGACGGAATATAGGGGCGTTGGAATACCATGCTCCTAAACATTCTTGAGGTAAGGAATTTTTCTCGGGATACTGAGTTAAATTCCCGACAACATTTTTCCTAATGGCTTTATGCCACTCATACTTATTTAATCATACTTTATTATTAAAGTATTGATTAATAAACATGAGACATTTAAAAAATAACCCAAAAAAATATTTTTGTTTATAGATAAAGGCTTTTTCAATAATACACCAAAATAAAAAAACAACAATCGTTTTTAAACGAACATAATAGGGTGCTAATACCTTCCCTATGTGTGAATGAACTCCCGACCCCATTTTCAATAGTTAGTAGACCATCCTTAGTTAATGACCAGGTGACTAATCACACCTAATTTAGAAATCCAATGATTAGTGGCGACTCCCTTTTTTTATTTTCCACGTCGTGTTTACGTAGCGACATTTAAGAGAGAGAGGAAAAAACAAAATTATGGATTATCATTATACTACCTTTCATTTAGTTCAAGTGAATCTGGCAAATCTGGATTCATTATCAAAATACTTTTCATGGTTGACGAAACATTGACTTCCCCTAAAAAATGATAAATATATTTATTGACTTATTTTTAAAAATAAAATATACATTATTTTTAAAAAATTACCTTCATAACTATCGACTTTAACATCAGAAACAAAGATTATTGGATTTTTTGGTTCATCCTTCTCCAATTCTGAACCTTCATTTATTGCTAAGTCACCCCATAATGTCAATTTCATTTCCTTCCCACTTTTGAATATAAAATAAATAAAAATAAATCAGAATGATATTATCTATAAATATCAAAATAAATAAAGTATTTAATTCACATTAAATTAAACAGATTAACATGTCAGTGCATAGCAACTTACTTCTTTCCAATGAGGAAAACATCTCTTTTCAGATAACTTTTGGATGAATTTTTAGATGTTATATTCATCACTGATCTGACTGAAGACAGAATACCTACAAACTCTGTTGTTTGAGTCAATAAACAATTAATAGATTGAAATAAATAATTACAACATAAAATATTAATAATTTAATAAGAAAATTTTACCAATGAGCTTTCCTGTACCAACCAAGGATTCAATCTCTGAAAATTCATGAATATTATTTTTCATTAAGAGAATAGGAAATGATTGGTCAATCTCTTCAATTTTTGTAGATGACTACAAACTGATTTCAATCTCATCATCCTCATTTCCAAATCTTTTATGCGCAAATTTCACGTTTCCATTTTCAATAAGATATGTCGTATTCCTTTGCAGCACATCTCCAATCACTTGAACTACATCATTGAACATAGTAGCTTGAACTTTTGAACCCTGAAAAATTTAATATATTTAAAATTTTATATTTTATATAAAAAATCAACATAATACAAATAGTACTAATTTACCTCTTCATCAATTAAAATAACTTTCATAATTGTGAGATCGTTGGACATATACGAATTTCCTTTTCGAGCAACAGACACTTTTAACTTCCATTCTCTTTGACGTGTAGACAACTCTCGAATAAGAGAATATGATTTAGAATCAGATGACATTTTGAAATAGAATGTGTTAGAAATGAAGTGTTTACTTTCAGTTTTGAACACTTTGAAACAATTTATAGACATGATAAATAAGACACATTTATAATGATTCATGTATAGAAATAGAAAATGAAAGATCACGTGAGAAACAAAATGATTTGAATTCATTGAACTAAATAATCCTAACTAATAGAAATAGAAAATGAAAGATCACGTGAGAAACAAAATGATTTGAATTCATTGAACTAAATAATCCTAACTAAATAATCTTAACCAAATATAATTTTTAAACAATTGAATATATTCATTTTTATACGTGTAGTCAATCAATTTTATATACATTTATCGAAAAAGAAAGGCCAACAGGCCAAAACAAATTTTCAAACATTTTTAATGAACTTGACCAAAGGATAAGGGGTATTTTGGGAAGCCAATGTTTCTCCATAGATCCCACCTTTTAAAGATACTATAGATTACGGTAATTAAAATTTAAACATATAATTACCATTATAACGACTATGGTGTAGGGGTAGTTCAAAGAATTGACCCTCTAAATTTGATAGTGTTAAAATTTACTCCATTTTTTTCCCCCCAATTTGATAGATTACTCTTTGTAATTCTTTATTTTTATTTTTGAAAGCGTACAAGAGAACACAGACAAACAAAAGCAAATGAAAACGAAAAAACAAAGGCTAGGGCAGTGATGCGATATCCGGTTCGATCCAAATCGATGAAGAACCATCAGCAAGCGTATGTTTAGCCAAGCGATCCGCAACCGAATTCATCTCTCTGGGCACGAAAGAATAGCTCGTGAGAGATGAATTCGGTTATTATTAATATACGAATAATTTTATGAAATTTCTATGTGAGCAGGTCTACGAGGACCCCTATCCTACGTCTAATCTCGTATTTGAGCCAACCTCAAAATTCTCGTGGTGATGAAGGCGATAATATTATCTCCGATCTCATCCCTCCCGCCCTATTAATATTAGAGATGCATTACTTATCTCTCTTGTGATTTTTAAGGGTCTTAATTTAATAATTTAAGGAGGTAATGATCCAATTTTAACATTGAAGGATCAATTGTTGCATTTTCCCTATTATTTATATATCTAATTCTTCAGGGGAGGTAGGGTTCCAATTCTAACATTTTACAAAATTTGAAGGATCAATTGTTGCAATTTTCCCTATCATTTATTTATATGGAAAAATGCAAATAACATTGGTGTGGATTTGGTGAAATACAAACATACGTTTGTAGTTTAAAAATGAATATTTATACTCTTTAGTTTTAAAATTATGCAATCCCCTTTCCGCAACGCCGTTAATTTTCTTTTAGTCATAACTTTTTCATTGGAACTCCGATTTGAATGATTTAAGATGTTTTGGAGTTTTTGTTTCGAGCTCTATGTTATAGTCACAAAAAATTTCGAATTCATCAATATATAAAAAGGTTTATGACTTGAACCAGATCCAATATTTTCATGATGATAACTCTTTTATATACCGATAATTTTGAAGTTTTTTAGCGATTATAACATAGATCTCAAAACGAGAATTCCATAACATCTTGAATCATTCGGAGTCGAAAAAAAAGTTATGACTGAAAAAAAATTAACGGCGTAGCGAGGAGGGTTCATTTGCATAATTTTGAAACGGTATAAATATTCATTTTTAAATAAGAGATGTGTTTCCATTTTACCAAAACTTTTAGGGGTGTTATTTGTATTTTCCCTTATTTATATATCACTGTTCATTACAAAAATTTACCCAAAACGATGATGAATAGAAAATGCCAATGTGATCTCTCTCTCTCTCTCTCTCTCTCTCTTACTCCACACTCAATTTTGTTTCCACTTTTGTCAATCCATCAAAACCTTCAAACCCTAAATCCCGTCCAAGTTTATTTCCAATTGCAGAGTAAAAATGGTAACCATTCATTCCAAAAATCCAATCCTTGAATTTTCGCACTCATTGATTGAACTAATTCCGCCATGGGAGAGGCTTTCGATCCCTCCTTCATCCAAACCCTAGAACGCCGATCAAAACTCGAACCACCCATTGAACCAATTGGCGAAATCCCAACCATAGATCTCTCTATCTCTGATTCTCGCAATCTCGATCAAATTATCTCGGAAATTGGCTTTGCTTGTGAAAACTGGGGTTTCTTCCAAGTAATCAATCATGGAGTTCCGATTGAGTTGCTTACAAGAGTTGAGAAATCAGCGAAGTTGTTTTTTTTATCAAGAGATGGAAGAGAAGAGGAAGGTGAAGAGGGATGCAGCGAATGCTATGGGGTTTCATGATGGTGAGAATACGAAAAACGTTAGGGATTGGAAGGAGGTTTTTGATTTCTTGGTTGTGGGTCAGACGTTGATTCCATCCTCGCCGGATTTTGAAGACATGAAATTGAGGGTTTTGTTTAATCAGTGGCCTCAATACCCCCTTGAATTCAGGTACTTACATTTATGAAATCGGGGATGCCAAATTCTTGGTCATGTTTAGATAATGGATCTTTTATGGTATGCTTGATTCAATTGAAAGAAAATGGGAATCTTTGTTTGGTTGGATATATTGTCCCACCAACCGTTTGCGTTAATTCTCCTGTGAAACCATGAGGTTGTTATTCTTCACCTTCTGTCGGATAATTGTGATCTTTAGCACTCAGGTGGTTTGTGAAATTACAAAACATAAGTTTTAACAAATTTGGTAGACATGCTTATTTAACGTCTGCCACATGTTCCCATTCCATAAAAAAACTACCAAAAGATTTATAAAATGAGTGCAGATTGTAGATTTTACACCTTACTAACACTAACAATGTGCATTATTCTAAAAATTTACCCGTCTGTTGTGTTTTTCGGTTAATTTTAGTGGAATTGGAACATGCTGCGAACGTAGAATAAATACGTGTTTCAATTACGTTAAATTTAATGAGGAATGTGTTTTGCAATTTTTAAACCATAGGGGTGTTGAAATTCATGTTTAAACCACAGGGGCCTGATTTGTAAATCAGCCGAACTATAAGATCATGATTTGTAGTTATCCTTTTTTTGTGTTTTTTAAATTAATATAACATAGTATTTATGGTGGTTTTAATTATATTTCGAAAACTAGGGTAATTATAGTTCAAAGGGTGCGATTGTGTACACAACTAATGATTTTGAAAAATATTGGAGAAATTGTCTACCCAACCCACGATTTAAGTGATTTACCATTTTTACTCATGATTTTAAATTTTGGTGAAATTGCCACAAATTCACTCAATACAAAAGTTTAGGTTCATTACATGGATTACACACTAGATTAGTCAACATTTTTCTAAAACTAAAATGGTCTCGAGTGGACAATTTCGTATGTGGAATGTAATTTACCATACTTTTTCCAAGTATATTAGGAAGTGCCATATTTTTCAAATTTTTTTAAAATAAAAAACTTGTAAGAAGCACACAATACCCTTACTTTTGGCTCACACCTTCTCTTCTGGAACTGATATGTTGATTTTCTTGACAGGGAAACATGTGATGAGTATGCACGGGAAGTAGAATTGCTAGGTTATAGATTACTGGAGTTAGTTTCTCTGAGTTTAGGCTTAGCTGCTGATAGATTGAAGGGTTATTTTAAAGATGAGCAGCTGAGCATGGTGAGATTGAATCGGTATCCTCCATGCCCATTCCCCCATCTGGCGCTTGGTGTTGGCCGCCACAAGGATTCCGGTGCTTTAACAATACTTGCACAGGATGGTGTTGGAGGACTGCAAGTGAGGCGAAAATCAGATGGAGAATGGATTCCTGTCAAACCAATCCCAAATGCTTATATTATTAACATTGGTGATGCTTTTCACGTATGTTTCTCTCTGTGAACACACACTTGCAGTTTACTTACACAAAAAAGAAAAACGAAAAACGCAAATGCGTTGATAATTATATTATACATCGTACCGTGCGTTTCAAAAATGGTTTATGGCACCTTTGTGGTTTACAAAATCTGCAAATCAGACCATTGTTAATTTTATTGGAATATATCTACATTGCTCATCCTAGGTGTGTTAGGTGCACCGATTCAAAACTTGATAGAGATATAATGACAGAGATATAATTTGAAAATTCTCAAACCTTCAGGTGTTAAATTAGGCAGTGGTGTATCTATAATTATCTCTTCTACTCCCTGTTCTTTCCTTTCTCTAGTAAGAAACGAGATACAGGGATAAAAATATAAAGTAAGAAAAGAAATGAAAGATGTAAACCAAAACCAAAATCGAGAAGAGAAATTAGAACTCAAAAAAGCACATTCATAAATTTGATCAGTGGGGTATAGATTTTTCCTTTTGAAGAATGTGGTTCGGATGAAATATGATACAAATTTATAAATGAATCAGAAGTGTAAAATTTTCAGGGAGGGGGAAGGCCAATATGTTAACAATTTTTCTATATTCTGTGCAGGTTTGGAGCAATGACAAATATGAAAGTGTGGAGCACAGGGTGGTGGTAAATAGTGCCAAGGAAAGGTTTTCTGTTCCATTCTTTTTCTTTCCATCACACCATACGAATTTGAAGCCATTGGAGGAACTTGTAAGTGAGCAAAACCCTCCAAAATACAGGGAATTCAACTGGGGTAAGTTTTTATCTGCCAGAAACCGCAGTGATTTCAAGAAGCAAGAAGTGGAAAACATCCAAATTCACCATTTCAGAGTGCCTGTGTAAATTTGGTAAAGTTGTCATGACTCTTGATCTCCATTTGATATACTATCTTTAGCTCTATCCATTTTAGAAACTCTGATTTGTCTCAAAATCTCTATGTACTCTTTTTAACCTAATCAAAAAAGAAAAAAGAAAAAGAAAAAGGGTAAGTGTAGAAGCTGAATATTTTTGTTAAATCACCAACCCAAAAGCAGGTAAATTTAATCATTTATATATTCTCATTACTCTTCCTCACTTGTGGATTCAGGTATTTACATGAAGCCCATTCACGAGGAACATTAATAAATGGGAGAAAATGTCATTACCAAGGTTTGAATTGAGGTCCTCGTGCTTTGATATCATATTAAATATCAAATTTGAATGTGATATGAATAAGAAAATATAAAAATACAATGGTAGCTAAATTTTCGAGAGACTTAACTCTCTCCCCAATGGTCTAGAGACTACTATTCTCATAATATGGATTACTCTAGGCCCTCCTACCTATTCACTCCATTTATAACCCTCATTCTCTTTATAATCTCTCTTAATTATAATATGCCCTCACTATATTCCTACCCGAATGATGCAGATTACCCGATCTGTGGGGGCATATCCTTTCAAGTCATGAAGGGTGAGGATCTTCACCATCCTTTTATGTAAATATATGTGTGTATTTGTACGGTCTATTGTTATGCATTTTTGTAGTCTTACGTTAAACTTTGTTTATAATGTTTTAATATCATGCTATGTCAAAATCGTGATCTCATCATATTAATATTTTGGATGAGACCTTAAATAATTTTATGGTTTTCTTTTACATTCTATAAAAGCTTTTATTCTATATATGGTATTAGAATGTGGCCATTGTGGAGATTTTCGAGGAAATAGAAGCTTCAATTATTTAGATTTGTTGAATAAGGTGCCATTAAATATTTTGAGAATTTATCTCAAATAGCATAATTTTGAATATTAATTATTAAAATGTCTGAACTTTTTAAAAATTACTCAAATAGCATAATTATAATTAATTAAATTATAGAACTAGAGTTCAATAAATTATTGAACTATTTTTCATGTGTATTTATTGAATTGTATGTTTTTTTACCTTTTTAAGTGCATGTTCAATAATTTATTGACCTATTTGATTATAAATTTGTTAGTTTTTTTTTGTTTTTTTTTTTGTTTTTTAGTTCAATAAATTATTGAATCATAAATCATAAAATTATTGAATCATAAATCATAAAATTATTGAACTATAATATAATAATTATGTTACTTGTTTAATTTTTGAAAAGTTTTAACATTTAAGTAATTAGTATGTAAAAATATGCTATTTCAGTAATTGTTCTTTAAATTTTATTGTTATTTACTTGTGGTGATCCAATAATATTGTAGGCTCTTTTAATAAATAGAATGTGCTAATAGTTACAACAATCTACTTATTGACCTCCTTCACTTTGAAGGAGCTAAGAAGCATTTTTTTTAATGAACTTGATATTAATCAGAAGCAGATTTAGTTTTGCATTTATAAACTGTCAATCACATAGCACCTATAAATTGACTTTATTATTCCTCGATCATCAAATATTTTTATTTATTTTATTTTTCAAATATAGAGCTTACATTAAATCGGAGAGGTGGCAGAAGTTCAAACCTTCTTGACCTATAAATTTTGTCAATTTTTTTGGGATTTTTTTTAAAGAATATATGGTAAATATAATATTTCCTGGAACTACCGTGAGAACATTTGAACTTAGTGACATGGGAATGTATGGTTCCCAAAACCAACAAGCTACTAAGTTCATTGGCAGCAAATATAATAGAGAGCATATTAACATTAAATTGATTATACCATCCTATTCCTAACATTGACATCTACACATCACTTGAATCATCATACCACTCTCATAATGTGGAGAAACACGATGATTTAGGTATATAATAACATTGAAACTCCATCAAACTCAAGACTCATAGGTTGTTTGGTAGACACCACACCGATATCTAACTCCTTATCTTCCGACATCTCATTCTTTCTAACCTCTCTTATTTGTTACGGAGTTGTTGCACATATGGATACTTAAATAAGCCCCGCGACTGCGAAATCTGTGAACTCCAATTTTTTGTAGGATTATGTTTAAACTCATAAGATTATGTTAGTTTGAATTTAACTCACTTAATTAAATGATATTCCACATTACTAAAGTACTATTTCAAAAGATAATGTTTTGAGAAAACAAAATAGTAACTCCCTTTTTTATCTCTCACTCCAATTCCCACCGCACCATCTTACTTCTTATCTTCTCTTAGCATTTAATTCATTATTGAAGATTTAATAATTCACCTACAAGAAGAAGCAAACATTATTAAAGAAGTTCATGATTCAAGCTTCGTCCACCTCAAATTCACTCAAGCCAAGAAGAAAGATCCAAAAGCAATCGAGCCATTGATCAACATAAAAGCAGATTATATCCCAACAATTGGAACTTATAGAAGTTGCATCGTTTTTTGAGGTAAAATTTATAACTATGTATACGAATTCTAGATACCGATTTTTTTTTCTTACATCTCTTTTAATTTGATAGATAAAAAACCAAACACAATATTATTAGAATTATTTTGGATTAGAAAAAAAAAAATCATTCAATAATAACAAACGATTCCAAAATCATTTCTCTAAGATTAAGATGCCTACGGTAAAAAGTAAAAACAAAAGATAAATAACATTCTAGCATTTTCGAGATTTGAGTAGGCATGAGTCTAATTGTCCCTTTTTTTTATCAACAACGAAAAGCATTTAGATTGAAAGTTAAGTTTATTGAGGTTTTTCCTTTTGTTCAATTAGAAAATACACCCACCTTTTTCTCATTCACGTGAGATAAATTAGATAATATTATTGAGAATCCCACATCGAAAAAATGAAACGATCTCACAAGTTTTATAAGATACATCGAGTACTTCTCTCATTGCCAATTGACTTTGAGATATAACCTTATGATATCAAGAAATATAATGTGTTCGGGGTTTTCAAGTGCTTCTTTTATACTTGTGAAAATAATTCAATATTATGCTTTAAAAAATATTTTGAATTTTACATTAAATCGTTTATTCAATTTGCAGTTCGAATTTTGATTTGACTTTGTGCCATAAAAGAAATTGTCTATTGAGAGTTCAAACTTTGGTTTGTTTTTATACTACATTAGAAATCGTCTATCAAGTAATAAAATAAGTCTAGATTTTGAAATATCTCAAACCAACCCTATTTTTAAAATATAGGGTAAAATACCATTTTGGTCCCTGAACTTTCACTCGAATTTCGATTTCATTTACTCAGTAGATGATTTCAATCCAAATTTTGATTTGACTTTCTACCACGTCAGAAATCGTCTAGCAAGTAGACAATTTCTTTGCAACCTCAACAAAATGACCTTAGATTTTGAAATATTTACAAAACTACTATATTTATTTTGAAATATTTTAAAACTATTTGATATTAATAAAAAGAATCCAACCAAAACGGGTAGAACGGATCATGAGATAAGATGAATATTTTTTCATCTGTTGGATTAAATATTGAATATGAAAAAGAAAAACTCTTTTTAAGTATACCTCTAGGAAGCAAATTTCCTCGACATTACCGAAATTTCTCTCAAATTGAACCTCGATATCCAAAGGAGGTAGAATATTTTTTTTCTCCCAGGTTTTGGAAATGTCGGAAATATCAATGGAATGTCGATTTCATAGAAATTTCGATGGAAATGTCGAGCCAAAGCACACGTCAGCAAACTATGTTGTCAGATGTCTTCTCCAATTGGATGAAAATGTTGACAATGTCGTGGAAATTTCGTAATGTTGATGGAAATTTCCACACTGCATGCCATATAGCACTATTCCGTCAATTTTCAATTTATTTTACTAATTTCTTAATCCAACTCCAATTCATCTATTTTAGTTAGTATTTCTCTAATTTGACTCTAATCATATGGTATTGTACCAGTAGAGTTGTTAAATACATATTTTTTTTAAAATTGTTATCATTTTAATTTTAGTTGATAAATTTTAATCCTAATGTTACTTTGATATTAGTATAAATTCTAATGTTATTTTGATTGTAAGTTTTAATTAAGTTTATCCTAAGGTTAAATGGATTATAAGTTTTAATTTGTCTAAAATATCATTATCATTTCCATGTATGTTTAGTAATGTTAAATATTTTTTAAAAACCCATTTTAAATTACATAGTAAGGTCTTCATGTCATTTTTAGTATTATCTTTTGCCAAATTTTAATGTAATAAACATATTTTAATATCAAAATTTCGATATATTTTATTGTACTATTTATATTTTGTTATGTTTACCATCATTGGTTTTCTTATAGTTCTAATATATGATAGATTATGAATTAATTAAGCAATTACTAAACTTTCATTCAAAAAGTAAAAAAATCCATATATATTTCGATTTTTTAGAAAATATCAGTCGACATCGATATTTCTATCTATATTTCCGTTAACATCCACATTTTATTCCTTGTCTCTGTCTCATTATAAAAAATTTGGCACATTATCGTGCTTCTTTTATCTCTATCACACAAATAATGCATTCTCATCACAAAACTCGTGGGACCGTGGTAGGATATATTATACTTTAATTCGAATTATTGTCTCCATCTTCGTGTGAATTGGCATTTATCTTAGCCCATGAATTTCACATTTAATTAGGATTATTGTCTTCGTCCTCACAACAATTTACATCACTCATTTTTCACTCTGTATCTATTTATTTTGACCACTCATTTTATATATAATAAAGGCAAAGTCATTTAATTAGGATTCTTGTCTTAATCTAGATTTTTTGTCTAACTTGTTTTTTTGTTGAGGATTTATTTATTGATTTTTAAATAATTTTATTATTTTGTTTCAAGAATTTTTTTAATTACATCACTTATTCGCCTACTATTTTTATTTTTAAAACATAGTTAAAAAAAAACTAATTTCTTAATTTTATATGTAATTTCTAGATTCATGAAAATTTTAAAATTTAACCTTTTATTTATTTACTTTTATAAATATCTATTTTTTTCTAAAAATAAAAAAATAATGATTGTTAAACCGTCTGTATTTAGATATTGATATGAGGTAAATTTCTTTGGGCGGCCGATTTTGATGTAATATGTATAAAGATATCAACTTTAAAAAGTATTTGCAAAATATAAGAATTTTTACCATGTTAATCAGTGATTAATGTGTGTCTCATTGATAAACTTATTATAAAAATATGTAATTCGATGTTTATCACTGATACATCAAATCAAAATTTAATTAGTATATTTATAAATATTTTTTAGAGCTGATATTTTTATAAATATTACTAAAAAAATTGCTAGATTTGAAAATGCCCCTTGATATTATACATTGGAACCTCTCTGTTTATTTTTTTTCCTTTAAGACGGTGTTTGGTCTAGAAGTTGATATAACTTAAGGTTATGAAGCCTGGATATATAAAATCAAGTGTTTCGTGTATGAATTAATATAGCAAAAACTTATGGTAGAAGAAGAAGATTGTTTAAGAATTATATATTATAAAATTTTTATCTAAAAAAAAAAAGATATATATTAAAAAAAAATGGTGGATTTTTTAAAAATAGATAACGTGATGTACTATAGAAACTTAAATACCGCACAAATCTTATATAGCATGAATTTCATACAGTGGCGAGGCTAGAATTTTTTTTTCGGGGGGCAAAAATCTATCTAAAGAAAAGATTGTATAAAATGTCAACTCCACGCCGGTTTCGATTATAAAATGGATAAAAAAAAATTGCTAGAAATTATGTTAATTATAAAAGTATACATGTCTTCAAAATAGAGACAAATTTTAAAATAATTTTTTAGTATATTAAAAAATATATATTAATCTCCCAAATCATTGAGATTAATTTTCATTTCAAATGTTTTTTGTAATCTAATAATAAAAATCACAATCAAACTTAACTTTATTGTGTATCATAGAGATGTTTAACTAATTTTATATAATAATTAACAAGTTTGAAATATTTAACTAAAAGTACAAGTATGAAATAATAAAGTTATAACAATTATGAAGCTCATGACATAAAACTATATAGTTATTAATAAAATTTGGATTTCACTGAAGAGACATTACTATTTATAATTTAGAAAAAATAAATTATTTATAAACAAAAATTACACTCACTTCTTAGTTAATAAATATGAAATAAAGTATTTATAAATGTTGAACATAAAATCATCACTACATAATTACAATATAAAAAAAATATAGAAGTAAAAAAAACGTATTTATTTAAAATTTTCATTTTATTAAACTTAACAATAAATAATAGATTGTATAACTCATATATGGATGCAACAAAATGATCAAGAAAAATCACCAATTATCCTATATATTTAAAATATATATATATATATATATATATATATAAACCATAAAAACTCACATTAATGAACAATAAATTGGATAGAGATTACAAGAGGAAATTTAATAGTGACAAACCTAAATTTGGGATAATATATAAAGAAAATTTGTTTTTTAAAAGATTAAAATGTCTTAAATATTGTATAAATAAAGGGCAAACATCAAAATTAGGGGGGGGGGGGGGATTAAAAATGATATAAAAATATACATATAAAATTAAAATTTTGAAAATTTTGGGGGGGCAATTTCCCCCCAAGTCCCTTAGTGACCTCGCCACTGATTTCATACAAAACACTACGAGAAATTATTCAATACATGCACAACAACAACTTCTTCACTCATAATCATTAAAGGGCTATATAAAGCATTAAAAAAAAAAGAAGAAGCAAAATAAAGATTTCTAGCCAAGTATCTTAAAAACAATAAAAAAAAATAGCCAAATAGTAGTGGCAAGCCTAATAAAAGTTAACATTATTAACATGAGCATAACTCAAGTAGTTAGATATCTACCCCTTCTCATGAGATCGAAGGTTCGAGTCCCCTACTCTCAATTTAATATAATATCTAAAAAAAATAAAAATATTGACGTTAGTCAAAGATAACCTTAAAGTACTTTCAATAAAAAAGAAAAAAAAATTATAAAACAGCCCACAAAATATAAAGAACCCAAATTCGTAAAAAATGGATTAAAGAAAAAAGAGAGAACAAATTTCTCTCTTTCCAAAAACGTTTCAAATCACATAAAGAAAAGGACTCCCCTTCGAAAACTCTTTCAATAATATGTAATCTAAGATTGTTGGGTACCTAGATTATAGGGGTGAAACCGGTTCGGTTCGGTCCGGTTTTTCAATTAATTTTAAAAACAGGACCGGTTCGGTTTATAATAGGAACAGACCCGGTTTTGAACGGTTTTTGTTGGTTCGGTTTTCGGTTTTTTCCGGTTTTTCTTGTATAGGCCATTTGCATTTAGTTTTAAAAAAATCCTCCAACATTGAAGGATGAAACAAAAAAAAATCAAACATAAACAAAAACTTAGTTGAAAAAATTAGATTAATAAATATATAAAATATAAATTAAAATAAAGTGATAAATAAATATATAAAATAAAACAAATAAATAAAAATTAGGGGAAAATAGGGAAGGGGTATGAGATTTTTACTTGTTTTTTAGAAGTCGGTTTGGTTCCAGTTTTAGCCGGTTCGGTTCGGTTCGGTTTTTTAATAATAGAAACCGGGACGGTTCTGTTTTTTACGGTTTCGGCCCGGTTTATTTTTCCGGTTTTCGGTTTTTTCTTTCACCCCTACTAGATTATAGTGAATGTAAGATTACAATGTTTGTTTTATTGTATTGAACGGTGGTGATGAAATAAATTAACAATTCTTCTAATAATACCCTTGTTTTATGCTTCTTATTAATAAATTCTACGTACTTGTTTATATAATAAATTTTACGTAGTAATTTAATTAATATTTATTTTTGATAGAATAATGTACCCAAACTATTGTAATATATCAATTAGTTTATAACTTGTTTATTTAAATATTTAATTAACATTTAAATTTATATATTTACCTGGTACGAATGAATTTATTAAAGTATCAATAATTAGTGTAACGAAAAAAATGTATGTTTCTTAATTTAATTCTTGATGAGAAAATAATATTTCTTATGTTATTAATTCTATGTAAAAATATCAATAATTTTTTTATAATAATAAAGGGTAAATTAGTAAAAAATAGAATACAGTCGTAATGTAATCTCAAAAACCTACCGGTGGAGGGCGCATTTTAAAATGATTAGATATCATGTATTCTTTGATTACATGTAATCTAAGATATTTTGGTATATTTAAATGCAGCAAAATGAACAATGTTATCTGGATATCTATCCCTGCGTATTCCTAGATTACATCGAAATGAACGGCCTCTCAATCTGAAACTCATCGCCATTGTTGTCGTTGATCAAAAGCTGAAAGAGGGTGCTAATACAAGAGAAGTATTTTCGTATAAATCATTTTAAACCCTTCAATATAATTAAGTGTTTGCAATTACAGGTTTCCTCTAAATCATTTTAAACCTTTTGATATAAAGTGTTCGAAATTAAAGGTTTCATATACACCGTACGTTTTAAACTTTTCGAAATTAAGGGTTTATATATAAAATTAAGTAAATTTGTATACATCATTTTAAACCTTTTGATATAAAGCTTTCAAAGTTCAATATTAAGAAATGTAAGAAGAAAACTAAAAAATAAAAAATAAAACTATTACAAACCAAAAGAAAACAGAAAATGTAAGCAAAAGAAAGAAAGGTTAAGAATAAAGATTTGAAAGGAATGTGAACAGTGTTTACAAATTTTTATAGATTTTTTTTCATCCAAAACAATGTTTTTCCGTGACAGCAAACTATGTTGTCAGACGTCTTCTCCAATTTGATGAAAATGTCGACAATGTCATGGAAATTTCATAATGCTGATGGAAATTTCCACACTGCACGCCATATAACACTTTTCCGTCAATTTTTCAATATATTTTACTAATCTCTTAATCCAACTCCAATTCATCTATTTTAGTTAGTATTTCTCTAATTTGACTATAATCATATGGTATTGTACCAGCAGAGTCGTTAAATATATATTTTTTTAAAAATTGTTATCATTTAAATTTTAGTTTATAAATTTTAATCCTAATGTTACTTTGATATTAGTAATAAATCCTAATGTTATTTTGATTGTAAGTTTTAATTAAGCTTATCCTAAGGTTAAATGGATTATAAGTTTTAATTAAGTTTTTAATTTGTCTAAAATATCCTTATCATTTCCATGTGTGTTTAGTAATATTAAATATTTTTTAAAAACCCATTTTAAATTACATAGTAAGGTCTTCATGTCATTTTTATTATTATCTTTTGCCAAATTTTAATGTAATAAATATATTTTAATATTAAATTTCGATATATTTTGTACTATTTATATTTTGTTATGTTTACCATCATTGGTAGGCTTATAGTTCTATTATATGATAGATTATGAATTAATTAAGCAATTACTAAACTTTCATTCAAAAAGTCAAAAAATCCATATATATTTCGATTTTTTCAGAAAACATTCGTTGACATCGATATTTCTATCTATATTTCCGTTAACATCGACATTTTATTCCTTTCTATGTGTTTCGTTATAAAAAATTTGGCACATTATCGCGCTTCTTTTATCTCTATCACACAAATAATGCATTCGCATCACAAAACTCGTGGGACCGTGGGGAGGATATATTATGCTTTAATTCGAATTATTGTCTCCATGTTCGTGTGAATTGGCATTTATCTTAGCCCATGAATTTCACATTTAATTAGGATTATTGTCTTTGTCCTCACAACAATTTACATCACTCATTTTTCACTCTTTATCAATTTATTTTGACCACTCATTTTATATCTAATAAAGGCAAATTCATTTAATTAGGATTCTTGTCTTAATCTAGATTTTTTGCCGACTTGTTTTTTTGTTGAGGATTTATTTATTGATTTTTAAATAATTTTATTATTTTGTTTCAATAATTTTTTAACTACATCACATATTCGCCTACTATTTTTATTTTTAAAACATAGTTAAAAAAAAACTAATTTCTTAATTTTATATGTAATTTATAGATTCATGAAAATTTTAAAATTTAATTTTTTATTTATTTACTTTCATAAATATCTATTTTTTTCTAAAAATAAAAACTAATGATTGTTAATTAGATATTGATATTAGGGAAATTTATAAAAATAGCTTTTATATATAAATATGTAAAAATATATTATTTCAGTAATTGTCATCAAATATATATATATATATATATATATATATATATATATTTTTTTTTTTTTCAAATATAGAGCTTACATTAAATTGAAGAGGTGGAAGAAGTTCAAACCTTCTTTAGCTATAAATTTTGTCAATTTTTTTTGAGATTTTTTTTAAAGAATATATGGTAAATATATATTTCTTGGAACTACCGTGAGAACATTTGTGTTGAGATTTGACAAGTATATGAAAATGATGGATAAAACCCTAAACTTGCTCAAAAAATTTGCTTGGGGACTAAGTCTTAATTGTGGCCATTGGATTTGCTTGGTGAGCAAGGATGAATTATGACCGTTAGATTATACTTGGTGACCAAGGCTATTTGTATTATAAATAGAGGCAACCTTTGTTGGCAAATGCATCCCAAAAATACCGTGAGTGTATTTGTATTGGGTTTGGGGAGGGCTTTGACAAGAGTGTGAGAAATATTGTAAAAGAAAGGGTTTACTTTCTTGAAGGCTTTTTGAGCGTAATACACGGTTAAGTGTATTGGATATTTTTCACTGTAACTCTTGATTCATCATAGTGAAATCCGCAGCGGTAGCAACTGGACGTAGCCAATTGGGATGAATCAGTATAAATCCTTGTGTCATTTGATTGTGTTTGTTTCCTTTATTTTTCTCGGGTTCTTTCTTTTATTCCTAGCTGTGAATGTGGGAAGGGTGTTTTTTCCCAACAACTGGTATCAGAGCTTTAGGTTAAGGGTTTCTTGAAATTCTTCGTATGCTCTGTGGTTGCAGCTTTGTCTGATCTTCTACATCAGAAAAAGATTTCTTGGAACGGGTTATAACTGTCCGCTGATTCAAGCTAGGAGTAAGAAACAAGTATGTCAAGTTTTATGAGTCCGGTGAAGTTTGATGTGGAGAAATTTGATGGAATGATCAATTTTGGCTTGTGGCAAGTGCAAGTCAAGGATGTATTGATACAATCTGGGTTACACAAGGCTTTGAAAGGAAGACCAAGTGGTGGTGCTCTCAAACAGTTAAGCGGTGATGGTGATTCAGTGAAATCAGATGGCAGTGGTTCAAGTGGAGGAGCTAAGAAGTCCAGTTCGAATGATGAAGATTGGGAGGAGATGGATTTGAGGGCGGCAAGCGTGATATGACTGTGTTTGGCTAAAAATGTTCTTGCAAATGTGCACAGAATTTTGACAACTAAAGAGCTTTAAGAGAAGCTTGAAGCCTTGTATCAAGCTAAGGGCATCTCAAATCGGTTGAACCTGAAGGAGCAGTTTCACACACTGCGAATGGAGGAAGGTACAAAAATCTCAGATCACTTGAGTGTTCTCAATGGTATCATTTCAGAGCTGGAGGCAATCAAAGTGAATGTAGATGAGGAGGATAAGGCACTTAGACTCATCTTGTCTCTTCCAACTTCTTATGAGCACATGAAGACGGTTCTAATGTATGGAAATGATTATTTGGATTTTGCAGAAACTACAAGTAAACTTTTGTCGGAGGAGAGGAGGTTGAAGAGTGAAGGTCGTGATTCACATAACAACTCTGTATTTGTAGTTAGCAATGGTAAGAAGAAAGGTTTCGTATACAGAAGAAAGGCTGCTGGGAATGTGGATTATTTGGTCACCTGAGAAGAGATTGTCCAAAAAGAGCAGGGTCGGCAAATGGCTCAGGGTTGGAAGCTAACATTGTCTCTCTTGTTCAGGGAGACGAAGACTTCGTTTGAAGATAGAAGAAATTCATCCTCATGGTATGACCGTTTTACCATGATAGAGGATGTGTTGTTAGCGGATGCACATGAGCATTGACTTGGCAGTTAAGCAAGGCGTGTGGTGGAATGGTGTCGATGGCTGAAGAACTTCCGGGGAAGCCAAGTAGGTGGAAGTTGCACCATAATTTCAGCAAGGTTTATTGACATGTGCCGAAAAAGGAAAAATCTTGGAAGGTGATATTCCAAGTGGTCTACTTATATGGTGGAGTAGGATAGCTCTCTAGTTTGAGAACTATGATTGTCGGTGAAGACAATGATTGTAGTAGAAGCTATGGATTCTTCATCTATCTTGCCAAGGTGGAATTTGTTGGGATCTGGCAAGTATATGAAAATGATGGATAAAACCCTAAACTTGCTCAACAAGTTTGCTTGGGGACCAAGTCTTAATTGTGGCCATTTGATTTTCTTGGTGGGCAAGGATGAATTATGACCGTTAGATTATACTTGGTGACCAAGGCTATTTGTATTATAAATAGAGGCAACCTTTGTTGGCAAATGCATCCCAAAAATACTGTGAGCGTATTTATATTGGGTTCGGGGAGGGCTTTGATGAGAGTGTGAGAAATATTGTAAAAGAAAGAGTTTACTTTCTTGAGGGCTTTTTGAGCGTAATACACGGTTAAGTGTATTGGATATTTTTTACTGTAACTCTTGATTCATCATAGTGAAATCCGCAGCGGTAGCAACTGGACGTAGCCAATTGGGGTGAACCAATATAAATCCTTGTGGCGTTTGGTTGTGTTTGTTTCCTTATTTTTCTCGGGTTCTTTCTTTTATTTATAGCGGTGAATGTGGGAAGAGTGTTTTTTCCCAATAATTTGAACTTGTGACATGGGAACGTATGGTTCCCAAAGGCAACAAACTATTAAGTTCATTGGCAGCAAATATAATAGAGAGCATATTAACATTAAATTGATTATACCATCCTATTCCTAACATGTCACCTAACATTGACATCTACACCTCACTTGAATCATCATACCACTCTCATAATGTGGAGAAACACAATGATTTAGGTATCTAATAACATTGAAACTCCATCAAACTCAAGACTCATAGGTTGTTTGGAAGACACCACACCGATATCTAACTCCTCCTTATCTTCCGACATCTCATTCTTTCTAATTTCTCTTATTTGTTACGGAGTTGTTGCGCATATGGATACTTAAATAAGTCCCGCGACTGGGAAATCTATGAACTCCAATTTTTTGTAGGGTTATGTTTAAACTCATAAGACTATGTTAGTTTGAATTTAACTCACTTAATTAAATGATATTCCACATTACTAAAGTACTATCTCAAAAGATAATGTTTTGAGAAAACAAAATAGTAACTCTTTTTTTTTATCTCTCACTCCAATTCCCACTATCTTACTTTTTATCCTTTCTTAGCATTTAATTAATTGTTGAAGATCTAATAAGTCACCTACAAGAATAAGCAAACATTATTAAAGAAGTTCATGATTCAAGCTTCATCAACCTCAAATTCACTCAAGCCAAGAAGAGGGAAAAGAAGAAAGATCCGATAGCAACGGAATCATTGATCAACAGAAAGAAGATTATATCCCAACAATTGGAACTTATAGAAGTTTCATCATTTTTTGAGGTAAAATTTATAACTATGTATACGAATTCTAGATACTGATTTTTTTTCTTACATCTCTTTTAATTTGATAGATAAAAAACCAAACACGATATTGTTAGAATTGTTTTGGATTAGAAACAAAAAATCATTAAATAATGTGAAGGTTATTACAAATTTCAATTATTATGTGTTAGGAATGGTGTCCTCGAACTTGTAATTATTTAATAATAATAATTTATTAAGAATAAATTAAATAAATAAATATAAGTTCTTTATATTATCTAGATTGATTCAATTAATGATATTAGGAATATATGGAAATATATAAATATCAAACATTCAAATAGTAAAACCCTAAGTCACTCTTATGAAATCACGACTTAGTATGTGAGTCATACGAGAGGATTAAAGTCGAGATGAGTAACTTAAACGTGTCTACAGTAAACGGATAACGTTTGGGAACCTTATCCTGTAACACTATTGATAGCTTCGCATTTTGTTTATAGACAAATGATCGAATCCTGATCATTCATGTGGGAGACATGAAATGGAAGTATCATATGCAATGTTGATTGTATAAGACAGGACCACGATGTTCGATCAAATTTCTCATTAGTACCGTTTACGAGAAATAATCGAATATCAAACTAAGTTTATCAACCGTGATAGATCTCAATCCTGAGTGAAATGCGGACTGCTATTTGTGGAGTTATGTTCTTTGATTCACATAGTTGAGAAGCGATCTGTAAGAACGCTCAATACACTCCTGTTTTGGGAACATGACTAGATAAGTAGCTGGGAACTCATTTTCACGAGATGGAATTCATAACTTTCCTATAAATTAACGGTATCGGTGCGATACCTAAACATTTTAGGAACTTTAGGAAACTCCTTGATGTCCTGATTCGAGACATGAACAAGTGACGTCACGACTTCTATTGATCACGAAGTATCTTATCTCTAGTTCGATCAAGATAAAGTTCATTGGAGAATCAGCGGGAACACAAGGATAAATCGGTAATTACAGGGGCAAAACGGTAAATTTATCCGCCTGTAATTATGAGGGTTCCACGTGAAGGATATATCATAGATATAAATAAAAGATAAACTAAATGGACATAACTCATCTATAGTGAGGGGAGTTCAACTATGAATCTATAGTGGAATTATTCATAGTTAGATAATAAGTAATTAATTGATTATGTGTTAATCACTTAATTGACTAATTATTAAGCCCATGATCTATAGGTCCATCGGGTCCCTATGCTAGCCCAAATATTGTAGTCGCGAAATCAAGTAGAAGAAATGGAAATTTTAAGTAAAGTGAATTACTTAAAATAGGCAATATTAATTGTTTAAATATTGAGTATATCTAAACGGTAATTAATATAAACATTATTAATTGTTTAAATAATGAGTTTATTTAAACATGAAATTAATAATGAAATATTATTAATATTATTAATTATTTAAATATTGAGTATATTTAAATGGTAATTAATAATTTGAAATTAATTAACAATTATTAATTGTTTAAATAATTATATTTAAACGGAAATTAATAATTAAAATTAATTAAATTGGATAAAATTTAGTCGGGAGAAAATATTAATATTATTAATTGTTTAAATAAAATATTTTATTTAAATGGTAATTAATAAATAAATTAATTAAGTTGGACTTATTAATTTAAGAGAGAATTTCAAGCCCAATTGGATTAATGAACACAATTGGAATTGGCCCAAAATAATTAATTAAATAAATTGTATTTATTTATTATTTTATGATGATAAAATCGGCCATGACATGTATTTTGAGGAGATAATTGTTTGAATTATATCCTAAAATAATTACATAGATTTATTTACCCAAGATAAATAAAAATAAAGAAAATATAATAATCTCCTATTTATCCATGGCATTTTCGAATTTGCTAGATAAAGGAAAGAGATAATCTTTTTTCTTTTTGTATTTATCTCTATAGATTAATCCTAATGTGATTAGGATTCCTATTTTTCTATAAATAGGAGGGTTGAGTCATTCATAAATCACACAATTCAATTCCATAGAAAGTTGGAACTCTCTCTTCCCTTCTTCCCCCCATAGCCGAAATTCCCTAGTCATCATTGGGAAGAAAATATTTTTCTTCTTCCTAATTTCTTCTTAAGTTCGATCCCACAATCGGATTTCGTTTGATCGATCGGGATATAGCATAGAAGATCCGGTGTTGCTGAGGATTTGATGTTGTAAAGAAACCTCCAACCGATTCTCCATATTTTACTCAATGTAAGTAAAGGGTTTTAATTTTCGAAAAACGAGCATGAATCTACATGTTTTTTTTATCACAAATTGCATGATATTAATAGATACTAAATTAAGTGTTAATTTGTGTTACTAAATAAATTCCGCTAATTTAGTAAATCATCCCTTCATTATGCAATCATTAGCAGTGCAGACGTGGCAAGTGTGAGCTGGCTAGATGAACTGCTCGAATAGCATGTGTAAGAATAACAGAATTGATTCTTCTATGTGCAATCAGAATCTTCTAAACTTCATTCCATCTGTCTGTCCTATAAAAGCTATTGGATGAGAAAGGAAGAGAGTGAGAGAGACGAAGAAGAGAGCTGCCATTGTTGAAGAATTCAGAGCTTCTGAATACTGTGAGTGAGAGTGTAAATTGTAGAGTGATTTATGGATGATTGATGCTGAATTACAATAACGAAATGCTCCTGATTCTCCCGTGGATGTAGGCAATCTTGCTGAACCACGTAATTCCTTGTGTCAATATTCTTCATCTATTTCTTATAGTTTTCTACTGTGATTATCTTGTTCATTGCTTGCTGGTTCATGTGTTCTTGATTTAGTAGTATATTTGCTTGAGTTTGAGCTGTTAGAAGTGATAGATTAGTGTTAATTGCTCAACAATTGGTATCAGAGCTTGGATTACAAATCTATCTACAAATTGATTAGTTGATTCCAGAAATCCAGTCATCTTCGTTAAGCTCTGGTTCTTCCAGAAAATGTCTGCTAAAATTGATGTTGAGCGATTTGATGGCCACAAATATTTTAGCATCTGGAAAAGAAAGATGAAAGCATTGCTCATCCATCAGAAAGTTGCAAAAGCCATAGCAGATCCTAAAGATCTTCCAGAAGTGGTTTCAGAGGTTCAAAAGGGTGAATGGAATGAAATTGCACATATCTTTATTACCTTGCATTTGTCTGATAGTGTTCTTATATTGGTGAGTGAAGAAGATTCAGCAATTGGTTTGTGGAACAAACTGGACAAGTTGTATCTGATAAAGTCTCTTCCAAATAAGATACTTCTGAAAGAAAGGTTGTTTGGCTTCAAGATTGATTCCAGCAAATCAATGGAGACTAATATTGATGATTTCATCAAGATTACACTTGATCTGTCTAATATTGGTGAGAAGGTGGATTCTGAAAACCAAGAAATTATTCGGCTGAATGCTCTACCAGATTCCTATAGTGATGTGAAGGCAGCTATCAAATATGGCAGGGATAGCTTGGATTTAGATCTGGTTATTGATGCACTTAAGTCAAAAGAGCTAGAACTTAAGGTGGAAAGAAAGCCAGATGATGCTTTATACACTAGAGGAAGAGAAGAGAAGAAGCAATGGAATGGAAATAAAGGAAAATCAAGATCTAAATTAGGAGTGAAGAAAAAAACCAGAAAGTGCTATTTCTGTAATAAGGAAGGGCACATCAAACGAAATTGTTTTGAATGGAAGAAAGTCAAGGGAAAACAAGAACATAAGAACGAAGAAGAAGACACTGCAAATCTATCAAGAAGCTATGATGATGCAGAAATGTTGCTAGCTGCAGATGAAGAGTTTGCTGAGATTCACATTTCTAAAAGTAAGGAGCACATGAGTGAATGGATACTTGATTCGGGCTGTACCTATCACATGTCTCCTTTCAAGGAATGTATGTTCAACTTCAAGGCATCTGAAGGTAGGAAAATGTTGATGGGAAATAATCAACCCTGTGGAGTTGAAGGGATTGGATCTATCAAACTGAAGCTTCATGACAAGATGGAGAGAATTCTCACAAATGTGAGGTATGTTCCAGAATTGAGTAGGAACTTAATCTCACTTGGACTGCTTGATCAAACAGGATATTCATTTAGTTCAAAGAATGGTAAGCTGAAAGTATGCAAAGGATCTTTGATAAAAATGAAAGCAATTTTGAAAGAAGGGTTATACTACCTAGAAGGAGAAACAGTCATTGGGAAGGCACTCATAGCAGTCAATGAGCAATAAAACGAGCTAGAGATATGACATAAGAGGTTGGGACATGTTTCAGAGAAAGGCTTACAAGAATTGCACAAACAAGGACTACTTGGTGAGATTAAATTCTGTCATTTAGACACTTGTGAGTATTGCATATGTGGGAAAACAACCAAAGTAGGCTTTACAAGTTCAGCTCATAGCTTTAAAGGAAAACTCGATTATATACACTGTGATCTATGGGGACCATATTCTGTTGCATCTCATGGAGGATCAAAATACTTTCTGTCAGTGATTGATGATTACACAAGTAAAGTCTGGGTGTTTCTAATTAAGAACAAATCAGACACTTTCAGCAAGTTTAAGCAGTGGCTGACATTGGTACAAAATCAAACTGACAGAAAGGTGAAGACTATGAGAACTGATAATGGATTGGAGTTTTTAAACTCAGAATTTCAGAAGCTTTGCAATGACAATGGAATCAAAATATATCTTACAGTACCTTACACACCTCAGTAAAATGGTGTTGCTGAGAGAATGAATAGAACACTTCTTGAAAGGGTAAAATGTATGCTTTTAGGTGCTAGTCTACTAAAGGTTTTTTTGGAGTGAAGCCCTCATGACAGCCTGTTTTTTGATCAATAGATCACTCTCCTCAGCCATTAACTTTAAAACCTCTGAAGAACAGTGGACAGGAAGACCCCCAAACCTCAAAAACTTGAAGGTGTTTGGCTGTGCAGCTTATGCACATGTTAGCCAAGGAAAGCTGGAACCTAGAGCCTTGAAATGTCTGTTCTTAGGGTATCCATCAGGTGTAAAGGGGTTTAAATTGTGGTGCTTTGAAAAAGATCCATCCAAATGCATAATTAGCATAAATGTAAAGTTTGATGAATAAAAAATGCCATATGCAAGCATTATGTCAAAAGACAAAGGCAAAGATATATCTGTTGAGGTAGAGACAACACAATTAGATGATGAGTGGCAGACAACAGAAAATCCTTCCCTTCCCATTGCTCACCCACAGTCAAGAATAACCACAAATGCGGGTGGAGTTCTTGGTTCTAACACTGAAGAAGGAGAAAGTAGTTCACAAGTTAATGTTCCTGAATCATATCAGTTAGCAAGAAACAGAACAAGAAGGACAGTTTAACCACCTACAAGGTTTGATGACTATGACCTGACTGCATTTTCTCTTACAGTGGCATCTGAGGTAATTGATAATGAACCATCAGATTATCAAAAAGCTATGACATCTGAACAGAAGCACCAGTGGATGACAACAATGAGAGATGAGTTAGCATCCTTGCACAAGAACCAAACTTGGAAACTTGTTCCTAGGCCTGAGAAGAAGAGAATTGTGAGTTGTAAATGGATTTATAAGATCAAACCAGGGGCAGGAAACTCAAATGAAATAAGGTACAAAGCTAGACTAGTGGCTAGAGGATTCACACAGCAAAAGAGAGTAGACTATACTGAAGTTTTCTCCCCAATAGTGAGGTACACATCCATTAGAATTCTCCTATCCATAACAGCAAAGGATGATCTGGAGCTGGAGCAAATGGATGTAAAAACAACCTTTCTTCATGGTGAGTTGGAAGAAGATATTTTCATGATGCAGCCTCTAGGATTTGAAGATAAACATCCTGAAGACTATGTCTGTCACCTAAAAAGATCTCTTTATGGGCTCAAGCAATCTCCAAGGCAATGGTACAAAAGGTTTGATACTTTTGTGACTACAAATGGTTTTCTCAGAAGTGCATATAACAGTTGTGTCTACTTTCAGCATATGTCAAATCAAAATACAGCTTATCTTTTTTTGTATGTGGATGACATGCTCAGTCTAGAGTTTGACATGAAAGATTTGGGGGCTGTTAAAAGCATCTTAGGAATGGAGATAGTGAGGGATAGAAGGAAAAGAATGTTAAAACTATCTCAAGCTGCTTATGTCAGTAGATTAATGAGGAGGTTTAACGTGGAAAGCTCAAAACCTGTTTCAAAGCCCTTTGCTCCACACTTTAAGTTGTCAGTGGAGCAATCTCTAAAGACTGAACATGAGGTAGAAAAGATGGTAAATATTCCCTATTCAAATGCTGTTGGTAGCCTGATGTACAACATGGTTTGCACAAGGCCAGATTTGGCTCTTCCCATGAGTATGGTGAGTAGATTTATGGCAAATCCTGGTAAGGCACATTGGGAGGGAGTGAACTGGATTTTGAGGTACATTGGAGGATCTCTAAACAGCTGTCTTACATATAGAGATCATTCCAAGAATAATCAAGAAGAGATTGAAGGTTTTGTTGATGCAGACTATGCTGCTGATGTAGACAAAAGGAGATCTCTAACAGGGTTTGTTTTCAAGGTTTTTGGAAACACTGTTAGCTGGAAATCTTTCTTGCAGCACATTGTAGCTCTCTCAACAACTGAATCAGAGTATGTTGCTCTTGCTGATGCAGTGAAGGAAGGTGTCTGGTTGCAGGGACTGATTACTGAACTCAGACAGAAGGAAAGCAAGGTAGTCAATTATTGTGATAGCCAAAGTGATATACATTTGTCCAAACATCAGGCCTATCATGAAAGGACAAAGCATATAGATGTAAGACTACACTTCCTAAGAGATGTATTGAGTATGAACTGTTTTGAGCTAAAGAAAGTTTCAACTCATGAAAATGCTGCTGATATGTTGACAAAGTCTGTTCCTACAGCAAAATTAAACACTTGCAAGGAATTGATTTGTCTTGACAGTGGCTAAATGGTTACTCTGTTTTGTGGAGAAAAGGATGGAGCTTATTTCATTTATGATTGTGATATTCAGCTAGGGAATTTGAATCAAAGTGGAGATTTATGAAGGTTATTACAAATTCCAATTATTATGTAATCATTAGCAGTGCAGACGTGGCAAGTATGAGCTGGCTAGATGAGCTGCTCGAATAGCATGTACAAGAATAACAGAATTGATTCTTCCATGTGCAATCAGAATCTTCTAGACTTCATTCCATCTGTCTGTCCTATAAAAGCTATTGGATGAGAAAGGAAGAGAGTGAGAGAGACGAAGAAGAGAGCTGTCATTGTTGAAGAATTCAGAGCTTCTGAATACTGTGAGTGAGAATGTAAATTGTAGAGTGATTCATGGATGATTGATGCTAAATTACAATGATAAAATGCTCCTGATTCTCCCATGGATGTAGGCAATCTTGCTGAACCACGTAATTCCTTGTGTCATTATTCTTCATCTGTTTCTTATGGTTTTCTACTGTGATTATCTTGTTCATTACTTGCTAGTTCATGTGTTCTTGATTTAGTAGTATATTTGCTTGAGTTTGAGCTGTTAGAAGTGATAGATTAGTGTTAATTGCTCAACAAATAATAACAAACGATTCAAAAATCATGTCTCTAAAATTAAGATGCCTACGGTAAAAAGTGAAAACAAAAGATAAATAACATTCGAGCATTTTCGAGATTTGAGTAGGCATGAGTCTAATTGTCCTTTTTTTTTATCAACAACGAAGAGCATTTAGATTGAAAGTTAAGTTTATAGAGGTTTTTCCTTTTGTTCAATTAGAAAATACACCCACTTTTTCTCATTCACGTAGGATAAACTAGATAATATTATTGAGAATCCCACATCGAAAAAATGAAACGATCTCACAAGTTTTATAAGATACATGGAGTACTTCTCTCATTGCCAATTGACTTTGAGATAGAACCTCATGATATCAAGAAATAGAATGTGTTCTGGGTTTTCAAGTGCTTCTTTTACACTTGTGAAAATAATTCAATATTATGCTTTAAAAAATATTTTGAATTTTACATTAAATCGTATATTCAATTTGCAGTTCGAATTTTGATTTCACTTTGTGCCATAAAAGAAATTGTGTATTGAGAGTTCAAACTTTGGTTTGTTTTTAGGGTTAAATGCACCGATGACCCCTGCACTTTCAAGCTTTTTCAATTTACACCATTAGATTATCAATTTAGCTTTTTTCACCCTTACACTATCTATTGTCCAACTTCTTTCAAAAAAATCATCCAAATTTAATAGATTTATTAATTTTAATATATATTATATTATGAGGTATGGGAAAAGACGTTTTGACCCCTCCAAATCATCATCTTCTTCCTCCCTCTCTCTTATGCTTCTTCCTTCTCTCTCTAAAATTATATATGATGTATAGAATTTCTATTACGACTTCTAATTCCTTCACTAAATTAGTTCATTAGATTATTATATTAATTATTAAATACAAATATCTGCACTGAGATAGAGCTTCATTACTATTAACATAATGAAAGCAAAACTTGCAGATCCAATTAGCTACTTCATGGATGTGTGCGTCGTATTTTGTAAATTAATGTGGTTTTGTTGTTCCAAATTTGGATTTACATATCATTATAAGTATTCTCTCAGCTCTACTGTGTCAAAGTTCATAATTTGCGAGTAATAGAATGATAACAGGTCGTAAATCAGAGCAATCTTGACATTTTCATTTGGAATAATGCACAATTAAACAGAAAAAAAATGTGAAATATTCAAATCATTGTTTTAATTTCTTGATTAATTGAAGTAAACCAGTTGTGAAGAGAGAATTAGAAATGGGTTTTTCTATAAAGTTCTCGTCGTCGATTTCATGATCTCGATCAAACAAACCCTTCAAAGATTCGCCATATCCGCCTCCTCTATAGATTGAATCTTTATTTGGTTTTTTCACCGTCTCGGCCTCTAAGTAAAACTTCAATTTATCTATGGTTTTCTTCTCTCCGATGTAAACATGGTTCCGTTGATTTCATCAAGAAGACTGGAAGAGAAAGATGAGATATTTCTTTCGTAGTTGAATTCTTCACATTTCTCTCCCATTTCTTCATCGTTACGCGACAACAATGGAGGAGAATTTTAGAGAGAGAAACAGATGAAGAAGAGAGGAAGGGGCAGAAGAAAATTTGTATGGGCAAAAATGTCTTTTTCTATACCCTTGAATATAATAATATTAAAAAAAATAGATCTGTTAGATTTGGATGATTTTTTTTTACAGAAGTTAGACAATTGAAAGTGTAGTGGTGAAAAAAGCTAAATTGATAATGTAGGGGTGTAAATTGAAAAATTTCTAAAGTGCAGGGGTCATTATTGCATTTAACCCTTGTTTTTATACTACATTAGAAATCGTCTATCAAGTAATAAAATAAGTCTAGATTTTGAAATATTTCAAACCAACCCTATTTTTAAAATATAGGAAAAAATACCATTTTTGTCCTTGAACTTGCACTCGAATTTCGGTTTCATTTACTCAGTAGATGATTTCAATCCAAATTTTGATTTGACTTTCTACCACGTCAGAAATCGTCTAGCAAGTAGATAATTTCTTTGCAACCTCAACAAAATGACCTTAGATTTTGAAATATTTTCAAAACTACTATATTTATTTTGAAATATTTTAAAACTATTTGATATTAATAAAAAGAATCCAACCAAAACGGGTAGAACTGATCATGAGATAAGATGAAAAAATGATATCTTTTTTCATATGTTGGATTAAATATTAAAAAAAACTCTTTTTAAGTATACCTGTAGGAAGCAAATTTCCTCGACATTACCGAAATTTGCATTGAAATTCCTCTCAAATTGAACCTCGACATCGAAAGGAGGTAGTTATTTTTGTTCTCACAGTTTCTGGAAATATCGGAAATATCAATGGAATGTCGATTTCATGGAAATTGCGATGGAAATGTTGAGTCAAAGCACACGTCAGCAAACTATGTTGTCAGACGTCTTCTCCAATTTGATGAAAATGTCAACAATGTCGTGGAAATTTCGTAATGTTGATGGAAATTTCCACACTGCACGTCATATAACACTTTTCCGCCAATTTTCAATTTATTTTACCAATCTCTTAATCTAATTCCAATTCATCTATTTTAGTTAGTATTTCTCTAATTTGACTCTAATCATATGGTATTGTACCAGTAGAGTCGTTAAATAGATATATATTTTTAAAAATTGTTATCATTTTAATTTTAGTTGATAAATTTTAATCCTAATGTTACTTTGATATTGATTGTAAGTTTTAATTAAGTTTATCCTAAGGTTAAATGATTATAAGTTTTAATTAAGTTTTTAATTTGTCTAAAATATCCTTATCATTTCCATGAGTGTTTAGTAATGTTAAATATTTTTTAAAAACCCATTTAAATTACATAGTAAGGTCTTCATGTCATTTTTAATATTATTTGTTGTCAAATTTTAATGTAATAAACATATTTTAATTATATTAAATTTCAATATATTTTATTGTACTTTTTACATTTTGTTATGTTTACCATCATTGTGTAGGCTTATAATTCTATTATATGATAGATTATGAATTAATTAAGCTATTACTAAACTTTCATTCAAAAAGTAAAAAAAAAATCACATATATTTTAATTTTTCAGGAAATATCCGTCGACATCGATATTTCTATTTGTGTTTCCGTTGACATCGACATTTTATTCCTTGTCTCTGTCTCATTATAAAAAAATTGGCATATTATCGTTGCTTCTTTTATCTCTATCACACAAACAATGCATTCTCATCACAAAACTCGTGGAACCGTGGGAGGATACATTATACTTTAATTCGAATTATTGTCTCCATCTTCGTGTGAATTGGCGTTTATCTTAGCCGATCAATTTCACATTTAATTAGGATTATTGTCTTCCTCCTCACAAGAATTTACATCACTCATTTTTATATCTAATAAAGGTAAAGTCATTTAATTAGGATTCTTGTCTTAATCTAGATTTTTTGTCGACTTGTTTTTTTTTTTTGTCGAGGATTTATTTATTGATTTTTAAATAATTTTATTATTTTGTTTCAAGAATTTTTTTAATTACATCACTTATTCGCCTACTATTTTTTATTTTTAAAACATAGTTAAAAAAAAACTAATTTCTTAATTTTATATGTAATTTATAGATTCATGAAAATTTTAAAATTTAACCTTTTATTTATTTACTTTTATAAATATCTATTTTTTTCTAAAAATAAAAAATAATGATGGTTAATTAGATATTGATATTAGGGAAATTTCTTTGGGGGGCCGATTTTAATGTAATATTTATAAAAATATCATTGATAAACTTTTTGTAAAAATATGTAATTTGATGTTTATTACTGATACATAAAATCAAAATTTAATTAGTATATTTACAAATATTTTTTAGAGCTAATATTTTTACAAATATTACTAAAAAAAATTGCTAGATTTATAAATGCTCCTTGATATTATACATTGGTACCTCTCTGTTTATTATTTTTCCTTTACGATGGTGTTTGGTCTAGGAGTTGATATAACTTAGGGTTATCAAGCCTGTATGAATTAATATAGTAGAAACTTATGGTAGAAGAAGAAGATTGTTTAAGAATTATATATTATAAAATTTTTATCTAAAAAAAAAAGAAAGCTATATATTAAATTTTTTTTTTGTTGATTTTAAAAGAATAGATGACGTGATATACTATAGAAACTTAAATACCGCACAAATCTTATATAGTATGAATTTCATACAAAACACTACGAGAAATTATTCAATACATGCACAACAATAACTTCTTCACTCATAATCATTAAAGGGCTATATAAAACATTAAAAAAAAAAAAAAGAAGAAGAAGAAGCAAAATAAAGATTTCTAGCCAACTATCTTAAAAACAATAAAAAAAAAAATCCCAAATAGCAGTGGCAAGCCTAAAAAAAGGTTGACATTGACAACATGAGCATTACTCGACTGGTTAGACATCTACTCCCTTTCTCATGAGATCGAAGGTTCGAGTCCCCCTCTCCCAATTTAATATAATATCTAAAAATAATAAAAATATTGACGTTAGTCAAAGATAACCTTAAAAGTACTATCAATAAAAAAGAAAAAAAATATTATAAAACAGCCCACAAAATATAAAGAACCCAAATTCGTAAAAAATGGATTAAAGATAATGTTCTCTCTTTCCAAAAACGTTTCAAATCACATAAAGAAAAGGACTCCGTTTCGAAAACTCTTTGAATACTATGTAATCTAAGATTGTCGGTTATCTAGATTATAGTGAATGTAAGATTACAATGTTTGTTTTATTGTATTGAACGGTGGTAATGAAATGAAATTAACAAGTCTTCTAATAATACCCTTGTTTTATGCTTCTTATAAATAAATTCTACGTACTGATTTATATAATAAATTTTACGTATTGATTTAATTAATATTTATTTTTGATAGAATAATGTACCCAAACTATTTTAATATATCAATTAGTTTATAACTTGTTTATTTAAATATTTAATTAACATTTAAATTTAAATTTATATATTTACTTGATACGAATGAATTGATTAAAGTATCAATAATTAGTGTAACAAAATGTTTCTAAATTTAATTCTTGATGAGAAAATAATATTTCTTATGTTATTAATTCTCAGGGCTGGTCCTAAAAAAGTAGGGGCCCAGTGCGAAAATATAATTTTTGGCCCCTACTATAAATGATTAAATTTAAAAATATTTTATTAAAACACTATAAAAACAAAATAATATAATAAAATATTTTAAAAATATCTTATCCTAATCCACATAAATATAGGGATTTTTTTTTTTTAGAAATTGTCTCAAATAATATATTTCTACCTATAATTATTTAAATGTCAAAACTTTTTAGAAAATTACTTATAAATAAAAAATTGCAAAAAAAAGAAGAATCATAATTAGGGAACACATAGTATATGGCCCAAAATTAGAAAATGTAAAGCACAATAGCCCATAAGAAATAAATAAAACAAAATAGCACATTAACATAATCTTATTGATCTGAAAGTACAAAAACACCCTTCATTGAACATTTTAAGAAAAGAGAAAACAAAAGGAAATCAAAATATGAAACGGTGGGTAATATTTACAAATGGTGGGTAATATTTACAAATGGATATCAAAATTAAAGGGAAAAAATCTTGGCAGATTTATAGGAAAGAGATCAGATACTTATTTCAAAATTCAAAGAAAAGAGAAAACAAAACCCTAGAGGGAAAAATACGATTACTCGGCTGCCACTTTTTCTAATGGAATCTGCAAAAAAGAAAACAAAAATTGCAAGAAAACAACAAATGACAACGAAGAAGATGAGAGTATTAATAAAAAGGCAAACACGAAAAACAAACAAAAAAATTACAATATATTAAAAAAACTAATAATATACATTAAAAACATATGGTAAATAATAAATATAAATAAAGTACAGTATTCTAAACAAAACTGTACAATAAGGAATAATGAAAAAACAAACTATACAATAAAAAAAGAGAAGAAAACACATATAATAACAACAACAAAATTACAAAATATATTAAAGAAACAAATACTATACATTAAAAATTAAAGTAAATAATAAATATAAATAAGGTATAGTATACTAAAAATAAAAGTACTTTAATAAAAAAAAACTTTAAAAAAAATGACAGATGAAAAATAGTACAATATAATAGTACAATACAAAAAGAAGAAGAACCATATTCATGTACAGTATAATAAAAAAAAAAACTTGTACTATACAGTGTGTTGGGATTTATGCCCTAGAATTCGTAATTTTTAATAGAATATTTTATGAATAAATAAAAGTATTATTTTAGTGAATTTTGTGCAATTTTTATATGTTGATATTCGTTAAATATTCAAACATTAATGAAAATTCCAGAGTTACTAATTCTGTAATCTTGACTACTATGAGATATAAAGTGGATCTAGTCCAAGATAGTAACTCAAATAGTCTACAGTAAACGAATACGGTTAGGAAACCTTATTCTGATAACACTGTTGATGTTGTTCACTGATTTGATCCAAATCATTAGCATAGTGTAGATGCAAGTGGAGACATCATATATAATGAGTTTATATAAGACTGAACTAGGATAATAAATCGATTCCTAAATAACACCGTTGATAGGAAATGATTTATAATATCAAATTTACGTTATTAAGATTGATACGTCTCAATCCTGAGTATGTTATGAACTCAAATTAATGAAGTCTTTTCCTTTGATTCACATAGTTGAGGGTGATCTGTTGATACACTCGATAAACTCCCGTTTTGGGGAAATGACTAAATTGGTGCTTGAGAACATTTCTATACAAGATGGCATTCATGACTTTCCTAAAACAAATGAAAGTGTTAGTGCGACACTATTCTAACTTAGGAACTTTAGGTATCTCCCTTGTTGTAATGATTCCGGCGGTACTTGAACATGAGGCCTCACCTTCTCATTGGCCCGAGAAGGATCGTTCTATACTTGAAAACTATAGAAAAATGTTCATTAGAGAATCATCGGGTACACGAGGATAAAAGAGATAATTACAAGGGTAAAACGGTAATTTTGACCCAGTTGTAATTATGAGATTACCACGTGAAGAATATGTCAAAACAAACTTAATAACAAATGGACATAACCCATCTATAGTGAGGGGAGTTCAACTTGGGGTTTATAGTGGAATTACCTTAAGTTAATAATTACGATTAATTAATTAATGAGTTTAATTAATAAATCAATAATTATTGGAGCCCATAATCTATAGGTCTATCAGGTCCCTATGCTAGCCCATATATCATTGCAACTAACCAAGTTATTGATTTAACTAGGAGGAAAGAATTATATTTAAGTAATTTAATTACTTAAATAAAGGGGAATATTAATTGTTTAAATAAAAGATTTAAATAGAAATTAATATTAATATTATTAATTATTTAAATAATGAGTTTATTTAAATGAAAATTAATAATTAATATCATTAATTAAATAATGAGTTTATTTAATTAAATAATAAATGGAGAGGTAATTAAATATTTGTTTTATGAAACAAATTAGTATTTTGCCAAAAATAGTTAATTAAATGAATTTGATTCAATATTAATTAATATTGACATTTTCTGAAATATATAAATAATTAGAAAATATTATTTGAATTTTTTTAAATTATAAATGCAATAAATAATGAGATAAATATCCAAATGGTAAAAGATAAAATTGAAGAATTATCTCCCCATTTTACTATGTAAAATCGGCAACATGAATGTCAAAAGGAGATATAATTTTTTTCAATTTTCTATTTATTAAGATAAAGATAAATAGGAATATTAATGGGATTAATATACCTACTTTTTTTTCTATAAATAGGACCATTAGGGTTTCATTATAGACACAAGTTGAAAAACCTCAAAAAGGTCTCTCCCATTCTTCCCCTATTGCCGATTTTGGCATTTAAAAATAAGAAGAATTTTTCTTCTTATTCTTTTGTTCTTCCGGTTCGATTCCCACAAGTCGGGTTGGTTTGTGATCGGGATATAGCATAGAAGGCTTGGTGAAGTGGATTGATGCTGTAAAGAAAACCTCAACCGATTCTCCATAAATCAACAATGTAAGTTTTCGAAATACCTTATAATTTTAGTTTAAGGTTTGATCATAATTGCATGTTATTAACAGATCCGTAATTAATCGTTAATTAATTTACTAAAGAAATTCCGCTAATTTAGTAAATAGTTCCTTCATAGTGAACGCTTGAAAAAACAAGAAGAAGAAGAACCATATTCATGTACAATATTGTAAAAAAAACTTGAACTGTACAGCGAACCCAACAAAAAAAAGAAGAAGAAGAAGAAGAACCATACTCATGTACAGTATAATAAATAAACGTGTACTGTACAGCGAAGAAAAAAAAACAAGAAAAAGAAGAAGAGAAGAAGAAGAAGAGAAGAACAACAACAAGAAGAAGAAGAAAGACCTTCGACCTTGGCCATCCGAAAGTTGCAGATCTAAGGAATCCGAAAGTTGCAGATCTAAGGAATATGAAGAGATGAAAAGGAAGGGTAAAATGCCAATAGACGAAGAAGATGAAAAAAAACACTTTGTGGATGAAGATGATTTGAAGATGAATTCTGATGGAGAATTTGGAGAAAGGATAGCGAAGAAAAATGCTAAAAGGAGTTGGACGACTGTGAAAAGGAAGAACAAAATCCCATGATTTTAGGAAAAATTAAAATAGAAAAAGAAAGATTGGAAAGAGAAACGAAATCAAATAAGGAAAACAATTATAAATGCAAAAAAAAATCCTTATCAAACATAATTGAACAATTAAAAACAAAAATAAATGAGGGTAAATCGGGGATATTTGAAAAACATATACTCTAAAATGACTAAAAAAACCTAAGGAATTTAGGAGGTAATAAAAACATATGGTGTAGTCAAAATGGGCTATATAGAAATTGTTAGTATATAAAATTGTTTACGACTTCAACCCGATCTAATATATTGATGATGATAACTCTTTTATATACAATTTCTAAGTTTTTTAGTTACTATAATGTAGAGCTCGAAACGAGGATTCCAAAACATCTGGAATCATTCAAATCGGAGTTCAAACGAAAAAGTTATGGCTAAAAGAAAATCAAAGATGTAGAGGGAAGAGGTCAATTTGCTCAGTTTTAAAACTATATGGGTATAAATATTCATTTTCAAACCACAGGGGTGTGTCTTGCATTTTGCCCTTAATAAAAAGTAGAACAAAAATTGTTAGGTGAGTTGAGAGGATTCGAACCCAGCTGTGGATGGGCAAGAAATAGTTTTGGAAAGCGCATCATCCACTGTGCAAAAGCTAGATTCATATTCAGTTGACCTCATTTATTATATATAATTAAAACTTTGATCCTAATTTTGGGCCCCTAAAATTTGGGGACCCGGTGCCGTTGCACTGTTGGCACAGTGTCAGGACCGGCCCTGTTAATTCTATGTGAAAATATCAATAACTTTTTTATAATAATAAAGGGTAAATTAGTAAAAAATAGAAGTCGTAATGTATTCTCAAAAACCTGTTGGGAAAAACACCCTTCCCACATTCACCGCTAAGAATAAAAGAAAGAACCCGAGAAAAATAAGGAAACAAACACAATCAAATGACACAAGGATTTATACTGGTTCACCCCAATTGGCTACGTCCAGTTGCTACCGTTGCGGATTTCACTATGATGAATCAAGAATTACAGTGAAAAATATTCAATACACTAAACCGTGTATTACGCTCAAAAGCCCTCAAGAAAATAAACCCTTTCTTTTACAATATTTCTCACACTCTCATCAAAGTCGTCCCCGAACCCAATACAAATACACTCACAGTATTTTTGGGATACATTTGCCAACAAAGATTACCTCTATTTATAATAGAAATAGCCTTGGTCACCAAGTTTAATCTAACGGACATCATTCATCCTTGCCCACCAAGCAAATCCAATGGCCACAATCAAGACTTGGTCACCAAGTAAACTTGTTGAGCAAGTTTAGGGTTTTATCCATCATTTTCATATACTTGCCAAATCCCAACAAATTCCACCTTGGCAAGATAGATGAAGAATCCATAGCTTCTGCTACAATCATTGTCTTCACCGACAATCATAGTTCTCAAACTAGAGAGCTATCCTACTCCACCATATAAGTAGACCACTTGGAATATCACCATCCAAGATTTTTCCTTTTTCTGCACATGTCGATAAACCTTGCTGAAATTATGGTGCAACTTCCACCTACTTGGCTTCCTCGGAAGTTCTTCAGCCATCGACACCATTCCACCACACGCCTTGCATAACTGCCAAGTCAATGCTCGTGTGCATCCGCTAACAACACATCCTCTATCATGGTAAAGCGGTCATACCATGAGGATGAATTTCTTCTCTCTTCAAATGAAGTCTTCGTCTCCTTGAACAAGAGAGACAATGTTAGCTTCCAACCCAGAGCCCTTTGTCGAACCTGCTCTGTTTGGACAATCTTTTCTCAGGTGACCAGATAATCCACATTCCCAGCAGCCTTTCTTCTGTACGAAACCTTTCTTCTTCCCATTGCTAACTACAAATACAGAGTTGTTATGTGAATCACGACCTTCATTCTTCAACCTCCTCTCCTCCGACAAGAGTTTACTTGTAGTTTCTGCAAAATCCAAAGAATCCTTTCCATACATTAGAACCGTCTTCATGTGCTCATAAGAAGTTGGAAGAGACAAGATGAGTCTAAGTGCCTTATCCTCCTCATCTACATTCACTTCGATTGCCTCCAGCTCTGAAATGATACCATTGAGAACACTCAAGTGATCTGAGATTTTTGTACCTTCCTCCATTCGCAGTGTGTGAAACTGCTCCTTCAGATACAACCGATTTGAGATGCCCTTAGCTTGATATAAGGCTTCAAGCTTCTCCCAAAGCTCTTTAGCTGTCAAAATTTCGTGCACATTTGCAAGAACATTTTTAGCCAAACATAGTCGTATCGCGCTTGCCGCCCTCAAATCCATCTCCTCCCAATCTTCATCATTTGAACTGGACTTCTTAGCACCTCCACTAGAACCACTGCCATCTGATTTCACTGAATCACCATCACCGCTTAACTGTTTGGGAGTACCACCGCTCGGTCTTCCTTTCAAAGTCTTGTGTAACCCAGATTGTATCAATACATCCTTGACTTGCACTTGCCACAAGCCAAAATTGATCATTCCATCAAATTTCTCCACATCAAACTTCACCGGACTCATAAAGTTTGACATACTTGCTTCTCACTCCTAGCTTGAATCAGCGGACAATTATAACCCGTTTCAAAAAATCTTTTTCTGATGTGGAAGATCAGACAAAGCTGCAACCACAGAGCATACGAAGAATTTCAAGAAACTACTAACCTAAAGCTCTGATACCAGTTGTTGGGAAAAACACCCTTCCCACATTCATCGCTAAGAATAAAAGAAAGAACCAGAGAAAAATAAAGAAACAAACACAATCAAACGACACAAGGATTTATACTGGTTCACCCCAATTGGCTACGTCCAGTTGCTACCGCTGCGGATTTCACTATGATGAATCAAGAGTTACAGTGAAAAATATTCAATACACTAAACCGTGTATTACGCTCAAAAGCCCTCAAGAAAATAAACCCTTTCTTTTACAATATTTCTCACACTCTCATCAAAGTCTTCCCCGAACCCAATACAAATACACTCACAGTATTTTTGGGATACATTTGCCAACAAAGATTACCTCCATTTATAATATAAATAGCATTGGTCACCAAGTTTAATCTAACGGACATCATTCATCCTTGCCCACCAAGCAAATCCAATGGCCACAATCAAGACTTGGTCACCAAGTAAACTTGTTGAGCAAGTTTACGGTTTTATCCATCATTTTCATATACTTGCCAAATCCCAACAAAACCTACCGGTAGAGGGCGCATTCTAAAATGATAAGATATCATGTATTTTTTTATTACATGTAATCTAAGATATTTTGGTATCTTTAGATTACAATGAAATGAACGGTCTCTCAATCCAAAACTTATCGCCATTGTTGTCGTGAATCAAAAGCTGAAAGAGCGTGCTAATACAAGAGAAGTATTTTCGTATAAATCATTTTAAACCCTTCAATATAATTAAGTGTTTGAAATTAAGGGTTTCCTCTAAATCATTTTAAACCTTTTGATATAAAGTGTTCGAAATTAAAGGTTTCGTATAAACCGTTTTAAACTTTTTGAAATTAAGGGTTTATATCTAAAATTACGTAAATTTATATACATCATTTTAAACCTTTTGATATAAAGCTTTCAAAATTCAATATTAAGAAATGTAAGAAGAAAACTAAAAAAAAAAAAACTATTACAACCCAAAAGAAAACAGAAAATGTAAGCAAAAGAAAGAAAGTTTAAGAATAAAGATTTGAAAGGAATGTGAACAATGTTTACAAATTTTTATAGATTTTTTTTTCATCCAAAACAATGTTTTTCCGTGGGTTTTTCATAAAAAGTAGAAGGATTTTTTTTTGAAAGAAAAACGTTAAAAAAAAAGCAACAAACAAATAACACTCACTGAAATTCAAAATTATAAAATGAACGAAGAAAAAAAGAGATGAACAAAATCCTGAAAGATGGAATACGAACGAGAATGAAGAAGTTTTGATGAAATGAACGAAGAAAAAAGATGAACACGATCCAGAAAGGTGGAATATATAAATGAGAATGAAGAAGTTTTGAAAAAACCAAATATTTTTTTTCAAATAATAGAAATGGCACAATTCAAGAGTTTCTACACAAAACATAAAGATATTCATAATTTGAAATTGTAATAAAAAAAATCTAAATTAGTCTAATGAAAAGGAATGTGTTGAAGAATAAAATGAGAACAAAGTTTTAGGAAACCATACAAAATGACTAGATTTTAATATTATAAAAAAGTAACTCGTTATATTTTGAATTAATGGAGGTAAAAATAATTATTATTAAAACTAATAAATCATTAGTCAACCAGAATATAGATCAAGTGGTCAGACACTCCTCCTTTCTCTTTGAAGTTGAAAGATCTAGAATATAGGTGCAGCCAATGAGATCCTGCCACATGGGACGTGTGAGAATCTTTTTTTTTTTTTTATAATTTCTCATCCATGTTTCAACATCCCATCCTCAAGTGCTGTCAAATTCTGTCTTAAATAATCTATATAATTATTTTATTTTTCTATACATACAAATTCAATAATAATTATGAGTTAGAGCGAGTCTCATCTCACAAACTACATTTTGGGACCAACTTCTCCCCTCTCTCTCACGACGACAACGAAAAACCCTCTTCTTTGGAGTTTATATATTTAGTTTTTTCATTAATTTTTGTTATTTAATATACATATATACTATGTCTAAAGAACTATATTATATAAAATATGTTTGATGCAATTAATAAAAGTATAAAACGTATATGAGAGTAGAATATAGATATTGGCTCTTCCTTTTTTGACCACAAACAATAAGTAACAACTAGATCATTGACTGTTATAAACTTTAAAAAATATATATATATATAAATCCCATATGATACATATGATTTTGATTATTATAGCTTAAACTTAATCGTAAGTGTCAACTTGAGCATGGTTCAACTGGTTAGACATTACTATCTTCCTCCCCTAATATCTTAAAAAAAATATTATGCCTAGCATTAATATATTGAGAATTCCAATAAATGAAACTTATTTTATGAGTAATTTAAAAAATAGCGTCACTAATTTCGGTATGAGATTAGACCAATCTTATGAGATTGGTGGATCTCAATATGAGAAATTTAATTTTTTTTTTTTTTTTTTTTCAAAAATAAAAATTCTTTTAGATGTCATTTTTGAAAACCACTTTAATATATTATATAAAAAAAATCAAGAGAAGCTTCTTTTAACCGGTCAGCAACCAAATATTTTCCTATTTAAAGTAAACCTTCCTTTCCACTAGCAGCAGTCCAGGAGCAAAACAACATCTTACCAAAGAAACATGGAAAACCATTTTCTTCCATTCCTGCTTCTCCTCTTCCTGTCTCCCTCCTCCGCAACCCTGCTCGATGTCGGACATCAGTCTCGGTCTTCCGATACTGAAAGCAAACACTTTGTGCTGGTTCACGGAGCTTGTCTAGGTGGATGGTCATGGTACAAAGTCAGTGAAATACTGGTATCTGCAGGCCACAAAGTGAGTGCTTTAGACATGGCTGCTTCAGGGATAAATATGAAGGAAGCTGATTCATTGACAACACTTACTGAATATTATCAGCCATTGTTGGATTTCATGGAAGCTTTGCCTTCTGAAGAGAAGATAATTCTTGTAGGACACAGTCTTGGTGGGCTTGGGATTTCAATGGCTATGGAGAGATTTCCTCAAAAGATTTCTGTTTCTATTTTTGTTACTGCAGCTATGCCTGGTCCACTCTTTGACTTTTTAAAGTTTGAAAAACTGGTATTATTTATATTTATTACTATTTTTCAATTTTCGTTATATTATCGGTTCGTTATATAATGAATTACAATATATGACACTTTTTGTTTTTGAGTGATTTAAAAAATAATTAATGTTTTGTAAAATGACATTTCTGAGAAGCAATTTTTGAATTTTTTTTAAAACTGTTATTGTTTTTTAAAGTGAGTATTTTTAAAATATCATTTTACGTAAACCCTCTAATATTAATTATTTAATATATAAAGAGAAAAAAAATTAACGAAAATGAATTTTTTAATTTAATGAAAACAATTCATTAATTAATAAAAATTAAAAAAGTGTTACTTTTTAAAATAAATCAAATTTTTAGTATTTGTAAAAAGAAGACAGAAAAAGTGTTATTGACCGTGATTTCTTAAATATATTTTATATTTTTTTAGTAGGGTTTGTTCATTATATATATAATTTTTAATTTTCTGATTTTTTTTGTGCATTTTGATTATAAAAACAAAAGAAACAGGATTTTGAAAAACTTTTTTTTTTTAATTTAAATTTTAAAATTGGACTATCATATTTAAACGTTTTCAAGAACTAGAAGCAAAATAGATTCAATTTTTTTTTAAAATAAAAAACGAAAAAACACAATTATTAAACAACACCTTCACTTTCTTGAATATTTAGTTGATGTTATTGGGCTATCGTAATTTCCTTACTTTCTTGGTATAAAAAATAGGGATTAATATGGTAGTCTAGTGACATAATCATTAATTATAAAAACATATCTAAAGGACCTGAGGTTTTTTATTTTATTTTATATCCAAACATGGTCTATTCATATATCATAGTTGATAGTCCCGGTAATTTTTATGACATTACATATATTAAATTATTATTACAAAACGAATTAAGGAGTGATGGGAAAATTAATCTAAAAAAATATTATGAAAATAGAAACTATAAATAATTATAAATATTAAATTTAAGAATATGTATATCAATGATTAATATGATGGATAAAATGTAAATAAGCCTCATGTGGTTTGAAATGATAAGTCATACCCCTATGATTTCAAATTATTCCATTGAGACCCATCCCCTTTAATGCCATTAATTTTCTTTTAGTCATAACTTCTTCGTTTGAACTCCGATTTAGATCATTCAAGATGGTTTGAAATCCTTATTTCAAGCTCTAAGTTATTGTCGGTTCAAAACTTCAAAATCGTTAATAAATAAAAGAGTTTATTATCATCAAAATACTAAGCATGATTTACACCATTAACGCTTTTTGTTACTGATGCTTTAGAAGTTTTGAACTAACCATAACTTAGAGCTTAAAATGAGGATTCCAAAACATTTTGAATCATCCAGATCGGAGTTCAAACGAAGAATTTATGGCTAAAAGAAAATTAATGGTGTTGAAGGGGAAGAGTCTCATTGGAATAATTTGGAACCACATGGGTATGATTTGCCATTTTTAAACCACAAAGGTGTTCATGACATTTGGTAAAAACCACGAGGGCTTATTTACATTTTACCCTAATATGATTTGTATTAATCAATATATAAGTCAATAATGATTTTTATAAATGAATAATGAGTAAATACTGAAATAACAATTGTTTGTGTAATAATTACTGAAATATCACAAGTTTTTTAGTTCCATCAAATTATTGAACTAGTAAATAAATAATAGTTTTATAAGTTTATTGAACCTATTACTGGGATAAAACCATCAATACAATAAATTTACAAAACTAATAAACAGAAACAAAAAAAGATATAAATAGTAGCTCAATAAATTATTAAATTGCTTTTTAGATAAATTTAAAAAAGATACTTTTTTAATCATTATTATTTTCTTTCCACAACCATAGAAGAGCATACTTGAAATGTTTACACACTTCACAAAGGATCATGAATCGTCCCATTCAAAACTTTTCATCTTCACTGACGAAGAAATTGAAACAAAACTCTTCCCGCTCTCACCACGTGAGGTAAGTAGGTCATCCTAATTTCCTCTCTTATTCGTTTTTTACTTCTCATTTTAAATCTATTTTAGTCTCTAAATTTTAATATTTTTCTTATTTTAGTTTCTGAACTTTATATAACACATTTATTTCAGTTTAGAGAAGAACTGAAATAGAAATGTGTTATATAAAATCGGATTCAAAATTCTAAGACTAAAATAGAATTTAAATGAGTTTCATTAACCATATATAATTCAAATCCATCCTCTCTTTTTTTGTGTTATAGGATGTGACATTGGCAAAAACATTGCTGAGACCCCAACGAATGTTTGATATGATAAAATCAATGGAGGAGTTGAATTTGACCTCTGCCAACTACGGGTCGGTCAAACGGGTCTTTGTTATATCAGAGAAAGACAAGATGACATCTAAGCTATTGGTGGATCTCATGGTTTTGATCAACCCGCCAAATTATGTGACTGAGATTAAAGGATCAGATCATATGGTGATGACTTCACGGCCACTTGATCTTGCTGATCAACTTCAATCCCTTGCTCACTACTTTACTACTTTAGCTGATATTTGATAATTATTATATGTTTATGTATTTCTCATTATAATTATAGGATATTGAAATAAATGTGAGTTTTATTTGGTGTATGATTTTGTTATGGTTGAGTGACCGTTACGAACTTCTTTTTGGAAACCTTTAAAAATATTTTTAATAATCATTAAAAAAAAACTCTTTTAATTAAACACTTTCAACAGTAATTCAAACTCCTATAAAAAAAAATAGTAATTTCAAACATGCTCGTAAATCTAGTTTGTAATTTGGTCCTTTTTTATTTTGGTAATTTTCATTCATAATAACATACTTTAGTTTTACCATATGTGGGTTATTATTATTTTTATTTTTTTAAATTTCATTGTCAAGATTAAGAAAGAATAGAACTATCATTTTTTTTAGGGATGAATCTTTTAAACAAGTGATATATTTATAAAAATATATTTTGAACCACTAATTTTTAAACTTAATATCAGAACGATATTTGTGATTTGAACAAACTTGTGTGGTAAGAGATTTAAGATTTTTGATAAATTCTATTAAAAATTTTAATAGGTTGAAAAACAAATTAAAGAAAAAAGGGCTATTCTTTATAACCTTATTTCAATATAAAAAAGGACCGGTTGTACATGGGCGGGCCTAGACAATGGAACTTGGAAGGACCAAGCTAATGCTAATGGGCTATTAAACATGAATGGTCAATTATTTTTTGTTTTTATTCTAGTTATATTTCATAAACCAGAAATATTACATCAATGGCCAAATATATTCTCATCAACGAAATATACGATCGATTCAATTTTACTTATAAATAGTGTAGGATTTGAGGAAAATGTAAAACTAAAAGATTAAAAGAGGAATTTTATTCTATCTAACCAATCAATTTTCTTACCAGATCATTTTCAAAACACATGTCAAATTCTTCTTCAATCTTCCGATTCTTCAAGATTCAAAAAATAAATGGTGTATATGGTTAGTTTAACGGGTTTATATCAATCAAATTCATAAAAAAATTTGAAGATATAAATTTTAATTTTTTTTCGAAAACTATGGTTAGTTTAACAAGTTTATACTATATAAAACCAATAAAATCCATAAATAATTGAATATAAAAACATTTAAAAGAAAATCAGTGTTTGTAAAAAAACAAAGATTTTTGGCCAATTTAACAAATTTATATTTTATAAACAAAACAAAATCATATTTCTAAAAAAAAATGAATTTTTTAGTTTAACATATAAACAAGATGGAATCTTAAAATAAATGAGAAGAATATGAAATTTAAGCCTAACACAAATCGGAATTAAACAGAAATTGATTGGATTTCAAATTTATATTGTAAAAATTGAAAAATAAACAACAAACAAACCTGCTGCATAAAACGATAAAACTTGTTCGGATGAAGATGAAAAGAAGAACAATCTGCTGATTTGGAGATGAAAAAAACTTAAGAAATGGACAACAATGGTGGAATGTTCCAAAAAAAAAAAAAAGGATGAGATGAAGAGTTTACACGATTCTAGTATCACAAAGGCTGCTGAATTGGGTGCAGGGTAAATTTTACTTAAACATTTGAATTGGAAATGCCTTGGGCTGAATATTTTCTTGCATGTAACAATCAGTGACAGATCTAGGATTAATTTCAGAGGGGGCACACAGTAGAGTTGCAACTTATAAAAATCGTCAAACCGATAAAAACTAAATCGAAATCAATTAAAACTTATAAAAATCAATACATTTAAACTTCCTATGTGTTCAAAACCGATTCAACACATAGGCGGTTCTTTTTCAATAGCAGTTTTTTTTTTTCTTTTTAATTGGTTTAGTGTGGATTTTTTTTTAAAATTATCATAAACCGAAGTAAATACACCCCCTAACACGAAATACATGCAAATATATAATAATTTATTATAATATTAATAACTACAAAAATAAAATCTATATATTCATCATTTGTATTTAATTTGGTGAAAATTAAGTCAAGTAAATTCTAAAATATTTAGTTTTTTAGGTTAAAAAATCACTTCACATTAATAATTATATATAAATAAGATAGATGGATAAAGAAAGAAATTTTTTATTGGAAATGATATTTATAATATATTAAATTTAAAATTTAAAAATAAATATAAATATAATTTATAATTTGATTTTGTAAATTTTAAAAAAATATATCTGATAAATATATTTAACTATTTTATTCATATGAAATTAAAACAAAAAAAAAAATTATTTCAATATATATGATAAATGGATAAAAGAATGCATAACTTAAACATTTAAAAACGTAATTAAAAAAAGGGTGAAAAATCAAAATAGCCACTTTTTGAGGTCAAAGTTAGCAAATGGCCACCTTTTGAGATATGTATTGGGGTAGCCACTTTTTACTATTCAAGTTTTTAAAATACCAAAACTGCCCTTTTCGTATAGCAGGTATAGTCTGACAACTCCTAACATTCTGACACGTCCATGCGACAAGACGTATAGTCGACATTTCGACATTTTTTCTTTTTCAATGCGATTTTCTTTCCGATGCATTCTTTCTTCTCCCAGTTTATGGTATATTTAGTATATTGTTCATAGTTCTTTGGTGGATTTAGTATATTTTGTAAATTTTTTTTATGTTTTGATTTTATACTACATACTTCAATTTTAATTCAATTTTTTAGATTCATTTTAGTATATTGTTCATAGTTTTCCTTCTCATATAAAATATTTTGTCCATTTGGTATATTGGGTTTATAGTCGTATATTGTCTATATCGTCCTCCGGTTCGTAAGTGCATTTGAGAAAAAGTGAAAGATGTACGTAATATACATGCCATTTAATCTGCAAATGGAAAACGAAAAGAGTGTTAATTACACAATGCTTAATATACAAAAAAAAAATAGTTAATATACATACAGATGAAAAAGAACTGTATTTTATGTATAGTACGTATATTACATAATATACGACTAACAAAAAAAGAACATAAACAAGGGGGGAATGTATATCACGAATAGTACGTATATTACCATGTGTACGACTAAGAAAAAAAAACAGAACATAAAGGAAGGGCTGTGTATATATCACGTATATTACAACACTTATGTACATTACGTATATTTATAGAATATATATTTAGAAAACAAACAGTCGTATATTACATATATTGAAGATAATACATTACGAATATGTGCAAAATAAACAATCAATGTATGTTACGTATATTACATAGTGTACAGATGGTAAAAAAATATAAAAAAAGAAGAAAAAACATAACAAATGATGGGAATGTGTTGACCATTTCCTCAGTTTATATATCACGTATATTACAACACTTATGTACATTACGTATATTATAGAATATATATTTAGAAAACAAACAGTCGTATATTACATATATTGCAGATAATACATTACGAATATTATATTACGCATATTACAGACTGGTGAAGCAAAACAGAAACAAACGATAGACAATATATGTATATTACGTATATTGTAAAAAATACGTATATTACAGACTGTACATTACGAATATTACAGCGACATATAACAAAGAATGTAAAATCGTATATTACATGACGTATATTACAGACAAACAAAATAGAAACAAACGAGAGACAAAATATGTATATTACGTATATTGCAAAAAAAGGTATATCGCATATATTACATATATAGCAGAAAACACTATCGAGAAATTATGTATACTACATAAAACAACAAAATACGTAAATCAAACTAAAACACTTAAAAAATAATAATACCTTCCGTCAAATCCATGCTATTTTTGGTTTAGATCTTCGAGATTCGGATCAAAAACGTGAAAAATATTTATGAAAAAAACGAGAATGAGAAGAAATTAAGGAGAGATATAGTAAATTAAAAAAGTGTAGGAAGTTTGTAAAATAAACATTTGTAGAAGATAAAAATGATAGATTTTTTAAAAGAAAAGAGAAAGAATAAAAGAATCAATGGAGGTTTGGGAGAAAATGATAGGGATTGGATAAAGAAATGAGGGAGAGAATGAAGAAGAGATGAGAGAAAAATAAAAAAATGAAAGAAAAAAATGAGAGAGAGATGGGGAAAATCTAATATATATAAAAGAAAATAGGGGAAAAATGGGAGGAAAATTTTATTTGAAATATTAATGAAAAAGTGGAGAGATATTGAATTAAAAAAAAAGAAAAAAAAAAAGAAAGAAGAGGATGCGTGGAAGGAGAAAGAAGAGAAAGGAAAAAAAGAAAAAAAGAAAAAAAAATGTAACCTGACATGAAGAGAGAGAGGAAAGGAGAGGAGAGAAGAGAGAATAAAGAGATTGATTTGATGTCAAAGGGCATTTTTATATTTGTATAAATTTATGTGGCTATTTACTAACAAATTTAAAATTGTGGCTATTAAGGAAAATGAGAGGTAAAAAAGTGCCAATTTAATAATTGTTCCAAAAAAAAACTTAAGCATTTAAAAACGATTGAAAAAAGCTTGTTGGGGTTCGAACTTGGGTGGCATGCGTGAAAGTCAGGACTTTGGCCAACGAACTAACAAAATAATTTACATATTTAATATATATTTAAAATGGCTAAATATATTAATGCATGTAAAATGCCTAAATGCTTTAAATCATTTGCAGGTTTGGCAGTTCGTTAACTGAAATAATGTAAAGGACCATTGATAGACTTGAATCACTTCATTCAGAAGGAGTCCATGTAAATAGATTTACTTTCATCATACGCCCTGTTAATAAATTATTCCACTTGACATTTAACATAGATTTGGTGTAGTATCTTACATTACGTTAATTATATTTGATTTGCAGAGACTCTCAGAAATGTGTTATTTTGCGGTGTCTCAGTTGCTGATGCTTGGAAAATCCATCATAACTAATGCTAACAAAGTTGAGGATGATGATGTAAAAGTTCAATGGCCTGAGGATTCAGTTGAAAAGGCTGAAATAATTAGATTAAAGGCACTATCAAATAGCTTTGAATATCTTTTCCTCTGTTTTAATCATGATATTAGCATGCTCATAATTTTCCAAAACGGAAATATTTTTCCCGACTTTTTGATAATGTATTAATATTTGAGATCATATGTTTACCTTTTTCTCATATGAACTCGAGTAGCTTTTCCAGACAGTTAGAACATCACCATGACAGCTAGCTCAATCACAACACCTTCCTAAACAAGCTGAGCAATCAACAATTCAATGGTGATTGCAACTTCCCTTAGCAAGAATTCAATCAGCTCTCAATGCTGATTGAAATCATACAGTCACTACCAATTCAGCCCTTGATCAGTGACCTGATTGTCCTCTATTAGCTAGACTGTAATTAGCTGTCATTTGTATATTTTCTCTATACTTTCCTTAGTCATCTGGTAAGCTAGAGCTTTATAATAAGCTTAAATCATCCCTGAATTGTATCAGTTTTATACAAATAATATTGAGTTCAAAATCAAACTTGGTATCAGAGCTTTTCAAGGCTAACGCCAATATGACAACTGAAGGATCCTCCGCCACTTCACAAGCCAATCCAACAACCCAAACTCCAGTCCCTCAAATCATCAACCCTACAAATCATCAGGCCTTTAATGGACACCCTCTGAATTCTGCTCTCACTGTCAAACTTGATGAGAGAAATTATATTTTTTGGAAACAAATGGTATTGGCTATACTAAGAGGCCAAAGACTGGATGGCTATATACTTGGCACCAAAGAACAGCCAAGCGAATTCCTTCCCTCTGAAAACAACTCCACAACAGCTATAACACCCAATCCTGCCTTTGAAATTTGGGAAACAACAGACCAAGCTCTGTTAGGATGGCTCTATGCCTCCATGACACAATCCATCGCCAGTGAGATTGTTACTTTCAAGACATCACAAGACGTGTGGAAAGCACTTGAAGAGATGTATGGCACCACCAATAGAGCTAGAATCAATCAGCTCAAAGCCAACCTGCAGAATACAAGGAAAAACACTATGAGAATGTGTGACTATCTAACCACAATGAAACAGATCTCCAACAACCTTTCACTGGCAGGGGAACCAGTTGAGATCAACTCACTCATCTCTAGTGTTCTTGCTGGTCTAGATGCTGATTACCTACCCGTAATGTCAAATCAACAAGCAGAAACTATCAACTTGGCAAGAACTTTATGCAACACTCCTTACATTCGAAAACACTCTCATTCATCTGAATATAGTCAGTGAGAGTCAAGACACAAGTACGATGACTGCCAATCTTGCTTTTAACAACAGCAACAACACCTCTGGACAGAATAACTTCAGAGGATCAGGATACAGTTCCAATCGAGGCCAAGGCAGAGGGACCCATAACAACAATAGAGGTCACTTTCGAGGAAATAGAGGAAGGAGTTCACGAGGAGGAGGAAGAGGTAACAACTCCAAACCCACATGTCAGGTTTGCTCAAAATATGGCCATTCTGTGATGCTTGTTACCTGGATATGATGAAGCTTACACCTGGGAACACCTCTGCCACTGAGAATAACAACAGATTGGCAGCTTTTGTGGCAACACCTGACACAGTTAATGACCCCAATTGGCTTGCAGATAGTGGAGCTACAAATCACCTTACACCAGATGCTTCCAACCTGAACCACAGAACTGAGTACAATGGTAATGAGACAATTACAGTGGGTAATGGTTCTAAACTCCAAATCTCTAATATTGGCTGTAGATCTCTGAATCATATTCAACTTAAAAATAAACCCATTCTGCTAAATGACATTCTACATGTACCTCAAATCAAGACAAATTTGCTAAGCATATCTAGATTAACTGCTGATAACAACTTGATTGTTGAATTTCACTCTACTTGCTGCTTTGTGAAGGACAAGGAATCAGGGAGAGTGCTGCTCCAAGGGACACTTAAAAATGGACTATATCATCTTGACCTCAGAGATCTCAGGCCACTCCACAACCAATCCAAGCCATCACACCATCAATCCAATAAGGCTATTGAGTCTGTTATTTACCCTAGAGTCTTTACTGCTTTCAATAATGTCAAAGGGACATGGCATCTAAGACTAGGTCACCTGTCTAATCGAGTCCTAAGTTCAATTCTCAAAACTTGTAATGTGAAAGTTCCTCCAAATGAAAATTTAGACTTTTGTGATGCTTGCCAATATGGAAAATCTCACTCTCTTCCTTTTGCAAAATCTAATACACACACAAATCATCCTCTTGAACTCATTCACTGTGATCTCTGGGGACCATCACCTGTCTCATCACCTTCGGGTTTTAGATTTTACATCAGTTTTGTGGATGATCACACTAGGCTGACTCACATAACTCCTTTGAAGACTAAATCTGAAGCTCTACAAGCTTTTATTCATTACCAAACCCTTGTAGAGAACAAATTTGATAGGAAAATCAAGACATTGCAAACAGACTGGGGTGGGGAGTTTAGACCTTTCCTACCTTATCTAAAGACAAAAGGGATTGAATTCAGACATCCATGCCCTCACACAAGTAAACAAAATGGGGTAGTTGAGAGAAAACATAGGCATATAGTAGAGATGGGCTTAACTCTATTAGCACAAGCTTCCATGCCTCTCAGATATTGGTGTGAGGCCTTCACTTCTGCCACTTATATCATTAACCGATTACCTACTCCTGTCTTAAACAATATGTCACCCTGGGAGAAAGCATACAAAAGGAAACCTGATTATCACTTGCTCAAAGTCTATGGATGTGCCTGTTTCCCTTGTCTTCGTCCTTACCAAAACCATAAATTTCAGTTTCACTCAACAAAGTGTGTGTTCTTAGGGTACTGTGAGGCTCACAAAGGGTACAAATGCCTTAGTTCTAATGGCCGGGTGTATATCTCCAGAAATGTTGTCTTTAATGAAAATGAATTCCCTTTAAAAAACAAATTCCTTACAACATCCCCTTATGTTCAGACATCTCATGAGACCATTGTCACCTGGCTCAATGTTCCTTCCCAAAACCGGAATGGAGTTCCCAATACCGACACACCTCCAAGATGACCTCTCCAACTCTCCTTCTGATGGTTCAAGTTCCTTTAGTCCAAATACAGCAGCACTCTCTCCAAACTTGTCTATAAGCGATGACAACAACCTGGATCATGCAGAATCTGCTCATCCACTTGCTACAATCAGCCCTATGCTTCATGAATCCTCTTCCGAAGACACTGATCTGCCTTTAGCACCTCCAGCTGCTACACATCATATGCAAACCAAGGCTAAAAGTGGGATTGTTAAACCAAAGATCAGAACCTATCTGGCTAGTGCACAGAATACTTCGTGTCAAAAGGAACCTCGAAATGTGACAGAAGCTCTCACAATATATGAATGGAGAACAGCTATGTCAGAAGAAATGGATGCACTCAAGAGGAATGACACTTGGACCTTAGTTCCATTCTCCCCCAATCTTAATCTGGTTGGAAACAAATGGGTCTTTAAGGTTAAACAAAACTCTGATGGGACTCTCCAAAGATACAAAGCAAGACTTGTTGCCAAGGGATTCCATCAAACACCGGGTCTGGACTTCAATGAAACATTTAGTCCAGTGATTAAGGCCTCTACCATTCGAATTATTCTGACTATTGCAGTATCTAAACAATGGGAGGTGCGTCAACTTGACATAAACAATGCATTTCTAAATGGGAAGATTGAGGAAGATGTTTATATGCAACAACCTGCAGGTTTCATTGATAAGCAACGACCAGACTACATAAGCAAACTTAATAAAGCTCTATATGGCCTGAAGCAAGCACCACGGGCATGGTATGATCGGTTAAAGAAAGCTCTCACTGACTGGGGTTTTACCAACTCCAAAGCTGACTGCTCTCTCTTCTTTCTCCACACTACCTCAACAGTCACTTTTATTCTCATTTATGTGGATGACATTCTTGTCACAGGGAGTGATCATAAAACCATCTCTACATTCATCAAAGAATTGAATCGGCTTTTTACACTAAAAGACATTGGGGATCTGGGATTCTTCCTTGGCATTGAAGTTCACAGGACAGCCACAGAAATGGTCTTAACTCAATCCAAATACATTCAAGATCTCCTCGCCAGACTTGATCTTTCCCATCTAAAACCTTGTCCCACACCAGCAGTCTCTGGGAAAATCTTATCAGCACATGAGGGTGCCTTAATGGACAACCCTACTCTTTATAGAAGTGCCATTGGAGCTCTCCAATACCTCACCAACACCAGACCAGAAATATCTTACATTGTTAATAAACTCAGTCAGTTCATGCAACATCCTACCACCACTCATTGGCAAGCTGTTAAAAGAGTGTTACGCTATCTTCAAGGGACTAAACATTATAGTCTTCATCTCAAGCCATCCAACTCTCTACTTCTTACTGGCTTCACTGATGCAGACTAGGCATGTAATCCAGATGATCGCAAGTCTATTTCAGCATATTGTGTTTTTCTTGGTAATTCCTTAGTCTCATGGTCTTCCAGAAAACAACATGTAGTTGCTCGCTCTAGCACAGAGGCCGAATATCGCTCACTCGCTCATACTGCTGCTGAAATTAGCTGGCTCCAAGCTCTATTGACAAAAATTCAGTTTTGTCCTTCATCTTCACCAATCATCTGGTGTGATAATACAAGTGCTCTTTCCTTAGCTGCTAATCCAGTGTTTCACGCTCGTAGCAAACATGTCGAATTGGACATTCATTTTGTGCGTGACAAAGTTTTAGCTAAAGTTCTTGATGTTCGGTATGTTCCAAGCTCAGATCAACTAGCAGATCTTCTCACTAAACCACTATCTGAGACAAAATTTAATGAACTCCGTGGCAAACTCGGCGTGCTGCCTCTTCCTCACTCGCTCTCGTTTGAGGGGGGCAGTTAGAACATCACCATGACAGCTAGCTCAATCACAACACCTTCCTAAACAAGCCGAGCAATCAACAATTCAATGGTGATTGCAACTTCCCTTAGCAGGAATTCAATCAGCTCTCAATGATGATTGAAATCATACAGTCACTGCCAATTCAGCCCTTGATCAGTGACCTGATTGTCCTCTATTAGCTAGACTGTAATTAGCTGTCATTTGTATATTTTCTCTATACTTTCCTTAGTCATCTGGTAAGCTAGAGCTTTATAATAAGCTCAAATCATCCCTGAATTGTATCAGTTTTATACAAATAATATTGAGTTCAAAATCAAACTCAGACATATTGGTCACCATGGTCAGGGCAGTTTTTGGTTAATTTTGGCCAAAACCAAAACTGTTTGCATTTTAAAAAAATAGGAAAACTGCAACCGGTTCGGTTTTGACATGACCGGTTCAAGGGTTCAATATATACGAGTTTTTATCGGTTTCGGTTTCGTTTTTTTCATACTATTTATACATAAATGGTTCGGTTTCGGTTTGACTAAGCCGACCAATTCGGTTTGGTTTTAGTCGGTTGTAAGTCTCAGCCCCAGTTATCACAACATCGATTCCTAAATCTCGGTTTTTTCTCCTTTTTCATCCCCCTCCCTCTCAAAGTTCTGATATAAAGATAGAAAAGTCCATAGATTCATTGTATTAGGTCTGAAATAGCGAAATTCTTTATGGACTCACTCTAAATTGAGTAGGGAATTCACATTTGAAGGACGGGGAATATTTTTTTCCATGATTAAAGTTTGAAGACGACGGTTGAATATGTATCTCCCACCTCAACCTCAATCTTATCCCCATGCTTGACCCAGTTTTTTAAATTATTATACATTTATAAACATTTTTTCATTTATATATTTATAAAAAAATATTTTATATAAAATATTTAAACTAATAAAGAAATTATTTTTTGTTTTGGGTCTAAAAGTAAATCCTTCTTCATGGATTTATTATTAATTAACTGATTTCATTTAATAAAACAATCAAAGTTTATAAAAATTGGAGGATGGAGCCTTGTGCAGATCCCCGAACCCACCTCAACTCTTCAAACTGGATAATACGGTTGGGTTGGAGATTAAAAATCCTGGTGGAGATGAGAAATGGAGAATACATTTTGACTTGTTCCATTGATGTTTCTAATATCAGATATAAATGTAGAAAGCCCATGGTCAAGAATTTTGTTTGTGCCTTGCTGATTTGATCTTTTACTAGGTGATGTGGGACATTATTAGGCCCTCCTAAAAGTTATTCCCAACGGACCCTAAAGTTATATAAAGCCACAATTAGGTTCTCATTGTAGCTTTTGGATCATTTGATGAAATAGATCTCTCTCTCATTTTGGGGATGGATTTCCCTTGTTCACTTGAGATGGATTTCTCAAGTTTAGCCATGGACTTGGCTAGTTCCTAAATCCGCTGCATCACTAGGCTTCTGTACCATTTTGTGCTTTAGCTGGTTCAGTGTATTGAATGTGAGATAGATGACATTATATGCTTTCTTCAGGTATTTTTTCTTATTGAAATCACGCTTCTTCATCTCAATAGTAACCGATTTCCTGACCGTGTCCCTTACACTTTCAAAAACATGACTTCTCTTTTAAGAACTTGACCTCAACAACAACCAATTTTCTAGTCCTTTTCCTATTTCACATTTTTAATCTCATTCATAATCCTATTTCTGAAGATCTCTTTATTAACAAGATACTTGATGCACTTCTTCTTATTAATAATTATTTGGATATGGGCAACTTCCTCAAACTTTAAGGATTTCTCCAGCTTCTATGATAAATTTAATGAACTTAAGTGGGAGTCTTCCATCTAGGCTTTGCCTTTTGGGTTATTAACTTAAACAAATCTTGTTTTAAACAACCAACTGACTCGTTGTATAAATGAAATGAGGTTTTCTCATAAATGCAAGTTTTCGATTTGTTCACGGGAAACGACATTTACCTGATCTTTTGTCTTGTTTAAAATCCAGTTTCTCAATTTTGGGCATAATTAATTATCTGGGTTTTTATCAGATTTGATTTATTTTGTGAGAAGTTTTGATTTCAGATAATTTCTTTTTTTTGGGTTTAGTCAAGAATGTTTGAGCCGATTTCTGGGTTATTATGTATGTAGTAAAACTAAAATTCCTGTTGAAACCATGGATGCCTAGTAGAGAAGACGAAGAGAGGAGAGAGAAACTTAACGTAGGGTTAAGTTTTTAATATTATAATATAAAAGGTTTAAAATACTATTAAAAAAATAGATCATAGTTAGTTTGGATGATTTTTTAACGGATATTGGCTTATGATAGTGTAGGGGTGGGTTTTTTTTTAAAACATGACATGAATGAAAATAAAATTAAAAAAATAAACCCTTAGCTCGTTTTAAAAAACAATTTAATTTTGTTTTCAAAATAGTTTTACGAAGTAAGAATAGTTGGTATTTGAACTGAAGTCACAATTCACATCCATTGTGCTAAAGAACAAGTCATCTGTGAAAAGAAATTTACAAAAAATGGGAAGATAGATTGTCTAAAATGTAAAAGTTGGCTTTTGAAAAGTGTCTAAATTTTCTTAACTTTTTGACAATTGTTTTTTTAAATATTATATTAAATTGAAGGCGGAAAGTCTCGAATCTTTATGATGATAGTTTATATACTTTATCACTTGAACATACTACATGTTAGGTGGACATTTATAAACCGTAGTTAATTAAAACATCTTCTCACACAAATTTCTTCTATAATAGGAGATGGAGGATCACTTTCAAATAGTCTCAAAATAACTTTAAATATTTCAAACAGTATGGTGGTTATAAAATTTTCCTAGATAAATTAGAGATAACATTTTTCTCTTAGATATTATATCATATTGAAGAAAAGACTTAATTTCTAAAGCTTAGAGAAGAGAAGTGAGGTTTTATTTTGATTATACTCAAATTTGGTTGTTTAAAAGATGATATATAAATTAAAAGTATGAGAATCTAATTTTAACAATACTGAATTTTAAAATTAATTACGGTTATTAAAATTTAAACATCAAATTACCATTATAACCACTATGGTGTAGGGATAGTTCAAAGAATTGACCCTCTAAATTTGATAGTGTTAAAATTGACTCCATTTTTTTTTCAATTTTCATAGATTACTCTCTTTTTTTTTTCTTTTTGAAAGCGTACAAGAGAACACAGACAAACAAAAACAAATGAAAACGAAAAAACAAATGCTAGGGCAGTGATGCGATATCAGGTTTGATCCAAATCGATGAAGAACCATCAACAAGCATGTTTGGCCAAGCGATCCGCAACCGAATTCATCTCTCTGGGCACGAAAGAATAGCTCGTGAGAGATGAAATCGGTTATTATTAATATACGAATTATTTTATGAAATTTCTATGTGAGCACTGAGCAGGTCTATGAGGACCCCTATCCTACGTCTAACCTCGTATTTGACCCAACCTCAAAATTCTTGTGGTGATGAAGGCGATAATATTATCTCCGATCTATTAATATTAGAGATGCATTACTTATCTCTATTGTGATTTTTAGGGTCTTAATGTAATAATTTAAGTAGGTAATGATCCAATTTTAACATTGAATGATCAATTGTTGCTTTTTCCCTATTATTTATACTAGAATTCTAGCACGTGCGATGCACGTGTAATTTTACTTTATAATAAAATGTATTTATCAATTATAATAATTAACTAAAATTGTATAAATAATTTAAATTTATAACTTTTTATGTATTAAATAAATGTTTTTTTTAATTTCGCAATTTCATTAGTTTTTTTTTAATAAAGTAAATTATCTATTAGATATTATTTTTAAAATTTAACACATTTTTAATATTATAATTTTATGTGGTCACAAAATTATCTTTATTATAATTGGCTAACTTAAAATATGAATCAAAATAAGAAAATGTAACATTTTCAATACTTGAGTAGACATTATTTAAAAAAACTCATTGATATATATCATACATATTGTGACTTTTAAACTTCTTTCGATTTTGTATTTTTTTTTTAAAATACGATATTTGATTATTAAATTGGATGTTGATAGTTACTACAAAATAATTAGTTTTAAGTTATTTGTACCTTGAAATGTATTTTTTTATAATCATTTTATTTTTAAAGCTTTTACAATTCTAGCACATAAATAAAAAAAAAATGAATTATTATTATGAAAACAAAAATTAGAAAATATTAGAATCATTGTTGCTTTATTAGAAGAAAAAAATGCAAAATCAATTATTGTAGATTTAAAGTTCTATAACTCTAGTCTTCCATCGTGAGTGAAAATCTTGAGAAACCTTTCATTGTAAAAACTGCATTGAAAATTATAATCAATATTACTAAACACACATATGAGTATTTAATTATCCAAGAAGAAATTTAAATTTTATAAACAGTCTAAAATAATTGAATCACATAAATTTAAGAAGAAAATTAATATATATAAAATGAATGGGGTAAATATCGTGCCTAGAGCGCGAGCCAACCAAAGATATCAACTACATGTTAATATGTGAAGACAAATGTTTATATCATATTAGTAATGGTTTATTAGCCAAGCCCAATATCTTGTTAAAAGCCCATCTCCTCCTTTTTTGTCCACGTATAGCATAATTGGCAAATGGAAAATTTGTTAGGTTTTTTGTCTTTTTCACATCGTAAAGCGTGAAGGTTTAAAAGCAAAATTTTGGGCAGCAGCTGTGCGGTTCTTTTTTTGGTAGAGACTCAACTTGTGTGGCGTGGCTTGCAAATTGATTTTGAAGACAGAGTGTTCCTATTGCAAATTAATTTTGAGAGACAGTGAGGAGTTTGAGAGGGTGAGAAAATATTGTAAAGAAAGGGCTTTCTTTCTTGAGTGTTTTAGAGTGCATAATACACCATTAAAGTGTATTGGATATTTTCTACATTGTATTCTCCTCTGATTCATCATAGTGAAATCTGCAGCGGTAGCAACTGGACGTAGCCCAACAATTGGGGTGAACCAGTATAAATTTCGGTGTCGTATTTCTTCCTTTTTATTTACGTTTATTATTCCGCATTATCGTTCTTGTGTGAATTTTTAGGCGTCACGAACCTACCAATTCCCTAACAACTGGTATCAGAGCTCTGGTTATTGTTGAAGAACGATGTCTAATCGGGAAGAGAATTCGAATTTGGGAATTGCAAAATTTGACGGCAATGATTTTGTCTTCTGGAAGATGCAAATAGAGGACTATTTGTATAGCAAATCCCTAGAGTTACCATTGGGACCGAAACCGGCTGAGATGAAAGATGATGAATGGAAGAGGTTGGATAGGTGGGTAGTTGGCGTCATCCGTTTGACTTTGGAGAAGAGCGTGGCTCATTCGGTATCAAAGGAGACGACTACTATGGGCATAATGAAAGCCCTATCTGACACGTATGAAAAGCCTTCTGCGAATAATAAGGTATATCTTCTTACCAAATTATTCAACTTGCAAATGACAGAAGATCAAACTGTTGGCTCACAGATTAATGAGTTGAGTATTCTGATAGATCAGTTAGCCTCCATCAAAATTAAATTTACTGATGAGATTTATGCAGTGATTTTGCTTAAATCTTTGCCTGATAGTTGGGATACAATGAAGACAGCTATTTCTAACTCACTTGGTGATCGTGAGTTGACTCTTTCTGAAATTAAGAATGCGGCACTAGCAGAAGAAGTTCGCAGGAAACAGAAAGGTACTACTTCCGATTCCGGGTTCAAGACCGAATGTAGAAAGAGGCAGGAGCGATGCAGGAATGATAGAGGTAACCAGGAATCGGGAAACTCAAAGAATCACAGAAGCAAGTCCAGAAACAGTAAAGTTGAGTGTTGGAATTGTGGTAAAGTGGGGCATCTGAAAAAGAACTGCAGGGCTCCTAAGAAGTATGAGAACAAAGAAGATGGTGCAGCTAATGCGATGGATCGAGGAGGTACATTATGCTTTACATCTCTCGATTGTTGATTCTCATCATTCTTGGGTTATTGATTCAGTGCATCTTTCCATACTACTTCACATCGGGATATTCTGGAAAACTATGTCGCAGGAAATCATGGTAAGGTACATCTCGCTAATGGGGCACCCTTAGATGTTGTTGGTATAGGTGATGTCAGGTTAAAGACAATGAACGGGTCGATTTGGAGGATTTCCAAGGTAAGACACGTGCCTAGCCTAACAAAGAATTTGATTTCGATTGGCGATTAGATAATGAAGGATATACAATATCTTTCGGTAATAGATCTTGGAAAGTTACAAAAGGTGCCATGATATTTGCTCGAGGAAGCATGGAGGGGAGTCTATATTATAGCTCCAGGTAGTAGAGATATGATTGCGGTGGATGATTCTACCGGCATATCCGAATTGTGGCATAACAGGTTGGGACATATGAGTGAGAAGAATATGAAAATTCTTCACTCTTCGGGGAAGTTAGAAGGGCTCAAATCAATTGAGCACAAGCTTTGTGAGAGTTGCATTTTCGGGAAACAAGAAAAGGTTAGCTTTTCACAAGTGGGAGTAGAGCCAAAGAAGATCAAGTTAGAATTGGTTCATACTTGATGTATGGGGGCCCACTCCGGTCACTTCTCTTGGAGGTTCCAATTACTACGTGACTTTCATTGATGACTCAAGCAGAAAGGTATGGGTCTATTTTCTCAAACATAAATCTGATGTGTTTAATGCTTTCAAAATTTGGAGAGCTATGGTTGAGAATGAGACAGGTTTAAAAGTGAAGAGCTTGAGGTCAGATAATGGTGGAGAATACAATAGTAGGGAGTTCAAGCAGCATTGTGCAGAAAACGGTATTGTGATGGTCAAGACTATTCCAGGGACACCACGCGAGAATGGTGTGGCGAAAGGATGAACGAACGTTGTGTGAACGTGCCAGAGTATGAGATTACACTGCGGTTGCCTGAGATGTTTTGGACAGAGGCGGCGATCAAGACATGCTATCTCGATCAATAGGAGTCCTTCTACACCACTAGACTTCAAATTGCCTGAGGAAGTCCGGAGCGATAAGCAGTAAACCTTTCCCATCTAAAGGTTTTTGGTCGTGTTTCTTATGTACATGTTAATGCTGCTGACAGGAGTAAATTAGATGCTAAATCCACTAAATGCTATTTTATTGGATATGGCGGTGCTGAGATTGGTTATAGATTCTGGGATGACCAGAACCGGAAAATCATCATAAGTAAAGATGTAATCTTCAACGAACCGGTTCTTTATAAGAACAGGCGGAAATTGAGGCGGGGGATCGAGAGATAGATGGAAAGTCTACTGAGGTTATTCAGTTAGAGGATCTTCCTGAGATTGAGACAGAAACTGCAGAGGTTGAAGTTCAAAACAGTATTGCTCCAGAAACAGAAGTTATTGAGACAGAATCAGTTCCAATAACTCCCCCTACAGCTGCTAGGAGATCTAGCAGGACTATTAGACCACCACAGAGGTATTCTCCTTCACTTCACTATATTTTATTGACTGACAGAGGTGAGCCTGAGTGTTATGATGAGGCGATTCACATGGAAGACTCTGTCAAGTGGGAGCTTGCCATGAAAGATGAGATGGATTCATTGATGACGAATCAGACATGACAGCTTGCTGAGTTACCCAGGGGTAAGAAAGCTTTGCATAATAAATGGGTTTATAGAATAAAGCAGGAACCCGATGGCAGCAAACGATATAAAGCAAGGCTTGTAGTCAAAGGCTTTCAGCAAAAGGAAGGTATCGACTTCAATGAAATATTTTCTCCTGTTGTTAAATTGACTACTATTAGGACTATATTATCGATAGTGGCAGAAGAGGATTTGTTCTTGGAACAGTTAGATGTAAAAACGGCTTTCCTCCATGGTGATTTAGAGGAAGAGATTTACATGGTTCAGCCACAGGGTTTTGTAGTACAGGGAGAGGAGAAAATGGTGTGCAAACTTCAGAAGAGCTTGTATGGTCTCAAACAGGCTCCTAGACAGTGGTATATGAAGTTTGACAGTTTTATGAGTAGCAACGGTTTCCAAAGATGTCAAGCGGATCATTGTTGTTACATCGAGCGTGCGGGTAATTCTTACATTATCTTGCTTTTGTATGTCGATGACATGTTGATTGCGGGGGCTAGCAAACAGGAGATTGATCAACTCAAAAGTGATTTATCAAAAGAGTTTGCTATGAAAGATTTAGGTCTTGCTAAACCGATTCTCAGGATGAGGATTGAGAGATCCGATGGTTTATTGACTTTGTCACAGGCGATTATGTGAAAAAGGTTCCGGCCAGGTTTCACATGGAGAATGCAAAACCAGTGAGTACTCCTTTAGCTTCTCATTTTAAATTATCTAAAGAGTATTCACCCACTCCCGGCCAGGAGAGAGATCACATGGATAGAGTGCCTTATGCTTGACTATAAGCGATCTTATGTATGCTATGGTTTGCACCAGACCGACATTGCACATGCGATGGGAGTTGTGAGCGGGATATATGAGTAATCCAGGGAAGCATCATTGGGAAGTCGTTAAGTGGATATTCAGATATTTGAGGGGAACAATCGATTATGCTTTGCATTTTAAAAGGTCGATTTTAAATTGCAAGGCTATGTGGATCAGAATATGGCGGTGATATTGATGGCGAGAAAAGTACTCACCGGTATGTGTATACTTGGTGGCACACTATTAGTTGGGTCTCTAAGTTGCAGAAGATAGTGGCCCTTTCGACGACGGAGCCGAGTATGTTGCGATTCGAAGCCTGATAAAGAGATGATATGGCTTCAGTCCTTCTTAGAGGAACTTGGCCAGAAACAGGGAAAAGGGACATTGCATTATGACAGTCAGAGTGCTATTCATCTGGCAAAGAATCCGGTTTTTCATGCCAGAACAAAGCACATACAAGTGAGGTATCACTTTATCAGATCGGTGTTGGAAGATGATGTGTTGGTACTTGAAAAGATTCCTGGTAGTCAGAATCCGGCAGACATGTTTACCAAGACAGTTCCAACTGACAAACTGAAGTTGTGTACAACTTCAGTTGGACTTCTCAAGAACTAGTAGAGAGGAGTCGCTACCGCTGCAGTGAAGACATGGTGATTATTTTGTCTTCAAGTGGGAGATTGTTAATATGTGAAGACAAATGTTTATATCATATTAGTAATGGTTTATTAGCCAAGCCCAATATCTTGTTAAAAGCCCATCTCCTCCTTTTTTGTCCACGTATAGCATAATTGGCAAATGGAAAATTTGTTAGGTTTTTTGTCTTTTTCACATCGTAAAGCGTGAAGGTTTAAAAGCAAAATTTTGGGCGCAGAATGTGCGGTTCTTTTTTTTGTAGAGACTCAACTTGTGTGGCGTGGCTTGCAAATTGATTTTGAAGACAGAGTGTTCCTATTGCAAATTAATTTTGAGAGACAGTGAGGAGTTTGAGAGGGTGAGAAAATATTGTAAAGAAAGGGCTTTCTTTCTTGAGTGTTTTAGAGTGCATAATACACCATTAAAGTGTATTGGATATTTTCTACATTGTATTCTCCTCTGATTCATCATAGTGAAATCTGCAGCGGTAGCAACTGGACGTAGCCCAACAATTGGGGTGAACCAGTATAAATTTCGGTGTCGTATTTCTTCCTTTTTATTTACGTTTATTATTCCGTATTATCGTTCTTGTGTGAATTTTTAGGCGTCGCGAACCTACCAATTCCCTAACACTACAAACATCCAAAAGAATACAACTTGTGTAGTAATAATGATGATCGTGCAATGATAAGAATCAAACTTAAATATCAACTTTGTAAAACATCTAAAAGAAAAATTATTATTAAAAACATTACATAAAAATAATTATTGGATAGAAATTATGCCAATAGATTCGGGAGGAAATATCAATAAAGTAAAACATCTACAAAAAAAACCATAAATTCGATTAGAAATTACATAAAAAAAAAAAACAACAAAAACACATAAGAATACACAGTAGGAATAAAAGTTTAATCTTACACATACCCTGATAATTCCAACCATCTTCAAATTACATTTTTCTAAATAAATCAGTTAAAATGTGGTGAGAAACCATACTGGTGTATTTTTTCTAACATAGAAATATTTAAAAGATCGAAATATTTTTTATTTGATTTTTCTATGGTTTATAAATCTTTTTCGAAATGATTTTATTAACATATTATTATGTTCTATTTAATATTTAAATTATTGTATAGTTTACTAATTTACATAATTATATGCCTTTTTATATAAGACGATTTTTTAACATCTTTATTTTTAAAATTTATACTACCAAATAAAAAATAAATCGTTTGTTCTATATACATATGTTAGTTAATTTTTGCATTTATAGATTATTTATTTCTAATTTTAATTAAAATTTAAGAAATTATATATTTTTTTCTCTTTGATTTTTAAACTTTTAAATATTTTTAATTAAAAAAAATTAAATTTATTTAAATATTATAAAATATTATACTATTACTAATTCAATAAATTATATTTTGTTGTAGTTGTTTTTTTTAATCTTAACCGTTTTTTTAAACAATTTAAGTTTTTTTTTAATATTTTTTAAAATTAAAGCACCGTCACCTTTATTAAATCATTTAATATTTGAATACTTAAATATAATTTATTTTTCATAAATTGGTGATAAATCTAAACAATAAATTCATTTTAATATCACATTCATTTTCATATGTTGTACTTGTTTTTTCAATTATTTTATAATTTGATGTTGTGAAAACAATAAAAAAACCAAAGAATTTATTTAATAAAATTGACAATTTCTTATTCAATGAAGAGAAATATTTTATTTATTAAAAAAAGAGAAATATTTTATTAAAAATATAAATAGTCATTATAAATAATAATGACATTTTTAGTAATTTGAAGGTTTTAAAAGGGTATATATAATGACATGTTAGTAATTTTAAGATTTTAAAAGGGGTATAGTAGTCCAAAAAAATTTCTTAAACATCACCACTTTTATATATTAAGGATATCTAATTCTTGAAGGGAGGTAAGGTTCCAATTCTAACATTTTACAAAATTTGAAGGATCAATTGTTGCAATTTTCTCCATCATTTATTTATAGGGAAAAATGCAAATAACATTGGTGTGGATTTGGTGAAATACAAATATACCCATGTAGTTTAAAAATGAATATTTATACCTTTAGTTTTAAAATTATGCAATCCCCTTTCCGCAACGTCGTTAATTTTCTTTTAGTCATAATTTTTTCATTTGAACTCCGATTTGAATGATTCAAGATGTTTTGGAGTTTTCGTTTCGAGCTCTACATTATAGTCACAAAAAATTTCGAATTCATCAGCATATAAAAAGGTTTATGAACCACATCTAGTATTTTAATGATGATAACTCTTTTATTATATATCAATAATTTCGAAGTTTTTTAGCGACCATATTATAGATCTCAAAACAAGAATTCCATAAAATCTTGAATCATTCGAAGTTCAAACAAAAAAATTATGATTGAAAAAAATTCATGGCGTAGCGAGGAGGAGTCCATTTGCATAATTTTGAAACGGTATAAATATTCATTTTTAAACTATAAGAGATGTGTTTGCATTTTACAAAAACTTTTATGCTCTGTTTGTTTCCCCTAGATTTGGTAAGATTTCAAATTCAAATCACGGAATTTAAAATCATTTCTCATACTTTTTTGGAACCAAACAGAGGGTTAGGGTGTTATTTGTATTTTCCGTTATTTATATGACTATGTTCATTACAAAAATTTACCCAAAACGATGATGAATAGAAAATGACAATGTGATCTCTCTTTCTCTCTCTTACTCCACACTAAATTTTTTTTTTTTTCCACTTTTGTCAATCCATCAAAATCTTCAAATCCTAAATCCCGTCCAAGTTCATTACCAATTATTGCAGACTAAAAATGGTAACTCTTCATTCTAAAAATCCAATCCTTGAATTTTCGCACTCATTGATTGAACTAATTCCGCCATGGGAGAGGCTTTCGATCCCTCCTTCATCCAAGCCCTAGAACACAGACCAAAACTCGAACCACCCATTGAACCAATTGGCGAAATCCCAACCATAGATCTCTCTATCTCTGATTCTCGCAATCTCGATCAAATTATCTCGGAAATTGGCTTTGCTTGTGAAAACTGGGGTTTCTTCCAAGTAATCAATCATGGAGTTCCGATTGAGTTTCTTACGAGAGTTGAGAAATCAGCGAAGTTGTTTTTTGATCAAGAAATGGAAGAGAAGAGGAAGGTGAAGAGGGATGCAGTGAATGCTATGGGGTTTCATGATGGTGAGAATACGAAAAACGTCAGGGATTGGAAGGAGGTTTTTGATTTCTTGGTTGTGGGTCAGACGTTGATTCCAGCCTCGCCGGATTTTGAAGACATGGAATTGAGGGTTTTGTTTAATCAGTGGCCTCAATACCCCCTTGAATTCAGGTACTTACATTTATGAAATCGGGGATGCCAAATTCTTGATCATGTTTAGATAATGGATCTTTTATGGTATGCTTGATTCAATTGAAAGAAAATGGGAATCTTTGATTGGTTGGATATAGTGTCCCACCAAGCGTTTGCGTTAATTCTCCTGTGAAACCATGAGGTTGTTATTCTTCGCCTTCTGTTGGATAATTGTGATCTTTAGCACTCATGTGTTTTTGTAAAATCAAAACTTAAGTTTTAACGAATTTAGTAGATATGCTTATTTAACATCTGCCACATGTTCCAATTCCATTAAAAAACTACCAAAAGATTTATAAAATGAGTGCAGATTGTAGATTTTACACCTTACTAACGAATTTGGATGTTTTCATTTTATCAATGAAATGACACGTTTATTATAAAAAAAAACAATGTGCATTATTCTAAAAATTCACCTGCCTGTTATGTTTTTCGGTTAATTTTAGTGGAATTGGAACATGCGTCGAACGTAGAATAAATACGTGTTCCCATTACGTTAAATTAAATGAGGAATGTGTTTTGCAATTTTTAAACCATAGGGGTGTTGAAAATCATGTTTAGACCACAGGGGCCAGCTTTGTAAATCAGCCGAACCATAAGAGCGTGATTTGTAGTTATCCTTTTTCTGTTTTTTAAATTAATATAACGTAGTATTTTATGGTGGTTTTAATCATATTTCGAAAACTAGGGTAATTATAGTTCAAAGGGTGAGATTGTGTACACAACTAATGATTTTGAAAAACATTGGAGAAATTGTCTACCCAACCCACGATATAAGTGATTTACCGTTTTTACTCATGATTTTAAATTATGGTGAAATTGTTTACACCCACAAATTCACTCAATACAAAAGTTTAGGTTCATTACATGGATTGCACACTAGATTAGTCAACATTTTTTTAAAACTAAAATGGTCTCGAGTGGACAATTTCGTATGTGGAATGTAATTTACCATACTTTTTCCAAATATATTAGGAAGTGCCATATTTTTCAATTTTTTTAAAAAATAAAAAACTTGTAAGAAGCACACAATACCCTTACTTTTGGCTCACACCTTCTCTTCTGGAACTGATATGTTGATTTTCTTGAACAGGGAAACATGTGAGGAGTATGTACGAGAAGTAGAATTGCTAGGTTATAGATTACTGGAGTTAGTTTCTCTGAGTTTAGGCTTAGTTGCTGATAGATTGAAGGGTTATTTTAAAGATGAGCAGCTGAGCATGGTGAGATTGAATCGGTATCCTCCATGCCCGTTCCCCCATCTGGCGCTTGGTGTTGGCCGCCACAAGGATTCCGGTGCTTTAACAATCCTTGCACAGGATGGTGTTGGAGGACTGCAAGTGAGGCGAAAATCAGATGGAGAATGGATTCCTGTCAAACCAGTCCCAAATGCTTATATTATTAACATTGGTGATGCTTTTCAAGTATGTTTCTCTCTGTGAACACACACTTGCAGTTTACTTAGACAAAAAAGAAAAATGCAAATGGTTTATGGCACGTTTCTGGTTTACAAAATCTGCAAATCACACCATTGTTAATTTTATTGGAATATATCTACATTACTCATCTTAGGTGTGTTAGGTGCCCCGATTCTGTTAAAACTTGATAGAGATATAATGATAGAGATATAATTTGCAAATTCTCAAACGTCAGGTGTTTAAAATGTCAGGATATGATTTACAAAATAGGCAGTGGTGTATCTATAATTATCTCTTCTACTCTCTTTTCTTTCCTTTCTCTAGTAAGAAACCAGACACATAGGGATAAAAATCTAAAGTAAGAAAAGAAATGAAAGATGTAAACCAAAACCAAAATCGAGAAGAGAAATTAGAACTCGAAAAACCACATTCATAAATTTGATCAGTGGGGTATAGATTTTTCCTTTTGAAGAATGTGGTTCGGATGAAATATGATCCAAATTTATAAATGAATGAGAAGTGTAAAATTTTCAGGGAAGGCCAATATGTAAACAATTTTTCTATATTCTGTGCAGGTTTGGAGCAATGACAAATATGAAAGTGTGGAGCACAGGGTGGTGGTAAATAGTGCCAAGGAAAGGTTTTCTGTTCCATTCTTTTTCTTTCCATCACACCATACGAATTTGAAGCCATTGGAGGAACTTGTAAGTGAGCAAAACCCTCCAAAATACAGGGAATTCAACTGGGGTAAGTTTTTTTCTGCCAGAAACCGCAGTGATTTCAAGAAGCAAGAAGTGGAAAACATCCAAATTCACCATTTCAGAGTGCCTGTGTAAATTTGGTAAAGTTGTCATGACTCTTGATCTCCATTTGATATACTCTCTTTAGCTCTATCCATTTTAGAAACTCTGATTAAATTTCTATTTACTCTTTTTAACCTAATCCAAAAAAGAAAAAAAGAGGAAAAGGGAAAGTGTAGAATCTGAATTTTTTTTTTAAATCACCAACCCAAAAGTAGGTAAATTTAATCATTTATATATTCTCAATCAACACTCTTCCTCACGTGTGGAATCAGGTATTTACACGAGGCCCATTCACGTGGAACATTTATAAATGGGGAGAAAATGTGTCATTACAAAGGTTCGAATTGAGGACCTCTTGCGTTGATATCATATTAAACATCAATTTTGAATGTGATATGAATAAGAAAGTATAGAAATACAATGGTTGCTTAACTATGGAGAGACTTAACTCTCTCCCCAATGGTCTAGAGACTACTTTCTCATAATATGGATAACTCTAGCTAGGGGTGAACAATGGATTGGTTTGGTTTGGATTTTACTAAAATTTCAGAACCGATTGGATTTTCTTTTCAGATTATATGAACCAAACCAAACCATTCATTATAAAGAAGCCGAATCAAACCGAACCGGATTGGTTTGGTTTGGTTCGGTTTGGTCTTGCATATTATTTTTTCTCTCTATCCTTTTTAAATACTTACTTTACATCATCAAAAATTCTATAAAATCTAAAAAATGTCTTCAACAAATTTTAAGATGACTAATTTTAATTTATCAAAAAGTCTAATATAATAAACAAAACAAAAATTACAAACATAGTCATAATAAAATTCATAAAAACTTGTTATAATTACACAAATATAACATAATAGGGTTGAAAATTCTTCCTATTTTTACATTTTATTAGGTTTTATTGAATATTTTAAAAATATGTTATATTATATATATAGCATAATATATATTGGATTGGATTGGTTTGGATCACTACAAAAATTTGTAAAACCGAACCAAACCGTTATTTATTGGTTTGGATTGGTTTGGACAAATCGAAATTTAAAAACCAAACCAAACCAGTTTAGATTGGTTTGGTTCAGTTTGGACAGTTGGATTGGTTTGGATTTGTTCACCCCTAACTCTAGCCACTCCTATTCACTCCATTTATAACCCTCATTCTCCTTATAATCTCTCTTAATTATTTACTAATATGCCCTCACTATATTCCTACCAGAATGATGCGATTACCTGATCTGTTGGGGCTCCTTTCAAGTCACGAAGGGCGAGGATCTTCACCATCCTTTTATGTAAATATATGTATGTATTTGTACGGTCTATTGTTATGCATTTTTGTAGTCTCACCTTAAACTTTGTTTATAATGTTTTAACATCATCCTATGTCAAAATCGTGATCTCATCATATTAATTTTCTGGATGATTAAATAATTTTACGGTTTTCTTTTACATTCTATAATATAAGTTTTTATTCTATATATGGTATTAGAAATGTGGCCATCGGGGAGATTTTCGAGGAAATAAGAAGCTACAATTATTTAGATTTGTTGAATAAGGTGACATTAACTTTTATTGTTATTTACTTGTGGTGATCCAATAATATTTGAGTCTCTTTTAATAAATAGAATGTGCTAATAGTTACAATAATCTACTTATTGACGAACTTTGAAGGAGCTAAGAAGCAATTTTTTTAATGAACTTGTTTTAATTAGAAACAGATTTAAGGTCCGTTTGGCATAGGTTCTCCTAATAGTGTTTTGAGTTAAACAATGTAAAAGAAATACTAATTAAGTATTTCTTCTAAAAACACTTGAATATACTAAAATGTGTTTTTGGAGAAAATAATTGATTTGTGATTCTTCCAAAAATGTTTATAAACAAGTATTTCACTTAAAATACTTCTCTAAAGTGTTTTTAGATGAAACACTTAATTAGTATTTCTCTTTAATTGAAAACATTTTTAGGAGGAGCTATGTTAAACGGACTCTTAATTTTGCATTTATAAACTGTCAATCACATAGCACCTATAAATTGACTTTATTATTCCTCGATAGTCATTTTTTTTAGAGATTACATTAAATTGGAGAGGAGTTAGAAGTTCCAACCTTCTTGAGCTATAAATTTTGTCAATTTTTTTGTGATTTTTTTAGGGAATATATAGTAAATATAATATTTCCTGGAACTACCGTGAGAACAATTGAACTCGTGACATGGGAATGTATGACTCCCAAAGGCAACAAGCCACCAAGTTCATTGGCGGCAAATATAATAAAGAGCATATTAACATTAAGGGAAAATTGCGCAAACCACTTTTGGATTATAGGGGTTGTAACACTTACATCCTTAAACTTTCAATTTGAGCAATTGGGCCTCTGAACTTTGTAAAGTGTCAAAATTGAACCCAATGAAATTTAAATTTTCAAATTAATTCATTTAGCTTTTGAAATTAGACCCTAGAAAATTATCGTAGAGACGAAAAATACATCTCTTAGGTCAATAAGGTTGGGAGAGGTGAGATCCGAGAAAAATTCTCATTCCCGACCCTTGAAAGAGTTTGTGTTCGGTGTCATGGACGAGGTCAGGACGGGACGAGAACCCTCGGGGACACGACCCTATGGAGATTTTATAATAATTATAAGTAAAATAATAATTTTAAGGGGGTAATTTGACAAAATAAATTTTTTTGGGTCCAATTTTAACACTCTGCATAGTTAGGGGCCAATTACTCAAATCAAAAGTTTAAGGACGTAAGTGTAACAAATTCTATAATTCAGGAGTGGTTTACGCAATTTTCCCTAATATTAAATTGATTATACCATCCTAACATGGGCACCTAACACTAAAACTATCCTAACATCTACACCTCACTTGAATCATCATATCACTCTCATAAAGTGGAGAAACACGATGATTAAGGTATATACCATACTCACTTATAGCATTGAATTGAAACTCCATTAAACTCAAGACTCATAAGGTGTTTGGCTGACACCATACCGATATCCAGCTCATCCATGTCTTTTGACATCTCTCATTCTTTTTTAGCTCCTCTTATTTGTTACGGAGTTGTTGCATATGTTGGTGTGGATACTTAAATCAGTCATGCGACTGAGAATAAATTTATGAACTCTAAGTTTTTATAGGGTTATGTTTAAACTCATAATATTATATTAGTTTAAATAACTCAATTAAATGATATTCGCCATTACTAAAGTACTATTTCAAAAGATAATGTTTTGAGAAAACAAAATAGTAACTCCCTTTTTTTATCTCTCACTCCAATTCCCACTATCTTATTTCTTATCCTTTCTTAGAATTTAATTAATTATTGAAGATCTAATAATTCACCTACAAGAAGAAGCAAACATTCATTATTAAAGAAGTTAATGATTCAAGCTTCATCAACCTCAAATTCACTCAAGCCAAGAAGAAGAAAAGAAGAAAGATCCATTGATCAACAGAAAGCAGATTATATCCCAACACAATTGGAACTTGTAGAAGTTGCACGTTTTTTGAGGTAAAATTTATAACTATGTAAACAAATTCTAGATACTGTTTTTTTTTCTTACCTGTCTTTTAATTTGATAGATAAAATACCAAACACAATATTGTTAGAATTGTTTTGGATTAGAAAAAATTCATTCAATAATAACAAACGATTCCAAAATCATTTCTCTAAGATTAAGATGCATATATGGTAAAAAGTGATAGAATTTGTATAAATGTTTTTCTCATTGATTCTCATGGTCAAGACCCATATTTATACAAGAAAATCAGGGCAAGCTTTACAAGGAATAAAATATATAAAATCTAAATTTACAATAATAAAAATCACCAAAACTATCCACCGCCGCGGCGGCGAAAGCGCAATCACGAAAAGTCCCGAGTTGGTCGCCGTGGCAGGGTTTCTTGGTTGGGGAATCATAACTTTGGATTCAGACTCACCGCCGTGGCGGTGGAGTCCTCCATCGCCGCGGCGACAGATGAATTTCTGCCAAAAGGTCCCCAAATGCCCACCTTGCCAATAAAAAGTAAAAACAAAAGATAAATAACATTCGAGCATTATCGAGACTTGAGTAGGCATGAGTCTAACTGTCCCTTTTTTTTTAATTTATTTTTATTATCAACAACGAAAAGCATTTAGATTGAAAGTTCAAGTTTATTGAGGATTTTCCTTTTGTTCAATTAGAAAATACACCCACCTTTTCTCATTCATGTGGGATAAAAAACTAGACAAATATGATGTATTTATATATTGAATGCTATGAATTATGCTTTTAAAAATATTTTGAATTTTACATTAAATCGTTTATTCAAATTGCTGTCCGAATTTTGATTTGACTTTGTGCTTTAAAAGAAAACGTCTATTTAATACACGATTTTAGTTAAGACTTTGGTTTGTTTTTATACTACATTAGAAATCGTCTATCAAGAAAATAAAATAAGTCTAGATTTTGAAATATTTCAAACCAACCATATTTTTAAAATATATGATATTAATAAAAAGAATCCACCCAAAGTGGGTAGAATAAATAACTAGACGGTTTCTCTTTCATACAGCAAAATCATCTTAGATTTTCAAATATTTTCAAAACAAGTCCATAATCATCCTCTAAGATTAAGTGCCTTTATTTTTAGTGTTTTAAAATGCTTTATTAATGATTATAAAAAACACTTTTTTTTATTTAAAAACATTTTTATACATTAAGATAAATAACATTCGAGTATTTTTGAGATCTGATAAGACATAAGTCTGTTGGGAGCAGACAAAGTTCTACATTAATTGGATCAAGAGATATCATGTGTATATAAGGAGAGTAAGGGTGAACAAACCAATTGTCCAAACCAAACCAATGTTTTTAAATCTTCATTAATCCAAATCAAACAAAACCCATACATAATATATACAATATATTTGAATTTTTAAATATCAAGAAAACTGAATAAAATGAAAAAATAGAAAGAATCTTTTATATATGTTATGTTTGTATAATTATAACAAGATTTTATAAACTTTGTTATTTCGTAGTTGTAATTATTGTTTTATTCGACTTTAAGATGAATTGAAATTAGTCCTACAATTTTTGAAAGTTATTTTTGAGATTTTGTTGAAATTATCATGATGTAAATTAAGTTTTTATGAATAATTGAGAAAAAAACAAAAATATAAGAACCAATCCGATATTTGGTTTGGTTTGATTTGGTTTTTTTATGTTGAATGGTTTGGTTTGTATAATCTAAAAAGAAAATCCCATCGGATCTGAATTTTATAGCAAAATCCAAACAAAACCAATTTGTTGTTCACCCAATAAGGAGAGAGTAATATTTTCATTGGTATGAGACATTTTGAGTGAAACTAAAAGTAAACCATGTAAGCCTAGGCCTAAAGTGGACAACATCATACTAATATTGAAGATTGTAGAGGCCCTTTATCTTCTAACAAGTGTGGTATCGTCATGTCCTCGATTTGATCATGTGGATGGATTTCTTGGTGTCGTACAAAGTGGTGAGCCTCGAAGACCTATTCTATTATGTGGTGGAGCTTTATTAGACAGACGGTGCGCTCTAGAGAAAAGGGAGATGACCTGGATAGAGTAAACGAAATAGAGGTGAGGCACGATGGTCTTTGTTTGAGGAGAGGATTCCTACATTGATTAGATTAAGAGATGATCATGAGTATATAAGGAGAATACAAAGTATCTATTGGTACGAGGCATTTTGAGTAAAATTAAAAGCAAAGTTATGTGAACCTAAACCTAAAATGGGTAATATCATACGACTACAAATGTGGAGATTGTAGAAGCTCGTATTTTTCTAACATAGTCTAATTTTCCCTTTTTGTTTAATCAAACAACAAAGACCATCAGATAGAAAGTTAAGTTAAGCTTAATCGAGGTTTTTCCGTTTATTCAATTGGAATATACCCACATTTTCTCATTCGTGTGGGATAAAACTAGACAATATAATGTATTTATATTAAATGCTGAAATTCTAGTTGGACGACAAATTAAAATGAGTCTTAGGTGGTTCTATTATACTTTATAGACAATTCTGAAAATATATTTTTTTTCTTCAAATGTTTCGAAATTTGGAAAAAATCATTTGCTCAGTAGATGATTTCAATCCAAATTTTGGTTTGATTTTCTACCACGTCAAAAATCGTCCATCAAATAGACAATTTCTCTACCACTTCAACAAAATTACCTTAGATTTTGAAATATTTTCAAAACTACTATATTTATTTTGAAATATTTTAAAACTATTTGATATTAATAAAAAGAATCCAACCAAAACGGGTAGAATTGATTATGAGATAAGATGACGTTGGATTAAATATTGAATATAATTAAAAAAAAAGACTCTTTTCAAGTATAACTCTATCACATTATAAATTTTTTTGGCACATTATCGTTATTTCTTTTATCTCTATCATACAAATAATGCATTCTCATCATAAAACTCGTGGGAGTATACATTATACTTTCACACTCTTCATTTCTCATTTAATTCGAATTATGGTCTCCATCTTCGTGTGAATTGGCATTTAAGCCCATCAATTTCACATTTAATTAGGATTCTTGTCTTCGTCCTCACAAGATTTTTTTCCTCTCTATCTATTTCTTTTGACCACTCATTTTATATCTAACAATGCTAAAGTCATTTAATTAGGATTCTTGTCTTAGTCTAGCTAGATTTTTTGTCGACTTGCATTTTTCTTGAGGATTTAATTATTGTTTAAATAATTTTATTATTTTGTTTCAAGAAGTTTTTTTAATTACACATCACTTATTCGCCTACTATTTTTATTTTTAAAACATAGCTTATTTTTTCCTTCTAATTTCTTATTTTTATATGTAATTTATAGGTACATAAAATTTTAAAATTTAACCTTTTATTTATTTACTTTTATAAATATCTTTTTTTTTTTAAAAAAAAAAATTAAAAATAATGATGTTTAAACTATCTGTAATTAGATATTGATATTATACATTGTTAAACTTTCCTTAAAAGGACTCCCCTTCAAGAATTCTCTCAATCCAAAACTCATCACCATTGTTGCCGTGGATCAAAAGCTGAAAGAGTTGCCTCTATTTATAATACAAAATAGTCTTGGTCACCAAGTAAAATTCAATGGTCATAATTCATCCTTGCTCACCAAACAATCATATGGTCACAATTAAACATTGGTCACCAAATAAATTTATTGAGCAAGTTTAATGGCTTTAACAATTCTTTCATATACTTGTCAAAACCCAATATGAAGAAGATTTGATGAAATGAACGTAGAAAAAAAGATGAGCACGATCATATAATGAGAATGAAGAAGTTTTGAAAAAACTAAATATTTTTTTTAAATAATAAAAAAGGCATAAGTTAAGAGTTTCTAAACAAAAACATAAAAATATTCATAATTTAAAATTGTAATAAAAATAAATAAATTAGCGTAATGAAAAAGAATGTGTTGAAGAATATAATGAGAACAAAATTTTAGGAAACCATACAAATGACTAGATTTAAATTTTATAAAAAATTTACTCCTTATATTTTGAATTAATAGAGCTAAAAATAGCTATTATTAAAGTTAATAAATCATTAGTCAACCAGAGTATAGTTTAAGTCAGTCAACTGCTCTTTCTCTTGAGGTTGAAGGTTGAGTCTACCCTCAGTTAAGCCTCATCAATGGGGTAGGCGGGGCCAATGAATGAATGGGCTTCAGGCCGAGCCTGGCAAGCCTGCTTATAAATGGCTAGCCTGGCCCAGTCCCGACTTAAAAGGGTAAGCCCAAGCCCAGCCCTACGGGCTTGGACCCATGAGATAAAATACTGGTAGGCCCGCCCGCTTTTTTTGCGCTTGGTCCAACTTGCTTCAAATTTTTATGCATTTAATTAAATTTCCATTAAATTATTAGTTGTATTTTTAAAAAATTATTTTTAACTTTTTAAACTTAAACTTAACTTTAAAATGATGAAAAAAAAATTAATTTAAATTTTTACTATTAAATTATTTATTTATATTTGTTCCTATATGTTAATTAAACTTAAATTTAGCTATAAAGTGATGATGTTAATTTATTATTTTGTTATTATATTTTTTTTATTTATACTTTATTTTATATGGAATTAAACTTTTTAAATTAAATTTATTTATCATTCTTTTAACTTAATTTGACTATATACATATATTTTTTTTAATTTAACTTAAAAAGAGACAAACTAAAATGGATAAATAATAATGATGAAATATAATGATTTCACCAAGAATTAAGATTTACATCATTGTTTTTCGAGAAATAATTTGCATCATTGCAATGTAAATACATCCCAACTAGGTTGCCACTTACTTATATGCATAAATCATGTGCAGTTTTCTCAAATATAAAATATATATATATATATATATATATATATATATATATATATATATATATACATATTTTTAAATAATTTTTGAACGGGCTTAGAGCCGGGCCTCGGGTCGGGCCTGATGGGGGCCCTATGGATAAAGCCCGCGGGCCGGGCTTGGGCTCAAATGCATGATCCATATCCAGCCATTGATTTATAAGTAGGCGGCCGCCTGGCCGTCAACCGCTGACTTACGGTAGGGCCGGGGCGCTGGGCTTAAGCGGCCCACGGGCTTTATCCATATGATGAGGCCTACCCTCAGTGGCGTAGCCAGAATTTACGTCGAGGGGGGGCACGCAGTTAAGCTGCAACTTAAAATTTTCAAGCTAATAAATATTGAATTGAAATCGTTTAAAATCTATTGAAATTCAATAACCTGATAAATAATATGTTTGTTTTCAAACCCTTTGTTTATTTTTCAAAATTGATTCACATGTCAATTTCAATCTTGACACATAACCAGTTCATTTTTTGTGGAATTTATTTTTTCATTTTTGATCGGTTTTGTGTCGATTTTAATAAAAACGGGTATAAACCGAACTAAAAACACCGATCATAACATGCAAACATACAATTATATAATTATTGATTAAAATATTAATAACTATGAAAACAAAATTCATATATTCATTAGTGGTATTGAATTTCTTGAAATTTAAGTCAAGTAAATATTAATAAATTTTTTAATGAATTTTAATCTATTTTATTTTTTTTATGTTCAAAACAATTCTATTTATATTATTAATTATATAGATTTATAGATAATAAAAATAAATTTTTTTTTATTGAAAATAATATTTATAATATAAAAGAAATAAAATTATATTATGATTTCAAAATTTTGAAATCAGAGATATTAATATAGTGAACTATTTTGTCATATGAAAATTAAAATATAAAAAATAAAAGGCTTCTTTTTTAAATCTAATTTATAAATTAAATATATATATATATATATGACAATGGAGATTCTTTTAAAAATAAGCATAAAATATAATAAATGTCATGGTCAGGATTCGAAACAGGGAATTGGGCTTTCCAAAAGCATGGACTCAGCCAACATCCTACCAAAATTTAATAGAAATAGTTAACGAGTTAATTATTTTATTTATAAATGAAGGGGCCAAAATCAATTTTAATTTAAAAATCATATATATTTCTAATTTTTCTAAAAATCAGGGGGGATGCCCCCCCTGTCCCTAGGTAGCTCCGCCCCTGTCTACCCTCCCCCAATTTAATTTAATATTTAAAAAAAAAAAACTAGAATATAAGTGCAACCAATGAGATCCTGTCACATGGGATGTGGGAGAATCTCTTAATATATATATCTTAATTTCTCATCCATGTTTCAACATCCCATCCAGTGTCAAATTCCGTCTTAAATCTATATAATTATTTTCTCTTCCTATACATACAAATTCAATAATTATGAGTCACATCTGACAAACTACATTTTGGGACCACCCCTCTCTCTCACGACTCTTTACCTTTTAGGACAAACTCTCTTCTTTGTTTTTTTTAAAATAGTTTTTTCATTTATTTTTGTTATTTAATTTAATATACATATATACATTTATATCATGTCTAAAGAATTATATGTTATATAAAATATGTTTGATGAAATTAATAAAAGTATAAAACGTCTATGAGAGTAGAATATAGATATTGGCTCTTCCTTTCTTGACCTCAAACACAATAAGTAGCAACTAGATCTTTGAGTGTTATAAACTTAAAAAAAAAAATATAAAAAATCCCATATGATACATATGATTTTGATTATTATGGCTTAAACTTAATAATAACTGTTTATTCTCTTCGAGTAATAAATATATACCTAGCATTAATATATTGAGAAATTCCAATAAATAAAACTGAGTAATTTTAAAAAAATAGCGCCATCAATCTCCGCTAATCTCATGAGATTGGTGGATCTCAATATGAGAAAGGTAATTTTTTAAAATTTAAAAATTTTCGCTATTTTTTAAAATAACAATTCTTAAAATGCCATTTTTGAAAAACCCTTGATATATTATAAAAGAAAAAAAAAAACAAGAGAAACTTTTTTTTAACCTGTGAGCAACCAAATATTTTCCTATTTAAGTAAAGTAAACCTTCCTATATCCACTCGCAGCATTCCAGGAGCAAAACACAACATCTTACCAAAGAAACATGGAAAACCATGTTCTTCCATTCCTGCTTCTCTTCTTCCTCTCTATCTCCTCCGCAACCCGGCTCGTCGATGTAGGAAATAAGCCTCGGTCGGCCGACACTGAAAGCAAACACTTTGTGCTGGTTCACGGAGCTTGTCTAGGTGGATGGTCATGGTACAAAGTCAGTGAAATACTGGTATCTGCAGGCCACAACGTGAGTGCTTTAGACATGGCTGCTTCAGGGATAGATATGAAGGAAGCTGATTCATTGACAACACTTACTGAATATTTTCAGCCATTATTGGATTTCATGGAAGCTTTGCCTTCTGAAGAGAAGATAATTCTTGTAGGACACAGTCTTGGTGGGCTTGGGATTTCAATGGCTATGGAGAGATTTCCTCAAAAGATTTCTGTTTCTATTTTTGTTACTGCAGCTATGCCTGGTCCACTCTTTGGGTTTTTAGAATTTGAAACACAGGTATTATATAATTAATTACTATTTTTCAAAGTCAAACCAAACCCACTTCCGCTGATTTTTCGTTATATTATCGGTTTGAATTACAATACATGACACTTTTTTTTATGAGTAATTTTAAAAATAATAAATATTTTGTAAAATGACATTTCTAAGCTTCAGTTTGAGAAATACCATTTTTGAATTTTTTTTTTTTTTTGAAAATGTTAATTTTAAAATATCATTTCAGAAAAACCCTCTAATATTAATTATTTGATAGTACAAAGACAGAAAAAATTAATGGAAATGAAAATTTTACTTTAATGAAAACAATTCATTAATGAATAAAAATTAAAAAAAGTGTTATTTTTTTAAAATAAATCAATTTTTTAGTATTTGTAAAAAGAAGACAAAAAAGTATTATTGACCGTGATTTCTTAAATATATTTTAAATTTTTTTAGTAGGGTTTGTTCATTACATATTTAATTTTTAATTTCCTGAATTTTTTTTTGTGCATTTTATGATTAAAAAACATTAGAAACAAAATTTTGAAAAACATTTTTTTAATTTAAATTTTAAAATTAGACTATCATATTTAAACGTTTTCAAGAAGTAGAAGCAAAATAGATTCAATTTTTTTAAAATGAAAAATGAAAAAACACAATTATTAAACAACCTTCATTTTCTTGAATATTTAGTTGATGTTATTGGGCTTTCGTAACTTCCTTACTTTCTTTGTATAAAAATTTGGGATTAATATGGTAGTCTAGTGACATAGTCATTAATTTAAAAAACATATCTAAAGGACTTGAGGATTTATTATTATTATTTTTTTTTTCCAATCCAAACATGGTCTATTAATATATCATAGTTGATAGTCCTGGCAATTTTTATGACATTACAAATATTAAATTATGATTACAAAACGAATTAAGGGTTGATGGGAAATTAATCTTAAAAAAATATTATAAAAATAGAAATTATAAATATTAAATTTAAGAATATGTATATCAATGATTAATATGATTTATATTAATCAATATCTAAGTTAATAATTATTTTTATAAAAAAATAATGAGGTAAATATTGAAATAACAAATTTTTACATACTAATTAGTAAATATCAGATTTTTTTAATTCAATAAATTTATTGAACTAGTAAAGGATAAAAAACTAATCAATAATAGTTTGATAAATTTATTGAACCTATTATTTAGATAAAACAGACATTTCAATAAATTTATAAAACTAATAAAAGGAAAAAAAAAAACAACAAATAATAACTCAATAAAATTATTGAATTATTATTTAGATAATTTTTAAAAAGTTTTAACATTTCTGATAGTTAATAGTCAGAAATATGATGTTTATCAAAACATGTTAAAGAACGATGAATTATAAAAAAGATACTTTTGTAATTATTATTATTTGACAGGGTAATTACATATTTAAAAAAAAAAACTATATTTACATATACAAATGTTACAAGTTTAGCTTCTCTTACATTTTCTTTACACAACCATAGAAGAGCATACTTGAAATGTTTACACGCTTCATAGAGGATTATGAATCGTTGGGCTCTTCAAAACTTTTCATCTTCTCTGAAAAAGAAATTGAAACAAAACTCTTCCCGCTCTCTCCACATGAGGTAAGTAGGTCATCCTAATTTCCTCTCTTATTCGGTTCTTTTATCTCGTATAAAATCTATTCTGGTCTCTAAATTTTAATATTTTCGTATTTTAGTATCCGAACTTTATATAACACACATTTGTTTCAGTTTAGAGAAGGACTGAAATAGAAATGTGTAATATAAAACTGGATTCAAAATTCGAAGACTAAAATAGAATTTAAACGCGTTTCATTAACCATATAATTCAAATCCGTCTTCTCAATTTTTTTTTTTTTGTGTTATAGGATGTGACATTGGCAAAAACATTAATGAGACCCCAACGAATGTTTGGTATGATAAAATCAATGGAGGAGTTGGGTTTGACCCGAGAGAAATACGGGTCGGTCAAACGGGTCTATGTTATATCAGAGAAAGACAAGATGACACCTAAAATATTGGTGGATCTCATGCTTTTGTTCAACAAGCCAGATCAAGTGACTGAGATTAAAGGATCAGATCATATGGTGATGACTTCACAGCCACTTGATCTTGCTGATCAACTTCAATCCCTGGCTCACAACTTTACTACTTTGGCTGATATTTGATAAATTATATGTTTATGGATTTCTCAATAATTAAAGAATGTTTAAATAAATGAGAGTTTTATTTGGTGTATGATTTTGTAATGGTTCGAGTGTCCGTTTCTGAAAGTTTTTGGAAGTGTTTAAAAATGTTTTTGATAATCATTAAATAACACTTTTAATTAAACACCTTCAAAAGTAATTTCAAACATGCTCGTACATCTGGTTTGTAATTTGGTCCTTTTCATTCATAATAACATATTATAGCTTTACCATCTAAGGTTTTTTTTTTTTCATTGTAAAGATTAAAAATAGAATTATCATCTTTTCTTTAGGGATGAATCTTTTAAACAAATGATTTTATCACTGGACTATGATATTAATGATATATTTATAAAAATATATTTCAAACCACTAATTTTTAAACTTAATATCAGAACGATATTTGTTATTTGAAACACAACCTTATGTGGTGAGAGATTTAAGATTTTTGATAAATTCTATTAAAAAATTTAATAGGTTAAAAAACAAATTAAGGAAAAAGGGTTATTCTTTATAACCTTATTTTAATATAAAAAGGGACCGGTTGTACGTGGGCGGGCCTAGACAATGGTAGTTGGAACTTGGAAGGACCACGCTAAAGCTAATGGGCTGTTAAACATGAATGGTCAATTTTTTTTTATTTATTCTAGTTATATTTAGTAAACCAGAAATATTACCACAATGCCCAAATATTCTCATCATCAGTTTCAATGAAATATACCATCGATTTAATTTTAGATTTAAGGAAAATTTAAAACTAAAATATTAAAAGATGAATTTTATTCTATCTAACCAATCACTTTTCTTACCAGATCATTTTCAAAACACATGTCAAATTCTTCTTCAATCTTCCTTCAACTATGATTAACGAGATTCTTCAAGATTCAAAAAATAAATGATGCATATGGTTTAGTTTAACAGGTTTATATCAATCAAATTCGTAAAAAATTTTGAAGATATAAATTTTAATTTTTATTCGAAAACGATGGTAAGTTTAACAAGTTTATACTATATATAAAACCAATAAAATCCATAAATAATTAAATATAAAAACATTTAAAAGAATATCAGTATTTGTAAAAAAAAAAAGATCTTTATGTTAATAAACAACAAACAGAACAAATGAATAAATGAGAAGAATATGAAATTTAAACCTAACACAAATCGGAATTTAACAAAAGTTGATTGGATTTCAGATTTATATTGTAAAAATTGAAAAATAAACAACAAACAGAACAAACAAACCTGCTGCATAAAACGATAAAACTTGATCGGATGAAGATGAAAAGAACAACAATCTGCTAACTTTGGAGATGAAAAAAACTTAAGAAATAGACAACAATGGTGGAATGTTCCAAAAAAAAAACAGGAGTGCTCACACAGAATTTCAATAGAATGAAATTAAATACGGAATAATATATGATTTGTATTGTGTTGTAATAAGTGACTCTTAAACAAGGCTTTAAGTACTAATGATTGGTGCTTAATGATTAGTTCATAATTAGCTCTTTAATAGTCAGCTGCATTTCTATTGGCTGTTGACTTAGGGAGTTGTTAGAATTTAGTTACATTTTCTTTCTTCTCTCTTGTATACAAGTCTGTATTTCTCACTTTTCTAAAGGTCTTCTTCTTTTTCCTTCATATGAATACAATTCCAGATTTCATCTTCTTTATCTCTCTTCATGTAAGTTTTGCATCTACAATTGGTATCAGAGCTTCAGCTCTTTCGATTTAGATTGTCATTCCTTGATAGACTTTGAATTCAAAAGAACCCTAATTACTCTTCCTCTCGAATCTGCTCCAAGAACCAGTCAAGACAAGAAACCATTCCAGGATCAACGATGGGGGCCAAATTTGAAATGGAGAAGTTTGATGGCAAAGGCGATTTCGGGCTTTGGAGAAAGAAAATCAGAGCAATCTTGGTATAACAGAAGGTAGCAAGGATTCTTGATTCTCCCCCTACTCTTCCTGATACAGTTACAGCAGAGAAGAAGCTTGAGATGGTAGAAATCGCATACAGCACCATCATTCTGTATCTTTCAGACAAGGTGCTAAGACAGGTAGATGAACCAGAGAATGTGGATCAACTATGGAAGAAACTTGAGTCATTATATATGACTAAGACCCTCACCAACAAGATCTACATCAAAGAAAGATTCTTTGGGTACAAAATGGATTCCACGAAAGGCCTAGAAGAAAATGTAGATGATTTCACCAAGATCTGTCTTGAAGTTTCTCAAATTGGTGAGACCATCAGTGATGAAAACAAAGGAATCATTCTTTTGAATTCACTCCCAGAAAGCTTTAAAGAAATAAAGCATGCTATCAAGTATGGAAGGGACAATCTCACCCCGGACATAATTCTTGATGCATTGAGATCCATGGATTTGGAAATGAAGTCAGAAAAGAAGGACTCTGAGGTTCTTTTCTCAAGAGGAAGACAAGAACACAGGAATCAGAGAAATGGTGGAAGACATGGAAAGTAAATCAAGAACCAAGGTAAAGCATAAAATATGCTTTCATTGTGACAAAGAAGGGCACTGGAGAAAAGATTGCCCCCCAATTGAAGGGTAGTAACAGTGGTGTGACGACCCGACACTTTTAAATAATTTAAATTAGAAAACACAACGGAAGTCTTTATATTTTAAGAAAATTGGCTAGCCAAAACCTGTTTACATCTTAAATTCTGAAATCTAAAAACACAAGGAACTTCAAGTTCCTAATCAGGAGTTCAAAGAGATTTTCATCATAAAAGTAAAACGAAAAGCTTTTAAGAGCTATATACAAATATACAACTCCAAAGTATGTATAAAATTCACAAAACATAGTCCATGGACTTTAAATAAACCCAGTCCATCTCGAGGTCATTATCCTTTGATCATGCAACACCATCTCCTCTCCCTCGACCTCTAGCCAGGGCATTACCTGAAATTTTTGTAATATCATGAGCTAACAAATTAAGCCCAGTGAGAATAATAAGAATAAAAAGTAAAGTTAGACCTCAAACCTGTATTCCAATTTGTGTCCAATCAATCTGACACAATCAATCCTAAAAGTTCTTCAAACTCTAGGTAATTTCATTCTATAATCTCCAAAGGATGATATTACTAACACTCGTAGTCAAATTCTCATCCATTAACTTGTTACAACATAAATAAGAAAGTAAATAAACTTGTATAAATATAACATCTCGATTCTCTATCCATGATATATAATTCCATCAATCATATGCATGAAAGTAAATGAAAACTCCCGTAGGATTCACATTCATCTTTTATGCATGAAAGTAATGTGGATATCCCGTCGGACCCACATTCACCTTTTGTGCATGAAGGTAATGAGGATATCCCGTCAGACCCTCATTCACCTTTTGTTTCTTCCTCACTTTCTCTTCTTTTTCTATGAAGGTAATGCGGACACTCCCCGTATGGTCCAACATTCTCCCTTCTTTTCTTTCTCACTTTCTTTTCTTTTTCTCTGAAGGCGATGCGGACACTCCCTATAGGGTCCAACATTCTCCCTTCTTTTCTTTCAATGATGCGAGATGTTATAGTACAATATGTTATGGTATGCTCGCAAAAGTAAATAAACGTAAAATGCGAATATTAAAGTAGCCGAAACAAGCATAAAGTAAAAGGGTATAAAGTAAAAGACATAAAGTAAAATAGATAGGAAATTCTGGAAGAACGATGTGTAAATCGAACTCCGCCACAATAATAAAAGTAAAACCTATCTTAAACGATTAATATAATCCTTCAAGGATTCTAAACTTCCAATAAAATCCGAGGTTCTATTAACCGTTCTATCTAAAAGTTTGGATCTTTTAACTTCCAATGATCCATCTTAAGCTTCGAAACGAATCTAACTAAGAATTTTCTAAGATTTAATGTTTTCCTCGAGAACTCCTAAGTTCTCACTTAAGGATTAACTCCTAATCCTAAGGGCACTAACTTACTTCCCTCTATTCTTAGATTCGAATCCTAGTCTTAGTTTCCAATTCTACAAATCATTATACTTATTCGCTTTCTAAAATTACTTTAAATCCTAACTATTCTCACCTTTGTAAAAGAAGACTTCGCTCCCAACCTCCGATAGAGCGATCAAGCAAAGTTCAAACCACCTACAATTAGAATTACATCTAACAATCAATAATTTACCAAAAGACGATCAAACAACATCTAAGCATACAAAACGACGAAAAACTCAACAAACCCCAACATGAGGCTCTCGGCCCTCCCATGAAAAGTGGGTCTCGGGTTTGGTTTTCCAGCTTTTAGGCAATTTAGATGTGTTTCGAGTTGGTTTCAAGCAATTTCGATATTCCCGATTTCAATGGGTATCGATAATTAGGGTTTTTGAACAATATGCCAATTTCCGAATTGAATTACAATAATCATTATTTCAATAATAATTAACCCATAGTTAAACCCCAAAAGGTAAATTTCAAACGGAAAGGGTTTCAACTGAAACTCGGTTTTAGGGTTATGGGAAAATTTTCAAAAACTCTTAAAACAACCCCCGTATTTACAAACATCGAGTTTCACGTCAAGAAATTGAAGGAATCAAGAAAAAACTCCATTAAAACACTATTTGGAGCTTAGAGTTTGAAAATAAACTTACCGAGAACTCCGTGGATCACGGGAGAAAGGCACGATCGTTGGGTGGAAAAGAATCCTAGACTCGAGGGCTTTCCGATGCAACCGAAATCGAGCCGATCAGTCGAGAAACGAGCGAAACCCGAAAATCTCTTCCTCCCCCTTTGAAGCCACGGTTTGGAGAAAAAAATGAGATGTTTTTGGTCAACTTTGGTCAAATGGCAATTTAAAGAAGAAAATGAATAGTGTTTTGGATATTTTTAAGAAATTGGAAATGACGGTTGCGTCCTTTTATGACTTTTGACTTCTAAATCGAAACCCGAAGCTCTTAAATAAATCAAAAGGTGATTAATAATTATTAATTGGCCTATTAATAATTATTAATGTCACTGAAGTGAATTTAAAGTATTAAACAATTAAAAAGAATTTCGGGCGAAAATTAACTACTAAATTCTAAATTACAAAACGATAATTAAACTAAATACTTAAATTGAAATAAATAAATAAATAAATAACATTAAATAAAATAAAATAAAATAATAAAAAAAATTTCACTTCAAAATAACGGGACGTTACAAGTGGGCACTCTTTCAAACATCAGGATCAACAAGCAGCAAACATCCATGAAGGGTATGACTTAGCTGAGATACTAATGGCATCAAATAGAGAGTATGGTGAAGAGGAATGAATCCTAGACTCAGGATGTTCATTCCACATGTCTCTATACAAGCATTACTTCCAAGATTTTCAAGACTATGATGGTGGAAAAGTGAAAATGGGAAATAATGGCAGATGAACAGTGAAGGGTATAGGCTCAGTGTTACTGACCTCGTCAAATGGCATGACCAAATTGATGCCACAAGTCAGATATGTACCAGATTTAGAAAGGAATCTTATTTCTCTAGGGACATTGAATAGGGCTGGCTATGAGTTCAGGTCAAAAGGGGGAGTCTTGAGAGTGTTCAAGATATCTTTGTTAGTATTAAAAGGAGACTTGAAACACAGTCTTTATGTACTCCAGGGACATGTTATGTCAGCCCAAACAAACATCACTGAAAGTCCAAACATAAATGAAGTGCAATTGTGGCATAAACGTTTGGCACATATTAGTGAAAGGGGACTGTCATCACTGTCAAAGCAGGGTCTGCTGGGAACAAAGAAGCTGGAAGAATTTTTTTTTTGAGCATTGTATGATGAGCAAAGCAACAAGAGTTAAATTCAGCAAAGGAAAGAATTGCACAAAAGGGAATCCTAGACTACATCCACTCTGACCTATGGGGACCTGGTAGGGTATCTACCAATGGAGGTGCAAAGTATTTCCTATCTATCATAGATGATTTCTCTAGAAAACTATGGGTGTTTGTCCTGAGAAGCAAAAGATGAAGTGTTCCAGCAATTCTTGAACTGGAAGACTCTTGTGGAGAATCAAACAGGCAGGCATACAAAGATGATGAGGACTGATAATGGTCTTGAGTACCTAAATAGCAGATTCAAGAAATTGTGCACAGACAATGGTATTGGAAGACACTTAACAGTCACATACACCCTTCAACAGAATGGGTTGGCTGAAAGATACAACAGAACCATTCTTGAGATGGTGAGATGCATGCTTTCTGATGCTAAGTTACCAAAGAGTTTTTGGGGAGAAGCTGTCCAGACAGCAGCATATCTGATAAATAGAAGCCCTTTCACAGCTTTTAACTTCAAGACCCCTCAGGAGGTATGGACAGGAACCCCACTAGATTTAACAAATTTGAAAGTCTTTGGGAGTGCTGCTTATGCTCATGTCAAAGAAGACAAGTTGAGACTAAGAGCAAAGAAATGTATCTTCATAGGACCCAAGGAGTAAAAGGGTTCAAATTGTGGTCACTAGAGAAGGGAGATAACAAGTGTTTCATTAGTAGGGATGTCACCTTTAATGAAACACTAATGCCATGGCAAACTGATGCTACAAATGATAAAGGAACAAAGAAGTCTTTTGACATAGTTTTAGAAGGAAATTCTGAAAACAGTGAAGGCATATTTCCCACAGATCAGCCACACCAGATGGGAAGCACCACAGAAGCTGTATCAGTTCAAGCAACAGTAGCAGGTACTCCAGCAGTTCAAGACAGTGAGCAACATGCATCTATCCCATCTGATGTTTATGAAGATTACCAGCTGACAAGGGATCGAGACAAAAGGGCTACAAAGGCACCAACAAGATTTGATGAAGAAGATTTTGCTGGCTATGCTTTCAATTGTGGAGTAGAACCTGAAAACTACAAAGAGGCCATTGATTCAGAAGAGAGAAAGATGTGGTTGACTGCTATGGAGCAAGAACTAAGCTCTCTGTATAAAAATAACACTTGGAGCTTAATTCTAAGGCCACCTGGGAAGAGGATTGTTGATTGTAAATGGTTCTTTAAGATCAAGCCTAGTGTGACAGGTACATCAGCTCCAAGGTATAAAGCAAGACTAGTGGTAAAGGGATTTACACAAGTTCAAGGTGTGGATTACAATGAGGTTTTCTCACCAGTTGTGAGGCATACTTCAATACGAATTCTTTTAGCCATAGTTACTCAATTCAACCTTGAATTGGAGCAAATGGATGTTACCACAACCTTTCTTCATGGTAAACTGGATGAGGAAATCTTAATGAATCAGCCACCTTGGTTTATCAAGAAAGATGAGCATCATTTGGTGTGTAAATTGCACAAATCTTTGTATGGTTTGAAGCAATCACCTAGGCAGTGGAACATAAGATTTGATGAGTTCATCACAGCTAATGCTTTTGTCAAAAGTAGTCTGGATCACTGTCTTTATGTGAAGTCAGTGCCTAATGGAGTTTCAGTCTTACTTTTGCTTTATGTTGATGATATGCTAATTGCATCAAGTGACATTGTTGAAATAAACAAAGTTAAAAGGTTGCTCAATAGAGAATTTGAGATGAAGGACTTGTGATTTGCAAGTAAAATTCTGGGAATGGTGATCAAGAGAGACAGGGCAGCAGGCAAATTGTTTCTTCATCAACAGGATTACTTTGAGAAAGTAATTGAAAGGTTTAAAATGACTGGAGCTAAAGATGTTTTAGTGCCTTTAGCAGCTCATTTTAAGCTTTCTACAAGTCAATGTCCAATTACTAAATCAGAAGTGACAACAATGCAAAATGTGCCTTATTCAAGTTTTATAGGCAGTTTGATGTATGGAATGGTAAGTACTCGTCCTGATTTGGCACATGTAATGAGTTAGTCTCTAGATTCATGAGTAATCCAGGTAAGCCACATTGGGAAGCTGCAAAGTGGGCTCTGAGATTTATCAAAGGCAGTAAAGAGAAAGGTCTTATGTTTACTGTGTGCAGAAGTTTTGAAGAGAGTCTCATTGGCTATGTGAACTCTGATTATGCTACCGATCAAGACAAGAGAAAGTCCTTAACTGGTTTTGTGTTTAGTCTATTTGGAAATACAATCAATTGGAAGGCATCCTTGCAATCAGTGGTTGCACTTTCTTCCACATAAGCTAAATACATGGCATTATGTGAGGCTATGAAGGAAGCTGTTTGGTTGAAAAGATTGGTTGCTGAAATGTTGTGTCAAGATTGCAAAGTTAGATTGTTTTATGATAGTCAAAGTGCATTGGCTTTGTCTAGAAATCCCTCATTTCATAATCGTTCAAAGCACATTGACATTAGATTCCATTATGTAAGAGAGGTTGTGCAAAGTGGAGGTGTTGTGCTTAAGAAGATTCTGTCATCTGAGAATCCAGCAGATTTGCTCACCAAGGTTTTGCCTAAAGCTCCATTTGTTTATTTGAGTAGCAAATTGAAGATTGGAGTTGGTTAAGTTATCTGAT